>OZ024928.1:0-1200000 GCA_964017235.1 Sabellastarte sp. h YS-2021
AAAGCTGATGTAATACTCAAACCTTGGCCCTGAAACCTAACAGCCAGACCCAAAAATATGGTTTTCAGTTTTTGTCGTGATTTTTTCAATAGGAAATCCCCACTAAAACTAAGTTTTGGCCTCCTGCAACCAAGCCATTGAGTCTGCAGACACTGTAATGGTATGAAACTCTTGGCTAGCCTGTGGGAGATTCCCTCTTGCTGTAACAACTGACTGTTTATCCATACTGAACTCAATAATGGACGTTTTCAAAAAATTAACCCCAAAACCCCCTAATTCTGCCAGAAAGGTACTTTCTAGTCATGCTATGGACTTAAGCAAGGTATGCCTGGATTTGTCTTGATAAGAACTGTCTGAAGCTGATGTAATACTCAACCTTGGCCCTGAAAACCTAACAGCCAGACCCAAAAATATGGTTTTCAAGTTTTTGTCGTGATTTTTTCAATAGGAAATCCCCACTAAAACTAAGTTTTGGCCTCCTGCAACCAAGCCATTGAGTCTGCAGACACTGTAATGGTATGAAACTCTTGGCTAGCCTGTGGGAGATTCCCTCTTGCTGTAACAACTGACTGTTTATCCATACTGAACTCAATAATGGACGTTTTCAAAAAATTAACCCCAAACCCCTAATTCTGCCAGAAAGGTACTTTCTAGTCATGCTATGGACTTAAGCAAGGTATGCCTGGATTTGTCTTGATAAGAACTGTCTGAAGCTGATGTAATACTCAACCTTGGCCCTGAAACCTAACAGCCAGACCCAAAAATATGGTTTTCAGTTTTTGTCGTGATTTTTTTCAATAGGAAATCCCCACTAAAACTAAGTTTTGGCCTCCTGCAACCAAGCCATTGAGTCTGCAGACACTGTAATGGTATGAAACTCTTGGCTAGCCTGTGGGAGATTCCCTCTTGCTGTAACAACTGACTGTTTATCCATACTGAACTCAATAATGGACGTTTTCAAAAAATTAACCCCAAAACCCCTAATTCTGCCAGAAAGGTACTTTCTAGTCATGCTATGGACTTAAGCAAGGTATGCCTGGATTTGTCTTGATAAGAACTGTCTGAAGCTGATGTAATACTCAACCTTGGCCCTGAAACCTAACAGCCAGACCCAAAAATATGGTTTTCAGTTTTTGTCGTGATTTTTTCAATAGGAAATCCCCACTAAAACTAAGTTTTGGCCTCCTGCAACCAAGCCATTGAGTCTGCAGACACTGTAATGGTATGAAACTCTTGGCTAGCCTGTGGGAGATTCCCTCTTGCTGTAACAACTGACTGTTTATCCATACTGAACTCAATAATGGACGTTTTCAAAAAATTAACCCCAAACCCCCTAATTCTGCCAGAAAGGTACTTTCTAGTCATGCTATGGACTTAAGCAAGGTATGCCTGGATTTGTCTTGATAAGAACTGTCTGAAGCTGATGTAATACTCAACCTTGGCCCTGAAACCTAACAGCCAGACCCAAAAATATGGTTTTCAGTTTTTGTCGTGATTTTTTCAATAGGAAATCCCCACTAAAACTAAGTTTTGGCCTCCTGCAACCAAGCCATTGAGTCTGCAGACACTGTAATGGTATGAAACTCTTGGCTAGCCTGTGGGAGATTCCCTCTTGCTGTAACAACTGACTGTTTATCCATACTGAACTCAATAATGGACGTTTTCAAAAAATTAACCCCAAACCCCTAATTCTGCCAGAAAGGTACTTTCTAGTCATGCTATGGACTTAAGCAAGGTATGCCTGGATTTGTCTTGATAAGAACTGTCTGAAGCTGATGTAATACTCAACCTTGGCCCTGAAACCTAACAGCCAGACCCAAAAATATGGTTTTCAGTTTTTGTCGTGATTTTTTCAATAGGAAATCCCCACTAAAACTAAGTTTTGGCCTCCTGCAACCAAGCCATTGAGTCTGCAGACACTGTAATGGTATGAAACTCTTGGCTAGCCTGTGGGAGATTCCCTCTTGCTGTAACAACTGACTGTTTATCCATACTGAACTCAATAATGGACGTTTTCAAAAAATTAACCCCAAACCCCTAATTCTGCCAGAAAGGTACTTTCTAGTCATGCTATGGACTTAAGCAAGGTATGCCTGGATTTGTCCTTGATAAGAACTGTCTGAAGCTGATGTAATACTCAACCTTGGCCCTGAAACCTAACAGCCAGACCCAAAAATATGGTTTTCAGTTTTTGTCGTGATTTTTTCAATAGGAAATCCCCACTAAAACTAAGTTTTGGCCTCCTGCAACCAAGCCATTGAGTCTGCAGACACTGTAATGGTATGAAACTCTTGGCTAGCCTGTGGGAGATTCCCTCTTGCTGTAACAACTGACTGTTTATCCATACTGAACTCAATAATGGACGTTTTCAAAAAATTAACCCCAAACCCCTAATTCTGCCAGAAAGGTACTTTCTAGTCATGCTATGGACTTAAGCAAGGTATGCCTGGATTTGTCTTGATAAGAACTGTCCTGAAGCTGATGTAATACTCAACCTTGGCCCTGAAACCTAACAGCCAGACCCAAAAAATATGGTTTTCAGTTTTTGTCGTGATTTTTTCAATAGGAAATCCCCACTAAAACTAAGTTTTGGCCTCCTGCAACCAAGCCATTGAGTCTGCAGACACTGTAATGGTATGAAACTCTTGGCTAGCCTGTGGGAGATTCCCTCTTGCTGTAACAACTGACTGTTTATCCATACTGAACTCAATAATGGACGTTTTCAAAAAATTAACCCCAAACCCCTAATTCTGCCAGAAAGGTACTTTCTAGTCATGCTATGGACTTAAGCAAGGTATGCCTGGATTTGTCTTGATAAGAACTGTCTGAAGCTGATGTAATACTCAACCTTGGCCCTGAAACCTAACAGCCAGACCCAAAAATATGGTTTTCAGTTTTTGTCGTGATTTTTTCAATAGGAAATCCCCACTAAAACTAAGTTTTGGCCTCCTGCAACCAAGCCATTGAGTCTGCAGACACTGTAATGGTATGAAACTCTTGGCTAGCCTGTGGGAGATTCCCTCTTGCTGTAACAACTGACTGTTTATCCATACTGAACTCAATAATGGACGTTTTCAAAAAATTAACCCCAAACCCCTAATTCTGCCAGAAAGGTACTTTCTAGTCATGCTATGGACTTAAGCAAGGTATGCCTGGATTTGTCTTGATAAGAACTGTCTGAAGCTGATGTAATACTCAACCTTGGCCCTGAAACCTAACAGCCAGACCCAAAAATATGGTTTTCAGTTTTTGTCGTGATTTTTTCAATAGGAAATCCCCACTAAAACTAAGTTTTGGCCTCCTGCAACCAAGCCATTGAGTCTGCAGACACTGTAATGGTATGAAACTCTTGGCTAGCCTGTGGGAGATTCCCTCTTGCTGTAACAACTGACTGTTTATCCATACTGAACTCAATAATGGACGTTTTCAAAAAATTAACCCCAAACCCCTAATTCTGCCAGAAAGGTACTTTCTAGTCATGCTATGGACTTAAGCAAGGTATGCCTGGATTTGTCTTGATAAGAACTGTCTGAAGCTGATGTAATACTCAACCTTGGCCCTGAAACCTAACAGCCAGACCCAAAAATATGGTTTTCAGTTTTTGTCGTGATTTTTTCAATAGGAAATCCCCACTAAAACTAAGTTTGGCCTCCTGCAACCAAGCCATTGAGTCTGCAGACACTGTAATGGTATGAAACTCTTGGCTAGCCTGTGGGAGATTCCCTCTTGCTGTAACAACTGACTGTTTATCCATACTGAACTCAATAATGGACGTTTTCAAAAAATTAACCCCAAACCCCTAATTCTGCCAGAAAGGTACTTTCTAGTCATGCTATGGACTTAAGCAAGGTATGCCTGGATTTGTCTTGATAAGAACTGTCTGAAGCTGATGTAATACTCAACCTTGGCCCTGAAACCTAACAGCCAGACCCAAAAATATGGTTTTCAGTTTTTGTCGTGATTTTTTCAATAGGAAATCCCCACTAAAACTAAGTTTTGGCCTCCTGCAACCAAGCCATTGAGTCTGCAGACACTGTAATGGTATGAAACTCTTGGCTAGCCTGTGGGAGATTCCCTCTTGCTGTAACAACTGACTGTTTATCCATACTGAACTCAATAATGGACGTTTTCAAAAAATTAACCCCAAACCCCTAATTCTGCCAGAAAGGTACTTTCTAGTCATGCTATGGACTTAAGCAAGGTATGCCTGGATTTGTCTTGATAAGAACTGTCTGAAGCTGATGTAATACTCAACCTTGGCCCTGAAACCTAACAGCCAGACCCAAAAATATGGTTTTCAGTTTTTGTCGTGATTTTTTCAATAGGAAATCCCCACTAAAACTAAGTTTTTGGCCTCCTGCAAACCAAGCCATTGAGTCTGCAGACACTGTAATGGTATGAAACTCTTGGCTAGCCTGTGGGAGATTCCCTCTTGCTGTAACAACTGACTGTTTATCCATACTGAACTCAATAATGGACGTTTTCAAAAAATTAACCCCAAACCCCTAATTCTGCCAGAAAGGTACTTTCTAGTCATGCTATGGACTTAAGCAAGGTATGCCTGGATTTGTCTTGATAAGAACTGTCTGAAGCTGATGTAATACTCAACCTTGGCCCTGAAACCTAACAGCCAGACCCAAAAATATGGTTTTCAGTTTTTGTCGTGATTTTTTCAATAGGAAATCCCCACTAAAACTAAGTTTTGGCCTCCTGCAACCAAGCCATTGAGTCTGCAGACACTGTAATGGTATGAAACTCTTGGCTAGCCTGTGGGAGATTCCCTCTTGCTGTAACAACTGACTGTTTATCCATACTGAACTCAATAATGGACGTTTTCAAAAAATTAACCCCAAACCCCTAATTCTGCCAGAAAGGTACTTTCTAGTCATGCTATGGACTTAAGCAAGGTATGCCTGGATTTGTCTTGATAAGAACTGTCTGAAGCTGATGTAATACTCAACCTTGGCCCTGAAACCTAACAGCCAGACCCAAAAATATGGTTTTCAGTTTTTGTCGTGATTTTTTCAATAGGAAATCCCCACTAAAACTAAGTTTGGCCTCCTGCAACCAAGCCATTGAGTCTGCAGACACTGTAATGGTATGAAACTCTTGGCTAGCCCTGTGGGAGATTCCCTCTTGCTGTAACAACTGACTGTTTTATCCATACTGAACTCAATAATGGACGTTTTTCAAAAAATTAACCCCAAACCCCTAATTCTGCCAGAAAGGTACTTTCTAGTCATGCTATGGACTTAAGCAAGGTATGCCTGGATTTGTCTTGATAAGAACTGTCTGAAGCTGATGTAATACTCAACCTTGGCCCTGAAAACCTAACAGCCAGACCCAAAAATATGGTTTTCAGTTTTTGTCGTGATTTTTTCAATAGGAAATCCCCACTAAAACTAAGTTTTTGGCCTCCTGCAACCAAGCCATTGAGTCTGCAGACACTGTAATGGTATGAAACTCTTGGCTAGCCTGTGGGAGATTCCCTCTTGCTGTAACAACTGACTGTTTATCCATACTGAACTCAATAATGGACGTTTTTCAAAAAATTAACCCCAAACCCCTAATTCTGCCAGAAAGGTACTTTCTAGTCATGCTATGGACTTAAGCAAGGTATGCCTGGATTTGTCTTGATAAGAACTGTCTGAAGCTGATGTAATACTCAACCTTGGCCCTGAAACCTAACAGCCAGACCCAAAAATATGGTTTTCAGTTTTTGTCGTGATTTTTTCAATAGGAAATCCCACTAAAACTAAGTTTTGGCCTCCTGCAACCAAGCCATTGAGTCTGCAGACACTGTAATGGTATGAAACTCTTGGCTAAGCCTGTGGGAGATTCCCTCTTGCTGTAACAACTGACTGTTTATCCATACTGAACTCAATAATGGACGTTTTCAAAAAATTAACCCCAAACCCCTAATTCTGCCAGAAAGGTACTTTCTAGTCATGCTATGGACTTAAGCAAGGTATGCCTGGATTTGTCTTGATAAGAACTGTCTGAAGCTGATGTAATACTCAACCTTGGCCCTGAAACCTAACAGCCAGACCCAAAAATATGGTTTTCAGTTTTTGTCGTGATTTTTTCAATAGGAAATCCCCACTAAAACTAAGTTTTGGCCTCCTGCAACCAAGCCATTGAGTCTGCAGACACTGTAATGGTATGAAACTCTTGGCTAGCCTGTGGGAGATTCCCTCTTGCTGTAACAACTGACTGTTTATCCATACTGAACTCAATAATGGACGTTTTCAAAAAATTAACCCCAAACCCCTAATTCTGCCAGAAAGGTACTTTCTAGTCATGCTATGGACTTAAGCAAGGTATGCCTGGATTTGTCTTGATAAGAACTGTCTGAAGCTGATGTAATACTCAACCTTGGCCCTGAAACCTAACAGCCAGACCCAAAAATATGGTTTTCAGTTTTTGTCGTGATTTTTTTCAATAGGAAATCCCCACTAAAACTAAGTTTTGGCCTCCTGCAACCAAGCCATTGAGTCTGCAGACACTGTAATGGTATGAAACTCTTGGCTAGCCTGTGGGAGATTCCCTCTTGCTGTAACAACTGACTGTTTATCCATACTGAACTCAATAATGGACGTTTTCAAAAAATTAACCCCAAACCCCTAATTCTGCCAGAAAGGTACTTTCTAGTCATGCTATGGACTTAAGCAAGGTATGCCTGGATTTGTCTTGATAAGAACTGTCTGAAGCTGATGTAATACTCAACCTTGGCCCTGAAACCTAACAGCCAGACCCAAAAATATGGTTTTCAGTTTTTGTCGTGATTTTTTCAATAGGAAATCCCCACTAAAACTAAGTTTTGGCCTCCTGCAACCAAGCCATTGAGTCTGCAGACACTGTAATGGTATGAAACTCTTGGCTAGCCTGTGGGAGATTCCCTCTTGCTGTAACAACTGACTGTTTATCCATACTGAACTCAATAATGGACGTTTTCAAAAAATTAACCCCAAACCCCTAATTCTGCCAGAAAGGTACTTTCTAGTCATGCTATGGACTTAAGCAAGGTATGCCTGGATTTGTCTTGATAAGAACTGTCTGAAGCTGATGTAATACTCAACCTTGGCCCTGAAACCTAACAGCCAGACCCAAAAATATGGTTTTCAGTTTTTGTCGTGATTTTTTCAATAGGAAATCCCCACTAAAACTAAGTTTTGGCCTCCTGCAACCAAGCCATTGAGTCTGCAGACACTGTAATGGTATGAAACTCTTGGCTAGCCTGTGGGAGATTCCCTCTTGCTGTAACAACTGACTGTTTATCCATACTGAACTCAATAATGGACGTTTTCAAAAAAATTAACCCCAAACCCCTAATTCTGCCAGAAAGGTACTTTCTAGTCATGCTATGGACTTAAGCAAGGTATGCCTGGATTTGTCTTGATAAGAACTGTCTGAAGCTGATGTAATACTCAACCTTGGCCCTGAAACCTAACAGCCAGACCCAAAAATATGGTTTTCAGTTTTTGTCGTGATTTTTTCAATAGGAAATCCCCACTAAAACTAAGTTTTGGCCTCCTGCAACCAAGCCATTGAGTCTGCAGACACTGTAATGGTATGAAACTCTTGGCTAGCCTGTGGGAGATTCCCTCTTGCTGTAACAACTGACTGTTTATCCATACTGAACTCAATAATGGACGTTTTCAAAAAATTAACCCCAAACCCCTAATTCTGCCAGAAAGGTACTTTCTAGTCATGCTATGGACTTAAGCAAGGTATGCCTGGATTTGTCTTGATAAGAACTGTCTGAAGCTGATGTAATACTCAACCTTGGCCCTGAAACCTAACAGCCAGACCCAAAAATATGGTTTTCAGTTTTTGTCGTGATTTTTTCAATAGGAAATCCCCACTAAAACTAAGTTTTGGCCTCCTGCAACCAAGCCATTGAGTCTGCAGACACTGTAATGGTATGAAACTCTTGGCTAGCCTGTGGGAGATTCCCTCTTGCTGTAACAACTGACTGTTTATCCATACTGAACTCAATAATGGACGTTTTCAAAAAATTAACCCCAAACCCCTAATTCTGCCAGAAAGGTACTTTCTAGTCATGCTATGGACTTAAGCAAGGTATGCCTGGATTTGTCTTGATAAGAACTGTCTGAAGCTGATGTAATACTCAACCTTGGCCCTGAAACCTAACAGCCAGACCCAAAAATATGGTTTTCAGTTTTTGTCGTGATTTTTTCAATAGGAAATCCCCACTAAAACTAAGTTTTGGCCTCCTGCAACCAAGCCATTGAGTCTGCAGACACTGTAATGGTATGAAACTCTGGCAGCCTGTGGGAGATTCCCTCTTGCTGTAACAACTGACTGTTTATCCATACTGAACTCAATAATGGACGTTTTCAAAAAATTAACCCCAAACCCCTAATTCTGCCAGAAAGGTACTTTCTAGTCATGCTATGGACTTAAGCAAGGTATGCCTGGATTTGTCTTGATAAGAACTGTCTGAAGCTGATGTAATACTCAACCTGGCCCTGAAACCTAACAGCCAGACCCAAAAATATGGTTTTCAGTTTTTGTCGTGATTTTTTCAATAGGAAATCCCCACTAAAACTAAGTTTTGGCCTCCTGCAACCAAGCCATTGAGTCTGCAGACACTGTAATTAATGGTATGAAACTCTTGGCTAGCCTGTGGGAGATTCCCTCTTGCTGTAACAACTGACTGTTTATCCATACTGAACTCAATAATGGACGTTTTCAAAAAATTAACCCCAAACCCCTAATTCTGCCAGAAAGGTACTTTCTAGTCATGCTATGGACTTAAGCAAGGTATGCCTGGATTTGTCTTGATAAGAACTGTCTGAAGCTGATGTAATACTCAACCTTGGCCCTGAAACCTAACAGCCAGACCCAAAAATATGGTTTTCAGTTTTTGTCGTGATTTTTTCAATAGGAAATCCCCACTAAAACTAAGTTTTGGCCTCCTGCAACCAAGCCATTGAGTCTGCAGACACTGTAATGGTATGAAACTCTTGGCTAGCCTGTGGGAGATTCCCTCTTGCTGTAACAACTGACTGTTTATCCATACTGAACTCAATAATGGACGTTTTCAAAAAATTAACCCCAAACCCCTAATTCTGCCAGAAAGGTACTTTCTAGTCATGCTATGGACTTAAGCAAGGTATGCCTGGATTTGTCTTGATAAGAACTGTCTGAAGCTGATGTAATACTCAACCTTGGCCCTGAAACCTAACAGCCAGACCCAAAAATATGGTTTTCAGTTTTTGTCGTGATTTTTTCAATAGGAAATCCCCACTAAAACTAAGTTTTGGCCTCCTGCAACCAAGCCATTGAGTCTGCAGACACTGTAATGGTATGAAACTCTTGGCTAGCCTGTGGGAGATTCCCTCTTGCTGTAACAACTGACTGTTTATCCATACTGAACTCAATAATGGACGTTTTCAAAAAATTAACCCCAAACCCCTAATTCTGCCAGAAAGGTACTTTCTAGTCATGCTATGGACTTAAGCAAGGTATGCCTGGATTTGTCTTGATAAGAACTGTCTGAAGCTGATGTAATACTCAACCTTGGCCCTGAAACCTAACAGCCAGACCCAAAAATATGGTTTTCAGTTTTTGTCGTGATTTTTTCAATAGGAAATCCCCACTAAAACTAAGTTTTGGCCTCCTGCAACCAAGCCATTGAGTCTGCAGACACTGTAATGGTATGAAACTCTTGGCTAGCCTGTGGGAGATTCCCTCTTGCTGTAACAACTGACTGTTTATCCATACTGAACTCAATAATGGACGTTTTCAAAAAATTAACCCCAAACCCCTAATTCTGCCAGAAAGGTACTTTCTAGTCATGCTATGGACTTAAGCAAGGTATGCCTGGATTTGTCTTGATAAGAACTGTCTGAAGCTGATGTAATACTCAACCTTGGCCCTGAAACCTAACAGCCAGACCCAAAAATATGGTTTTCAGTTTTTGTCGTGATTTTTTCAATAGGAAATCCCCACTAAAACTAAGTTTTGGCCTCCTGCAACCAAGCCATTGAGTCTGCAGACACTGTAATGGTATGAAACTCTTGGCTAGCCTGTGGGAGATTCCCTCTTGCTGTAACAACTGACTGTTTATCCATACTGAACTCAATAATGGACGTTTTCAAAAAATTAACCCCAAACCCCTAATTCTGCCAGAAAGGTACTTTCTAGTCATGCTATGGACTTAAGCAAGGTATGCCTGGATTTGTCTTGATAAGAACTGTCTGAAGCTGATGTAATACTCAACCTTGGCCCTGAAACCTAACAGCCAGACCCAAAAATATGGTTTTCAGTTTTTGTCGTGATTTTTTCAATAGGAAATCCCCACTAAAACTAAGTTTTGGCCTCCTGCAACCAAGCCATTGAGTCTGCAGACACTGTAATGGTATGAAACTCTTGGCTAGCCTGTGGGAGATTCCCTCTTGCTGTAACAACTGACTGTTTATCCATACTGAACTCAATAATGGACGTTTTCAAAAAATTAACCCCAAACCCCTAATTCTGCCAGAAAGGTACTTTCTAGTCATGCTATGGACTTAAGCAAGGTATGCCTGGATTTGTCTTGATAAGAACTGTCTGAAGCTGATGTAATACTCAACCTTGGCCCTGAAACCTAACAGCCAGACCCAAAAATATGGTTTTCAGTTTTTGTCGTGATTTTTTCAATAGGAAATCCCCACTAAAACTAAGTTTTGGCCTCCTGCAACCAAGCCATTGAGTCTGCAGACACTGTAATGGTATGAAACTCTTGGCTAGCCTGTGGGAGATTCCCTCTTGCTGTAACAACTGACTGTTTATCCATACTGAACTCAATAATGGACGTTTTCAAAAAATTAACCCCAAACCCCTAATTCTGCCAGAAAGGTACTTTCTAGTCATGCTATGGACTTAAGCAAGGTATGCCTGGATTTGTCTTGATAAGAACTGTCTGAAGCTGATGTAATACTCAACCTTGGCCCTGAAACCTAACAGCCAGACCCAAAAATATGGTTTTCAGTTTTTGTCGTGATTTTTTCAATAGGAATCCCCACTAAAACTAAGTTTTGGCCTCCTGCAACCAAGCCATTGAGTCTGCAGACACTGTAATGGTATGAAACTCTTGGCTAGCCTGTGGGAGATTCCCTCTTGCTGTAACAACTGACTGTTTATCCATACTGAACTCAATAATGGACGTTTTCAAAAAATTAACCCCAAACCCCTAATTCTGCCAGAAAGGTACTTTCTAGTCATGCTATGGACTTAAGCAAGGTATGCCTGGATTTGTCTTGATAAGAACTGTCTGAAGCTGATGTAATACTCAACCTTGGCCCTGAAACCTAACAGCCAGACCCAAAAATATGGTTTTCAGTTTTTGTCGTGATTTTTTCAATAGGAAATCCCCACTAAAACTAAGTTTTGGCCTCCTGCAACCAAGCCATTGAGTCTGCAGACACTGTAATGGTATGAAACTCTTGGCTAGCCTGTGGGAGATTCCCTCTTGCTGTAACAACTGACTGTTTATCCATACTGAACTCAATAATGGACGTTTTCAAAAAATTAACCCCAAACCCCTAATTCTGCCAGAAAGGTACTTTCTAGTCATGCTATGGACTTAAGCAAGGTATGCCTGGATTTGTCTTGATAAGAACTGTCTGAAGCTGATGTAATACTCAACCTTGGCCCTGAAACCTAACAGCCAGACCCAAAAATATGGTTTTCAGTTTTTGTCGTGATTTTTTCAATAGGAAATCCCCACTAAAACTAAGTTTTGGCCTCCTGCAACCAAGCCATTGAGTCTGCAGACACTGTAATGGTATGAAACTCTTGGCTAGCCTGTGGGAGATTCCCTCTTGCTGTAACAACTGACTGTTTATCCATACTGAACTCAATAATGGACGTTTTCAAAAAATTAACCCCAAACCCCTAATTCTGCCAGAAAGGTACTTTCTAGTCATGCTATGGACTTAAGCAAGGTATGCCTGGATTTGTCTTGATAAGAACTGTCTGAAGCTGATGTAATACTCAACCTTGGCCCTGAAACCTAACAGCCAGACCCAAAAATATGGTTTTCAGTTTTTGTCGTGATTTTTTCAATAGGAAATCCCCACTAAAACTAAGTTTTGGCCTCCTGCAACCAAGCCATTGAGTCTGCAGACACTGTAATGGTATGAAACTCTTGGCTAGCCTGTGGGAGATTCCCTCTTGCTGTAACAACTGACTGTTTATCCATACTGAACTCAATAATGGACGTTTTCAAAAAATTAACCCCAAACCCCTAATTCTGCCAGAAAGGTACTTTCTAGTCATGCTATGGACTTAAGCAAGGTATGCCTGGATTTGTCTTGATAAGAACTGTCTGAAGCTGATGTAATACTCAACCTTGGCCCTGAAACCTAACAGCCAGACCCAAAAATATGGTTTTCAGTTTTTGTCGTGATTTTTTCAATAGGAAATCCCCACTAAAACTAAGTTTTGGCCTCCTGCAACCAAGCCATTGAGTCTGCAGACACTGTAATGGTATGAAACTCTTGGCTAGCCTGTGGGAGATTCCCTCTTGCTGTAACAACTGACTGTTTATCCATACTGAACTCAATAATGGACGTTTTCAAAAAATTAACCCCAAACCCCTAATTCTGCCAGAAAGGTACTTTCTAGTCATGCTATGGACTTAAGCAAGGTATGCCTGGATTTGTCTTGATAAGAACTGTCTGAAGCTGATGTAATACTCAACCTTGGCCCTGAAACCTAACAGCCAGACCCAAAAATATGGTTTTCAGTTTTTGTCGTGATTTTTTCAATAGGAAATCCCCACTAAAACTAAGTTTTGGCCTCCTGCAACCAAGCCATTGAGTCTGCAGACACTGTAATGGTATGAAACTCTTGGCTAGCCTGTGGGAGATTCCCTCTTGCTGTAACAACTGACTGTTTATCCATACTGAACTCAATAATGGACGTTTTCAAAAAATTAACCCCAAACCCCTAATTCTGCCAGAAAGGTACTTTCTAGTCATGCTATGGACTTAAGCAAGGTATGCCTGGATTTGTCTTGATAAGAACTGTCTGAAGCTGATGTAATACTCAACCTTGGCCCTGAAACCTAACAGCCAGACCCAAAAATATGGTTTTCAGTTTTTGTCGTGATTTTTTCAATAGGAAATCCCCACTAAAACTAAGTTTTGGCCTCCTGCAACCAAGCCATTGAGTCTGCAGACACTGTAATGGTATGAAACTCTTGGCTAGCCTGTGGGAGATTCCCTCTTGCTGTAACAACTGACTGTTTATCCATACTGAACTCAATAATGGACGTTTTCAAAAAATTAACCCCAAACCCCTAATTCTGCCAGAAAGGTACTTTCTAGTCATGCTATGGACTTAAGCAAGGTATGCCTGGATTTGTCTTGATAAGAACTGTCTGAAGCTGATGTAATACTCAACCTTGGCCCTGAAACCTAACAGCCAGACCCAAAAATATGGTTTTCAGTTTTTGTCGTGATTTTTTCAATAGGAAATCCCCACTAAAACTAAGTTTTGGCCTCCTGCAACCAAGCCATTGAGTCTGCAGACACTGTAATGGTATGAAACTCTTGGCTAGCCTGTGGGAGATTCCCTCTTGCTGTAACAACTGACTGTTTATCCATACTGAACTCAATAATGGACGTTTTCAAAAAATTAACCCCAAACCCCTAATTCTGCCAGAAAGGTACTTTCTAGTCATGCTATGGACTTAAGCAAGGTATGCCTGGATTTGTCTTGATAAGAACTGTCTGAAGCTGATGTAATACTCAACCTTGGCCCTGAAACCTAACAGCCAGACCCAAAAATATGGTTTTCAGTTTTTGTCGTGATTTTTTCAATAGGAAATCCCCACTAAAACTAAGTTTTGGCCTCCTGCAACCAAGCCATTGAGTCTGCAGACACTGTAATGGTATGAAACTCTTGGCTAGCCTGTGGGAGATTCCCTCTTGCTGTAACAACTGACTGTTTATCCATACTGAACTCAATAATGGACGTTTTCAAAAAATTAACCCCAAACCCCTAATTCTGCCAGAAAGGTACTTTCTAGTCATGCTATGGACTTAAGCAAGGTATGCCTGGATTTGTCTTGATAAGAACTGTCTGAAGCTGATGTAATACTCAACCTTGGCCCTGAAACCTAACAGCCAGACCCAAAAATATGGTTTTCAGTTTTTGTCGTGATTTTTTCAATAGGAAATCCCCACTAAAACTAAGTTTTGGCCTCCTGCAACCAAGCCATTGAGTCTGCAGACACTGTAATGGTATGAAACTCTTGGCTAGCCTGTGGGAGATTCCCTCTTGCTGTAACAACTGACTGTTTATCCATACTGAACTCAATAATGGACGTTTTCAAAAAATTAACCCCAAACCCCTAATTCTGCCAGAAAGGTACTTTCTAGTCATGCTATGGACTTAAGCAAGGTATGCCTGGATTTGTCTTGATAAGAACTGTCTGAAGCTGATGTAATACTCAACCTTGGCCCTGAAACCTAACAGCCAGACCCAAAAATATGGTTTTCAGTTTTTGTCGTGATTTTTTCAATAGGAAATCCCCACTAAAACTAAGTTTTGGCCTCCTGCAACCAAGCCATTGAGTCTGCAGACACTGTAATGGTATGAAACTCTTGGCTAGCCTGTGGGAGATTCCCTCTTGCTGTAACAACTGACTGTTTATCCATACTGAACTCAATAATGGACGTTTTCAAAAAATTAACCCCAAACCCCTAATTCTGCCAGAAAGGTACTTTCTAGTCATGCTATGGACTTAAGCAAGGTATGCCTGGATTTGTCTTGATAAGAACTGTCTGAAGCTGATGTAATACTCAACCTTGGCCCTGAAACCTAACAGCCAGACCCAAAAATATGGTTTTCAGTTTTTGTCGTGATTTTTTCAATAGGAAATCCCCACTAAAACTAAGTTTTGGCCTCCTGCAACCAAGCCATTGAGTCTGCAGACACTGTAATGGTATGAAACTCTTGGCTAGCCTGTGGGAGATTCCCTCTTGCTGTAACAACTGACTGTTTATCCATACTGAACTCAATAATGGACGTTTTCAAAAAATTAACCCCAAACCCCTAATTCTGCCAGAAAGGTACTTTCTAGTCATGCTATGGACTTAAGCAAGGTATGCCTGGATTTGTCTTGATAAGAACTGTCTGAAGCTGATGTAATACTCAACCTTGGCCCTGAAACCTAACAGCCAGACCCAAAAATATGGTTTTCAGTTTTTGTCGTGATTTTTTCAATAGGAAATCCCCACTAAAACTAAGTTTTGGCCTCCTGCAACCAAGCCATTGAGTCTGCAGACACTGTAATGGTATGAAACTCTTGGCTAGCCTGTGGGAGATTCCCTCTTGCTGTAACAACTGACTGTTTATCCATACTGAACTCAATAATGGACGTTTTCAAAAAATTAACCCCAAACCCCTAATTCTGCCAGAAAGGTACTTTCTAGTCATGCTATGGACTTAAGCAAGGTATGCCTGGATTTGTCTTGATAAGAACTGTCTGAAGCTGATGTAATACTCAACCTTGGCCCTGAAACCTAACAGCCAGACCCAAAAATATGGTTTTCAGTTTTTGTCGTGATTTTTTCAATAGGAAATCCCCACTAAAACTAAGTTTTGGCCTCCTGCAACCAAGCCATTGAGTCTGCAGACACTGTAATGGTATGAAACTCTTGGCTAGCCTGTGGGAGATTCCCTCTTGCTGTAACAACTGACTGTTTATCCATACTGAACTCAATAATGGACGTTTTCAAAAAATTAACCCCAAACCCCTAATTCTGCCAGAAAGGTACTTTCTAGTCATGCTATGGACTTAAGCAAGGTATGCCTGGATTTGTCTTGATAAGAACTGTCTGAAGCTGATGTAATACTCAACCTTGGCCCTGAAACCTAACAGCCAGACCCAAAAATATGGTTTTCAGTTTTTGTCGTGATTTTTTCAATAGGAAATCCCCACTAAAACTAAGTTTTGGCCTCCTGCAACCAAGCCATTGAGTCTGCAGACACTGTAATGGTATGAAACTCTTGGCTAGCCTGTGGGAGATTCCCTCTTGCTGTAACAACTGACTGTTTATCCATACTGAACTCAATAATGGACGTTTTCAAAAAATTAACCCCAAACCCCTAATTCTGCCAGAAAGGTACTTTCTAGTCATGCTATGGACTTAAGCAAGGTATGCCTGGATTTGTCTTGATAAGAACTGTCTGAAGCTGATGTAATACTCAACCTTGGCCCTGAAACCTAACAGCCAGACCCAAAAATCGCAGCGATGGTTTTCAGTTTTTGTCGTGATTTTTTCAATAGGAAATCCCCACTAAAACTAAGTTTTGGCCTCCTGCAACCAAGCCATTGAGTCTGCAGACACTGTAATGGTATGAAACTCTTGGCTAGCCTGTGGGAGATTCCCTCTTGCTGTAACAACTGACTGTTTATCCATACTGAACTCAATAATGGACGTTTTCAAAAAATTAACCCCAAACCCCTAATTCTGCCAGAAAGGTACTTTCTAGTCATGCTATGGACTTAAGCAAGGTATGCCTGGATTTGTCTTGATAAGAACTGTCTGAAGCTGATGTAATACTCAACCTTGGCCCTGAAACCTAACAGCCAGACGGTTTTCAGTTTTTGTCGTGATTTTTTCAATAGGAAATCCCCACTAAAACTAAGTTTTGGCCTCCTGCAACCAAGCCATTGAGTCTGCAGACACTGTAATGGTATGAAACTCTTGGCTAGCCTGTGGGAGATTCCCTCTTGCTGTAACAACTGACTGTTTATCCATACTGAACTCAATAATGGACGTTTTCAAAAAATTAACCCCAAACCCCTAATTCTGCCAGAAAGGTACTTTCTAGTCATGCTATGGACTTAAGCAAGGTATGCCTGGATTTGTCTTGATAAGAACTGTCTGAAGCTGATGTAATACTCAACCTTGGCCCTGAAACCTAACAGCCAGACCCAAAAATATGGTTTTCAGTTTTTGTCGTGATTTTTTCAATAGGAAATCCCCACTAAAACTAAGTTTTGGCCTCCTGCAACCAAGCCATTGAGTCTGCAGACACTGTAATGGTATGAAACTCTTGGCTAGCCTGTGGGAGATTCCCTCTTGCTGTAACAACTGACTGTTTATCCATACTGAACTCAATAATGGACGTTTTCAAAAAATTAACCCCAAACCCCTAATTCTGCCAGAAAGGTACTTTCTAGTCATGCTATGGACTTAAGCAAGGTATGCCTGGATTTGTCTTGATAAGAACTGTCTGAAGCTGATGTAATACTCAACCTTGGCCCTGAAACCTAACAGCCAGACCCAAAAATATGGTTTTCAGTTTTTGTCGTGATTTTTTCAATAGGAAATCCCCACTAAAACTAAGTTTTGGCCTCCTGCAACCAAGCCATTGAGTCTGCAGACACTGTAATGGTATGAAACTCTTGGCTAGCCTGTGGGAGATTCCCTCTTGCTGTAACAACTGACTGTTTATCCATACTGAACTCAATAATGGACGTTTTCAAAAAATTAACCCCAAACCCCTAATTCTGCCAGAAAGGTACTTTCTAGTCATGCTATGGACTTAAGCAAGGTATGCCTGGATTTGTCTTGATAAGAACTGTCTGAAGCTGATGTAATACTCAACCTTGGCCCTGAAACCTAACAGCCAGACCCAAAAATATGGTTTTCAGTTTTTGTCGTGATTTTTTCAATAGGAAATCCCCACTAAAACTAAGTTTTGGCCTCCTGCAACCAAGCCATTGAGTCTGCAGACACTGTAATGGTATGAAACTCTTGGCTAGCCTGTGGGAGATTCCCTCTTGCTGTAACAACTGACTGTTTATCCATACTGAACTCAATAATGGACGTTTTCAAAAAATTAACCCCAAACCCCTAATTCTGCCAGAAAGGTACTTTCTAGTCATGCTATGGACTTAAGCAAGGTATGCCTGGATTTGTCTTGATAAGAACTGTCTGAAGCTGATGTAATACTCAACCTTGGCCCTGAAACCTAACAGCCAGACCCAAAAATATGGTTTTCAGTTTTTGTCGTGATTTTTTCAATAGGAAATCCCCACTAAAACTAAGTTTTGGCCTCCTGCAACCAAGCCATTGAGTCTGCAGACACTGTAATGGTATGAAACTCTTGGCTAGCCTGTGGGAGATTCCCTCTTGCTGTAACAACTGACTGTTTATCCATACTGAACTCAATAATGGACGTTTTCAAAAAATTAACCCCAAACCCCTAATTCTGCCAGAAAGGTACTTTCTAGTCATGCTATGGACTTAAGCAAGGTATGCCTGGATTTGTCTTGATAAGAACTGTCTGAAGCTGATGTAATACTCAACCTTGGCCCTGAAACCTAACAGCCAGACCCAAAAATATGGTTTTCAGTTTTTGTCGTGATTTTTTCAATAGGAAATCCCCACTAAAACTAAGTTTTGGCCTCCTGCAACCAAGCCATTGAGTCTGCAGACACTGTAATGGTATGAAACTCTTGGCTAGCCTGTGGGAGATTCCCTCTTGCTGTAACAACTGACTGTTTATCCATACTGAACTCAATAATGGACGTTTTCAAAAAATTAACCCCAAACCCCTAATTCTGCCAGAAAGGTACTTTCTAGTCATGCTATGGACTTAAGCAAGGTATGCCTGGATTTGTCTTGATAAGAACTGTCTGAAGCTGATGTAATACTCAACCTTGGCCCTGAAACCTAACAGCCAGACCCAAAAATATGGTTTTCAGTTTTTGTCGTGATTTTTTCAATAGGAAATCCCCACTAAAACTAAGTTTTGGCCTCCTGCAACCAAGCCATTGAGTCTGCAGACACTGTAATGGTATGAAACTCTTGGCTAGCCTGTGGGAGATTCCCTCTTGCTGTAACAACTGACTGTTTATCCATACTGAACTCAATAATGGACGTTTTCAAAAAATTAACCCCAAACCCCTAATTCTGCCAGAAAGGTACTTTCTAGTCATGCTATGGACTTAAGCAAGGTATGCCTGGATTTGTCTTGATAAGAACTGTCTGAAGCTGATGTAATACTCAACCTTGGCCCTGAAACCTAACAGCCAGACCCAAAAATATGGTTTTCAGTTTTTGTCGTGATTTTTTCAATAGGAAATCCCCACTAAAACTAAGTTTTGGCCTCCTGCAACCAAGCCATTGAGTCTGCAGACACTGTAATGGTATGAAACTCTTGGCTAGCCTGTGGGAGATTCCCTCTTGCTGTAACAACTGACTGTTTATCCATACTGAACTCAATAATGGACGTTTTCAAAAAATTAACCCCAAACCCCTAATTCTGCCAGAAAGGTACTTTCTAGTCATGCTATGGACTTAAGCAAGGTATGCCTGGATTTGTCTTGATAAGAACTGTCTGAAGCTGATGTAATACTCAACCTTGGCCCTGAAACCTAACAGCCAGACCCAAAAATATGGTTTTCAGTTTTTGTCGTGATTTTTTCAATAGGAAATCCCCACTAAAACTAAGTTTTGGCCTCCTGCAACCAAGCCATTGAGTCTGCAGACACTGTAATGGTATGAAACTCTTGGCTAGCCTGTGGGAGATTCCCTCTTGCTGTAACAACTGACTGTTTATCCATACTGAACTCAATAATGGACGTTTTCAAAAAATTAACCCCAAACCCCTAATTCTGCCAGAAAGGTACTTTCTAGTCATGCTATGGACTTAAGCAAGGTATGCCTGGATTTGTCTTGATAAGAACTGTCTGAAGCTGATGTAATACTCAACCTTGGCCCTGAAACCTAACAGCCAGACCCAAAAATATGGTTTTCAGTTTTTGTCGTGATTTTTTCAATAGGAAATCCCCACTAAAACTAAGTTTTGGCCTCCTGCAACCAAGCCATTGAGTCTGCAGACACTGTAATGGTATGAAACTCTTGGCTAGCCTGTGGGAGATTCCCTCTTGCTGTAACAACTGACTGTTTATCCATACTGAACTCAATAATGGACGTTTTCAAAAAATTAACCCCAAACCCCTAATTCTGCCAGAAAGGTACTTTCTAGTCATGCTATGGACTTAAGCAAGGTATGCCTGGATTTGTCTTGATAAGAACTGTCTGAAGCTGATGTAATACTCAACCTTGGCCCTGAAACCTAACAGCCAGACCCAAAAATATGGTTTTCAGTTTTTGTCGTGATTTTTTCAATAGGAAATCCCCACTAAAACTAAGTTTTGGCCTCCTGCAACCAAGCCATTGAGTCTGCAGACACTGTAATGGTATGAAACTCTTGGCTAGCCTGTGGGAGATTCCCTCTTGCTGTAACAACTGACTGTTTATCCATACTGAACTCAATAATGGACGTTTTCAAAAAATTAACCCCAAACCCCTAATTCTGCCAGAAAGGTACTTTCTAGTCATGCTATGGACTTAAGCAAGGTATGCCTGGATTTGTCTTGATAAGAACTGTCTGAAGCTGATGTAATACTCAACCTTGGCCCTGAAACCTAACAGCCAGACCCAAAAATATGGTTTTCAGTTTTTGTCGTGATTTTTTCAATAGGAAATCCCCACTAAAACTAAGTTTTGGCCTCCTGCAACCAAGCCATTGAGTCTGCAGACACTGTAATGGTATGAAACTCTTGGCTAGCCTGTGGGAGATTCCCTCTTGCTGTAACAACTGACTGTTTATCCATACTGAACTCAATAATGGACGTTTTCAAAAAATTAACCCCAAACCCCTAATTCTGCCAGAAAGGTACTTTCTAGTCATGCTATGGACTTAAGCAAGGTATGCCTGGATTTGTCTTGATAAGAACTGTCTGAAGCTGATGTAATACTCAACCTTGGCCCTGAAACCTAACAGCCAGACCCAAAAATATGGTTTTCAGTTTTTGTCGTGATTTTTTCAATAGGAAATCCCCACTAAAACTAAGTTTTGGCCTCCTGCAACCAAGCCATTGAGTCTGCAGACACTGTAATGGTATGAAACTCTTGGCTAGCCTGTGGGAGATTCCCTCTTGCTGTAACAACTGACTGTTTATCCATACTGAACTCAATAATGGACGTTTTCAAAAAATTAACCCCAAACCCCTAATTCTGCCAGAAAGGTACTTTCTAGTCATGCTATGGACTTAAGCAAGGTATGCCTGGATTTGTCTTGATAAGAACTGTCTGAAGCTGATGTAATACTCAACCTTGGCCCTGAAACCTAACAGCCAGACCCAAAAATATGGTTTTCAGTTTTTGTCGTGATTTTTTCAATAGGAAATCCCCACTAAAACTAAGTTTTGGCCTCCTGCAACCAAGCCATTGAGTCTGCAGACACTGTAATGGTATGAAACTCTTGGCTAGCCTGTGGGAGATTCCCTCTTGCTGTAACAACTGACTGTTTATCCATACTGAACTCAATAATGGACGTTTTCAAAAAATTAACCCCAAACCCCTAATTCTGCCAGAAAGGTACTTTCTAGTCATGCTATGGACTTAAGCAAGGTATGCCTGGATTTGTCTTGATAAGAACTGTCTGAAGCTGATGTAATACTCAACCTTGGCCCTGAAACCTAACAGCCAGACCCAAAAATATGGTTTTCAGTTTTTGTCGTGATTTTTTCAATAGGAAATCCCCACTAAAACTAAGTTTTGGCCTCCTGCAACCAAGCCATTGAGTCTGCAGACACTGTAATGGTATGAAACTCTTGGCTAGCCTGTGGGAGATTCCCTCTTGCTGTAACAACTGACTGTTTATCCATACTGAACTCAATAATGGACGTTTTCAAAAAATTAACCCCAAACCCCTAATTCTGCCAGAAAGGTACTTTCTAGTCATGCTATGGACTTAAGCAAGGTATGCCTGGATTTGTCTTGATAAGAACTGTCTGAAGCTGATGTAATACTCAACCTTGGCCCTGAAACCTAACAGCCAGACCCAAAAATATGGTTTTCAGTTTTTGTCGTGATTTTTTCAATAGGAAATCCCCACTAAAACTAAGTTTTGGCCTCCTGCAACCAAGCCATTGAGTCTGCAGACACTGTAATGGTATGAAACTCTTGGCTAGCCTGTGGGAGATTCCCTCTTGCTGTAACAACTGACTGTTTATCCATACTGAACTCAATAATGGACGTTTTCAAAAAATTAACCCCAAACCCCTAATTCTGCCAGAAAGGTACTTTCTAGTCATGCTATGGACTTAAGCAAGGTATGCCTGGATTTGTCTTGATAAGAACTGTCTGAAGCTGATGTAATACTCAACCTTGGCCCTGAAACCTAACAGCCAGACCCAAAAATATGGTTTTCAGTTTTTGTCGTGATTTTTTCAATAGGAAATCCCCACTAAAACTAAGTTTTGGCCTCCTGCAACCAAGCCATTGAGTCTGCAGACACTGTAATGGTATGAAACTCTTGGCTAGCCTGTGGGAGATTCCCTCTTGCTGTAACAACTGACTGTTTATCCATACTGAACTCAATAATGGACGTTTTCAAAAAATTAACCCCAAACCCCTAATTCTGCCAGAAAGGTACTTTCTAGTCATGCTATGGACTTAAGCAAGGTATGCCTGGATTTGTCTTGATAAGAACTGTCTGAAGCTGATGTAATACTCAACCTTGGCCCTGAAACCTAACAGCCAGACCCAAAAATATGGTTTTCAGTTTTTGTCGTGATTTTTTCAATAGGAAATCCCCACTAAAACTAAGTTTTGGCCTCCTGCAACCAAGCCATTGAGTCTGCAGACACTGTAATGGTATGAAACTCTTGGCTAGCCTGTGGGAGATTCCCTCTTGCTGTAACAACTGACTGTTTATCCATACTGAACTCAATAATGGACGTTTTCAAAAAATTAACCCCAAACCCCTAATTCTGCCAGAAAGGTACTTTCTAGTCATGCTATGGACTTAAGCAAGGTATGCCTGGATTTGTCTTGATAAGAACTGTCTGAAGCTGATGTAATACTCAACCTTGGCCCTGAAACCTAACAGCCAGACCCAAAAATATGGTTTTCAGTTTTTGTCGTGATTTTTTCAATAGGAAATCCCCACTAAAACTAAGTTTTGGCCTCCTGCAACCAAGCCATTGAGTCTGCAGACACTGTAATGGTATGAAACTCTTGGCTAGCCTGTGGGAGATTCCCTCTTGCTGTAACAACTGACTGTTTATCCATACTGAACTCAATAATGGACGTTTTCAAAAAATTAACCCCAAACCCCTAATTCTGCCAGAAAGGTACTTTCTAGTCATGCTATGGACTTAAGCAAGGTATGCCTGGATTTGTCTTGATAAGAACTGTCTGAAGCTGATGTAATACTCAACCTTGGCCCTGAAACCTAACAGCCAGACCCAAAAATATGGTTTTCAGTTTTTGTCGTGATTTTTTCAATAGGAAATCCCCACTAAAACTAAGTTTTGGCCTCCTGCAACCAAGCCATTGAGTCTGCAGACACTGTAATGGTATGAAACTCTTGGCTAGCCTGTGGGAGATTCCCTCTTGCTGTAACAACTGACTGTTTATCCATACTGAACTCAATAATGGACGTTTTCAAAAAATTAACCCCAAACCCCTAATTCTGCCAGAAAGGTACTTTCTAGTCATGCTATGGACTTAAGCAAGGTATGCCTGGATTTGTCTTGATAAGAACTGTCTGAAGCTGATGTAATACTCAACCTTGGCCCTGAAACCTAACAGCCAGACCCAAAAATATGGTTTTCAGTTTTTGTCGTGATTTTTTCAATAGGAAATCCCCACTAAAACTAAGTTTTGGCCTCCTGCAACCAAGCCATTGAGTCTGCAGACACTGTAATGGTATGAAACTCTTGGCTAGCCTGTGGGAGATTCCCTCTTGCTGTAACAACTGACTGTTTATCCATACTGAACTCAATAATGGACGTTTTCAAAAAATTAACCCCAAACCCCTAATTCTGCCAGAAAGGTACTTTCTAGTCATGCTATGGACTTAAGCAAGGTATGCCTGGATTTGTCTTGATAAGAACTGTCTGAAGCTGATGTAATACTCAACCTTGGCCCTGAAACCTAACAGCCAGACCCAAAAATATGGTTTTCAGTTTTTGTCGTGATTTTTTCAATAGGAAATCCCCACTAAAACTAAGTTTTGGCCTCCTGCAACCAAGCCATTGAGTCTGCAGACACTGTAATGGTATGAAACTCTTGGCTAGCCTGTGGGAGATTCCCTCTTGCTGTAACAACTGACTGTTTATCCATACTGAACTCAATAATGGACGTTTTCAAAAAATTAACCCCAAACCCCTAATTCTGCCAGAAAGGTACTTTCTAGTCATGCTATGGACTTAAGCAAGGTATGCCTGGATTTGTCTTGATAAGAACTGTCTGAAGCTGATGTAATACTCAACCTTGGCCCTGAAACCTAACAGCCAGACCCAAAAATATGGTTTTCAGTTTTTGTCGTGATTTTTTCAATAGGAAATCCCCACTAAAACTAAGTTTTGGCCTCCTGCAACCAAGCCATTGAGTCTGCAGACACTGTAATGGTATGAAACTCTTGGCTAGCCTGTGGGAGATTCCCTCTTGCTGTAACAACTGACTGTTTATCCATACTGAACTCAATAATGGACGTTTTCAAAAAATTAACCCCAAACCCCTAATTCTGCCAGAAAGGTACTTTCTAGTCATGCTATGGACTTAAGCAAGGTATGCCTGGATTTGTCTTGATAAGAACTGTCTGAAGCTGATGTAATACTCAACCTTGGCCCTGAAACCTAACAGCCAGACCCAAAAATATGGTTTTCAGTTTTTGTCGTGATTTTTTCAATAGGAAATCCCCACTAAAACTAAGTTTTGGCCTCCTGCAACCAAGCCATTGAGTCTGCAGACACTGTAATGGTATGAAACTCTTGGCTAGCCTGTGGGAGATTCCCTCTTGCTGTAACAACTGACTGTTTATCCATACTGAACTCAATAATGGACGTTTTCAAAAAATTAACCCCAAACCCCTAATTCTGCCAGAAAGGTACTTTCTAGTCATGCTATGGACTTAAGCAAGGTATGCCTGGATTTGTCTTGATAAGAACTGTCTGAAGCTGATGTAATACTCAACCTTGGCCCTGAAACCTAACAGCCAGACCCAAAAATATGGTTTTCAGTTTTTGTCGTGATTTTTTCAATAGGAAATCCCCACTAAAACTAAGTTTTGGCCTCCTGCAACCAAGCCATTGAGTCTGCAGACACTGTAATGGTATGAAACTCTTGGCTAGCCTGTGGGAGATTCCCTCTTGCTGTAACAACTGACTGTTTATCCATACTGAACTCAATAATGGACGTTTTCAAAAAATTAACCCCAAACCCCTAATTCTGCCAGAAAGGTACTTTCTAGTCATGCTATGGACTTAAGCAAGGTATGCCTGGATTTGTCTTGATAAGAACTGTCTGAAGCTGATGTAATACTCAACCTTGGCCCTGAAACCTAACAGCCAGACCCAAAAATATGGTTTTCAGTTTTTGTCGTGATTTTTTCAATAGGAAATCCCCACTAAAACTAAGTTTTGGCCTCCTGCAACCAAGCCATTGAGTCTGCAGACACTGTAATATTCAAACACTTGGCTTTGATTTTGTGCAGGTGTATGCGATCTCTTTTCATTTTATAAACAAGCTTAAGTGAACAGCTTACATTCATTTATCTAATATCTAGAAAGGAAGCCTTTCTCAGTTTTTGTTTTATTAATGTTTTTGGGCTAATTTCCGCAATATGTATATTCAGCACAAAAATGTGACAATAAAATGTGTAGTGTTATATAAATCCGCACTCCACATATATTTAGCTTACTTTTCTACAGTTCAAATATGATATCATATGAAACAGAATGTGTACATATGAAGGTATTTTGGAGTGTGTCATTCATAGGGATAATATTGTGTGTACGGAGCTCTTTTACTACATCAGAACATTGTATTGTTGTTTTTTCTGGGGTCTGCAGAGTTGGTCTGGCACGTGCTGACCTCTCTTGTGCATCTCCTTACAAATGTTTTGAGAACTACTAACCTATACAAGCATATGTGTATTTGATTTTCCTGGAAATGGATTGTGTATAATTCTTTCTAGAATGTTCCATTGTCTATAGTGTGTGCATTACTCTCCAGAATATTATAGCAACCAGAGCTATATATAAATTGTTGAAAACCTGGCCACAACTGGTTTTAGCTTATGTATAACAGGTCTGCTATATAGACAGAGGCTGAAACTCCTATATTGTGGATTAGTTTACTTGTGTTAAGATACAAACTGCTTGTTCTACACATTTTGTGGTAAACTATTATTGGAGTGAACTGGATACAGTGTGTGGATCTACTAGACAGTACACTTACTGTAATTTGGATATTACTGATATCTTGAAGTAAACATCAAAATATTAAAATGCTTGTTTTTACAAATTAAATGTCTGTAAACCTCCAAGCAATGTAAAATTATTGTAAATATTGTAGTTTGATTCCTAGGTATTTGGATGTAGACCTTTGAAAAGCACCATCAGTCTGTTTCCTTCATTTTAGGGCATTTATTTTAGTCTATTCACACTGATACACTTTTGCACTCTTATACTAAATAAACATTACCTTATCTTAAATAGGATGCTTCATCATACTGCCTCCACAGGTATGTATTATCACCAGGCACACTAATAAGCTAAGTTGTATTGGAGCTTCATATCATGCACTAAAACTTTTGGAAATAAAAGTGTAATTGATTTTGCTATATTTATGAATTGAAGTGTGAGAAATAGAAATATAATAAAGTTAAACAGTGATAGCCATCATTGCTGTTTCGGTTCATATTCCAGTTCTAATTGAAATAATTCATTTATAGCACTTAATCGACACCTATTGACAGATTGTAAGGAGTATAATACCAGAAAGAAGAGATCCACAATCATTAAGTAAGAAACATTGAAGGGTGCAATGCCACAGAGAAAGACAAACATGACAATTGATGATAATAATGAGAAAATGTAATAAGTTCATAATATACTTTTATTATTGTTGCCGTGAGATTTTAGGCATAGATTGTTGACAGGGATTGATGCTAATTCTAATTCTAATTGGACATTTATAGCTCTAAATCCCTCCTTTTTAAAGATGACTTAAACAATTTCAACCAATTTCATTATCCAGGGACAGAAAAGAGGTCAAGCACACAGGGGGTGATTATTGATAAGGTGGGTATGCCTTGGTATACAGGTAGGTAGGTTTTAAGCTGCTTTCTGAAAGAGGGTAGGGAGGGGTCACACAAATCTCCTCAGGAAGAGCATTCCAATCAGTGGGGGGCATCAAAGCAAAACTCTACCCAAACTGCTTGACAGATTTATGGATACAGGGATAGAGCTTTGGAATGACAAGGAGATTACCACTACTCTCACTGTGCCTGGTAATATAAGAACTGCTGTTGAAAGTGAAAAATAGAGCAAAACACTTGTAGAAAACAGCTGTAAAGAAATTTGTAAACAAGTGTGGCTGGTATTTGATACAATTCCAGCTGCACTATTTTGAATGTTACAGTAATCCAACCAACTACTATCAAAAGCATTGGCGACTAGTACACAGGCACCATGAATAAGAAACCATCCCACATGTCTCCAGTTACAGAGTTGAAGAGGTTGCGGATAATCTGAATAAGTTTGGACAACATCAGAATCAGAATCAAACAACAAGCCCAAATTCCTGACTGACTCAGCAGGGAACAGATGACTTCTCAAGATGTCAATTGGGAAACAATCTTCCAACCTATCTCTCTGTATTTTTAACCAAATTCAATAAACTCAGTCGTATTAGAATTTGAATTTTATAGTTGACATGTAATCTTTTACATCATGTAGGCACCTGTTCAACTGTTCAAAGACAGCAGATGTATTCTTCGGGATAAATGGATATAAACTTGGGTGCCATCTGCATAAAATGAAACTTTGTCCCATTATGTTTACCATTAACCAACCTGGGGGGAGTAACGTACAATGAGCACAACAGGGCCCACGACAAGGCCCAAGACAGAATCTTGGGAATAACAAATAAGAGTTTACAAAGATCAGAGTTGAAACAATTATTGACTGATAATGCTCAGTTAAGTATGAAGTGAACCATTTAAGAACAACTGACAAAGAGTGGAATGATCAAGGGTGTGAAAAGCAGCCAATAGGTCAAGCAATATCATAGCAGTAGGTTTGCCTCTTGGCAAGGATATGTGAATGAGTATGGGTTTTCTGAGTTATGGACGTGGATATGTTATAACAGTTGCTTAGCAACCATGTGTTCAACCAGATTGATATGAAACTCAGGCCAGATACATGACAATAGTTCTTCATGTCATCTGCTGGAAGTAGTGTGTTATACACACTATACACCCCGTGGTCGCTGCCGTAAGTGACGTCATATTGATGTCATAGGTCACGTGACCGTGTGGGCGGGGCTTAGATGCTGTCAATCATGAGAGCTGTCAATCAATAGACCAAGTGTCATCATGGAAGAGAGGAGGGAAACCCACAACCATAACTCCTAAACCACAAGAATGAGAGTTTTAAAACCACGGGGGTATTGCCCTCCCCCCGCAGGGGGGAGGGGGGGAGGGGGGGGGCCCCCAACGGAAGTGAAAGCCGATATTAAGGGATACAGGTCATAGTGCAGGAAATAATTAATTTAAAGGAAATACAGTTTATAACATAACATTTTTTTATTTGACAATGACGTTGTATTTTAAAAAAGATAATTGTGAATGCTTGTGTCACGAATGTTACTACGGAATACACATTGTGAAATGGGATTACATGAGAGTATATCAAAACAACGGTTTAGATATTTCCGAAGGAACTTTAATCACCCCTAGCTTGGTGTCTTCCATTTTGAATATTTGTCAGGACCTGTTTAAGTATCAGTATAAAATAACCCCGCAAGCTTTGAAGGATTTATGTGCCATAAAGATATATTATAATAAATTGAACGAAGACTTACTACCAAGGGAATTAAAGATATATTGCAGAAACGTTGTGGGTGCAGAACTGCCAGTGTGGTATCCCCAGTGGACTGTGCCTTCGGTGTTTATAAGGCATTTGGACTTTACAGTATGTTCTAAAGAACAAACTACAGCAAGATGATGAATCACCAACATTCCTGTAAGATAGGCACAAATATCAGGTGTACTATGATGGCGTCAGAGAAATGCATAAAGTTAATGAAACGGATATAGAGTACAAAGAACCATTGTGATACAAAAGTGCTGATGAGGCCAAATGCCAAACCTTGTGGTTTGCAAGAGGTATTGTGTATCGTTATCAGACACCGGATGAACTGTTATCATAAGCTGGCTTTGAAGTTCTATGTCAAAAGATATACTATAGATCAAAAGACTGAAAAAAGCCGGATGCGGTTTTTGCAATTGTATTGTGCTATGTTGTTACAAACCGGGTGAACTGTTTACTTTAGACCTCTGAAAAAGAACACCTGCGGTTTCCGTTTGTGGAAGGGATTTCTTTATCAAGCAGGACTGGGCAAGAAGATTTTTATTTGTGCACTAGTTGGAAAGCTGTAAAGATCTGAAAAAAAAAAAATGGACGTCTCTGATAGTCAAGGCGATATTGTCAGGTCGGCGGCAAAAAACACCCATCAACCAGAAACACCGGGTGGATTGCATCTGGGTTTTGCCGCTTCCTCCAAACCACGAGTGCAGGGATTTGTCTACAGCTATCAGGATTACACATGGTACGACAACAGAATGAGAAGCTTTCATAACTGGCCAAAGACACATCCAATGAGAGCGCAGACCCTGGCAGGGGCGGGGTTTCATTATACCGGCGAAGGGGATAAAGTGCGGTGTAAATGGTGCAATTTAGAACTCAGTCAGTGGGAAGTCTTTGACAGCGCATTGGAACAGCACAAGAAACATTCTCGCGGTGACTGTAATTTTTTGAGACAGTTCTTTCCTAGGAAAAGTCTTCAGGCAATCAAGTGGGACTGCGAGGGAGTAGGACTCACATTTAACCCCGAAGTTTGAAAAACCAAAAGAAAGCTGACATGGAGTACCAAATAGATGAAGAAGACCAGAAGAAAGTGCAAGTACAAACTGTGGACAATGACTTGGTGTTGATATTATCGCACGATGATGTGGAAATATTCATGTCTTCAAGAATGTACAACGATTTGAAGAACCATGCTGACCAATTATCTCAAGCCTTGGTCAAAACCTGTCTATGCCAGGATGACGTGGACTGCAACGTCTCTCTGGGGAATGACCTGTACGCCTACGTAAAGTCACCTTTTCGTTGTGTGCAGATTCGACAGTTCTTCGAACGCGATGCTGTGATGTTACCCACCAAGACGGGAATTTCCTTGAAGAGAAAGCAGTGGTCTAGTTTGCTGGACATATTCAATGCCATAGACAAGGCATTTTGCACCCCGAAGCCAGTCAAGTGTCAAGAACTCCATCAGAATCAGGAAGACTTTATGATGTGTCCTGATTGCTGTCCAGCTGCGGACTCTCCCACGCAGAAGAAGAAGAAGACGAAAAAGCGAACAACCGATTCCCTTCCAATGAAAAAGAGGCTGTTTGATGAATGAACCGAACAAGGTCGTGAACATTTGACTTTAGTCCATGTGCTTTATCATCAGACTCTAATAAATATACTTTTGTGTGTAATGCATGCATATGTTTGGATTAAATTACATTATGCGGTAAGCAATATGAAATAAATTGTAAATTCTGTACTGTAAATGCAACTATGTAATAATAATAATACCAAGTCAGTGTCAGTTTTGTTCTTCTAATTGTATACTAAATATGCTCAATAAAATACTGGTGTTTGTATGCACTGTCTTTTATTTTGTTACGAGATCTTATGCTCATCGGACATGGCTTTAGTTAAATTTGAGTCACCTTCTACATGGATAATATCCGGTATGACGGGAAGTGGCAAATCCACTTGGTTGTATAAACTTTTAAAACAAAAACAGGCGATGTTTCAAGATCCGCCAAAAAAGATAATATACTGTTACTCTATTTGGACAAAACTGTTTGATGACATGGAAAGAGACTTAGACATTGATTTTGTGCAGGGCATGCCTTGTCCTGACAAGATTAAAGAAATATTTGACGGTGAACACCACATTATTTGTCTCGACGATTTGCAACACGAGGTAGCAAACAGCAGAGAAGCAGAAAAGCTGTTTACACAACTGAGTCATCACAATAACTTGAGTGTAGTCTATCTAAACCAGAACTTGTATTACCAAGGGAGGTGTGCACGCACTTTAAATCTTAATACTGCTTATACTGTGCTGTTGAAAAATCCTAGAAACACTCAACAGGTGGCGCTTTTGGGTAGACAGCTGGGTATGGGGTCAGCCTTAAAATCCGCTTATTTGGATGCCACTTCAAAGCCTTATGGGTACCTGGTTGTCGATCTTTCACCTAAGAGCGATGAAAAGTACAGATTAAGAAGCAATGTTTTTCCAGAAGAGTCCCCCGTTGTCGTATATCAGTAGTGGTAATTGTGCAGTGTTTCTCAGAACCCAAAATGATTTAGACTAGTGAAGATGTCACAGAACTTGAAAAAGGCAAAAAATTTTCTTCTCCTGCTACTGCTAACCGAAAAAGCTCAGGCAAGAGCTTTGTTAGAAACTGTCACTTTAAAGCAAGCAGAGGTACTGGTGGAAGTAATTTACAATTTGATGAACATTGCCGCATCCAAGTCTGACAAAGCAGTCATTCTTAAAAGGAAACCTTTTTTAAGGAAACTCATCAATAGGAAACTGAAACTCAGTGCTAAGAGAAAACTGATAGGTAGACACAGAGTAAAATTACTAAAGACCTTGTTACATTTCAAGCAACCCTTACTGTCTCTTATAAAATGAAGAAACTAGTACTTATTCCACAGGAAAGATACGAACAGTTACTATTGAGAGAATCTGTAAATCAAACCGGAGGTGCGAATGAGCACGAGGTGGAAGAAGTAGAAGAAAAGAGACAAGACAAGATTGAAGCAAAGACACCTGCACCCACAGAAGTCCACACGCCTTTAGATAGCGAAGAGGAAAAGAAAGTAACAGACGGAAATCCCCCAGTACCTCCCCCCGGTGAACCAGATCTTCCAAGACAGACAGGCGGTGGTGGAGAAAGGTCGAAGAAAAGAAAAGCGCGTGGGAAAGCAAGTGGACTCGCTACTAACCGACATGCTCACTGCTGAGAAGGAAGCATACTTGAAGGACATATACTTTGATCCAAAGCAACCTACTTCATTTTCCGGTTTTGGGAAACTGTACAAATATGTGAAAACGCAGAGAAAAGATATCTCTGAAGGTGACATCCGAAAATGGTTGAGTACACAGTCCAGTTATTCTCTATACAGGAAAGTAATCAGAAAATTTAGGCGACCTAAGGTGATGGTGCCGAGTAAAGGCTACATTTTTGATGCCGACACAGCTAACTATGTTCAGTATAGCGATGTCAATGACGGATACAAGTATTTTGCGGTATTTATCGATGTCTTATCCCACTACCTCTACACAATTCCGCTAAAGTCTCTGACATCTTCAGAGATGGTACTTGAAAGCAGCAGACGTTAAGCAGATAAAGACCTCCGAACACTCAAAGGCGAATTATGCGGAGCGTGTCATCAGAACCATAAAGGGTAAACTAGCCAGATATATGGTCTACACCAAATCTCGCAGGTGGATAGACGCTTTACCGGAAGTGACAGATAGTTACAACAAAACGTACCACACAATGATCAAAATGACTCCTATGCAAGCTCTCAAGACTGAGGACGCCGTTCTGTGGAAAACTCAGTATAACCCTAGCGTGAAGAAGCTACATAAAGGTAAAAAGAAAGCACCCCCAAAGAAACCCGTGACAAAAAATCCGTACAAATTTAAAGTGGGAGATGTAGTCAGACTATCGAAAATCCCGGGAACTTACGACAAAGAAACGGACAAAAAATGGACTGATGAATTGTTTACCATTACAACCCGTGCACTGAACCAGGGCATTCCAAAATACGAAGTAAAAGACTTTGCAAATGACCCTATAATAGATAAATTTTCCAGTGATGAGCTTCAGAAGGTCACTGTGGATCAGGACACGCAGTACGACGTGGACAAAATTCTGCGTAAGCGAAAGAAGAGAGGTAGAACGCAAGTCTTAGTGCACTGGGTGGGTTGGCCGTCGAAATTTGATAGTTGGATCGATGAAGACCAAGTAAAAGACTTTGACAAGTGATGTATTTATTTTTATCCTCGAGAGATTCTCTGAATCAGTATCCAAATAATGTGTGGTACGACTTTACTACAGAGTTTCCGGGTGAACTAGAAGTAGACGAAACTTGGGAATGCGCGCTGTTGGACATAAACTGCATCCCTCAAGTGGAGAGAGAATTTGTTGTTTTTGCAGATATTGTGAAACAGAATTATATTAGGGATACCTCAGCTTCAGTTTTGAGAGTGGTGTACTACTCGGGAAGTACATTCACAATTCCGTATTACATTCCAGTGAACAGAAGCAACATTAGTCAAGTGAGGATCTATATAAGAGACTTGGAAACTGGGAAAATTCCGACAGAATCAGTTGGTCAATTGAACTGCACACTTGGTTTTCGCAAAAAGAAACGACATGGAAAGTAGTCCTTGGGTAAAACATTTCACAGATATGGCCAGTGGATTGGTGCCGTATAAGAAAAAGTATTATACAATTCAAAATCAGACAGGAAATGGAGACGTTCAATTGGTCACACCAACCCAGGCGGAAGTGGAAAGGGCCAAAATGGATGTAAAAAGGAAGTTGCAAGAAGCCTCGTCATATAAACCTAAGCGATTGAGATCAGGGCCTCAGTCTGGTTCTGGACAGAAGAAGAAGAAGAAGAAGAAGAAGCAGAAAGGAAGTAGTAGCAAGAAATCTGCCAAATCCAAAAGCTCCAAAGCAAATAAATCAAACAGTAATAAATCGAGCAACAAGACAAGCAGCAAAAAGAAATCAAAGAAGTGAAAAAAAAAATGGATACTGAACAGACATACTCATCTAAGCTGGCACTCTTTCAAAAACCGTACATAGAGTCAAGTGTGGAAGAGGTGCAGTACATTAACTTTCTCCCAACATCAACTATATCGGATGGGTCTGTTATTGAATTTCGTATACCGGGTACCAGTGCCGAATACATAGACCTGAAGAGGTCTCGTCTGAAGGTCAAGGCTAAAATTGTAAAGGGCGATGACACGCCTATTGGACAAGATAGTAATGTAGGATTGGTCAATCTCAGTTTAGCATCCCTCTTCCGACAGGTCGACATCCAGATGCAGGACAAACTAGTAAGCTCAGAAATTAACATATGTTATCCTTACAAAGCCATGATGGATGTTTTGCTGAGATACGGATTTGACGTGAAAGAAGGACCACTGCAGAGTGAACTGTACTACAAAGACACTGGAACCATGGATGCAGTTCCACCTGGAAACAACAGTGGGTTAATGTCCCGTGTTGCATATACAGCTACTGGTAATGAAGTGACCTTGGAAGGACCTGTTCATACGGACATGTTTCAGCAGGATCGTTTGATTTTGAACGGGGTAAAAATCGTCACCAAATTTCATCCATCCAGCAGAAAATTCACCTTGATGACTGGTGATGCTGAAGAATACAAGGTACAAATTACCTCCGCCATTTTGAGAGTGTGTCATGTGAAGGTGAGCAATGCAGTGATTCTGGCCCAGAATGAAGCTCTTAATGTGTCACCGGCTCTGTATCCTTTCTGGAAGTCGAATTTTAAGACCATATCAGTACCCGCCGGAGTAAGTACTGTGACCAGCGATGATATTTTCCATGGCAGTGTACCCAGTAAACTCATCTTGGCCATGGTACACACAAAGGCATTCACTGGGGATTACACACTGAATCCATTTAATTTTGTCCATGCAGATGTGAATTCCATAGAGCTGTCAGTAGACGGGCAAAGCGTGCCTGCTCAACCGCTAAAACCAAACTTTGGTACTGGAGACTACACGTCCTCTTTTCTGTCAATCTTCTTCAACAAGTACCCTCACCACGGTGGAGGAAACTGGATCACGCGCGAGGAATATGCTTCGGGATATGCTCTCTTTTGTTTTGACATACAAGGGGAGGCATCAGAGGATATATTCGGCAAGACTAGGAGTGGTTATACCAAACTACAACTGAACTTTGGCACGCCGACACCGAATCTTATGTTGGTGCTCTATTCTTCGTTTCCGAGTGTAATCAAAGTGGACAAGGCAAGAAACGTCATTCTGCAGTGATGAATACGCACGAACTAACAAGCTACATGAAGGCGGATCCTTGGATTGCGAGATACTACGGAGGAGTTGTTCCAAAGGACCTACTACCTCGTTCCCCGATGAAACCGAGTTTCTACATCATCAACCAAGATACCAGTGAAAAAGTTGGCAGTCATTGGATAGTTATGTTTCAGTTAGACGATCAAATGAGCGAATATTTCGACCCTCTGGGGAAGGAACCGGACAGTGACTTTAAGGCCTATATGACTTTACAGAGTCGGAGCTATCAGTTTAATGGGAAAAGGTGTCAAAATTACCGGTCAAATCTGTGCGGGCAGTACTGTTTGTTCTACTGTTATTTCAGAGCAAGAGGATATTCAATGACAGATATTCTCAATATGTTTAATGAAAAAGACTTGGCATACAATGATCAGATGGTTTATTTCTTTTACGAATATACAAATTAACAGTTATGCTGTAGTGACAAATGACTAGATAATTCATGGGTGTGCAACAGATGTAAATAAATATGAATAAATAAAAAATAAATAAATAGAACACTAGTAAATCACCATTAACCATGTAACGCCATACAGTGCACATGTATATATTGTCTGTATGTATGTATATATATATATATATATATATATATATATATATATAGTTTTATAACCACCTACTTATTGGGTCATTTGTAACTCTGAGACTCACGCTATTGGGTCTTTACCTAATTATTGGGTCTTTACCTAATTATTGGGTCTAGACCCAATAATTAGGAAGACCCAATACTTACAGTTACATATTTGATGTCAGTTATTAATACTGATTATGATAAGGCATAATTATAAAAACTAATTACTGGGTCATTTCTGATAATTTTCTCACTTGTAGCCTCCTAGTGGTGAGAAAAGTAGTTACACAATATATATATATATCTTACAGCCAATCAAACATGAAGTGCAGAGTGACTGACACTGGCTCAAAGGAAAACTAAATTGAAAACAAAGATGCTAGGGTGGTTTTACCTCAGTTTAAGGTTATCTGGTTGTGTTTATCTAATTTAATTATATTGTATGTAACTATTAACAATAACTGAATGGTTACTTTCTCAGGTAAAATGTCAAGTCAAGAAATAGGGCATAAATAAGAAACATGTAAGTATAAAATCATAATGCCTTTTAGTTAAGTAAGAACTTAATGTTAGATAGTCAGATGCTGGCAGGAGACCTCACACTATGTTGATACTGATAATGGTTTTAAAGGCAAGCTCATCAAAGAGTCTAGAAACTGACACTTATCCCAAGGCTTGTTTATCATATCTTGCTGTGGCTTAAGTACACACATCAGAATCAATTGCTCTTTTTTATTTAACTAGATGAACATTTACAGTGTTATAACTTTTAATAATCATCTTCAGGCCCATATTTATTCATACAATTTATTATACAAGCCTGATTCATATAATAACACAAAAAAATTAAACTGTCTTCCTTAAATGTACACAATAAGATTGCTTAAAAAACCCAGGCGATGTTTCTGTTTTTAAGCTTCTTATATGTATAAGTCCCCTTGAATTTAAAAAAATGTAATTTCTGATTTCTGCCCGTTATCCAACCAATGGTATCAGAGATCACAGATCGCCATTTCATGTAAATAAATGAGAATTTCTTTAACTTTGCACCTCCAAAATATTTTTATGAAACAAGCTGAAGAAACAAGGTTTTGGCTGAGAATGTCTTAAAAGTTGAATGTACATTCATTGAACTATATGTGAAATGTCAATACTTTAAATACATATGCCTTATTCTGAAAATAAATAATTACTATATCAAAACAAGCTATGATAAACAATAACAGCATCGTAGTATACACCTAAATGTCAAATTAAGAATAAATTGAACTTGAATTTTATCACATGCTATAAAACAAGATTCAAAACATGAAAAATAAATTATTTTTTGACAAAAAAGTCAATTTCCAAAATATAATAATGCATTAAAATATTCTGAATAATTATGTTAAAACAATTGTGTCATCTTGGAAATTTTAATAATAATGTTTCACACCATTGAAGACTGGTAGAACCAAAGAGTAAAGACTCTATGAAATATCATTCCCAAGTACTTTACCACATAAGATCATATTTTATGATGGAAATTGTATAATGGATAAACAATCGCCTTCCTTTACACTATGGACATAAACAAAACTATAAATCTGAAAAGGTGAAAAATTTCCCACCCTTTTATTGTATGTTATTTATTTTTAGTTCCCTTTTACAATGAATTATAAGTTGGTACAAATAAAGTTTACATACAATAAAGATAGGTACATTTTGCTTTACTACCAAACACATTACTTTGGTTTGTACAGTAATATGCATTTGTATGCACCATCATCAACGAAACGTTTTAACAACCTTTAATACATCAGTCATTCTCTCAACATATTTTAATGTTGTAAGGGAGACAAATATTACACTATTCATAAAAAGAAAAAAAAGGAACTCGTGGAATAAAAGAAATATAATAGTATAAAAGTCCCACCTAGCCTTCACAAGAAAATTTCAGGTTTTAATTAATTAAAATTTTCCTTTTGCAATCATAATTTTTAAGTAAAGAAAAATTAATGGATAAACAAAAACTGGTTTTATTAGCTAAATACATTACTTAATAGAGCAAAAGGTTACAGTGGAATTTACCATGATGGCAGAACATCATGATTCACTAAAACGTTTGATATTTTGTAAATTAATCCTCACTTTATGGCACAACAATTACCTATATAAGATTTTAAAACCATTTCCACTGAAAGTATTTGGTTTCCGAAACTCACCATTTTATTTACAAAATTTGGGAAGATGTACATACAAAAATATGCAAGTGCTACATTTCAAGCAGAACACTATTGTCAAAGAGTATTGAATGAACTGTCTTGAATACACAATAAACTTTATGGTCTCTTCTTAGCACCTGCCTACTTTTTTATAAATAAGACAGACCATTCAAGTGTGTGTTGTAACTAGCTTTTAGGCACGAAGTATTCTTTTTCCATAGGTTGACAGTCTAGTCTGAAAGTAGAATATAACATTGCATAATATAATATGTACAATCATATGATATAGACAAAGGAGTCTATACTATTCCATGTAATAAAATTCTAAAGAATTGTAATAACACCTGTGATACCCTAGAAATGGGGTATGGCTGTTAATCTTAAGTATGTATCTCACTCTCAAATGTGCAGTGAACAATCCGGGAAAGAAGTGATTATAATTCTTACTGGTGAGTCAGACCATTAAAAGGGACAAAGTTTTGTGTTAGTCTTATATCAGACAAATCTTAACATGATCATTTAACCAGCTTCATTAAGAAAATTCTATACTTTGGCTGTACTTGTAACTCTACCTGAATACATATAACCCAATAATATTACAGAGATAATCATGCCTAACATACTTCTTTTTATACAGGATATATTAAGTTAACACCAGCTAACCTGAAAATTGGAACATTGGTGATTAGGTTACACGCCGTTTTGGAATCTTTGGCCATTTCAAAATTGCCAAATAATCTGATTGATGAAAACCTCTCCTCGGTTTTGAAATGACTTGGTCATTTCAAAACCATCTGACCGGTTTAACCAGCCAGTATTTTCATTACTATATTAAAAGTAGATGGCCTCAATTGCTATGAATTTGTAGTGGCACTAATATATAATTACAAGTACTTTTTATAATCTTTATCATACAATTCTGATGTCCAGCTTTAAGAAGCTTTGCAATTAAAGTGATGTTAAAACAGTCTTAATCCTACTATTCTTTGTTGTAGCCATAGTAAGCTATGAACTTCAATTGTGCCAATAGCCGGGGAAATCAATCAAGTGATTAAGAGTGATTAACAAATCACCATCAAAGGAATAACACTTTTTTAGAAGACACAGGGTCAGGGAGAATCCATTCCTTTCAAGTGGATTGCTTTGAGGTGTAAATGATAATTGCACTTTATTTCTGTTATTCTCTAATCAAAGGCCAATCACAGACTAGTCAATATATCAAAACTACAGCCATATTCAGGGCACAATTGAAGATCATAGTTTAACTGTCACTGCTGAAGTCACTAATTGCCGGCTTATTAAATTCTTTGAAATCAATGTCCTAATAAAGATCATAGCTTAATTTAATGGTCAGTTAGGTTTTCAAATGGCCAAATAAATAATTTGGTTATTTTGAAACAGCCATTGAAAGAAATGGAAAGAATGTTTGGGAAAAATAATTACAACTCATGGTAGCCCTAATACGAGTAAATGTGTATCATTAAACCTTAGTTTCTTGAAACTCCAGTAAATAATATCTGCAAACATGTAATACTGCAACAAAACTTGAGACATAGTTTTCTATATTAGACACATAACCTTGAAAAGTTTTTTTATTTAAAAAAACACATTTCTATATCATATTTACATTCTAAAACAAGACCACATTGTCTAAATCCAGCTTGGCTCTTTCAAAACCTAATTAATCAGAGTTATTTAAGCTATGATCTTCAACAGGAACCTTTGACTTGAAGGGATTTCATCTGCAGGCATTTAGTGACTTTAAAAGCCATAATAAGCTATAACTTCAATTGCGACTGATGTTTTAATATGCTGATTAGTTTGTGATTGGTTTATGTCATGACAATAACAGAAATTAAATGCAATTAACTATTACACATAAAAAACAATCACCATGAAAGAAATGGCTTTCTTCTTGACCCTGTGTTAGTTATTCCTTTGATGGTGAATTGTTAATCACTTGATTGGATTTCCCTATTATTCAGAATCAAAAAGTCACATAATTATAACAAACTGGGTAGAATTAAGACTGTTTAACACATCTTCATTTATTTATTTATTTGGGTTTTACGTCGCTTTCAACACTGTACAGGTCATATCACGATGGGTAGTTGGAAGGGCAGAGGAAACCAGTACATAGAGCTTGTTAAGGTTCTGTAAACTGCCGACACAGCAAGCAACTACCAGCTTTCCCACTTGAGGCTGTGACAGGGATTGAACCCCGGCCTCTGAGGTGGGAGGTGAGAGTGTTACGACTCTGTCACCATGGCCCCCAGACACATCTTCAATTGCATAGCTTTATAAAGCTAGACATCAAACTTGCATTATAATGATCACAAAAGGTATACTAGAAATAGCATATTAGTTCCATTATAAAATTTGTAACAATTGACATTATATATATTTTATAATAAATTATCGAAAATATTGGATGTTAAAAAGTAGTGAGGTGGTTTTAAAATGGCCCTTAAGTCAAATGGGCCTTCTCAGTTTTGTTTTGTTATGAGTTCACTTAAGTCCCTAGCTGCTTACCCGCCAACCAAGCGGTAGTTATTCAGCAATTCAGTAAATTAAATTTTTTTAGTTAATACCCTATCCAATGGACAGGCAAGGCCCACCCAACCGGTCCCACTATCAGCTTACTAGGGTCTTACTAGGACTAGACACAAAAAAGATGCTATGACGTCATGCTGTCTAGACAGGAAGAGGATGTACGTGGCAACACCTGTCGAATGCACTCTCCTGACCGTCTTTTTCTGGCATTTGGCGGGACTGGTCGTGCCGACCGGTAAAGCAATTGTCCATTGGATAGGGTATTAACTTATAAAAATTTAATTTACTTATTAAATTTGCAATTTTGTGTGTATGCTTGTGTTCCTTTGTGATAAACAGAAATTATGCATGTTGTGCCATATCATATTTGGTTTAACAAGAGTAGTGTTTTAGTGATCAGTTAAATTATATTTGGCATTTACCTCCCAATTAATTGCATTGGGTAATATTTTATTAGTGCTAAACTGATGAAGTCATTGGCATATTATAGCTTCCTCATATTAATCAAATGTAATTATCAATTAAGGATATAAAGTGATACACACAAGGTCCTCGGTGGCCTAGTGGTTAGCAAGTTTGGCATCTAATCATAGGCTGTCACCTCTGTGGGTTCGAGTCCCACAAGTGGCAATGCTGAGGACCTGTCCCAATATGACCCTGGCTGTTGAACAGGACGTAAAACCCCAACTTTGACCTTTGTATAAAGTGATACAATTAAAGAGATGCAGAGAAAATAGTGACTTTATTGATATTTACAGTTAATATTTATTGATATATTTATAGTTGTGAAAATTCATGTTTATTTTGGAAATAGAATTTGTATTTATCCACCTCCCACATTTACACACACCAAAGGGTTTAGGGCTAATCTCAGTAATTCACTCACCAATAACATTAGTCACCCACAAGTCAGTAAACTAAACAAAATGGGATCAAAATTGGCATGCGACAATGAGTTGTGTGGCCTTTGAATGAGAAGACTGGATGAGGAAGACAAACAAATTTTTATAACATGACATTTGGAGTTTATTAAAACTTCTATTACAACAATCCCAATTACACAACATGTAATATTTGCAAATTGGAAAATTTATTATGTTATCAAGCACCCAGCTTACACCAGATATCTTTAGTATTTTATTTTTAAAGAGTATAAAAACTTCTAGACAAGCTCTGAACCACTACGCAACAAGGCAAAGGAGCTACTCCCTATTTGTGTGAAAACATGTTATTCAGGAAGTGGTCCTCATACTTTTAGATACTAACTATATACAAGTTTAAGTGTTCCAAACCACTTCTGCTATCAAATATCAAAGACATCAGGCTGGTTGAGAGCTATCCATGTAAAGCCTTAGTATGTACCAGGAGATATTAGCTAGATTTATTTAACCTTGAAGGTCAAACCTGATTTATATAAATCTAATAATACTTGTCATGATTGTAAGGAAACCTAACTTCTCAGTTTTATATTTAGTGGTTAGTTGTTGCTACTCTGCTGTTGGGCATTGAAAACTTATTAACTCAACAGTAAGAACATGAAAGTAGTTATTACTCAGCTATGCCATGACACAGAATTTTACTATAGCTGACCCAACAGTAGGTGAACAACATATTCCAAAAATACCATAGTTTTCAAGTTACAACTGGTTTAATCTAAAATTAAACGAACTTACCTGTAAGTGAAGTTTATATTGTGATTCTGTCGAATCACACACAGCAGTGAAGGAATTACGTGAGATAAGGAATGCTTATCACTCAGTATTTAAAGACATATTTTGAAAGCCAAGTTGTCAAGCAATATAGGCGGGATACAGATGAGGTAAATTGTGGTGGGCAAGTAATTCCTTTGTTGCTGTGTGTGATTCGACAGAATCACAATCAAACTTCACTTACAGGTAAGTTTGTTTAATTTTAGATTCTATCTCACAACACACACAAATGAACAGTTGTTCCATAAACCTCTCAACTCACTGGTTAATTCCAAATATGTTTTGATATGACACACCACACAAGTTTACTTTATAATAGTAGTTGATTTGTACACATGATTTAGGTTTACCAGGCTTAGCAATTTCATAGAATCTTGTTTGTATACAATGAGATATTGTGTCATACAAATGTGTATTGTGAATATCACTGTACACTGTGTCAGGGAAATTGAACAACCAAAAACATAAACTTTACCAGCAAAGTTTTTTAACTGTAAATTTATTAATTGTAACTGTTGAACAATGAATCACAAGTAAGTTAACAGAGGCAGGGTCAGGTTAAAACCTCCTTTCAAAACCTGGTGATACTGTAATGAGATTTTGCTGTATTGATGAAACTATATCTGAAAACCTTCTTCATACACATTGGTGACATAATCCAAGTACACAGATAAAGATGAGCAAGTCATGTGTGACTTACATTCCATTGAACTCGCTAGTTGAACCCTTTTTAAGGTGATTGAAATACTGTTTTTTGTGTCCTGTGTCTCCTGGACTGCAAGATGGTGTCCTGAGCCTTTCTTGATATATTTTCTGTTTTAAGTGATCTACTATTACACACCCAGAATGTTCAGTTTCTTTTAGCAGGTGCAGTAAATGTACATTTGTTGGTTTGTTTATTTGGGGTTTTACGTCGCTTTCAACACTGTACAGGTCATATCACGACGGGTAGTTGGAAGGGCAGAGGAAACCAGTACATAGAGTTCGCTAGGGTTGTGTACCAACGGCAAGCAACTACCAGCTTTCCCACTTACGGCCATGACGGGGATCGATCCCCGGCCCCAGAGGTGGGAGGCGAGAGTGTTACCACTCTGCCACCGTGGCCCCTATGTACATTTGTTGGAAGCTGAAGAGGGTGGTGGCAGCAGAGTTAGCAGTTAACCAAAGCAGGAGTTGGGTAAATAAACTTCTTATGCCCTGTATGGTAGAACAATGACATCAGTAGCCTTATCCAGACTAATCCTTTGGAGGGCTTTTACTATACCACTAAAATGGTGAGAATACATAAGGCCAAAGCTCTGTTAAAGAAATGTGAAAGCATCAGCTGCATAGGCCCGTCAATCAGGTCTGTAGCTTACATATTTTGGCAGTAGATTTTAATCCTTTAGGCATAAATGTTCACATCACAAAGACAATTTGTGCAAATGTGAGGGCTTAAGTGCATATGCTGTAGTATTTAACTTGCCATGAAGGTGGGCATATAGGTAAGATGTTATCCACCATAAATGTGACATTTGATGAAGCAATTTTAGCCAGCCACTGTGTATATTGTAATAGGTGGCTGTGTTTAATAGTTAAGTTTATAGGAGTGGGATGTTTTTTCCCACAATTTCAGCTCCCGTAGTACATTACTTGACAGTGTCATATGCTTAGCAAAGTTGCCCCTCTTATTTTAGCACCTCAGATTTATCATGCTGTGGATATCTGTAGTGAAGGATGGGCAAATAGCACAGTAGGGGAAACTTAAACTGCTAGACATATTACATTAGCCACTTCTCTAACAGTGGGCTGTTTATTTTCTCTAAACCAACAGTTTTTCTTGATTTTTATCTTTTTGACCTCTGTCAAAGAAATGGTGATAGTGGCAAAGTTCACTATAAATCCAAACAACTCCAGTGTTTGTGTGGGAGCAAGAACAGATTTTTGTAGGTTGATCACAACTGCAGTCACCTAGGTAATTGATTGTAGGCTCCCCCCTGGAAAAACAAGAGTCTATTGTATCTCCTTAGTTAGCCTAGCCTTCCAGGCTCTCTGAATCATGATGCAAGCATGAAATCTTTTTGCCATAATGCACTCTGTATATAGAGGCCTTTCTAGTCTGAGTTCTCCTCAGCAAGCTAGGCCAAGTAAGTGTATGAGAATACTATGAAAAATACTTATAATGCAGTCAAAGAGTTGCATCTAGATTGTGTCTATATTATACACAGACAAATGCCTGTGGCAAGGCTACTCCTTGAGTGAACTGTATATCCAGTACGTTCATGACCTTTCTGCCTCAATATAAAGAACACTGGTGTAAGTAGTTTAGTAAACATTCCTGGACAGGGATAGTCCATTTGTGAAGCTTGTATTTTTTATTCCACTGAAGTTTAAGATAATTCTGCATGGTCATGTTCATTGAATTGCACTGAATATTAAGCATCTTTTAAAACTTTTAATCAATTGATGCCATGAAGTAATTAGGCCTTACCATGACAATTGTGATTTTTATATTAATTGTAATTACAATGATTATTCTAAAAATGCTATCCCTCTTTGGCCTGATAAAAACATTGGAAATGTGATCTCTTGATTTCCTGGTATATGTCTTTACCACTGCCTTTTTTAGATTAATTTGTCAATTTCATTTTACATAATTGTGCAATCCTGTAATGAGAGATCTTTTGACATGGATTTTCATAAAACTGTAACTTATATCCAGAGGCCATTGTTGTTATGTTAGAAATAGGAGTCAATTGTGCCCATTGGCAAAAATGCTATTTAATTTGACCTGGTTTAAAGAATTTAAAATTCCTGTAATCCAATGTCCCCTTTGCATGGCCTGTTAAAAATTTTACAAACTGTGCAATTTTATCTGGTAAAACATGAGGGAGGGTATTTATTTTTGAGTGCCACAATGCAGGAATCATAAGTAACTTTAAGTGCATTTTCCTTTTAACTCAGGGATGCATCTTGTTTTGAAGCCTCTTTTTTTGTAGAAGATTGTCCCCAAATTGTTGGAGTTTACTGGTACAAAACATAGGTGACTCCCGTTCCGCACATTCCCTTTTGAGGGCTGGATGCATGGCCTCTCCCCTCTTTTGGGATAACTCTTGATAGGCATATTGCAGCATTGGAAGTCACAACTTTTGGTGACTAAGCTTTTTATATAGATCAATCTGGATGATTTCCCACTAGGTAATAGGGATTCCAATACTGAACCAGAGCTGAGGCACCAGAAGGTCTGGGACGTTGGGTACCTCCCACACTTATGTCAGGTTACTGACCATATTTGTGTAGCTTTTACTATATTTCTTCATTGCACCAAGTTACAGCTAAAGTGTGTCAATTGTTTGGACAATTATTATATTTTCGGAACATTAATTCCTCATGAAATGGTTGTTGACCTTGTCTATGGGCTGGTCCTTTATAAATGGCCCTTTTTCATCATAATCCTTCAGAATTCAGTGTCATCTAACAGGTTCCAGTTATCATCTGTATCCTCAGATTCATTTGAAGTACTGAAGATATCTGCAATGTCATCCATGCCAGCCATGAGACCTAGGAGACTTCTGGTGGTGGTGAATCAGTGTTTGAAGCTGGAAAAACTGAGTGTGCTTCCTGGAGCTACCGTTCATACTGACAAACTGAGTGTCTTGAGATCTACTAGTATTGACAAACTGAGTGTCACATCTGGTTTAGGAATCATTATGGACAGATCGGTTTGGACATCTTGAGTGTCTTTTGCTGGAACTTCCCTCCATATTGACAAACTGAGTGTCTTGGGATGTATTGGTATTGACAAACTGAGTGTCACATCCCGTTTAGGAATCACCATGTAGGGATCACTACTGACCACCTAAGTATCTTCTCTGGAACTTCCCTCCATATTGACAAACTGAGTGTCTTGGGATGTATTGGTATTGACAAACTGAGTGTTACATCACCTTAAGAAATCACTATGGAGAGATCACTACTGACAACCTAAGTGTCTTTGCTGGATCTCCCCTCCATGTTGACAAACTGAGTGTCTTGGGGGTGTACTGATATTAACAAACTGAGTATCACATCCCTATTGGGTATTACTTGTATCCATTTGATAAGATATGAAATAATAATAGGAAATAATAAAATTTATTTTAAAGTATTCACAACATTTAATCCATAACAAATATTCCAAAGAATTTAAAACACTTTAATTTTATACCAAAATCCAAATTCTGTAGAAAGGTCAAATGCAACAAAGATCTAAAGATATCACACAATTACAAAATAATAAACCTTTAAAACAATATCAGTGATTTTGTATCCCATATGTATCCACAGTCCACAAATTCCACATAAGCATTCCTTATCTCAGGTAATTCTGGAGTTGCTGTGTGTGTTGTGAGATAGAACCAGCAATGAGAACCTTAAAGTAGCTATTGCTCAGCTATGCAATGAGCTGATTGTAAGGGAACCTAACTTAACTTCTCAGTTTTATGTTCAGTGGTAAATTGTGGCTACTCTGCTGTTGGACACTGAAAACTGATTAACTCAACAGTTAGAACCTGAAAGTAGCTATTAGTCAGCTATTCCATTATACAGAAGTCTGCAATTTCACTATGTTATAGCTAACCTAACAGTAGGTGAACAACATATTAAAAAACAAAACACTCTAAATGTAATAGTTTTGAAGTTACAACTGATTCACTCAACAGTGATAACTTCAAAGTAGCTATTACTCTGCTAGGCCACAAGCTACAGGTCTGCAATTTTACTATGCTACAGCTGACCCCAAAAGTAGCTGAACAATATATTTATACAAAATTCTCTAAATGCAATAGTGTTTGAGTTGCAAGCGATTTTGCTCATAATGGAGTAGCTATTAAGCACTTATCTATTGGGATAGGCACCCAAGTTACTCGCCATGTTGTAGCTATGGCAAAAGTAGCTGAATAACATATTTTAGCAAAATGCTCTAAATGCAATATTTTTTGAGTTATAGGTGATTTAGTGCATGATTTCATTAACTTTAATGCATTAAAACTTATTTAAAATTCATAAAAATAATTAAAAAGATCCAGGCCTGATACTCGCCCAAAGGAATCTACTAGTGGCCTGGTACATATATGTAAGACATGACACAGAAGTGAAGAAAGTGAAGCAAGGGGTATTTTTTGGTCCCTGAATGATAGTGAATGATATGCCAGTCATATTTTGAAGGCAAGGTATATGTGAGCTAGTTTTTGAATGGAAGACAAATTGTTGGCTGGGGTGGATCCAGCTTTTAAGTAATTTGAGGGTCACATCAGACAAACCATAACTAGGGGGGGTCGGTGGCATGCCCCCCGGAGAAAAAAAATAATTTTTGGTAAAAATATAGTGCATTTCCCGTAAATTTAACACCACTCTCAAGAAATAATTTTGCCTACATGTCTATTTGTAATTTTAAATTTGTAAATGCTGATGCCAAAATAATAAATTGACTGAATCTCTTTTGTACTTTGGGCTGAACCCCTTTACATTATTTTTCAAGGTGGGTTTGGAACCCCCTGAATCCCCCCTCGATCTGCTAGTGGTTGCTTTAAGACCTTTCATATAATATGTATTTCAGGGATATTTAGAAAAGTTCTGATAAGTTATTTGTTTGTTTGTTTGTTTAGTTACATTACCTGTTGCTAATTGTTTGGGATTTTTCTTCTTCCTCATTTGTTGAAGAAAAATAATGTCATTCAACATTCAGTTATAATATTATGTACATGCATGTATATGTGCAGCATAAGGAATGAATAAACATCTTAATATTACAGTGGTTAATAAATTGTTACAGTAGGGTAAGTGTTGCATTAATTTGCTATGCATAATATTGAATTGATTTCAAAACTTTTGCTGTTTAATATCAGAATGTAAATTTCACTTAAAAACCTTAAGTGTCCATAAATAGCAAACAAAATACTTGAGTCTCTTCTCAAATTGTAATTTACTTATGCAAATGATGTATTTGGTGGTATTCCTTCTTTTAAGTGTTGTTATCAAAGAGATTTAAACACATGATTTCAAATTATTCTTTGCAAACTAAAACTTTAAATATGTTAGGTAGCATTTTTGTTGTAGCATTGTTTGTGTATTATTTAAATAAGCATACTGATTATATTTACTTTCACATTTATGTTTGGTCTGTTGATGTGACTGGGAAATACCAGCTCAGTACCCTGAGCACTAGCCTTTCCAAAAACAGCCTGTTAGGAAACACTGATCATCAATCATTTCCATCAAATCCAGAAAGTAGGGGAGCAATGATAAGAGAAGATAAATTTTTACTATACTGACATTGTGTTATACAATATCGAAACATAGTTTATGTAATATGTTTTTCCTAACACCCAGCCATAAAGCTTACAAGTCAGTTTAATTCATACAATTAATACAAAGTGTGTACATGAGAATAGGAAAAAAGAACTATATATATGTATCAATTACCCGAATTATTAGTGTATAAAATAGACTTTCTAAATTCCCAGATTGACACTAAATAATAAGTCTGATATCTTGGACACCACACAACAAAATGGATTTCCTGTTCAATTTCCCTTTCATCACAAAGAACACAGACTCATTTTGACAATTCTTCTTTAGTATATCTACCTTTTTCTATGGCCAATTGTAGTGTACTAGATCGTAATTTGGCCAGAAAGGATCTCTGCACTTTTGTAAGGTTTAATACTAAATATTCTTCTGTGCCAATGTGATCTTTATATTTAGTATATGTTCGTAGTTTGGGTGTATATGCTATAGAGTCTTGCCAATCAAGGTCACTTGCAACAGGTAACTTTTCTTTTGCTGAATCCAAGTCAATTTCAGTATCTGTGAAGATATTTTCTGTCATACCAATCTGCTTCAGAATACTTTACAGATCTCCAGGCCAGTTCTCATTAGAAATATTTTGTAGGTCATACTCAAATACCTTATATGTTAATCTGCCATGGTCCATTTTAATAAGCCAGTTGTAATATTTAATAATCTCAAAGAATATTCTTACTTTGGTAGTTAACCACCCCATGTCTCCTCTTAGGACATGAACTGGGGGTTTTGAGTTTACACCCATAAAGTATCTTGCAGCTCTGAGTTGCACTTTTTCAGGAAGTGTACAATTTGTAAAACCCCAGATACTACTACAGTAATCTGTTTTTGGCTTAACACCATGATCAAACAGTTTTGTAAATGTATGATAGCCAATATTTTTGTGTACTTTTTGATATGAGACCCTCTAGTGCCCAATCTCCTGCCTCTGCTAGTTCTTGTGCAGATTCACAAAGTCCAAATTTTCATTCAAGGTCACACCTAAGTATTTATAACTTTCGACTGTTTTAATATTCATTGACCCTATGCTAAAGGAAAAAGTTGTTTTAACTTTTCTCTTTTTTCTAAAATGAACTACTTGACCTTTTTCATTGTTGATCATAAGCTGCCATTTTTACACCATTCATTTAGTTTATTGAACATAGTTTGTAAATTTTCCTCATTCTCAGCTGATATTGCTATATCATCAGCATAGAGAAGTACTGACACCTTCCTATCTCCTACTGTAATTCCTAAGCTTATATTTTGAATTTTGATTGCTAAGTCATTGATAAATATTCCAAAAAGCGTTAGCGTTAGAGAAAGGTTATCACCTTGTGGAACCTCAAAATCTACTCTGAACCAATCTGTATATAAGTTGTTTAATCTAATACAGGATCAGGTTGATTTATGCAAGGACTGTACCGCCCAATAAATCAATGACAAGTGGGGGACTGGTAACAGTGAAATTGAAGATTACACAGTAACCATAAACCCACTATAGTCTCGGCCCAGGCAAGACTCCATTTTGTTAGTTATTATCAAACAGGTGAAAGTTGTAATACACATTAAAGTCAATTTCCTAGTCTGACATGGTATTCAACTCTAAAATAGAATTCTGTAATTTAACCAATTGAAATAAGTGACAACATAAACAACAAAAATTTAGGTTACAGAATAAACATTCTGATACCAACCTTGAATTTCCTAAATTCATAGTTTAAAATTAGTAAGGTAGGAAAAAAATCTGAGCCTAATACTCAGTTAAACAAATAAGTATGGTTGAAGTACACTTTTTTCCCACACTCAGATGAAAAAGGTAATGCAACTAGAATGGATCAAATTTTGTATGAGGTCTAAAACATGGGAATGTAAAAATTCTGTTACATAGTTTATTATATACCTTCTGTTTTGAAAATGGAAGAGTACTTAATTATGGCTAAAATCAATCATTAAACTGATTCCAAAAGGGATTGACAAGGATGCACGAGGTCCTATACTTTACACCTGAATCCTGAATCAAAGGAAAACTGATTATGTAGAATTCAAGGGCCTAATTGTTGAAGAACAAAATGGACTTAATTAAAAGTAGATCCTGTGAAGATAATATTTTTGTACTATTAAAAAATCAACAAAGTAAGAATAAAAGCTGTTTTTCCCTTTTATTGATATGAGTTAATTAAGCTTTTTCACTGAGTTAAAAGAAACTTCTTGCTTCTAAAATATAATTAATGGTAGCAATAAAAGCTATATGTTCTAATACTCAAGCAACTGTTGGCACAAATAACTAATAGAAAACAATAATCCAATGGATTGGATTTTTACTGAATCTGGGGTAAAACAGGGAGACACGTCACCCATTTGATCATATATTTTGTTCAATGATTATTGGTACTAATGCTTTATTACTGCTTTATGATGACATTGTTTAGATTGAAAAAACTGAATAGAATCTACAAAAAACGTTTTTTGTGTGTGATGAAAATGGTGTTCAAGGTGTGAGCTGGAACTAAATATCGATAAAACTAAGATAACACATTTTTGCTCCGTAAAAGGAGGTCCTCTTTTGAAGTTTAAAATGGTACATTAAATAATAGAGATGGTGAAAAAGGTTAAATATGTTGGTGTAATTTTTAATGAATGCCTTAACATTACACAATGTACATCAGTTTTTGCGGAATTAGTAGTTAGAGCTCCATATTCTATCTTAGTTTACCCCTTGAAAAATGTAAGTGTAGGGTATAATACTTTTACCAAAATATTGAAACAACAGTAATACCAATAGGTAGCTATCGAGTTGCTGTATGGAATTTTTGTAATCACCATCCAGGCCAAATACTCAGTATAGAGCTATATGGTATTTCCATTGTGTCCACAAAGGAGCATCCTTATTAGGACTACAATCTAAAATGGGGTGGTTTTATGTAAAGCATTAATTTTATTTGTTATCTTTATGCTTTTGGAAGTTTTTGATGAATTTGAGCCCTTCACATCTCAACAGAAAAGTTTTTGAATGTGACTTTTAGGTTACAAGTAATGAAAACTGGTTAGGCCATCTTTATAATGTTTTAAAAGCACTTAAACATGAAAAAAACTTTAATGCAAGATAAACTGTTCGTCATAACAAAAGTGAAGCAAAACTTTTATGATGTTATGTATTATGAGTGCACAGATGTCATATCTAAACCAATATTATGCAGTTACATTATGTTCTGCGAAGATACTGAAATGGCAGGTTATTTCAAAATCCCTTAAACACAGTCACACAGATCCTTATTTGCACATTTCATACTTGGAATACTTCCTCTGGCTATAGAAATATTACTGAATATCTCTTAAGCAACAAATGTGTAAAATGTGTCAAAGTGATAAAATTAAAGATGACCTTTATTTTATTTGCATCTGTGATCTATACTTTGAATAACATAACTTTATAAGTATGTAAACTGCATAACCTATAATGCATGATTTTTCAAGTCTTTCTGAGAATGATAACTTTATATATATGTTGCAGTTATAAAGATATAACATGTAAAAAAATCTGAAACAAAGGTAAACCTTATATTTAATGTCTGCTTATCAGTTTTGTACACTTATGATGATTTTCAGCATAATATTTTTCATTTTTCTTATTTTTGTATTATTTCACTTATTCAAAGTGGCATATAAACCCCCAAAAAGTATCTGTATTAAGCTATTTTTCGTAAATTTGTGTTGAACTGTATGATACATGCAGATATTATAAAAAATAAAAAAAATTGTGTATGTCCATTTTAATGCCCAACAATATGGAATAGACTCCACCAATAGCATATATTTACAAGCTATAGAATGTTTAACAATTAAGCCTGAGACCATTATTAGTCTAGGAGCATTCTACACAAACAATGAATCACTTTTGCTGTGGCTCCAGTTGTATTTACCCATAACAATTTAAACTAAAATAATAAAATGGGGATCCAAAATATGGTATATGAAAACCAACTTTGGTAAAACAGTTGCAATTACAATTTATTGGTGACTATGTCTCTAATTTACAGGGACACAGAATGTGGTTGCCATAGTTTCACCCAACCAATATGTGAGTAGGGGTATACATAATATAGTAGCCACACTTTGTATCCCCCTCATATACTGTATCTCTCAACATGGGAAGGGAAATAGGTGGGGTGACAAAAAAAAGCTAACAAAACTGGAGGGGATTAAGCAGTCATTGTTTTGGGGGTAATGTTTTAAGTTGAATAATTTGTAAATAATAGGTCTCTGTCTGACCAACTTAAGATATTATTTATTCAGAATGAAAAGGGTTGGAAGTAAAACAAGTGTTAGTGACATTAAAAAACTCTACAACAGCGTATTTGTAAATTTATATAATTAAACATGTATGACGACATAGTTTTTTCAGTGTTAAGTTAGACCCTAGCTTGAGATCAAGCCAATCTTAAGATTGGTGCTTGCCCAACTTAGGATCATAACTTTTGTTATGAATCTGAAGATTGGCTGGCCAGTCTAAGATGGGCTGGAACAAAGTAGCCCATCTTGAGATTGTAAGTCAATCTTAAGATGAAATATTTATGCCAGCACATATTAATTAAATTTTGCCGTCTCTTTAGATTTGAAGAAAACCCATATGGGAAATATTAAGAGTAAATTTATTTTATACATGTCCATTGCATATGTCATGAATGTACAATATATGAGTGGAATGTTATCAACCATAAACCCCAGATAAGCTTTCTGTGGTTTTCATTACATTGCACACCATCAGCCATAATGTTTTATTCTCATACATTATTAAAATATCACCTCTCAACTGTTGTTCTGAATTAAATTTACACCATCCATGATCAGTCTATAGACAGAGTCTAAAGAAATCTTTGTTTTGAGAATTTAAGGATTGAAATTACAAAAAACTCCACAATACCATGACAGATGGACAACATTAATGTTTAGAACATTTAGGCACAATTTTGTTTAAACAAATATAAAAGATTTATTTAGCTAACAAATGAAATGTCTTTCATATATCCTTTAGCAAATGTTTAGTGAAATTCAGTCAAGTTGTAATAGTGAAGTATCTCTCTTCCCCAATGTTATCTTTGCAACATTATGCTATTGAAACAGGCACAAACTCCAAATACTTGCCAGGACTTACAGATTGGAAATGTAATCTATTCATCAATTAAAGAAACCCTACATAATTTATTGGAGAAACAAAACATATGTTGTAAAATACAGATAAAAAGTTAAATCCAGGACAAAAGAAAACTTAGACCTAATGCCAGTGAAAGTGACAGGGGAAGGACAAAATGACAGGTTATTAACATTGTGTTGATACAAACACCATATAAATAAGTTGAAATTCAATTAAGCTTGAGATACCACTCCAGAGTTTTGGCCATAAGATGAGGTTTATAGTTGAACACTGGCCTATTGACTGATTTTCACACTAGACCCTGATATCCCAGGGAGTGTTTATTGAAACAACTACACACTGACAGATTTACAACTGAGGCAAGAAATATGAGATGCTTTGGAATGCCCAGTAAATAAAAGTATAAGGTTCAAATAAGTTCAATATAAGTACCCAGACATTATTATATCAAGCATTCAGGTGAATATAATTTCCTAATGCAGAGTAGGAACATTATCAGTGAAATTCAACAGATGAAAGTTCAATGCATTTTCACCAAATTAAAAAAAAACACATTTCTACAGTTATCTCTCCCAAATCATTTATAAACCAGTAAAACCATGTATTCCATTTTTAAAAAAAAAATTTTAATCCTGTGGGGCTATAAGTTGAATTTTAAATTTTGGATATTACATTATTTGATAATAGTGAATGATACAATATCTCACACAAGTCTATCTCTGAAAATAAAATCAATCAGGGACATTACCTTGCTTTTCCTGTTCATTTGTCTGTCAAGATTGTTAATATTGTATCAAACTAGATAAAACCATGTTTGAAAAGAATCACATACATCTATCAGTTCTGAATATTATACTTATACACTTATTTTATAAATATGACTATGGAGGCCATATATCACTTTAAAAATAAACAACCATCCAGATTACAAACTATACAAGAAAACTGGATTGGGACCATACTACTGAGATGTATTATAAAACAGTATCAAAACTGAAAACAATGTGCCCAAGATATGCCATTTCATTTGACTGGTTGATGATTAGGGATGGGTCAGTAGGCCCGGGATCTCGGTATCAAGACCATTTTACTGAAATACCGTGGAGATTTTACAACCGCCACTTCGCATGTTAGCACATATAATGGATGGAATGTTTAAAATATTAGACACATACCAAAATTCTGAAGAAATTATAGGCTTTTATCCCCATATTTTCTACCATTTGCAGACTTTTATAGTGAAACGTTGAGCAGAACAGCCATATTTTGGTTACGGCAATTTATAACCTAAATCTTGTCGGCTCATATAATTGAAGTAAATCTTAAAATATTGGGAACAAACAAGAAATATGAAGAATTTATAAGCTTTTATCTCATATTTTGTGCATTTAGCCATTTTTATTGTGATGTCGTGAAGATGAAACATCCATGTTTGTTTGAGATGTTCTAAAACGCGGAATCCCGGAATCGGTACGGTTTTGCATTGGCGACCTCCCGATGTACATATTTTTCACACCGACCCATCCCTATTGATGATATTATTAATGTTCACCTTTACCCTGTTACAACTGTAGAACAGGGATATGTATTACTATATGCATGCCGCAGTACTTCCATGAATATATAAATTATGACAGATCCTTTATCAATACCAGAACTCTCGCCTCCCACATCTGAGGCCGGGGTTCGGTTCCCGGCACAGCCTCAAGTGGGAAAGCTGGTAGTTGCTTGCCATTGGTCGGCAGTTTACAGTACCAAACCCTAACAAACTGTACATACTGGTTTCCTTTGCCCGTCATGATATGACCTGTACAGTGTTGAAAGTAATGTAAAACTCCAAATAAATAAATCCTACAAACAAGAAATATATGTGTAAACACTCTCATATAAAATTTATTGATAAAATTTAGGGGGCTACTGTTGTGCCCTGTACCTGATGACTGCTGCATAAGTTTATAGCCATACTCTTCTAAAATAAGGGAAATGCAGGAGGAAAAATGCATGTGGTCAAAATACTAGTCAAAACTGTTATTCCATACTATTTGCTACTATAGATTTGATCTCATGGTCTGATCTGACTGCAAGAATGAAGGTTTTTTTCTGTTTTCCCTTTAAACTATAATATAGGCATTATAAGTTTTAAAGCATTAAAATCCCTAAAATTTTCAAACCCAAAATATATCACTCATGAAGATTAACAATACTCATGCTTCCCACTCAAAAATATTATCTTCATTATTGATATATTTTCTGTGTTTGTGATTCAGAAAGTTTTCCTGTTTTATTAAATACATGTTTAACTTAATTGGATTTATAAAGTAGCCAAATTCCAATTAAAATAGTTGACAATTGTTATTTTAATGTTATAACTGCTGAAAGAGATTAGCAAAATCAGTATTCTAAATTACCTGTGCAATTTTATTCTGCACATACCCGTCAGATATGTTTAATTAAATTTCAAACAACATATTGCCTCAAGTTATGTACATACAGTTTATGAAAGTTATGTTTATATCACTCTTTAATAAAATGTGTTATACAATTCAGTTTCAGCTGAATTGACTGCGGGAGGTTTGATTTAGTAAACAGATTAGATATAGATTTACCCTGTATCCAAACAAACCTAAATTTGTTACACCTCTGACTAAGTGTTTGCCTACAGATTTGCCCTATCTTTGCCTCAGTTCATTTTCACTTAGAATGATTGTTTAATTACCATAATGCTGGCTTCATACAAAGTTTGCTTTGGTGATTAGATTTTGGTTTTAAAGGTTTAATGTATTACCTGAGTACTGTTGTAATATAACTACATGTAAAAATAAGCCAGCTCAGGGGTCTGGTATTTCTGCTACACGGCTGTGTACACAAGTGCTTTGTGTAACTGTATATTTAACACCCTTTGATATTTTAACAAAGTGACACTTTGCAAACAGTTTCATCATTGGCCATGTCTTCAGTAATCATTCACCCACTGAGTATGTATAAGAAAATCATGAAACATAATTAGTGGATGGTTTTTCAAAGCTAAAACTGAAACTTCAAAAACAATTAAGTTTACATTTATATTTATATGGATAAAAATAAGTGAAGTAGATAACTATTTAAAGAGGAGTACAGTAAATGAAATAAGCAATGAAATTAATTTATCCTTGTCATGGATCCACAAAAACACATTATCAAAATCTTATTTTTGAAAACATGTTTTGAAAAATCCCAAAATTAGCTCACTCCAAAAGTCGGGTGAATAATAAAGACATCACACTATAAAATTGTTCCTTATGGCTTGGGTTAATTTAAGAAATATTAAGTATTTTATGCTCCATTGTATGAAAGCAATGTTTGTACAGCCAACAATGTAGCAACAAAGAATAATTCTATTATTAGTTTAAGTCCTGTGTGCTTGATAATGCCAACAAATTACAAATTCCCTAAGATGTGAAGCCATAGAATAGTTCAGATAATAACTGATACAATGGAGTTTGAAATTGATGCTTTTCCAGTAAACTTTGAAAATTGTTTTAAACAAAGGACTGATGCTTTGCTTTCATTCATTTATTATATTGCCATATACCTGCAAGGCCCAGGCCACATGAGCCAAAATTAAGTAAAACCTACATCCTTCTTAAAATATCTTGACAGGGATACCATAAATTGCTAAATACAACAGGTATTGAGAGAGTTATTATGTCACAACTATTTGTGTGTCAATAAACCACCACAAATGCAATGAAACAAATACTTTAAAAATTGCTGAAAAAGGGCAGAGGATTGGGACGTGTGACTTATTTATATATAAATGTTGGAGCCCAAATTAGGAGTCAGCCCATCTTAGGATCCTAAGTTGGGTAGCCTATCTTAAGATGGGTAGAACATATTAGCCCAACTTAGGATAACTAAATTCAAGAAAGTTTAAAGCTTACATTTATTATTAAGCTTTCACATAAAATTAACAGTTTAAAATTTACATCTTATTTTATGGTGAATCAACAGATATTAGCCTTACATTATATCATACCCATGGCTGGTTTATTCATCTAGTTTACTTAAGTACGGAAATTTAAATTAAACAGCTTACAACTGTGATTTGTAATCATTATTTAAAGTTTTTGTTTGCTTACCCTTCCTAAATATTTGCTTATAGATATTAACCCAATTTATAATTTTTATTCTCAAATTGAAATAACATTATTTATTTACTGTTTACCTATATTTTTATAGCACTTGTAAGAAATTACCAATACTTGGATTGTTTAAGTATTGATCACAATTGTCAGATTATGGTAATGATAGTCTGAATAAATCACTAACTCATGTGGTGTGATTCGAGAGGAAATAGGATATTTAATTGTGAAGGCAAAATGACTCCAGTTGATTGCAATCTAGGCTAGTGGGCCCAGTATCTGTCTAGGTATATGTTCTAGGCCTCTTGGTAGTTGATAGTAATCAGCTGTTGGCTTTATGGTAGAGTAGCAATATAGACCATTCTATTGTAATAACGGCTAATTAGACATGCATGATTGCACTGTATAAGAGTTATATTATATTTGGGCATTCCCTACACTCCATCCAGCAGGCATCAATATGTTTGTATGAGGTTATGCCCTCTCACTACTCCCCTTACCCAGGTGTACCTCTTCTCCCTGTTTAAAAAATAGCATCAGAGATGCCCATACCCCACAGCCTAGGGGAATATTTTTAACACCATGAGATATAGAAGTACTGTATCAGTACAAAGTTCAGGATACTTTCAGAGCACTGTCAGTTATATAAAGGTCCAAACAATGTTTAAATAGACAAAATAATGTCTAAGAGAAAGATAATGCATGTACTTTATCTATATGTGGCATGGCCAAATTATGGGTTACATGTTTTGAATATTACCATGCATACAGAAGTGGTAATACATTCAATGAATGCTTATGTGTGGTGTTGGGGCAAAATCTGTCGCTCACTTGATGAAATTCCATCTGTTACAATGGGAAGTAAAAGTAAAATTCTTACTGAATTCTAATATTACTTTAACAGTACTTAATCTGTATCAAAAGACAGACACAAAGGTGCAACAAGATTTCAAAGATCAAGGTCACTATGACAAGGTCACAGGTCAAATCAAGGTCACACCATGATGCTGCACCCCCTAACCAATGTCCTTACCAAGTATCAACTTCCTACACCTTACGGTTTCCGAGATATAGCCCAGACAAGATTTCATAGGTCAAGGTCACTACAGCAAGGTCAAAGGTCAAATCAAGGTCAGACAATGATGTTGCACACCTACACCCCTTAGCCAATGTCCCTACCAAGTATCAGAGATGCCCGTACCCTACAGCCTAGGGGAATATTTTTAACACCATGAGATATAGAAGTACTGTATCAGTACAAAGTTCAGGATACTTTCAGAGCACTGTCAGTTATATAAAGGTCCAAACAATGTTTAAATAGACAAAATAATGTCTAAGAGAAAGATAATGCATGTACTTTATCTATATGTGGCATGGCCGAATTATGGGTTAGATGTTTTGAATATTACCATGCATATAGAAGTGGTAATACATTCAATGAATGCTTATGTGTGGCTCACTTGATAAAATTCCATCTGTTACAATGGGAAGATGTAATAGTAAAATTCTTAATGAATTTTAATATGACTTCAACAGTGCTTAATCTGCATCAAAAGACAGACCCAAAGGTAAAACAAGATTTTAAAGGTCAACTTCCTACACCTTACGGTTTCCGAGATATAGCCCAGATAAGATTTTATAGGTCAAGGTCACTACAGCAAGGTCAAAGGTCAAATCAAGGTCAGACTATGACATTGCACACCTACACCCCCTAACCAATGTCCCTACCAAGTATCAACTTCCTACACCTTACGGTTTTCCGAGATATAGCCGGGACAAGATTTTCAAACTCAAGGTCACTACGGCAAGGTCAAAGGTCAAATAAAAGTCAGACCATGACGTTGCACACGTACACCCCCTAACCAATGTCCCTACCAAATATCAACTTCCTACACCTTACGGTTTCCGAGATATAGCCCGGACAAGATTTTATAGGTCAAGGTCACTACGGCAAGGTCAAAGGTCAAATAAAGGTCAGACCATGACAGTGCACACCTACACCCCCAAACTAATGTCCCTACCAAGTATTAACTTCCTACACCTTATGCTTTCTGAGATATAGCCTGGACAAGATTTTATAGGTCAAGGTCACTACAGCAAGGTCAAAGGTCAAATCAAGGTCAAACCATGACATTGCACACCTACACCCCCTAACCAATGTCCCTACTAAGTATCAACTTCCTACACCTTATGGTTTCCGAGATACAGGCTGGACAAACTTCTTCCCGCCGCCCGCCCGCCCACTGAAGACCACTGAACATTACCAAGCTGATTTTAATTAGACAATTGGCTAAATAAAATAAATAATATAGGTGAAAATTGGCATTGTAACTACAAATGTCTGAATAATACAGTTACATGCTTTTGTAAAAGTAAGGTAGTCTACCTTTACCTTTACCAGTCTGGAATTATTTAATTGTTTTAGAATTAAGTACAGTTAGCATTTTATTTTTACGGATTCACAGTTTTACATTCTTTTGTGAAAAAGGGAGGATGTTGTGGATGTTAATTATTTTAGAGTCATTATCCAGGCTAGTAGGTTCTTCCAGATCCCTCTCATTATCTTAAAGTGTCAGTGACCAGATATCCTGATATCCTGTATGTTGTTATAATATACCTTGGGGATTAAAATGTAGAAAGATTCCCACACACTTCACTGAGACCTTCATCCAACACCTAGTGTTTTAATAATATATGACACCTATGTACATGTGAATATCTAAATTAAAGAATAAGAATTAAACTTGTGTTTAATTGCAAACCACTTTTTAATATGACTCACCCACAAAATCACATATGGTTTGTACCCTTAAAGATTTGATAGGATTAAGCCTCACTGTATTTTGTTATTACTTTGATTATGATTTGTTTAACTTTAGGATTTCTGGTATTCTTAGTAGGTACTTCATCCACCCCGAAATAAATTAATAGAAAGTTGAAACAATAGACACAAACCTAATTAAGAAATCATCCTAACAAATAAATCAACACAAAATGAATATTGTAAGGCTACTCAGTGCTCAAGAAACACAATTCATTTTAGTTTCTGTAATTAAACACTGTTTAGGTTTGACAAAATTTAACATATTTTTCCAATACAAAAGGATTTATCGACAAAGACTTCTGTACAAGGGACATTCAGGAGACCAATGATAATGCCATCTTCCTTATGATAATGTTATACAATTTCCTTTCATTTGTACATGCCTGTAAATATTTTCATTATATCCAGAGTGAAAATCATTGAATTTTATTATCTCAAGTTGGGCTGATCTGTGCTAGACCATCTTAAGATAGGTTACCCAACTTATGATCCTAAGTTGGGCTATGGCCCATCTTTAGATGGACTGACTCCTAAGTTCAGCTCCAATATTTATATGTGTAAATATAAGATGTTTTTAGTAAAGCAATGTGTACAATTTTTCAATTAGTATGACCACAGTTATCCAGCCATTTTCTCTGAGGTGCCTGAGATGCGCATCACTTTGATGCGAATAGGTTAGTAATATATAAGCCTATGTACACGTCATATACATTTTTAATTGTGTTTATCTAAATAGACATATATACATTCAAACACAACATTTTGATTAACTTTTTACAGATGGATACAGTTTTAACATGCATACATTACAACAATTGTTCAAGTATACAGATGTATGTTTAATAGCATATCCTCCAATTACTTTTCAATGGTAAGTTGTACCAACCTCATTTTTATTTGATTACGTTATTTTCTTCACTGTAAGGTTTTAAAATTTTTTAAATTAACAATTTAAAATTCAAGTTTTGAATGGACTGAACCAAAGTTTTAACTTTACTCCATCTTTTTTGGAATATATTTATTGTAGAATTAATATTTGTTAAGCATTCTTGCTCAATGTACACTCTTTGAAATATTTTGAGAAGAATGCCTAATTGGGGTTTTTTTTCTGGAGCAGTCAAAAATATATTTTTTGTAACCAAATATATAATATTTAAAACCAGATGGTTTAGGTTTTGTTTGTGGTAGCCAAATAATATAAGACTAGGGTCAATATCCAAGCTGACTTGAATTTGTCTTGAAACAAAAGATTTTAGGTCAGTCCATAGTGTTTTAGCCTCAGTGCAGTCACACATTAAATGAATAATTGTCTCTTCGGCATATTACAGTAGCCACAAACAGGAGAGTCACCAATTTTAACCTTATAAAGGTAAGACCTGGTGCCCAGAATTGAAATTAGGACTCTATACTGGAACCATTTTATGATATCAACTAAGCATTCAAAACATATTTTGTAGGCTTTTTCCCAGCCCTAAATATTAATAGAGTTTTGTATAACCATGTCCCATTTCCTCTTATTCATTTGAAAGTCTTCCTGCATGCTATTATTCTTAAATTGACATGAATAGAAGTTTCTTGACCCTTTGTTTGATTTTATGAGAGATTCCAAAATTTTTATTCGGTGATAATCTGAGAAATTAATTGTAAGTTTGTACAAATTTTCTATAGCCTGTTTGGGGAACATAATTCTGTTATTATCTATAATACCTGCTAGACTTACAATACCTCCCCTGAACCAGGATGTATAGAAAAGTTTTTCTGTTCCAAGTTTTGGATTATACCATAGAGGAGTTTTCAGGAAATCACTGAGATCTTTAATAAGCCCTGCCTCCTTTATAGTGTTCCAAGATTTAAGCAGATTGCACCAAAAAGGATTTGATATTTTATGTTGAATCAGTTGGGACCAAGATGGACCTACTAAAAATAATCTTGGTTTACAGATTAGTTGGGAATCAAATAATTTTGTCCATTGCAATCCCTCACCATACCAGAGTCTTTTTATCCAACTGCCCTTTAGGGCTATTATATACTTTTCAAGGTCCACCATGTTTAGTCCACCCCTCGAATAGTGTTTGACTAGTATTGATCTGCCTATCTTATCTGGTTTGTTGTCCCAACAAACTTTGAAAAAGAGAAAGTTTTCTCAGGTGCGGATGGTAGGGACATAAACAGGTGGTTGAATTTGGGAGAATTAACGTTTTCAAAACTCTAATTCTACCTAATGGGGCAAGCAGTCTTTTTTCCATTTTTCCAACAACTCTCTTATTTTAATAGTTAAAGGATCAAAGTTTATTTCGTTAATTTTGTCTAATGAGACCGAGAATTGTATTCCAGGTAAATAGAATTCACTGTTTCCCCAAATTTTTTTTTTTCTTGTTTCAATTTTTTCTTTTGAGTGTCACATCTTCCCGATCCAATCTAATTATGTTTTATCTGTGTTGACCAAGAGACCGGATATTGCCCCGTATGTTTCCAGCATGTTCAGTGCTGCTAAGAGGGACCGCTTACTGCCATTGAGAACTAAGGTGGTGTTGTCAGCATATTGAGACAGTTTTATTTCTGCATTATTAAATGTAATACCTACAATGTTTTCATTGTGAATAACCATTAGGTATAAAATCTGTGCACAAATAATGAAAACATAGGGAGCTATTGGATCACCTTGCCGACAACCACGTTCAATATTTATAGAGTCTGATAGAAAGCCAGACTGTGTTACGTATGCTTTGATATTTTTATTGAAGATAGTGATCCACTTTAAAAAATCACCAAAATTAAAGAATTTTAAAACAGCATATCGGAAGTCCCATGACAGAGTCAAATGGCTTTTCAAAGTCAATGAGAATAAGTAACCCTGTAATCTGTTTTTCTTCTGTGATATGTAAAATGTCATAGATTTATCACTAATTAAACTCAAAAGATAAGTGATTACTTGCTTTCACAACTCAATATATAAGCTAATTTGTAACTGTTTTCTTAAATCCTGTATATGCTATCTAATGTGGAAATAATTGTCACACAGTGTTATAAATAAAGAAAATTAAAAAGAAATTTCCTGACAGCTACATCACAAATATCCCTCCTGTCAATTTTAAATGATTGAAAATAAAAAAATAAAATAAAATAAATTTCTGGCAACCTTTGTAATTAAAATATTTTCAAAAACTGTAGTTGAGGACCAATAATATATTCTCATAGAGTATTTAAAACCCATTACATACTGATACCTACACATAACTTATGTGTGATGCAGAACAACATACAGATCACCCTGAACATGAAAAACCAATTAGTTACCTTGTGCTCTCACTGGATTGGTCAACTTTCCACAAGATAAGTGTGCAGATTTTCATTGGTTCAGACACCACTCAAAGAATGGATTGCTGGAAAATAAAAGAAGAATATATTTGCTCAGATCTTCAGATTGATGGTAGCATGAAAGCATTTACATGTAGAATTTTCAAGCATAAACTTTGCAAGTTTTCAAAAGTTCATGTGCATTATTTGTGGATCTGAATCAACTTGGACATTGGGGCTGAATGTCAGCAACAAATAAATAAGGTAAGTCATTTTCTTAAAATGATTTTGATTAAAATGAATTTAATTCAGGGTTACTGTAAATTTAAAGTAGCTTTTAACAGGTTTCATTGAAATTTCACCAGGAGTCTGTACTTGAAAACTGATTTATTATTCTACAAGACTATAGCTTGTGCATACATTATTGGTTATGCGGATTAAAGATTAAACTTAAACCATCACTATGGTGGATAAAGAGCCTTATTGTTTTTATTACAAACATTAATTTGGCTTTGATTAACAATTTAATTAAATTTTGTGGAACATATAAACAACATGTTTGTTTAACTCAGAAATTGAACATGCATAACATTTATATCAATAGATAATGGAAGTTGAACTTGTATGATATTTTAAATTAGTAAACGTCCCTGTTTAGATTTTTAGATATCAACTGGTATTTTACTTATGCACACTATTATTGCAAAATTGTGGTTAAAAATCATTAATCAAGACATTCTCAGACTTAGCAAATATCAAAATTTCATCCTTGATGTTAAGCATAATGGACAATTTGTGCAAAGGAATTTCACTTAGCTACAATACTGTAATTCTGGATGAGCCAATGCAAAAATAAAGTTATCACTTATAACTTGTGCTTCAAAATTAACTTCTTATTAATAACAAAGGGTAAATAGAGTATATGTATCACTCAAATATTGGGTCTTAGCTTGTTACTTGCTTGAATTGTGTTGCTTTTTGTGCATCTATGTCCTCAAAACTAATAATTTTTTTGGGATTGTGATGTTATGGGGTGAAACTTGTTAATCTTATGTTTCTTGACTAGAAAATGTGACTGATTATTGAAACTTCCTTGGTAAAAGCTCTCTGATATGCTGTAGTTTGCTCAGGTTATCTGATATCTGGTTAAATTAAAGTACTTGCGTTTTTCATTACTACTCTTGTACATTTAAACATTGAAAAGTTCACTGACCTCCACATTTAATTACCATTTTTATACTGTATATCTACATTCGATTAAAATTATACATTCACAAAACATTTTAAGCATTAATGCCACTTGTTTATTATTAGAAATCTGATGGGAATTTTTAATATCACAATCAAAGGTGATATAAAATAATATATAGCATATTTATGACAAAATACGTGGAGGAAATTTTTTTACCAAACTTGTGTAGCCTATGTGTCATGGAAAATATTTCCTGTTCACAAAAATCTATTTCACAAGGATGTTAATTTAGTGATTTTTTGTCATATATTAATGACAGCTTTGTAATCTTTACACAGTGTATGATGTTTAGTGCTGTAAGTCCTCAAGAAATACTAGAGTCGACATGTTGGAACTAATAGACGATGGTGAACCGACGAAATCGCACTAGTGTTGATCCAGGACTTCAGAAGAAATATATTTTATTAATTAGCCGGTTTTAAATAAAACACTACTTTTTGTAGTTTGATCTTTGATCCTATCTGATAAAATACTCAATCTCCTGAGAATTTATATTTGCGGTTAAAAAATTGAGTGATGCAGCCATTCTGGTTTCCACTTGAAAGCTGTGACAACTTAAAAATGCGATTGTTTTCTTGATACATGATAATTAGCATTTTTAAAGAAAACAATCACATTTTTAAGTTGTCACAGCTTTCAAGTGGAAACCAGAATGGCTGCATCACTCAATTTTTTAACCACAAATATAAATTCTCAGGCGATTATAAATTGCAAAGACCAATCGAACATGCTTTCACTGATTGGCGCATTATGAAAGACGTGTAGCGGGGTTGTGTAATTGAATTAATCCCTCCCCCATTGCAACAATGGTGATAAAGATCAGAAGTTAGGCATTTCTGTGAATGGTACATTTTACAAAGTACTAGAATTAATAGTTTCCAAGGCTGTGTAAAATCCTGTATTACGGCTAATACTTGACGATGCATAAATATACGTACGGAGACATGATTTTAGTACGGTTAATCCGGAGATTCGGATAATAGAAGGCCGGATAATCGAGGTTCTACTGTAGGTTGTTCTGTGATAAGTGAGTGATTCAGGTTACTTGAATAATTTATGCATTGTCTCTTTTAATAATATATATTTCATATGAATAAAATGGATTATTTCACATGGTAATCAAAAAGGTCCCTATTTTCATTCAAAACTTAATTGTGGCCTCTCATCTAGGAATTTTTTAACAAATAATACAGGATTTCTATCCTGTTATCCTCAAAAACCAATTGTCAGATGGGACAGGATGGAGCAAAATTGTCACATGTTCGTCACAACTACTTTGTGGTTCAGGGGTGACATTGTCTCTAGACATGGCATCACAGAAGTCAGTTTGACTAGCAGTTGTTGGAGGAACACTCATAGTGACAAAACTAAAAAATCTGCTTCCTGCTACATGTCAAACTGGGCAGTAATAAAGTAGTATATGCCTACACTATTTATTAGTGCCTAGTTTTGCCTAGCAGGAAGCAGATTTTTTAGTTTAATAGTATAGTGTAGTTTAACACAAGTAAATTAGTATCGGTTTATTTAAACATTACCAATCAATGTTCAGCAGAGCCAACAGGTGATAATACCGAAGTTTGCAAACATCAACCCAGCATTACAAGTAATATCCTACACATTAATTTCAGACAGTGATGCTTTAATTTATTTCAACAAAGAAACTACCACTTAATTTGAACAGAATGTGTTATCTGCAATGTTCTTTGATCCCCATTCTAACTAAACCTTTTCAAACTTTTTAAGTTGTCCAATTTGCAAATTTTACCAGCTTCCTGAGACATCTTAAACTGTATAACTATTTTTACTAAATACCGGCTTGTTATAGAATCATGTCATCAAAAAGATGTACACCTGAACATACTGCAGTTGAATACTGCAGACGGAAGGAAGATCCAAAATGGCTGTATGGCAGGCATATCAACAATTATAAAGGTAAGTCATATTATTAAGATGTTATTTGGTTTATGCATCTTCCTGAAATTTATTATTGTGGTTACAAAGTGAAGAGACTGTGAGAGTCAAGTGGGAACAGGAGGCCAGAAGAAAGATTACTAGTTGTCACAGCCTTAGTCAAAATTATAAAAAAATTCTATGCTTTATCAACTTCAGCTAATGTCTTTGTCAGGGTCACAAAATTACAACTAAATTTTTCGAAACACCTGCTCATCACCGCTGCTCAGCAAAAACTACTTACTGCAGTAATATATTTACATACACAATATTCATATCAATGTCTTAAGCCAAGTCGATTTGAGGAGAGCCTGAACCAAAATTGAGCAATTTAATTATTTAGCTTGAGCAGTATTTTCATTCCACATAGCCCTGAGAAAGCTAAAAATTCACCAGAGACTTCCCTATTGCCTTCTTATTTTTAGCATTATGTGTCTTATAATGTGGTTGGAGGTAATAGGAATCCATGTGAAAAGAGTCTAGAAAATTGTTTCGGAGATGATTGTACCCCAGGCAGTCCAGGGAAATAGGTTGTTTGACTGTGAAGTATAGAACAAGTGAAACAGTACAAAGATCAGGAGACTTTCAGAGTAAACATATCAGATAAGGTCGAATAATTTTTAAGTAGAAAAAACATGTTAAGAGATAGAAAATGTATCTAAGGAAAAATTATTAAAACAAGACCTTTCAACAGAAAGATCACTATTAATCAGTAAACCAAAAAAGTAAAAAGTAATTAATTGATGACTTGAAGTAAAGCTGTCACTGGAAATATCACAATTGAGTAAATGTACACTTAAGTAGAGGACTGCTTCACAAAAGAAAAAGAAATTGGTTTTCGCAGAGCAAAAGGAACGTGTCCCAATGAGCATTAATGATTATGTCAAAATGACTATGTTCCCCTGTTTTATATGTTTTCCATTTATGCAAAAATGAAAGTTTCCAAGATAAATGTGTTGTTGCTTTTTATGCAAAAAGTCAAGATGGCTGCCAATAAAAAATCACCAGGGAGATACCCTGGGGGTCAAATATTTCTTTGATATCGATATATCTTGCCCCATTTCTGAGACAAAGGCATTTTTTATGCAGAAATTCATGATGACTCCCAAAATGCCAGGAAAACAATTTTAGGGAAAAATCAATATATAACTCTACAGATACCCCAGGGGTAAAAATTTTGCCAAAATCACCATTTGAGATAAATGTGTTTTTGAGTTGTATGTTGAAAGTCAAGATGGCTGCTAAAATGGCCAGAAAAGTTTGGAAAAAATCACCACATGACTGCCAAAATTGCTTCATCTTGCACCATTTCCAAGCAGAATGCATTTCTGCATTTAACACAAAAATTCAAGATGGCCGCCTATAATGGTGGAAAATAATTTTCTGCAACAATCGCCAGATGACTCTGCAGATACTTTGGGGGTAAAATTTTTCAACGAAATCACTCACAGTGTTTCCGAGATAAATGGATTTTTGCGTTTTACACAGAAATTCAAGAGGGCTGCTAAAAATGGCAGGAAATATTTTTTTTGAAAAGTCACTGTAACACTCTGCCCATGCTCTGCAAGTCTAAAATTTCGGAGAAATCTCTCTGTCTTGTTTCTGAGATATTTAAAAATTTTCATTTTCATTGTGGCATTTAGTTAAATGTTAATAAGTTGGCCATTTTGTATCAGATCACTTCCAAAAGGTACTGATTTCTAGACACCTATAGGACAAAAAAAATCTACTTGCCAAATTTCATGTGAACAGGTTATCATCCAGAAAACACACAACTTTGCAAAACATGTTATCAGTCATGTGACTTCTTAGAATGCTTGAAATGTCATGACACCATATTCAGAAATTTTTTCCAAGGCTATTGCATAAACATGCTAAATTTGAAGAGAATCTGCTCAGTGATTCCCCGAGCTGTAAGTATTAGAAAATGCGGGAGCCAGCAGAGCCTGCAAACCCTCTTTCTCTCCACTCTCATCTTAACTTCATTGGTAAGACAGTATTGGCAATATTTGAATATGCAACAGTGAGATATATACTGCATTATCATATTGGACAATAATGAAACACTTTATATCTGGAGCCTGTGAGAATCTTAAAAATGTGCAATGTCTCACATCTGGTTTTATAGGTTCTGGGTGATTGTGAGGATACGGGACATCTGGATTTGGAAATTGAAAATCGGGGGGTTAGAGTTAACCTTTAACCTTTACAAATGAAAACATTACCATAGATTTATCTGAATTTTCTCATTTCTATCAAAACAGTACTATTCCACATTTTAGAATGATATAAATAAACCTTTAAAAATAATCTTTTTCTTAATTTTCTCAGTATTCTTCAAAACAGCAAAGTAGATTATGATGTTAATGAAGGGCCATGGTGGCGCAGTGGTAACACACTTCCCTCCCACCTCTGAGGTCTGGGGTTCAAACCCGTGACCTTATGTGGGAAAGTTGGTAGTTGCTTACCGATGGTAGGCAGTTTACATGAACTGTATACACTGGTTCCCTCTGCCCACAAAAATACCCATCATCATAGGATCTGTGCAATGTTCAAAGTAAATATAATGTACAGAAGAACCTTGATTATCCCCAACCAGTGACACACAATCTTGACAGATAATCGACGGGTTCGGATAGATGAAGGAAACTGAAATTCACCGTGTAGGGGTTATCGAGTGGGCAATAATAGAAGAAAATTGCTTTTATGCATTTAGTATAGCCATCGGTATTCATGGATGATATATTTAATATGTATGTATAATATATTGTAACTGACCCTCTAATTGTTGTTTATTTCCTCCATATCTATGAATATTATCATTATATCATGACATAATATTATTATGAAAGAAGTTATGTAGCAGGGTTGTGTAATTGAATTAATCCCCCCTATTGTAACAATAGTGATAGATAAAAAAGTTAGGCATTTCTGTGAATGGTACATTTTATAAAGCACTAGAATTAATAGATCCCGAGACTGTATAAAATCCTGTGTTATTGCTCATGCTAGATGGGGCATTAATATATGTAGGGAGACATGAGTTTGGTTCAGTTAATCCAGAGATTCAGATAATAGAAGGCCGGATAATTGAGGTTCTCTATATGAATATGACAGTAGATTTAAATACATCAAATGCTTCCACAGGATCTGGACATCAAACACGTGTCACAAATTGCTTGATTAAATTAACAATGCTAGTTACTTGTTAAAGCAGGGAAAATTATCTAAAATATATTATAAAATTAATTTGCTTTCCAAAGAAATTTTTATTTCATTTTTGAAATACATTGAAATCCCTACATCAAAAATCACTCAATATTTGCACAGAAATCCCAAGATGTAGAATTGGAAATCTCCAAGATAAAATATCCATAAAATAAGAGAATAAAATAATAATAATATACAAAACACTTTATTTGAGGGGTGTTTGAGTATGTTTCAGAACATACATAAACTAAAATGTTTGGTCAAACGGCTTGACTCGACATTTTAGTTAATGTATGCTCTAAAACATACTCAAACACCCCTCAAATAAAGTGTATTGTACCTTTAACTTTCTAAGTATAAATTAAAGAAACAAATCAGTAGGCTTGACCTAACAGCAGTAATAGTCTGTATACCTTTCATAATATATTTTGTTCAACTTCAACATAGACAAGACAAATGAAAACTATTTTCCCTGATTGTAATTAACAACTACATTTCTGTTTAGAAGAGGAAATGGAAATCACATTAAAGGTCTACATGTGTATACAGAAATGAATTCATAACCAGACAAAATAATAATGCATTTGTAAATACTAGAGTATTAGGAGTTTTTATACTGGTGACTTTTAAAGCCACATCTTGATTTTTTATGGGTTTGAAAATATTCAGGGATTTTTAATCTGGGGATTTTCAATCTATAGATTTTCATATGCAGTTTTTACTTATAGTCAAGCAATTATAAATATCAATTGGTTAATGTAATCTTGACAGTTTTTTATCTAGTTCATCAACAAACAGCAAATCATATAGTGAAGTCAGTACTGTACACTGACTGTACACACAACAGATGATGTATACACAAGAGATAAAATGGCTACTGTTTGTGTTGAAGCAAAAAGCTGACAAGCAGCATAAAAAGTGAAATGTTTATCTAAGTACACAACTCTCAGCTGTGTGGTTATAATTACTGGGATGTGTGCATGTTAGTTGAATATTTGAGACAAAGTTGTATATTAGGTGCTACTAGGCCTTTAAACAAGTGTTTGCATTATTATACTCATGATTAAATAAGTGATGAGTTGGGCCAAAACATTCAAATGTTGCTACGTATGTTTTAGGCAGAGGAGTCTTCAGTTCAAAGCCTCTCTATCGTGGAGACTTTATTTTGGAATACAGAGGAATTCTGGGATATTATGCTGAAACATCAGAATCTAACAATGATGAATACATCTTTACATTCACATTTGGTGGCAAGGCAATGTGGTAAGATAAATGTTTAACTATTTGTACTTTACTAACTTTACTTCATTTAGAATACAACTCTAGCTTTAGATCCTTCCCAGCCAGCACTACCTATGAGACCAACAAGGGTCCCAAATGGGTTCTTATATGGGGCCTTTGTGGGCTCCCTATATGGGCCCCAGTCAGTTTTTGCAAATGGTTTTCTGATGGGACCAATATGGTTTTTCAATAAGGGTCATATATGGGCCCCATATGGGGCCTTTATTGTGAAATAAATGGGTCCCACATGGGCCCAACTTGTAATTTGAATATGGGGGCCCAGATGGTTTTTGCAAATGGTTTGGTGATGGGACCAGTATGGGCTCTGTATATGGGTCATATGTGGGTCTGACAAGGGTACTATACGGTAAACTGCATCCAGGTCCTTATTGGTCCTACATATAGACCTTATGCATTCCCCTATATAACAGAGTGTAAACACTCAATGTTATTGTAAACACACCTCACTGCAAGTGTTGTGGTAGTACCTTGTGTTTGTGTGTAATGAGAATTCTGTTCAATCTGTGTGGTGCAAGGTATTACTACTGTTAATTTACAAAACATTTTAAGCTGTATTATATTGTTAATATTTTTTTAAAACTATACTTAGATAAATCTTAAAACATACATTGTAAACAACATACTTGGACAACAGTTGTTGCATGCACTAGGTGTAAAAGAAACACTTTTTGAAAAGAATTAGGGAAATGTCAAAACTATCTTTAATCTTTTATAATGACAATTACAGAATAAATGCGAACTTATTTGATTCTATTTTTTTGCAAATTGTCAAATTATGTCAAAGCTTACATCTTTATATATTATAGAACAAAAGTGATTGCAATGTTTTCATGATTAAAACCACACATTCCAATCGCAATAGATGTTCATAGTAAAAATGTTAATACACCTTGCAATTGATGTATCTAACCCCAGTTGAATTAAGAAAGTTTTCTCATTGCAGCAAAGTGTTGATTATTCAACTTATCTTTGTAAACTTTATTTGCTGTCTAAAATTTAATGTTAATCTTGTGTGGAATGTTCAACATCAAATGATTTGACAAGAAACTACGTGTGTGTAGTTAATAGTTGGTACAAAAACACAGGTTCAGTGATGAGATCTTGATTAGCTTATTCTTTATATTTTTCTTTTGTGATAAATTAATATATTACATAAGTGTCTTGTATAGGACACTGGATATAAGACCAGGACAAAAATCATAATTGACTTTTCCATGTTACCACAAAGATAAAGCTGCTTCTGTCACATAATCTTGTTTTCTCATTTTTTGCTACATCAAAACTTAATGTACATCAAAAGTTGAACTATTTTTACTGCAAATTTAATGGATTGTTTTATCAATCAAAATGAAATATTATCAATAATCAACTTTGAACTAAAAAAGGGCTAAAATCGTGTTTTCTTAAAATTAAAATGTATTGTCTACAGATAGATTTAAGGGGCTGCAGAGGTGCCGTGGTAGCACACTCGCCTCCCACCTATGAGGTCTGCAGTTCAAACCCCATGTGGGAAAGTTTGTAGTTGCTTACTGGTGGTCGGCAGTTTACAGTACAGAATCTTGACCAATTGTATAAACTGGTTTCTTCTGCCCACAGAACTACCAATCAAGATATGACCTACACTGTATTGAAAAAGACAATAAAGCTCAATTAAATAAATAAATAATTTTACAGATAGATTCATGGCTATGTCTATACATTATATTTTGAATTAGTGTCAAATACAGTGCTATATTGTACCTTTACCATAAATAATGAACATGTTTATTATACATTTCCAGCCTCGAAGCAAAATTCATTCAAAACCACTTATATTCGTGAAGGACCTTAAATATGGAAATTGATGCCTAATATAATTGGAGAATAATTGATGTATATTATTGTAGCTACTTTTAAATTTATCTAATCAATAAAATTTGTTCCCTTTATTTTCATCTGATAAATTCTAAGATGCAACAATTCTGATTACCACTTATAAATATATATAGTGAAATGTCACAATGATGGAAAGGTCTTGTTACCTTCTAAGTTTTACACTGGCCATTTCCATTTTTATCTGTCAGGCTCCTAGTGTGAACTCCTAAACTTTTGTAATCATCCATATCACTAAGTGTTAACAATCCAGGATTTTAAAAAAATACTTACAGAATTTTAGTTGTGTCTACAAAGATGGGCAAGTTTTGTACTAATATGGATTCATTAATTCTGCATGGAACAATAGCACTTGAAGACTATCTGCCAAGGCCCAGCACCTCTAATATTGACTACGAATATAATGACAAAATCCTCAAATTCATGTATCCAGATGGTGATCGGAATCACCCTCAAAATTGAATCGCTTGTGCCATTAACATTTTTTTCCCAACAGAATATATCCATGTGCTCGCATAATTTTTTTGAGTTATTTTGCAAACATGTCATGCTGCTACAGATATATCCTCAATAAATTCTTTATTTTTCTCTGGTGACAAGGATTTTAACAATATAACATAGCTCTATGTTTTTCCAAATTATCATAAATATATTCCCCTAAACATGGTAGAAGCTTTGGAATATATTTCCTTACAGTTTCAAAGCACAAATTCCATTTTCAAGATTTATACACAGAAACTTAAATTTTTTATAATACATAACTAAAATCAACACACTAAGAGCCAGTAAACTGTTGAAGTAATAAATGTTGAGAAATACTCAAATCTAACAACACCTGACAATACAGAATGTACATATGATAGAATAGTTGCTGTTCCAAAACTGAGATTTTAATTTCCTGTGGATACTCTGGGATGATTATGTAAGCAAGGAATGCTGGTGTAGTGTACTTAATTAAAACAGAGATAATAAGTAAAGACATGGACACATACACGGACAGAGCTTTACTTGTGATGCTCACACTTGGCTTGTGTGTGTGTATGAATACTACCATAACAAATCCCAGCAAGTGCGTGGTTTGTTTTGTTTACAAATGAGCTTGTATGCATAAGGTCTATAGAATTCAGATGTATGGATTGGCTCAGTTTTTAAATGAGCACTACCAACACAAGGTCAATATGCAGTTCAGCTCGTATGTAAAAGATGCTCAAAAATGAGTTGATCTGTGTGAACAGTCCACAATTTCCTTCATACTTTGCCCACATATTCTGTCTAATATTTTAATACACTTTAATGAAGCCTTTGTAAATAATGCACAATACAGTCTTGATTCATACTATAGTATTATCCAATTTCCAGAATGTAATTCAAATCATTTCAAGTTCAAAATCTTATGATGTACCATATTTGTGTCTAAGCTGGTCTTATACAGAATACAGAAATGTGTATCAGAAACTCATCACCTAATGATTCACCTAAACCCATTTTCCAGATGGCCCAAGCTAAAACAGCTACATAGCCTTGTCAAAACACAAGTGAAACACATGATGAAATCCTCAGTTAAATGATATAATTAAGCACATGCATTATTTAATTAATGAAGATTTTTTTCATTATGAATCCCCACCAAAAAATATCATAGTTTATTATTTTAGCCTTTACACAATTTTTACAAATTTCATAGATTTCTCCCACATATTTATAATCTTAAAATTGTACTGTAATTTGCATCCTAGTGAAGAAAGGCTACCCTGTTTCATACCATGGGGTGTTTTCCCATTTTTCTAGCACTGCCTCAAAATATTATCCGTGGGAAAAGATAAACATATCTGTACTGCATGAGATAGGGGGTTCACCTATAAATGACCCCTTGAGTTAAACTAAGAGAAACTAAAATTTTACAGAATTTTCACAACTGTAGACTTAGGATTTCTGTACTATTGTACATGAAAAAGATGTTTGGTGTACATTAATGTAATATAAACCACTAGATTATTAATTAGTGAGATATACAACAAATTTAATTTAATACATTTTTCACAAAAACTTGACAATACATTTACAGAGTTATAAAATGGCTATTGTATGTGATAATAATGAGGGTCCCTTGTGAGAATATTATACCCATTTTTGACCTTCACAGGTCCAACCAATATGCGTACACTTTTATTTAAAAAGCTTTTGTGGCGAGTTGTTTTTCTCAAATAGGACCTTTATTATTTTTGGATTTTTTTCATTCAAAATCAGATGAGAACACTTGTTATATATATTTTTCCTCTAGGATTTATATATGGGACCTATCTGGGACCCTTATACCAGTAAATCACCCATAAAAGTCCATTGTGGGGCCCATATTAAACATTGTGATAATAAATCTTTTGTTTACCACTCTTTATGAAGTCCAAATCAATATGATGCCAAATGAATATATTATTAAATCCGTTTTATTTTCCTTATTTTGTACTATTTAGGGAACATTACTTATTTTATATAAATGGGACCAATATGGGCCCCCTTTGGGCATTCTGTGCCCATATATATCCTTTATAGGACCCATATTGCTATTTGCCCGCCTATAGCCCACATAGGCCCCATATGATCATGTTTGCTGGGTTGTTCATAACAACAGTGAGAAGAGTTCATTGTATTTTTCTGTCAATCAATAATTTAATAAGCTAAATATTCATGAGAATCATGTGGGCACGTAGCAAAATTCTTTTAACTTCCCCCAGCCAAGGGGCCAATTTTTTCAGTGTTTCTGTCTATTTATGATAACATAATAACACATAATATCTGACAAATCTTACAATCACATAATTTACTTCAAAACTAAAACATTGACAGCATACCATTGATATACATAATGTGAGAGAAGTTTAAAACTGGTGTGGTTTACAAGCATTTTGATTTAAATATGTGCTTAGAATAAAAATCTGGGATAATGTGCAACATAAGGGGTTAAGCAAGTTACATCTGGGGTGTGATTGTAAATACTATGAGGAATTTTGATTATCAAGGAACAAGTTTATTTAGTATTTAAAGGCGTCAGGCCCAGGATAGACAAAGCTTGACAGTTACATTTCAAACAACTATGTGCTGGATTTGAGTACACAAGTTATTACAGTTGGATTTACTAGTAAAGCATAATAAAATTTGTCAGTTTCAATGGATTTTTTGACATTAGATAAATGAATTTATCATAGTTATCATTTACCATATATGAGAATTCACAAAATCTCAAATGATATGAGAGACTTCTTTGTCTTCCAATTTCAACATACAGAGAAAGATTTGAGCAACAAAACTTTGTCATTGCAACTCTATATTTCTTAATACAATAACTGAGAGACACTTTTCAACTTCAAAAACATTGTTTTAGTACTATTCCAGTCCCGACAGGTGATTATCTTTTAGTCTTTGTTTAAACATTGAGATAAATTGTTTTTTAATTAATCACCTACACCCCAACTCAGAAATGCAAAACAAAAGCCGTATTTTTGACAAAAAATACCAAATTTATTTTCCCAGCATCAAACATTTGTAAAGACATGTTATATTAACTCTGCATTCATTGAAGTGCCTCCATAGATGTTAGTTTAAGTCAATATTTGATAAACTTTGTGTAATTTATTGTAAAATGTGGGAATCTTCCACATTCTCCAATTACAGAAACATTTGGGGATTGTGAACTAACTCCTAATTAAGGCTGCGACCGGGTGGTCGGTATTCGCGAGTGGAGTTGATTTAGGAAGATCTCAAGTGCTTTCTAGTCCACCCGATCGTCGTTAACTACTATAATATATTATTTTGTCGCCCACTTTATCACGTTTTTTAGGACAACAAAGAATGACAGCACTGCAAAATGGCAAAATTCTTTGTGTATTGGGAAAGTTTATATAATCCTCGTCATTTTATAATAATATAATCACTTTTGATTACCTTTCACCACTATTTTAATGCTAAGACATCGTTTTCGGAAACCACCGTTTTGTTTATGGAGAGGAAAAAACATGCATACTAAAACACATAAATACTGAACTGAATTTGCATAGCTCGGGTACCGGGATGGATTTTAACCACTCATCACAGCCTTACTCCTACTACATATTGACAGAATTTCAACAGTACTGCTTCTATTTTATTACATTTTTGAAACTCATATATCAGCACCATATGTAACTATAGGAACAATAATAGTATCAAATATTACAAACAGAATTTTAAAAGGAAGACCGGTATATCCATCATTAAGGTTTTAATTGTACACAATGCTTTCCTTCACTGTACATTTAATGATTTTTATTTATAATATGGGACAACCTTGATCCTTTCTGTAGTTAAAAACATTTCTCATTGTTCTTGACAATGCCTCCATTTCGACAGACAATAATCTGTGTTTATGAAGTGTTAAGTTTCATACCTGAAGGGTTACAATATCTTTGCAATAAGGTTTATCAAAGCTTGAAGATTCCATACTCTGTCCATGAATATATAAACCTTTACTTTCATTTTTATAGTGAAATTCAATATGCTAGGTATTTATTAAGGTACAATACAAACAAGAGTACTCGGTTAATGCAGACCTTTGCCAAGGTAGCGCATATCCTGTAAATTGCATCAAAATCCGTCCATATGTTTTTGAGTTATCAGTCTTTAAAGTTTTGAGTTATCTTGTTCAAACAAACTGACAAACCCACAAACAAAACAGTTGAAAACATAACCTCCTCGGTGGAGGTAATAATAAAGAACTGAACTTACACCCCTGTATAAAACATTTTAAAAACTTCTGGTGTGTTAATTAGTGCTGGGAATCGCCTCCAATTTTCATGGTCACTTATTCGTCCATTTTTCCAAGCGATGATCGACCCATAGTCAATTATTTTACTCTATTAATGTTTATTATGTATAAAATATCCGGGATAAAGTATAGGTCAATCCGGTATGAATAACAGTGTTCCGACATTTAGAATCTACTGAAAGCATCCACTTCCTGTAAATATGGCGGTAGACATAAACAAATTCGAAATGCATGACAAAACTGTCAGTTTATTAAGTAAAAATACCTAAAATATTTTCAAAATATGTGGATATTGATATAAATCAGGAAAGGTAAGATATAAGCTTAATAATCGATCATTAGCAAATGTCAGTGACCGACCGCAATTCTACACTGTCACCGACGATTATTATGCATAGAGATTACAACTTTTACAAATTTACCATGCACTCCCAACTTTAACAATTCATGAAAAAATCAAAGATGTGGCAAATCAATAAAAACAGTATTAACGACGACCGTACCCACAGCCTGGGGAAATAGTTTTCAACACCATGAGATATAGAAGTAGTGAAACAGTACACAGATTGGGATACTTTCAGAACAGTGTCAGTGTCCAAATAATGTTTAGGTAGAGAAAATAACATCTAAGAAAAAGAAATTGCATGTAAAGATTAAGTAGTAAAATAAGACAATTCAGTAAAATAAAATTATCCCATTTTTATTTTCATTTGTATGGTCGAATTATGGTTTGGATGTTTTGAATATTACCCATACATACAGATGTGGCAATACATGCTTTAATACCATCTGTTACGATGGGAAGTTGCAAAAGTAAAATGGTTAATGAATTCTAATATGACTTTAACAGTGCTTAATCTATATCAAAAGACACCCATAGGTGCAACAACCAAGATTCAAGTAAAATATAAACAAAAGAAAAATAGTATCAGTTATCCTCGTAGACATAAAATAGCATCAGATATACAAGATTAAAGGTCAAATCCAGGTCACACCATGATGTTGCACATATACAACCCTTGACCAATGTCCGTACCAAATATACGAAATGTAGCCCAGATAAGACATTATAGGTCAACATCATTACAGAAAGATCAAGGGTCAAATTAAGGTCACACCATGAAGTTTTACATCTACACACCACAGCCAATGTCCTTACCCAGTATCAACTTCCTACACCTTACAGTTTCCGAGATATACCCTGGACAATATTTTATGGGTCAAGACTACTACAGCAAGGTCAAAGGTAAAATCAAGGTCACGCCATGACGTTGCACACCTACACCTCCTAACCAATGTCCCTACCACATATCAACTTCCAACACCTTAGGGTTGCCAAGATACAGCCCAGACTAAGTTTTATAAGTGAAGGTCACTATAGCAAGGTTAAAGGCCAAAATCAAGGTCAGACCATGACTTTGCACACATATAGACCCTAGCCAATATCCCAACCAAGTATCAACTTCCTACAACTTACAGTTACTGAGATATAGCCCGGAAAAATTTTTTCAAGGTTAAGGTCACTACGGCAAGGTCAAAGGTCAAATCAAGGTCACACTGTGACGTTGCACATCTACACCCCCTAGCCAATGTCCCTACCAAGTATCAAGTTCCTACAGCTTATAGTTACCAATATATAGCCTGGAAAATGGTAAGGTAAGGGCTATGGTAAGGACAAAGGTCAAATCATGATGTTGCACACCTACACCCCCTAACCAATGCTCCTACCAAGTATCAACTTCCTACACCTTACAGATTTCCAAGTTTGGCCGAACAAACTTCTTCCCGCCACCAGCCCCACCTCCTGCCTGCCCATCTGCACACCATGGGTGAAACCAAAAAACCAATAGAATCTTCCTCTCACTTTAGACAAATATTTACCGACAATAGTCTGAAGAACAAATATATAGTAAACAGTACTTTTGGCTTTTTTATAACCAATTTGCTCATCAAATAATTTCTTATTTTCTTCAACAAACTGAGTTAATCGTTCATTCATAACACCTGTGAAAATTTCTCTTAGAACTGGAAGTAATGAAATACCTCAATAATTATTGACATCTTTTCTGTCACCCTTTTTAAAACAAGAGTAGAGTGCCCGTGAATGGGCACTGTGTCAGCTGACTGAGTGTTTTTGATTTGTGAAGGTGATAATGAGAGGAAAGCATAATTATCAGGGAAAGTGCTGTACAGAAATAAGGTAAATGGTAATTGAACAGCATATTCGAAAGAAATTCTGAAGGTGACAGAAGAAAAGGATAAAAATGTTGTTCCCTGCAAATGGTATTATGAAGGAAAGTAACAAGGTAATTGTTTAAGTGTAAAAGTAGGTTAAAACATATTTAAAGAAATACTGCAAATGCAATATCCTCGGCCGACCTTAAAGAAAAAGGTCCAAGGTCAAATCTAACCACACAAAAACATTCCCAGGCCATGATTTCCTATAGGTTGGTTTAACATCCCAAATCTCTAGGACCAATAATAAGCGAGTTATAAGCACTTTTAAGTTTGGCTGTCCTCATTTGACCTTGAAGGAGGGGTCCAAAGGTCAAATCTGACCACATCAAAAGACTCCCAGCTCCTGATTTCCTTGCCTACAATACACTTCTTCGATATCCTGTGGGTCGAAAATTTCGACGAAATCGCTCTATCTCACACGGTTAAGGCGGTAGAAGCAAATTTGTGTTTTACCATTTTGGCAACAATTCAAAAATTCAAAATGGCAGCCATTTTTGGAGAGGGGAAAATTTTTTTTTTAATTGCCAAGAGTACATTTATCAGACACCCTGTGGGTCGAAAATTTCGACGAAATCGATCTATCTCGCACGGTTAAGGAGATAGAAGCAAATTTGTGTTTTGCCATTTTTTGGTAAAAATTCGAAAATTCAAAATGGCCACCAGTTTTGGGGAGGGGAACATTTTTGGAAAATTGCCAAGAGTACATGTATCAGATACCCTGTGGGTCGAAAATTTCGACGAAATCGCTCCATCTTGCACGGTTGAGGAGATAGAAGCCAATTTGTGTTTTGCCATTTTGGGCAAAGTAGCTAAGTAGCTATTACTTAGTCAGTTATATAGCTATTATCACTAAAAGCAATCCCAAACAAGCTATCAACCTAACTATTGCTCATACCAAATTTGGTAAAGATATGTCAAATATTTTTCCTTAAAATGCCCAGAAACAAAGAAGTACACAAAAGTAGCTAAGTAGCTATTTAGCTAAGTAGCTATTACTCAGCTATGCAATGAGCTATATGTCTAAATTTTTACTACGTTATAGCTGACCCAAAACTAGGGTCAAATGTGACCACATCAAATTACTGTAAATGTAATAGTTTTCAAGTTACAACTACTTTACTCAACAGTGATAACCTAAAAGTAGCTATTACTCAGCTACGCCATGAGCTACAGGTTTGAAATTTTACTATGTTATAGCTGACCCAAAAGTAGCTCAATCAGTGAACTCGTTTACGTCGTCCCCGAGTTGTTAAGGACGCGTGTTTGTAGATACGGACGAAAGAAAGCAAGGGCGACTACGTCCCGGGGACGAAACGACGAATATTCCTGTACTTTTATATAATTAAAACAAGAAAACTTGCGGATTTCGTCCAATTTGCAAATTCCTTTTATATCGCGCACTGCTAATCGAGAGTAAAAAGCTCACGAGAACTAACCGCGAGATCTCGTTCAAACGCGAGATCTCATTCCTCTCTGTTTTACCGCGATTTTATGCTAGTTTGACACAGTGATATACGTGGTTCATACATTTTTCTGCGTGATCCATACATTTTATCTCGTTAATCATACATTTTCCAGTGTAAAACATACATTTTTCTCTGCAGTCTGCTGCAATACTGTAATTATGTCAAAATCACCAGTTCTCAAGTAAAAAAATTAGACATTATAACCCATCTTGGTTGAATGATTCAACTTTTAAATCCTTGTTATTTGTTGGAAATCAATCACAGGATGGAGCAGAGGCCAGTGCTTTTGCTTGTAGTTCAGATCCAAAAATGTTTTGTTCTGTATGTCAAAAAGCAGGGAAAAGAAACATTTTTACCCAGGGTTGCCAAGATTATCAAAGTAGTGCACTGCTTCATTATATAGCCTCCTCAAGCCACCATGATGGCTAGGTTAGGGTTAGGGATTGGTTTAAGTAATTTACATGAAAATGGTTTAAGTAATTTACATTCAAGGAATTGAATAAAATATTGGGACTCCAAAAATGAAACATAGGACTCATTTTTTTCAAGTGTATTGAGTCCCAGGGACTTAACTTTACCACTTTCGAGTGAGCACGCTGTCAATAACATATTTATACAAAATTCTCTAAATGCAATAGTTTTCAAGTTTCAAGTGAATTTACTCATGATGGAAGTTACTGAAAAGCCTAAAAGTAGCTATTACTCAGCTATTGAGACAGACACCAAAGTTACTCACCATATTGTAGCTATGAAAAAAGTAGCTGAATAACATATTTTACTGCGCTACAATAGCTTACCATGTGGGACTGAATGCTTACTCGGATGGCCAATTTTGGACATGGCCAACGTCTAAGAAAAAAAGATGTTTAGTATTGACCATAGCCTGGTTGTCGTTTCATGACACAGTTTCTATTATCGTCTTTCTCTTTATTACTTTCTTGTTGGCCGAATAGAATAGAAGCATTTGTCATTTGAGGAATATTTTCATCTGGATCTCAGCACATACGTATTGTTGGAATTTCATTTTTTCGCATTATTATTACAATACTGCATAGATTATTCTGCAGAGCTTTCGTTTTTATTACTGCTTTAAATTTTCTGTATTTTACGGTTGTAAGTTTTCCTCGAAACAGGCAGCCATTTTCTTGTGAGTAAAATGTCCTCGCACCAGTCTAAGATAAACCCAGAGCAATAAAGTGTAACCACTTCTGCTTTCCTTTTGATGGCCACAACTATTGTACTACCTGCCGTGAGGCGGGTAAGGGCGATGACTATTATGTAACCTTTGAAGTGCCCTATAGTATGCGCTGCATTCTCTGAGGAACAAGTGCTGAAGATTACAAACAGAAAAAGGTATACAAAAAAGCAGAAAACAGACTTGTCTTTAAAGGACGACAAGCTGGATCTTCTGGGTGGGGACGAGGTGGAGACTTCTTTTACTGGTTCCCATGTTGAGCTTGAGAACGTGGCTGATAGCCTCTTTATTTCTCCGCCTCGCCCCCAACCGTTAGCATTCAGTTCTTTGTCGCTAAAACCCCCTGCAAAAGCCGTCCCACCAACTCCAAGTCCAGCTTTACAAACTAAAATAGAATCTAACCTTGAGAAATCTCTATCAAAGACACTGGATATCCAGTTACAGCAGCAAATGGGGTCATTCCAAGGTTCTAAGCTGGAGGCGTTTCGTTCACTCCGAGAGTTGGCAGCGAAAAAATCACAAGGCGAGGTAGCTCAGACCCCGTCTTCTGCCTTGAAGCCTGGACCCTCTGCATCTCAAGATTCTATAGCGAGGCATTCTGATGTTATCTCACACGAGGAAATGGAAGTGGACTACGGTCCAGCTCTTCCTCCATGCCTCGCATCTGGCGAATCTCAGCCCTCCAAAATCGTTGCTAGTGCAGTCAAGGTATCCGCGCAGAAGGTGTCAATTAAGCACAAAAAACGAACGCATCCTCGTAAGAAGCTTATCTCTGATGAGGGATCTGCCTCGGATCTCGGCCACGAGGATCTCAAGGAATCTCGTTTTTCCTTGCCCCAACCCAAAAACACTGATAAAAGTAGACACAAGGGCAGATCCAGATATTACCCGTCATCTTCAGAGGAAGATCAGTCCTCTGCCCCTAAACACAGGTCCTCTAGACCCTCTGGCACTCAGTAATCTGGGGCTCAGCCCTCTGGGAATGCCTCTGACATGGACCTACCACTCCATGACCCAGACCCTCCCTATTATTGGGAAGTCTCTTTGTCCGACTTGACCTCACAGTATGCTGAGGAAGTGGACACTTTTAGGCGTATCCTCTCTCTCCCTGACCCCAGGGAGTCTTTGCCTAGATCTTCTACCTCAGTCATGGGCCTCGATGATTAGAAAGGCCGTCAGGAACTAAGACCAAGAGGTCTTTCTTCCATACTTCCTCTCAGTTCGGTCATTAAAGATGCGGAAGCAGAGGAAAACCCAGTTTCAGAGGCTCCAGAGGTAGTTTTCGACCTCACAACAGGGGACGAGGCCGTGGAAACCCCTCCTCCCAATGACTCCTCCATAGCCTCGCTCAGTCCACCAGTAGGACGCCTCCGTTCTTTCAGAAGAGACTGGAAAACAAACAATTGTTCATCAAACATGTTAAACATTATCACCAATGGCTACGCACTGCCATTCCTGTCAAAACCAAAGCTGGTCAGATTTCCTCTGATTCGGTCAGAATACAAGGCCCTTCAAAAGGACCAAGCTTTGGCCGCTTGTATCCAGTCTCTTCTGTCAAAGAAGGCCATAGAAAGGGTGGAAAATGTAAAATCTCTCGGGTTTTACAGTCGCCTGTTTCTAGTCCCAAAGCCTCGCCAAAGGCGGAGGCCAGTGATAGACTTAAGCAGGCTGAACACTTTTCTACACATAGAAAAGTTCAAAATGGAAACTCCAGAGTCCATCAGGGCCTCCCCAATTCCAGGTGAATGGGTGGCGTCGATAGATCTGTCGGACGCATACCTTCACATCCCCATCCATCCCCTCAAGGAAATACCCAAGGTCCCAGGTGTTCCAGTTCACTTTCCTTCCATTTGGACTTGCCACAGCCCACCAGGTCTTTACAATGATTGTAAAGGAGGTCAAACTCATGGCCCTCTCAAGAGGCCTCAAATATCACCAATACCTGGACGACTGGCTGATCAGGTCCCCCTCTCGGGAGGAAGCCCTAGTGAACACTCAGACAGTAGTAGACCTAACCCAGTCCTTGGGGTGGATCATAAACCAGGAGAAATCAGAACTGAAACCGACTCAGGTGTTCTTGTTCGTGGGCTACGAATACCACCTAGATACAGTCCTTGTAAAACCCACTCAAGATAGATGGCTCAAACTTCAGGATTTGATCCTACGTTTCGAGCCAAAACGTGTTTTGACTGCAAGATGTTTGATGTCGCTAATTGGGTTGCTTGCCTCAACGGAGAAAATGGTCCCAGAGGGACGCCTTCACGTGAGACCGGGCAACCTAAACAGTTGCCCTTTGACCATTGATGGTTACAGGACTGCTATTGTTGACACCTTGGGCCCAGTGGCCCACCATATTGCTCAGAGTTCTGACCTTCACAGACTACTCACCAGCTTCCACAGGGATCGTCCCAAAAGTTCCAGGAATCTTCCTAAATGGAACCTTTCCCTTCTCAATGAGCTCACAAAAGCACCCTTTGAGCCTATGAAAGACACAGACCTCAAACATCTCACTCTCAAAACTGCTTTCTTGCTAGCCTTGGCCTCCGGCAAACGCCGCAGCGAAATCCATGCCTGGGTCGAAAACAAAGTATCTAATCTAGGCCAGTGGGAAAAGGTTGCCTTGTTCCCCTCTTCTGATTTCATAGTCAAAATCCAACTAGCAAGAGAAGGTTCTCAAAGTGTGTCCCCAGTGACTATTCCTGCTTTGAATACCAATTTAGATAGGCAGTTCAAAGAAGACAGGACCTTGTGTCCTGTGCGGGCTCTGAGGTACTATTTGGATCGAACCAAGGACCTGAGAGGTTCACGATCCCTTTTATTTATCTCCTTCAATAAAGGACACTCCTCAGACATCAGGCCCGCTACTCTTTCATCTTGGTTGAAACAGACTATTCTACTTTGTTATAAACAAGCAGACCAACAGTCCTTGGACTTGGTCTAAGTTAAAGCGCATGACATTAGGGCCTTCGTGGCCTCTAAGGCCTTTTACGGTAGGGTATCGAAGCACCAAATCATGCACGCCTGTCACTGGAAAGCGCACAACATTTTCACCAATTTTTACCTAAAAGATCTTACTTGGTCGGACGACAACAATATGTATCTGGAACCAGTGGTGGCGGCACTACAAGTCCTAGACCCTTCCCCACAGACTAGTCATCCTCGGAAAGGAAAGAAGAAGGAGGGGCACATCCGCTACAGCCACGTCTTCAGGAGTCTAGTTCCAGGGTCTAGGTATGAGTATACCTCTCAAGATGTTACGGGCAAGGTCTTTTTTGTCATTTATCATTAAATAATTCATGTATTAAGGACTTATTAAGGTTGTCATTAATGTTGTCTTAGATGGCTAAACTCCAACCACTGGGCTGGTTTTCTCTCATGATAGGGCCCTAACGGGCTTCTTACACAGTTTAAGTGAGCACAGCTGCACTCATCTCCCACAAGTAACATCTTGACAGTCTAGGCACTGTCTTTCAATACTTAGGTTTTGGTTTCTTACAGGTCCAATCTTCGGGATTGGGACACTGTAACAGGACTCAGACTGGTACTTTTCAATTATTCATTCTAAATATTACTTCAAAATCTAAGAAAAAACAGACATATCTTCCAGTCTCAGCTGTAATCCCTCCACCATGCGGTTGGATTCAGCATTCAGTCCCACATGGTAAGCTATTGTAGCGCAATAAAATTGAAAATTTTAATTACGTAAATGTAGCTTTTATAAGCTACAAGCTTATCATGTGGGACTGAGAAGAGTCCACTCCTGCCTCCCCGCTGTATTACAGCTGAGGGGTATGGTTTAAAAATATATTTGAATGAGAAAGTAGGACGATAATAGAAACTGTGTCATGAAACGACAACCAGGCTATGGTCAACACTAAACGTATTTTTTTCTTAGACTTTGGCCATGTCTGAAATCAGCCATTCGAGTAAGCATTCAGTCCCACATGGTAAGCTTGTAGCTTATAAAAGCTACATTTACGTAATCAAAATTTTCAATTTTAACAAAATGCTCTAAATGCAACACTTTTTAAGTTATAAGTGATTTAGTGCATGATTGCATGAATTTTAATGCATTAAAAATTATTAAAAAAAAATTATTAAAAAAATCTAAGACAGATCCAGGTCTCATACTCACACACGAGAATCTACCTCTGGCCTAGTACATATATGCAAGATATGAGAGTAATCCCTGCAATAGCCACTGAGAAAATTGTGATAAAGTGTTGAAATTTTCATACTTTTGGTGGGGGTACCCCCTTATAATGTCTCTAGCAAACAGACAGATTTGCATGCCTTGAACAATTATTCATCCTCGATAGATGAGGTATCTTTTAAAAAAAAAAGCATGTCTCTGGGCGTTGTAGTTTTGGAGAAGAAGTTGTTCACGCGGACGCGTAAGCGTACGCCCACGCCGCAGAGTGACCACATAATGCCAGCTGACTGACAAGTCAGCTGACATAAAAAGAGGAGCAATAATTGCTTTACACCATTCTACAGGAAACTGGGCAGAATGTACAATGCCATTAAATACAGAAACTAAGGAAGGTGCTAAGAAACTAGAGCAACCCCTGGTTACTTACCATTTGGCAATATAGAAACAAATTTTGAAACCTCTTCAATGCTGAACTTGCTTACTTATGTTTAAGTATCACTGGGAATATCATAGTCATACTAAACTCTACAAACTTTAATATGTCACTGTCTATATCACATTCAGTAATTTATAATTCTTTAAACTGCAACAACCACACATCACAAGTATAGTTACAAATAGCTTTAGTTTTACTAGAGTATATTTTTACAAAGTTTCAAAATACTTTTTTATCATTTTTAGTTTGTATGATATTACAAAGTTCCTTTTCGTTAGTGGTCGGACTGGTTCTGAAAATATAAACCAGTATCCGGGGCTTTGAAACCGAACGAAATCCGGGATTTCGAAAGTGTACGGATATATGGTAAAAAATTTTACGCGAACGTACATGAGCAATATTCTCAAGAGGAATATGGATTCGCGAGATATTTTGAAGTTTGTAAACTCCATTTACCATTAATATAAAGTAAAAAAGTAAGCTGTTTCCTCAAATATAGACGTTCTTTATTGTTTTGATAAAATATTAACCAGTGGAAAGCCTAATATAATGATGTTTTCAATAACCGGTTCCCAAATATTCTTTGCGAATTTCGCTATTTTTGTCAGAAACAAACGAAAAACCGGATACCACATTATCGTTCACAACACTACTTTTCGTACTTATGTTTCTAAGCACTAAATGCCATTTTATATAATTTCTTGGATTCTAAATAGCTGTTTAATATTCTGAACACTTTTCTGAAGAGTTCAAAAAACTTTCTTTTGCTCCTTTTAACTTCATTTTATTCATTGTCCCACCACCATGGTTAAAAAGTTGAGTTTATAACTTTAATATGGCTGTACACAGCCATGTGTTCAGCAGCAACCTGTATAATTTCTGCCAACAAAGAAATTGATTTTCAGCCTATTGCATAAGATATTTTATATGGTGTTTTCCTGCCGGTAAACACACTACACAATGCTGTTAAAAGCCTAAAAGTTTTATTTTTCTTATTTTTAGCTTAGATGCAACATATGAAGATGGCAGCCTTGGCAGATTAGTGAATGATGACCACATTCATCCTAAGGCCAGAATGAAGTTGATGACTGTAGATGACAAGCCAAGACTCTGTTTGTTTGTGATTGTCGATAAAATTAATCCTGATGAAGAAATTACATACAACTATGGACCTGGAGACCATTCATGGCGGGTATGTTTATTTATGATTGATTTATATTACAGGGTAAGAGGATATAACAGAATTCCAACCAAATCTTCAAGATTTATTAACTTTTGCATTCATAGCACATTTGAAAAGAGTTTAACTGTAGCTAGATCATTGAATTGATTTATTGGTATGTCCATTATTAGTCAGACCTTGACTGTCCCCTTTGTATTTTTTGTATTAATTTAGCACACTTTAGGGCCTTGCCCATTGTGGAGAAGAAATTGTGCATCAAAAGCATGAGATTACATAACAGTATTGTTACAAGACTGTTGATCATTAACTAGTAATTAATAACATCTTGAGTTGTTCGTAAATGCCTCAACTCATGATCCCTAATTTTGTGGAAATATCTTGATATTGGCACCCCCATCTCCAGTTAGGACCACCAACTCATTATATACCAATCCTAATTGCACATATTACTTTTATCAGTATTTGAAATGGATCACTTGATTTATTTGGTAATGAATGAGTTTTAGGTGATTATATGTCTATTCTGCAGTTTCTCTTTTGATTTGTATCATTTGTTTGGGAGTGATTGGTAACTGTATTAGACCATATTTAATCAGTTGTTCCATGGGTCATTTATTTGATTAACAGTTACACGGTAAACTTTTTTTACTGCCAATTTTCAAGTTATTGATAGTGCACAGTTTCTCATGTCACCCTGTGTCTCCTTGGTACGACCTGGCTATGTTCTGATTTATATCAACCCCCTTGCTTTATGTTCAGTTGTGCCTTAGAATCCATCAGTGACAGAGATTAAGCACTATAAAAGTCCACATTAAGATTAGATTTCCCTTCCCCTATTGAACTTTAATAGGATCCATAGGGTGTTGGGGCAATTAAGGAACAAATTGAGATATTTCTGATCAGAAATTTGGTCTTAACATTGCTTTTTAAGTTAACCCATGACACTAGTTCAGTTGAAATTAGTCATTAAAGTCATAAGTTAGTTAAAATAAGTTATCAATGTTTGCAATTTAAACCTTTATATATAAGTTGGATGATACATAATCAATGAAGAGATAGAAGTTTGGGGATATTATGAATATTAACTTTCAGTGCTGTGACTGCGCCATATTTATATATCCAGACAAAGATCAGGGATATACTCAATACACATTGGGGCTTACATATTTTGCTCTGTCATTTGAAAATGGTAAATCTGACCAGTTTCAACTATACCAGATATAATGTCTAACTAAAATGTCATCAGAGAATTCATAAACACAGATGTATTTTTGACATGTGAAGAAAATTGCAGCTTTTAGATGATGTTTAATCCCATTAAGGCCCATAAACACCCCACTTGAGAAACTTTTAACTGCAAGATCTAGTGAGGCTTGTGTTTCTAGAGATCACTTTTTTTCTTTTTTTGGTCTCCAGACTTTCATGGATTGTGTCTCTATTCTAGAGAAGTTATGGTGTGGCCACAAAGAATATCTGTCCTTTATATAATTTAAACAGCGAGAGGCTACATTAGTACTGGGATGTGTTGCTGCTCCAGTGAACTACTTGGGTCTCTTATGGCTTTGCATTTGTGCTAGTGGACCAAAAAACCCTTTTGCCCCCTTTTCTACATCTATCACAAATTTTGACTTTTAACTTAGGAAGTGTGACTAGCCTCAAATGGTACTAGATATACATGTGTAAAATTTGAGGTCTGGAGTTTCAATTTTAAGGTCACCTTAAGATTTCTAGAAATATCCTTGGGTAACATTTTGTGAAATTTTGGTCACTACAAGCTAGTGTTGTGGTTGAATGCAAATTCTAGAACCAGTTTCAGAAAGGGGAAATTCGGCAAAAAAACTGGGTAGGTTTTATGAGCTATAACTCGCATATAAATGTGAACCACAAATGGGCTTTTAAAAAATATGTGATATTTCCATAGAATATTATAAAATACTGTAAATTATATGTTGTAGCTTAATATTTTGATAAACTTAAGTTAAATTAATGGATATATGATGAAACCAGTTGTGGTTAGAAGAAAATGAAATGTAACCAGATCACGGTCTTTCCATAGGCAAATAGTTTTCCAGTTTACTGTCTTCAAAACTACTAAAAGCCTTGAAACTGTCAAGCTATGCTGGTTCATCCAGCTAAAACTGATCAGGGATCATATTTATGTGTTTATATTTACATTTAATAGAAATCAAGGCTTTAAGTTGACATATAACCTGTGTAAGAGGCTTAAAAACAGCCCATCTGTGGACGGTCTTTGTACATTGTTTTGCTTTGTTATTTGGAAATGGCATACATGACCAGCCTCCAAATTTAACCATTATGAAGGTATTGTATTCAACATTTAATCAAAAAGGCATCTTAGTTCCTATTCCAAGCAATACAAAAAGCAGCATTCGCTATTATATTAACAACACTAGACCACTTAACCCCCCTTACACTAGGATACATTCTTTTAATAAAACTTTATTTATATTGACTTTAAAGCTAAAAAGACACCCCATCCACCAGACCCACATCTCAAAACCTCCAGGTCTATTCATTGTATCCCCGGACGAAAGTCGGGGATACTTAGGATTCAGTACGGTCACGCCGCCGCCGCACGGATTTCCTTTCAGACGCGATAACTTAAAAAATATTTTTCTTAGAGCTTTCAAATTTGGTATGTGGGTAGATATGGGTAAGACCTGGAAGCCTATTGTTTTGTGGCCTCAACTAGGCGGTCACTCATGGTCACTTAAAGGTCAAATTTGGGTCATTTTTGCATGTTTGGGCCCAGTGCCCCCATATAAATGGACTTATCACCCCTATAGTTACTGTATATGATGCATATATATGTCCCCTGTAAGCATCTATAAACTTGACCTTGAGCCTCTTTTCTCAAGGTCATTAACTGACCGCCAAAGTAGCTGACCGAGGGTCATTTTTACATCTGTCGGTTTGTGAACAAGATAACTCAAAAACTAACAGACGGATTTTGATGAAATTTTCAGGATATGTCCAAAATGGTAAAAGGACGATATGATTAAATTTTGAGAGTGATTCGGATCACTGTCTGGATCTTCTGGATCCATGAAATTTAATTTTTAAGGCAGATAACTCAAAAAGTTATGGATGCATTTTGATGAAATTTTCAGGGAATGTCCAAAATGGGACAAGAAACAAGTGATTAGATTTTGGGAGTGATCTGGATCACTGTCTGGATCATCTGGATCCGGGCTGTCAGATGTGTTTTTGTACAAGATAACTCAAAACTTATGGACGGATTTTGATGAAATTTTCAGGATATGTCTCAAAAGGTAAAAGGACGAAATGATTAAATTTTGGGAGTGATCCGGATCACTGTCTGGATCTTCTGGATCCATGAAATTTAATTTTTAAAGGCAGATAACTCAAAAAGTTATGGATGCATTTTGATGAAATTTTCAGGGAATGTCCAAAATGGTACAAGAAACAAGTGATTAGATTTTGGGAGTGATCTGGATCACTGTCTGGATCATCTGGATCCGGGCTGTCAGATGTGTTTTTGTACAAGATAACTCAAAACTTATGGACGGATTTTGATGAAATTTTCAGGATATGTCTCAAAAGGTAAAAGGATGAAATGATTAAATTTTGGAAGTGATCCGGATCACTGTCTGGATCTTCTGGATCCATGAAATTTAATTTTTAAAGGCAGATAACTCAAAAAGTTATGGATGCATTTTGATGAAATTTTCAGGGAATGTCCAAAATGGGACAAGGAACAAGTAATTGATTAAATTTTGAGAGTGATCCGGATCACTGTCTGGATCTTCTGGATCCATGAAATTTAATTTTTAAAGGCAGATAACTCAAAAAGTTATGGATGCATTTTGATGAAATTTTCAGGGAATGTCCAAAATAGGACAAGAAACAAGTGATTAGATTTTGGGAGTGATCTGGATCACTGTCTGGATCATCTGGATCCGGGCTGTCAGATGTGTTTTTGTACAAGATAACTCAAAACTTATTGACGGATTTTGATGAAATTTTCAGGATATGTCTCAAAAGGTAAAAGGACGAAATGATTAAATTTTGGGAGTGATCCGGATCACTGTCTGGATCTTCTGGATCCATGAAATTTAATTTTTAAAGGCAGATAACTCAAAAAGTTATGGATGCATTTTGATGAAATTTTCACGGAATGTCCAAAATGGGACAAGGAACAAGTGATTGAATTTTGGGAGTGATCTGGATCACTATCTGGATCTTCTGGATCCTGGCTGTCAGATGTGTGTGTGTACAAGATAACTCAAAACTTATGGACAGATTTTTAATGAAATTTTCAGGATATCTCTCAAAAGGTAACAGGATAAAATGATTGAATTTTGGAAGTGATCCGGATCACTGTCCAGATCTTCTGGATCCATGAAATTTAACATTTTAAAGACAGAAAACTCAAAAAAAAACTTATGCATGCATTTTGATGAAATTTTCAGGTAATGTCCTAAATGGGACAAGGTACAAGTGATTATATTTTCCAGACAGAGATCTGGATCACTGTCTGGATCATCTGGATCCAGACTCCCAGATGTGTTTCTGTACAAGATAACTCCAAACTTATGGACAGATTTTCAGGAAATTTTCAGGATATGTCTGAAAAGGTTAAAGAATGAATGATTGAATTGTTGAAGTAATCTAGATCACTATATGGATCTTCTGGATCCATAAAATGTAATTCTTAAAGACGGATACCTTAAAAAAATATGGATGGATTTTGATGACATTTTCAGCTAATGACCTAAATGGGACAAGGGCCAGGTGATTAGATTTTGGGAGTGATCTGGATCACTGTCTGGATAATCTGGATGCAGGCTGTCATCTGTTTGTTTGTGAACAAGATAACTCGAAACTTATGAACAGATTTTGATGAAATTTTCCGGATATGTCTGAAAAGGTAAAAGGATGAAATGATTGAATTTTGGAAGTGATCCAGATCACTGTCTGGATCTTCTGAATCTATGAAATTTAATTGTGATAGATAACTCAAAAACTTATGCATGCATTTTGATGAAATTTTCAGGGACTGTCCAAAATGGGACAAGGAACAAGTGATCATATTTTGGGATTGATATTGAACACTGTCTGGATCATCTGGATCCAGACTGGCAGATGTGTTTGTGTACAAGATAACTCAAAATCTTATGGACAGATTTTGATGAAATTTTCAGGATATGTATCAAAAGGTTAAAGGATGAAGTGATTGAAGTTTGGAAGTGATCTGGATCACTGTCTGGATCTTCTGGATCCATGAAATGTAACATTGCCCATACCTCTAATTTCACATAATACTATGTATGTCATGCTTCAACCCTGTCCCATGCGGGGATACACTGCGTCGAGACGCAATTTCTAGTTCATCTGAAATTTTCAGTCTTCATTGTGTATTATATTTTATTTCAAAAATTTTTTTCCTAGTTTTTAATTTTAAATAAATTGGTAGAAAAAAACATTGATTGAGTTATGTCCATTCAAAGTTTTTCTCTGATCAAAATTTATGCATTTTCTAACAATTTGCTTATCTAAAATAAAAAGGTGCCTATCTAAATTATTCCATGTGAAATTTTGTCTATTGCAAATCTGGTCCAGATATATAGGTGATTATGATTAGCTCATTGCTTCTTGGCTGTGGCAGGAGTGGACAGAAAATTCAAGGACATTTCAAAACAATTCAACAGGATTCATCCTAGATAGTGTTTCTCTACACTAAGATTGGTAATAGTTTGGACTTCAGATAGAAAATAATTTGGCTATAACACACATTCTAAACATGCCCAAATAGCACATGATTTAAAATATTTTCTCTTGGCATTATTATAGGATGAGCTGTCTACCAAAGTTAACTCAAAATGTGAAAAAAGATCAGCCAGCCTTAGCAGAGTATGTTTGGATGACTGCATAAGTGAGTATCACTTTCTTCATAGTTACTGCAGCTCTTTCCAAATGAGATCATCAGCAACAGATTGGATAACAAGTCAAATTAGCAACAGACTTTCAAAAATATGTTTTTCTCTTCTCATTTGTGTCAGACTTTGTGGATCTATCTGTGTGACACTGCAGAGCAAATCTGGCATTAATGACAGCTTCCATTGTTTAAAGCTAGAACAGCTTCCAAAAATAGCATCAGAGATGCCCGTACCCCACAGCCTAGGGGAATATTTTCAACACCAAGAGATATAGAAGTACTGTATCAGTACAAAGTTCAGGATACTTTCAGAGCACTGTCCATTATATAAAGGTCCAAACAATGTTTAAATTGACAAAATAATGTCTAAGAGAAAGATAATGCATGAACTAAATCTATATCTGGCATGGCTGAATTATGGTTTAGATGTTTTGAATATTACCATGCATACAGAAGTGGTAATACATTTAATGAATGCTTGTATGTGTGGTGTTGGAGCAAAATCTGTGGCTCACTTGATGAAATTGCATGTTACAATGGGAAGTTGTAAAAGTAAAATTTTTGATGAATTTTAATATGACTTTAACAGTGCTTAAACTACATCAAAAGACCCAAAGGTACAACAAGATTTTAAAGGTCAACTTCCTACACCTTACGGTTTCCGAGATATAGCCCGGACAAAATTTTATGTGTCAAGGTCACTATGGCAAGGTCGAAGGTGAAATCAAGGTCAAACCATGACGTTGCACACCTACACCCCCTAACCAATGTCCCTACCAAGTATCAACTTCTTACCCCTTACAGTTTCCGAGATATAGCAGGGACAAGATTTTATAGGTCAAGGTCACTACAGCAAGGTCAAAGGTCAAATCAAGGTCACACCATGACGTTGCACACCTACACCCCCTAACCAATGTCCCTACGAAGTATCAACTTCCTATACCTTACAGTTTCCAAGATATAGCCCGGACAAGATTTTATAGGTCAAGGTCACTACAGCAAGGTCAAATCAAGGTCACACCATGATGTTGCACACCTACACACCCTAACCAATATCCTACCAGTATCAACATCCTACACCTTATGGTGTCCGAGATATAGCCCTGACAAGATTTTAGAGGTCAAGGTTACTACGGCAAGGGCAAAGGTCAAATCAAGGTCTAACCATGATGTTGCACACTTATACCCCTAGCCAATATCCCTAGCATGTATTAACTTCCTACACCTTACGGTTTTCGAGATATAGCCCAGACAAGATTTTATAGGTCAAGGTCACTACGGTAAGGTCAAAGGTCAAATCAAGGTCAGACCATAATGTTGCACACCTACACCCCCTAACCAATGTCCCTACCAAGTATCAACTTCCTACACCTTACGGTTTCCTAAGGCTTTTATCAACTTCAGATTTTTGTTTCTCCTCAGACAGAGACAGAATTCACCCTAATGAAAAGGTTAAAGAGCCAGAAAATGAGGATCTCCCAACTGGTGGGGTTTCAAAAGAGACAGTAGACAATGATTCCCACATTGAAGAGCAATTTTGTGGGGACATTCATACGGAGGATCCCGCTGAAGACTCCGCTACTGTGCAGCCCTTCACTGATGATCTAGTTGATGAGATCCCTCCTACAAGTGAGCTGGCTAATGAAAAATCCCTTGCTGAGCAACCTGTCAATGTGGACCCACCTACTGATGTAGAATGTAATGAGGCTCTCCCTGCAGAAGATCTAGTTAATGATGATCTCCCTGATGGACAAGATTATGGGTATACTCCTGAAGAGCAAATTGTTGAAAATCCCACTCCTAAAGGGACACTTGATGAGGATCCTCTGATTGAAGAGCCAGTTTATCAGGAATCCTATACTGGGGAACAACTTAAGCAGAACACCAATAAGGAGGGTATAGACAAGGATCAAATAGCTGATGAGCCTGTTGTAAGTGATATAACTGAGGATGATGATGATGATGACAAAGAAGATCTAGTTAATGATGATCTCCCTGATGGACAAGATTATGGGTATTCTCATGAAGAGCAAATTGTTGAAAATCCCACTCCTAAAGGGACACTTGATGAGGATCCTCTGATTGAGGAGCCAGTTTATCAGGAATCCTATACTGGGGAACAACTTAAGCAGAACACCAATAAGGAGGGTATAGACAAGGATCAAATAGCTGATGAGCCTGTTGTAAGTGATATAACTGATGATGATGATGATGATGATGATGACAAAGAAGATCTAGTTAATGATGATCTCCCTGATGGACAAGATTATGGGTATTCTCCTAAAGAGCAAATTGTTGAAAATCCAACTCCTAAAGGGACACTTGATGAGGATCCTCTGATTGAGGAGCCAGTTTATCAGGAATCCTATACTGGGGAACAACTTAAGCAGAACACCAATAAGGAGGGTATAGACAAGGATCAAATAGCTGATGATCCTGTTGTAAGTGATATAACTGATGATGATGATGATGATGATGATGACAAAGACCCAGATTATGCAATGAGCTGTAATGAAAGCACCAACAACATAGATTATGATGAATATTTTCCCAATCAAAATAATGATCCTGAAGCCGAAAACTCAAAGATAAAAAAGGTTAAAGAAATTAGAAAGAGAAAATTTGAAGGACTGTCTGAAAATATTGGCATTCTTCCCAAGAAAGCAATCAAGGATGGCTGTAAGCAAATCTATGATAAGGTAAACTATTGTAAATTTTGCCAAAAGGAGATTAAAAGCAAAATTTCTAGGCATTTACTGACAGTACATAAGGATGAAGTTGAGGTTACAAATATTCTACTTTTGCCAGTCAAAGGGAAGGAAAGAACACTGCGACTTGAACTATTAGCAAATGAAGGCAACTTCATGCACAACACTGAGGTGATAAAAAGTGGTACAGGCAACTTGGTTGTGGCACGGAGAAGTGGAGCTGATTCAGAAATCTTTCACATAAAGTCGGATTATTTGCCATGTGAACACTGCAAAAAGTTTATTTTGAAGACTTCTCTATGGTTGCACAGCAAAAACTGCCCAGTGTTTCACTTCTTCCATAAGGGTGATGAAGTATGTGGAAACGGCAGCGATGATAACAGTATTCCAATTGCAACAAATGCAGTTCGCAAAGCAAAAACTCTTCTACATGGGTGCATTTTAGATGATGACAATGAAATTCTAGCAGAACTCTTTGACAGAATGCATGATGGGCCAATTAAGGATGTAGTTGAAGAGGATAAGTTGATAAAGCGCTTTTGTGCACTGAAACTTGAGTCACTTGGTGACCCAGAAGATCAGAAGCTTAACGATATCCATCGTGTTAGCCAATCAGCAAGGTCACTAGCAAGGCTTGTCTTGGAGGCCAGAAAAACAAAGCCAAAAGTAGACATGAATAACCTATTGCAGCCAGACAATTTTGAACTGTGTGTAAAAGCTACAAAAGCTTTATCATTTGAAAAGGAAAATCCAGCTGTTAGTTTAGGAAAATTAATTGGAAATTTGATTGGTCATATAGTTTTAATAAAAATTGGAGAGTCTCTAAAGAAGAACAACAATGAGCATTATAAGGCTGGAATGGAATTTAAGCAGGTTTTTGATGCTGAGTGGAGATTCAGAGTCAATGCAATAAGCACAAAAAAAATTATCAAAGCGAAACGCTCAGAAGTTAGGGTAATCCCACTAACAGAAGACTTGCAAAAAGTCAGAACATACATCATGGAAAACATGAAAAAATCTTACCACGATCTGAAAGACAGTAATAATGCATCCCACTGGATGACTTTAGCCAGGTTCACCCTTGCAAGATTGATTGTTTTCAATAAACGGCGGAGAGCTGAAGTCAAAGACCTCAAAGTGGCCCAGTACAAAGATCGACCTGTGTGGCAAGACGATGACAGTGGGGAACTAGGTTTGGCTTTAACACCAATGGACAAAATGCTTGCTGAACGGTAAGTTGCTTAAAAGTTAGGTTTTAAGAAAATGTATCATTAGCAACACAAAAATGCATAAAGATAAAGTGAAGTCATATGCTTGTGAATTAAAAATACTAAAAGCTAGTAAGATGTAAAATGAATTACTTTAAAAGTCAAAATGACATTAAATTTCTAATTTTTATCTGGTTGTGGTTCATATTATATTTATTTATCTATAACAATGTTTAGAATCATAATTATATCATTCGATCTGGCACAACAAATTTATTACATTAAAAGTATGACAAGACCACTGCCATGGCATGTACCTCCCACTGAGTATTAAAGGGGAAGAAATACTGTGTGGAAAAAAATGCAAAAGAAAGGAAAATATAAAGACTACCTTTTTCAGAAGAATGGTGCTGAAGGCCCCCCAAAAAACTAGAGATTGCGTCTCGACGCAGCGTATCCCCGGACGGGACATAGTTGAGGCATGAATGTGTCGGGCTTGAGCCTGTTTTCCTCGGGCAGTAAATGGGTCTGAAACTTCACCATGTGAAAGCTCTTCCAAAAGTGGGTGAATGAGTTATTTGAGGAAAAATGGCTATCTGCAATACTTTTAAGAGATAATTAGCATTTACTCATTTTGAGCAGATGAGTAATTAGCTACAGGTCTGAAACTTCACCATGTGAAAGCTCTCTCGAAAGTAGATGAAGGAGTTATTTGATAAAAATTGGCTATCTGCAATAGTTTTAGAGATAATTAGCATTTACTCATTTTGAGTAGGTGAATAATTAGCTACGGGTCTGAAACTTCACCATGTGAAAGCTCTCTCAAAAGTAGATGAATGAGTTATTTGAAAAAAATTTGCTATCTGCAATAGTTTTAGAGATAATTCGCATTTACTCATTTTGAGTAGGTGAGTAGTTACCTATGGGTCTGAAACTTCACCATGTGAAAGCTCTCCCAAAAGTAGATGAATGAGTTATTTTAGAAAAATTCGCTATCTGCAATACTTTTAGAGATAATTAGCATTTACTCATTTTGAGTAAGTGAGTAATTACCTACGGGTCTGAAACTTCACCATGTGAAAGCTCTCCCAAAAGTAGATGAATGAGTTATTGATTAAAACTGGGTATGTGCAATAGTTTTAGAGATAATTAGCATTTACTCATTTTGAGTAAGTGAGTAATTACCTACGGGTCTAAAACTTCACCATGTGAAAGCTCTCTCGAAAGTAGATGAAGGAGTTATTTGATAAAAATTGGCTATCTGCAATAGTTTTAGAGATAATTCACATTTACTCATTTTGAGTAGGTGAGTAATTACCTATGGGTCTGAAACTTCACCATGTGAAAGCTCTCCCAAAAGTAGATGAATGAGTTATTTGATAAAAATTGGGTATCTGCAATAGTTTTAGAGATAATTAGCATTTACTCATTTTGAGTAGGTGAATAATTAGCTACGGGTCTGAAACTTCACCATGAGAAAGCTCTCTCAAAAGTAGATGAATGAGTTATTTGAGAAAAATTCGCTATCTGCAATACTTTTAGAGATAATTAGCATTTACTCATTTTGAGTAAGTGAGTTAAAATTACCTACGGGTCTGAAACTTCACCATGTGAAAGCTCTCCCAGAAGTACATGAATGAGTTATTGAATAAAATTGGGTATGTGCAATAGTTTTAGAGATAATTAGCATTTACTCATATTGAGTAGGTAAATAATTAGCTACTGGTCTGAAACTTCACCAAGTGAAAGTTCTCCCAAAAGTAGGTGAATGAGTTATTTGAGAAAAATTGGCTACCTGCAATACTTTTAGAGATAATTTGCATTTACTCATTTTGAGTAGGTGAGTAATTAATTGTCTTTTAAAAGTTACATTTCATGGATCCAGAAGATCCAGATAGTGGTCCAGAACACTCACAAAATAGAATCATTTTTTGCCTTTTACCACTTCTTCCTTTTACCATTTCTAACATATCCTAAATATACCATGAAAATCCATCCTAAAATTATGTGGCAGCCTGGATCCAGATGATCCAGATTACTCCCAAAATCTAATTACTTCTTTCTTGTCCCATTTAGGTCATTTGCTGAAAATCCCATGAAAATCCATCAATAACTTTTTGAGGTATCAGTCTTTAAAGATAACATTTCTTGGATCCAGAAGATCCATATAATGATACGGATCACTTCCAAAACTCAATCATTTCATCCTTTTACCTTTGAAGACATATCCTGAAAATTTCATCAAAATCCGTCCATAAGTTTGGAGTTATCTTGTACACAAACACATCTGGCAGCCTAGATCCAGATGATCCAGAATGTGATCCAGATCACTCCCAAAATCTAACCACTTGTTTCTTGTATCATTTAGGTCATTTGCTGAAAATGCCATCAAAATCCATCTATAACTTTTTGAGTTATCTGTCTTTAAAAATTATATTTCATGGAACCAGATCCATATAGTGATCCGGATCATTGCAAAACTCAATCATTTCACCCTTTCACCATTTCAGGTATATCCTGAAAATTTCATCAAAATCTGTGCATAAGTTTTGAGTTATCTTGTACACAAACACATCTATCAGTCTGGATCCAGATGATCCAGACAGTGTTCCAGATCACCCCCAAAATCTAATCACTCGTTCTTAGTCCCATTTAGGTCATTTGCTGAAAATGTCATCAAAATCCATCCATAACTGTTTGAGGTATCTGTCTTGAATAATTACGGATCCAGAAGATCCATATAGTGATCCGGATCACTTCCAAAATTCAATCATTTCATCTTTTATCTTTTCAGACATATCCTGAAAATTCATCAAAAATCAAAAAAAAGTTTTTGAGTTATCTTGTACACAAACACATCTGGCATCCTGGATCCAGATGATCCAGACAGTGATCCAGATTACCCCCAAAGTCTAACCACTTGTTCCTTGTACCATTTAGGCCATTCGCTGAAAATGTTTAAATCCATCCATAACTTTTCGAGGTATCTGTCTTTAAAAATAACATTTCATGGATCCAGAAGATCCATATAGTGATCCGGATCACTTCCAAAACTCAATCATTTCATCATTTTACCTTTCCAGACATATTCTAAAAATTTCATCAAAATCCATCCATAAGTTTTGGGTTATCTTGTACACAAACACATCTGGCAGCCTGGATCCAGATGATCCAGACTGTGATCCAGATCACTCCCAAAATCTAATCACTTGTTCCTTGTCCCATTTAGGAATATTTGCTGAAAATTTCATCAAAATGCATCCATAAGTTTTTGAGTTATCTGTCTTTAAAAATTAAATTTCATGGATCCAGAAGATCCAGGGAGTGATCCGGATCACTCTCAAAATTTAATCATTTGTTCCTTTTACCATTTCGGACATATCCTGAAAATTTCATCAAAATCCGTTGGTAAGTTTTTGAGTTATGTTGTTCACAAACAAACAGAGGGCCAGAAATGACCCATGGTCAGGTACTTTGACGGTCAGTGGATGACCGTCAATGAAGATCTGTAACAGGTAAGCCTGGATGCTGGTACTCCATCATGTACTCAACCTGTAAAGCCATTATGAACAATTTCCATGCAGTATAGTCAGCATTAGGGGTGAAAATATCTCCAAAAAGGGCAGAAATGACCCTCGGTCAGGTACTTTGGCGGTCAGTAGATGACCTTCAATGAAGAGCTTGAAGGTCAAATTTCTGCATGCTTATAGAGGACATATATATGTATTATATATACCAGCCATAGGATGATCCAACTTTCTGTATAGGAGTACTGGGCCAAAATGTGAAAAAATGGCCAAAATCTGACCTTTAAGTGACCACCAGTGACCAGGAAATTGAAGGCCAAGGTCACAAAACAATAGCGTCCGAGGCATTGCCCATATGTACCCACATACCAAATTTGAAAGGTCTAACTAAAATATTTTTTAAGTTATCGCGTCCAAAAGGAAATCTCTGTGGCGGCGGCGGCGGCGGCGTGACCGTGCTAAATCCTAAGTATCCCCGACTTTCGTCCGGGGATACAATAATTGTCAATAAATATAACTGACAGAATATAGTTAAACAGAAGCCCCGCTTCTTACATAGGGAGGGGTGACCAAAGCCCCTCTTTAGAAAATAATTGTCAGTTAATATAACTGAGGGAAAACAGTTTAACCTTAACTTAAGTACTTTAACCAAAGAATTAAGACACTATTTTAGGATCTCTTTTCACACATTTTACCTTTTAAGTGTAATCTGGAAAATAAGAATTTAGAGACACTTTTTCAGACATTTAAGTGCACCACAACACATTTAAGTGTACCCTCAATTGAATTATTAAAGACAAACATTGTCAAAAATTCATTTGAAATCGCTCTATCTTTTATGGTTTCGGGATATTTACAATTTTTTATTTTCTGCTAAAATCAAAGTTGGCTGCCAAAAGTGGTGAAAACTGAAAAATTTCCCCTTGCACAGGATAGTCTTGTACTATAACATGTGGGCCAAAAATTTGCTTGAAATCACTCTCTTATGGTTTTTGAGATTTTCACAATTTTTCATTTTCTACTAAAATCCAAGATGGCCGCCAAAAGTGGTACAAATTGAAAATTTTCCCCTCGGAACAGGATACTCCTGTATTATCCTGCAGATCAAAAATTCGTTCAAAATTGTTCAAACTCCAAGATGGCCACCAAAAGGAGTAACCTTTTATCTTCTCATTATGGTTACCATGAAAAAGTAGCTATTACTCACTTAACTATGGAGATACAGTTCAAACTACTGACCATAATGTAGGTGCGGAAAAACTACTTGAACAACATATTTGAACAAAATACTGTACATGCAACAGTTTGAGAGTTACAAGCTATTTAATTATATTGGGTAAATGTGCTATAACTCACTCAAAAGTATGCCAATGTTCACAAAAACCAAAAAATAGCATCAGAGATGCCCATACCCTACAGCCTAGGGAAATATTTGTAACACCATGAGAAATAGAAGTACTGTATCAGTACAACGTAAAGATACTGTCAGAGCACTGTCAGTAAAATAAAGGTCCAATGCTTAAATAGAGAAAATAATGTCTGAGAGAAAGATAATGCATGTACTTTATCTACATCTGGCATGGCGAAATTATGGTTTAGATGTTTTGAATATTACCATGCATACAGAAGTGGTAATACATTCAATGAATGCTTATGTGTGGTGTTGGGGCAAAATCTGTTGCTCACTTGATGAAATTCCATCTGTTACAATGGGAAGTAAAAGTAAAATTCTTACTGAATTCTAATATTACTTTAACAGTGCTTAATCTGCATCAAAAGAGGGACACAAAGGTGCAACAAGATTTCAAAGATCAAGGTCACAGGTCAAATCAAGGTCACACCATGATGCTGCACCCCCTAACCAATGTCCTTACCAAGTATCAACTTCCTACACCTTACGGTTTCCGAGATATAGCCCAGACAAGATTTCATAGGTCAAGGTCACTACAGCAAGGTCAAAGGTCAAATCAAGGTCAGACAATGATGTTGCACACCTACACCCCCTGACCAATGTCCCTACCAAGTATCAACTTCCTACAACTTACGGTTTCTGCGATATAGCCCGGACAAGATTTTAAAGGTCAAGGTCAAATCAAGGTCAGACCATGATGTTGCACACCTACACCCCCTAACCAATGTCCCTACCAAGTATCAACTTCCTACACCTTACAGTTTCCAAGATACAGGCCAGACAAACTTCTTACCCACTGACCACCCGCCCACCCATCCGGACACCATGGATGAAAACAATACCCTGACAGCCCTTAAAGGCTGTGGGGTAAAAATATTGAAGGGCAAAAAATAATTCACCAAAAATATGTAACTGTAGCAGTTATAGAGAAAACTGTGTGACATATGCATGCATGCATGCAAGCACACACATGGTGCAAATTATGATAAAAGTATTGTTTATTAATTTTTTTCAGAATGGATCTGGTTGTTGTTGGGGGAAAGTCTGTGAAGAATACAGATGTTTACATACTTTTCACTCCTGATTCCAAAAGTGCCATAGATATGTTGATTAGAAAGAGGGATGCTGTTGGAGTGCCCAAGACAAATCCATATGTTTTTGCAAGATTGCATTCCAATTCACCACTTAGTGGTAATGTTGAACTCAGTGATATAGCCAGATCATGCCCTGGGCTAAAATATCCTGAGAGAATAACCTCAACAGCACTGAGGAAATATGTGGCCACAGTTTCCCAGGTGAGACAATTAGAAATCCTGTTGTGTTTAAGCGTATCATTGGGTTACCAGATATTTTAGTAATTAAAAAAGAATTTGTCACTTGGTTAATAATCATAAGGTAAGTGGAATATTTAGTGTATGTTGTAACTATTTTTATATTAATATTTATTGTACAACCAGTAGCACTTTTCAATATTTACTGAATTTTTTCCCAAGTATAGTTTTTGTAGTCTATAAAATTTTATTAGTATTTAATCAATAATTTCTCCACCAAAATAGACACTCATCTACAGTAATATTTTTTGCAATTTATGCTGGAAACTCTGTCTATATAATCCAGTTACTAATAAAACCAATTATAAATTTTTATTTCTAAGTCTATGTTGTGAAAAACGAAAACACGTATGGCATGAATTATGATCTATATATGTATTTTAATGATCACAAATGAAAGCTTATGAGAGTTTGAACAGTTTAAAAGTTGTCACAAGTCTAGCGGCATATGTAATATATTGCTCTATATACTTATGAGAGGTTGAACAGCTTCAAAGATGTCACAAGTCTAGTGGCATATTTAATAGATTTATAAATTAATGACACGTTTGTATGTTGATAATTATATGACCTGTACTTCCATATTTGATATGTATTATATAACATGGCTATCTCTTTATAGATATTGGACATGACAGAGAAAGAATTAGAAATATTAGCTAACCACCTTGGTCATGATCCCAAAACACACAAAGAGTTTTATCGCCTTTCCCATTCTACCATTGAATTGTCAAAGGTAAGTCAAATCATGATTATTTAAATGACTTACTTAATTTGTAGATAGTCAATATTTTGGAAGTTGTTTTAATATGATGCTTACCTTGTATGTTGCATGTCACTATCCAACTCATTGCTTGCATTAATGCCACCCAGTTGACCTTCAGTGAAGAGTTGTGCATTTTCAAATGATTAATTGCCCATACAACAAACTGTAAAAGAAAAACAAGCAGTTCAGGAAAAGAGGAAATATCCCTGTATCTTTTGTGTTACATACATTATTTAATTCAACTCTTTGACCACTGGTCCAAAACCATACAAAAAGTTGTTGTAAGAAAAAAGTGTTGATACAATAAATTTTTAAAACAGTGGAATACAAATTGTTACATTATGGTGGTGACCAAGCATAAAATGAGAAAGTTTGAGGTCACATGAAGGAGTTTAAATATCTCATGGTTAATTTGCAGTTATCTGCATATCATGAATGGTCAATTAAAATGCATTACTATGCCAATTATTCACCTACATCATAAAAAAATATTTTGATTAGTTAGTTTGATAGCCATTACCTACTCCAATATATATTTTTGTCACCCACTGTGTCATGTTTGTAAGTATGAGAAGACATGATAACACAACAAAATATACAAATCTTTTGTATATTGGGTTTGGATACCCTTCACAACTATTTTCATGTAAACACATAATTTCCGGAAACCACCATTTTGTTTATGGAAAGAAAATATGTGCAAATTAAACCAAATGTTGTTACTTATATATCTTCATCAGGTTTCCCAAATGTTACTTGCTGTGGAGAATGGAGAGCTGAACAAATGGAAAGGCAAAAGATTAAAAGACATTGAAGTTGAAGGTGATTAAGTCTTACTCCAGGGAATATTACAGATATTTCTATTTTTTCTATGACCTCTTCTTCATTCCCACCTTTTATTCAAATGCTGACCTCATATCCCTACCATAAAATATATGCAAAAATTCTTAAAATCTAATTATTTAGTTATTCATTTACAACAATCAAAATTGGTTTCCAACTCCTGAAATGAAACAAACTCTGATATTTCATATGCTTATAACTAACATGGTTAAACTAAAGCATGATGTAAAATGAGCCATACTTTGAAAAAAGAAGCATCTTTGCAAGATATTCTAAAGTTCATACACTTCATTTTTTATCGAATATAACATAAATGTAATATATTTGCCCCAGTTTATATGAATTTTATTGATGTAATGATATCATTCATTACAAAATGAAAAAAAAAGTTTTCACATCACTTATTCTTAACCTTTTTTGTAAGTTTCACACAATATATGCCTGTATATAATATGTTCAGATCACTGTCTAGATTTAACTTTTAATTGTCAAACATAATTATTTGTATAAGTCCCAGCATACTTCTAGCTTCATTTATGACAAGAGTATGCACTATAAAAATTACAAAAACTCAAACATGCCTTTTTACATGGTTCTAGTCCCTCTTCAAATACTCGCAGAGATGTTTTAGTAAGCAACTAGATCATTTTCATTCAAATTTAGTGTTTGTTGAAACCACATTTCTTTTGAAAATTTAGATCTACCTAACATTGATGGAGACGACAGTGATACCGGAGAAACAGAATGGGACAGAGATTCCATCAATTTACCCGGTAAGGTGAAACAGTCATATCAAGTTGTGCTTTTTTGGCAAACATACTGTACACAAGTTAACACTTTTTATCTCACTTTTTGTTCCATTTTAGGATTTCCATTGATTTTTAAGATTTTAGTATTTTTAGCTTCATCTTAAAAATCAGACATATTGTGTATCCATCAAGTGGGGCCTTTGTGCAAAGTTCAGAATTTTTATGCATTCAGAATATCATCCAGATATTTCCTAAAATATAATCACTACTTCCTTTGGCCAGGCCTAAACTAAATAAAAATTCACGAAGTTTCATTCCATCCTTTTGGAGTAATGTCATTCAGAAAACCAAAATCATTAAAAAAAGGATCTGAAAATTTTAGACAGAAGTGAAACAATAGTGAGATATTTGGCTAAAAGCCAACTTTTATGCTCAGGTTTCTGTAACTTTTTGATATTTAGAGTTTAAGATAACCTGATGAAAAGATATTTTGGGGGAAAATATCCAGTATACCCCCTTTCATCTGAGGTTATAATTCACTATTGGGAAACTAAAACTAGTCAAAGGCTGCTTGCTTTATTATCAAATCTGATCACATCAGAAGAATCCTAGCCCATGATTTCCTATAGGTTGTTTTCACATTCAAACCTCTAGGACCAATAGGAAGTGAGTTATAAGCACTTTAAATGTGGCTATCTTCATTTTACTTTAAAGGAGGGGCCCAAGGTCATATGTGACTCATCAGAAGACTTCCCATATGTTGTTTTCACATTTCAAACCTCTAGCACCAATAATAAGTGGGTTATAAGCACTTTTAAGTTTGGCTATCCTCGTTTGACCTTGAAGGGGGGCCCAAGGTCAAATGTGATCTCATCAGAAGACTCCTAGCTCATGATTTCCTCTAGGTTGGTTTCACATTTCAAACCTCCAGCAACAACAATAAGTGAGTTATAAGCACTTTTACATTTGGCTATCACAGGTGTTTTACCTTGAAGGAGGGGCCCAAGAAGAATCCTAGCCCATGATTTCCTATAGGTTGTTTTCGCATTGCAAACCTCTATTACCAATAATAAGCAAGTTATAAGCACTTTTAAATTTGGCTATCCTTGTATGACCTTGAAGGAGGGGCCCAAGGTCAAATCCGACACATCAGAAGATTACTAGCCTATGATTTTCTATAGACTGCTTTAATATTTCAAACCTCTAGGACCAATAATAAGCAAGTTAAAAGCACTTTTGCAACAGTTTTCAAGTTACAATTGATTTATTCAACAGTGAGAACCTCAAAGTAGCTATTACTCAGCTATGCAAGGAGCTACAGGTTTGCAATTTGACTATATTATAGCTGACCCAAAAGTAGCTGAATAACATATCTAAACAAAATTCTCTAAATGCAACAGTTACAAGTCAAAATTATTGATGTTTCTGACTCCCTGGCTCATAATTTTGACTCCTGGGCTTCAAATAGCGATTACTCGTTTGATTCTGACCCTAGGCCTACAAAAAAAGATAGGGTGGTGAGATGTCATACCCACTCATTCATGCACTAAATATAAAATAAATCTGAAAGAAACTGTGCACTACAGCTTGAACATGAGTAATAGTCAAAATTTTAGACATATTTGATCTGCAGAGCCTAATTTTGAATCCTGGCCTACCAAAACAATAGGGTTGCCAGATCTTTGCCATAGTAGGCCACTTGCAAAGTTTAAAAGAAATCCCAAAAGAAATGTGGCTTGCAGGTTAAACAGAAGAAAATCTCTGCGAACGCGTGCGCGGACGCGTACCATGACAGTGCGTGATGAATAGTATCCCCGCTTTTCGGAGATACAATAAACAATGGGATTGTAGATGCATCTATCCTACAGCTCGGGAAAGTAACATTAGAGACCATTACAAAGAAAACGTCAGTGTATGTCATGAAAAATAGGGGCAATAACACGATGTAAAAACAAACTAGTGGTCGGACCGGTTCTGATAATAAGAACCAGTTTTTGGGGCTTTGAAACCAAACAAAATCCAAGATTTTGAAAGTTTACAGAGATATAATAAGTTTTACGTGAGCGTACTACATGGGGTACATTCACAATGGAAATATGGATTCGTGAGATATTTTGAAGTTTGTAAACTTCATTTACCATGAATGTAAAGCGAAAATACCGGTTTACTGTTTCACACCACTAAAACCCACATGTTCAGAAAAAGTACCAAAATATTATTTAATAGCAAAATAAAATTCATTAGTAAACTACAAGTTATGAAGCTGTGACATATATTAATTAAGGTATAGCTGTCAATGAAAATAGCACAAGGTAAAAGTACATATGAAAATAATTTGCAGTATTTCATACAACATTCAGGGAAAATATGTCTCAAATATGTCAGTACAAACATAATGGCAGAGCCAAGGTCAAAGGATATACCAGCAACCAGGTTTCAAAATTTTCAAAACTCAAAGTCACTATAACAAGGTCAATAAGACACCAACAAAGTATCACCATCTTACATCTCATGGTTTTTGAGATACAGCAGGGACAAACTTTTTCCCACTGCCCAACTCACTGAATGCCCAATGCCATCTTGGAAACCATTGGAGAAAACAATATCTGCACGGTCTTTAAAGGCTGTGGGGTAGAAACGGCATTTATGGGTTTATTTGTATCACTGTTGACTTACCACAAGTAAATTAAATTATTAACATGTTAAATATTTCAGAATGCAGTAAAACTATGCAAGCCCAAGATGAAACTGAGCAACAAATGTCAAATGATGGGAAATATGATTCTACAGGTAAAACAACATTCTCTTTTTGTAGAAATTAAATAAAAATAATAGAATTATTTTATGGCTTCAATTGATTAAATTAATACATATAAGATTAGACCAAGGACGCATCTGTGGCTACACGCAGGATGTATGCAGTGGAAAAGGACAACTGATATGGTTTAAAGATAAACAGCATTTTTTCAATAATAAGCGAGTTATGAGCTCTTTTAAGTTTGGCTTCCCTTGTTTGAGCTTGAAGAAGGAACTCAAGGTCAAAGCTGAACATATCAGAAGATTCCTAGCCCATGTTTTCCTATAGTTTGGTTTCTTATTATAAACCTCTAGGACCAATAATAAGTGAGTTATAAGCAATTTTAGATTTAGCTCTCCTCATTTGACCTTGAAAAAGGGCTTCAAGAACAAAATAGACTAAATCAGAGGATTGCCAGCCCATGATTTCCTATTAGTTGGTCTCACATTGCAAACCTCTGGGACTAAAAATAAGCAAGTAATAAGTACTTTTAAATCTGGCAATCCTCGTTTGTCCTTGAAGGGTGGAAGGTAAAATGTGACCCAGAAGATTTTCAGCCCTTGATTTCCTTTAGGTTGGCTTCACATTTCAAACCTCTAGGATCAATAATATGGGAGATGCAAGTACCTTTCATGACTGATAAAAGCACCTGTGGCAGCCATCTTGTTTTAGAATATGAGTCAAAAAATATTCCTAGTCAAGATTTTATGGTTATGAATATATTCTGCATAAATTCATGCAGTGGGGTATACAACAATATATCTCATGCAAAATTGACTTCAAGCAAATGGCTATATGAAGACTATTTCTAATTACAGTTTTGTTTTTTAAAGTCCAGTGACAATACCAAGAAAAAAGTTAGTTTGAAAATGATTCTTGCTGTTGTTGGTATATTCCAGATGGACATGTTTAATACTGCATTTGGATATGAGAATTAATATTTCCTTTCATAACAGTTTAATCTAATTTAATATATTCTACTTTTAGACATTGAGAGTTCAGATGAGGAAGAAAGACATTGTGAAGTGAAACTTCGCTCCAAAAGGAGCTGGTCCCTGGAAGAAACAACTCTTCTGAAGGAGAGATTTAAATCCTACATCAACAAATCTGTCAAGGCAGCTAGACAAAGAGACATTAAGGATATTTTACCCAAGCTTAATAATCGGACAGCCCCTCAAATTCGAGCTAAATTAAACAACATGAGACTTGGGAAATCAAATAAGAATTAATTACAGTAATGGTGGTGTCATTTTTATATTCTTCTTACTGACGTGGTGAAAATTAACCGTAAGCATACATGAGCCACAATTTACAAGCAGAAATATCTTTGGTAAGATATTATCAAGCACAAAATTGCAAATTTAATAAGTAAATTAAATTTTTATAAATTAATACCCTATCCAATGGACAATTGCTTTACCGGTCGGCGCGACCGGTCCCGCCAAACGCCAGAAAAAGACATTCTGTATATAATACCGGCACGACCGGTCTGGAGAACGCATTCGCCAGGTGTTGCCGTGCACATCCTCTTCCTGTCTAGACAGCGTGACGTCATAGCATCTTTTTCGTGTCTAGTCCTAGTAAGACCCCTAGTAAGCTGATAGCGGGGCCGGTTGGGTGGGCCTTGCCTGTCCATTGGATAGGGTATTAACTTATAAAAATTTAATTTACTTATTAAATTTGCAATTTTATTGCATTAATACATCCTATCCAATGGACAATTGCTGAATAACTACCGCTTGGTAGGCGGGTAAGCAGCTAGGGACTTAAGTGAACTCATAACAAAACAAAACTGAGAAGGCCCATTTGACCTAAGGGTCAGAGACCCTGAGAGGTCAAGGTCGGCTACCAACTAACCAGTTAACCGGAAGTCCACCGACGTTGGCCCCCCCTTTTTCTTTCCCTCCCAGGCTTGGTCTGGGAAGGGAAATGCAGAGAGAGAGGGGCTGAGTTTAGTCCCAGAAGAACTACACTTCCCTAGGGAAGCAAGTCACAGTTTTTTTGTTTTTTTTTATATTATGTACATTGAACATATTTACACTATGTAAATATTAATTGTATATACAATATGTACATATTTACATACATATACAAACATATTCTCACTTCTGGGCCTGGTGGTGTACCTGTTGGGCAGCCACTACAGGTCCCAGGTGGAAAAGCTCAGAATCAGCCCAGGCCACATCCTTCAGGTAAAACTGAGTGAAGGTGTAATGGGATTTCCAGTGGCAGCCTGACAGAATCTGTTCTAAGGAGATCCCTGATTGGAAAGCCTTAGAAGCAGCAAGGACCCTAACATCATGGGCTTTAACCTGATGTAAGGTGAGTGACTCTTGGTCCGAGAGCTCAGCATAGGATCAGTCTGTTTGATCCATGAGGAGACAGTGGCAGGGGAGATGTCTATCAAAACCTTTCTTGAAGTCTTGAATGTCAGATGCTTCAAGGAGGCCTCCTTAAGGGGTTCGAAGGGAGCCTTTGTCAACTGGTGTAGTACCAGGGACAGGTTCCAGGAGGGTATGCCCCTCCTGCCCTTGGGTCTGTCTCTATGGAAACTGTCCAGGAGACGAGTGAGATTTTCATCTCTGCTGAGATTATTGGTAGAATTACCCAATTTGTCAGCAGTGGCTGATCTGTAGCCATCAATTGTGCCTAGTTGTAAGTTCTTCTCCTGAAACAGGTGCAAGAGGAAGTCAGCAATGGCTTTTAGAGGTGGTGCCCTGAAGTCCACCTGATTACTGAGGCACCACTTTGTAAAAATGGCCCACTTTGCCTCATAGACAGATCTGGTTGATCTTCTTTGAGGAGCCTCAATTCATGCTGCCACTGCCTCAGAGAAGCCTTGCTCCTTGATTGCTGAGGTTCTAGGAGCCAGGCATGTAGGTTCAGGTTCAACAGGTTCCTGTGAAGGACTTTGTTGAATGGTTGAGATACTAGGTTTGGAATGTTGGACAGACACAGTGGTATCTGGCTTGACATTGCCACTAGATCCCAAAACCAGGGCATGTTGGGCCACCCTGGGGCAATCAGAATTATTCTGTTGCAGGGGTAGTCCTGAAGCTTCTCCACCACTTTGCCCAAGATGGCTGCTGGTGGGAAGGCGTATGGGTCCAGGTCCTCCCAGGATAGGGTGAGTGCATCCACTACCCATGCCTGGGGGTCTGGGCCGGTGAGACATTTTGTTGTTGAACCTGGTGGCAAACAGGTCCACCTTGGGTTGGTGCCACCGGGAGCAATATGCTTGGAACACTTTTGGATGAAGCGACCACTCTGTCTGAATGGTCTGACCCATTCTGGATAGCTTGTCTGCTATCACGTTCAGCCGGCCGGGGATGTGATGTGCCCTGAGGGCTACCTGTTGTCTGGTACACCAGGACAGGATTCGCTATAGAAGAGCACACATTGATCCCGACTTCATCCCCCCCCCTCTTTGTTGATATAGGCAACCACTGTTGTGTTGTCTGTAGCTATCAACACTGTCTTGTTGTAGACGAGGGTTCGAAACTGTTTTAGAGCTAGAAATACAGCTTTTAGCTCTAAGTGGTTTATGTGTAGTTTGCTCTCTGGAAGGGACCAAGTTCCCCTTGCAGTGTGCTTGTCTAAGTGAGCGCCCCACCCTTCTTTTGATGCATCTGTAAAAATTTGCAGAGCATGTTTTAGAGGGTGTAATGGTTGACCTAGTAGCACATTGCTTTCCTCCAGCCACAACCTCAGATGAGGGTGGAGGGACTTGGGGACAGGTATCACCTTTTCTAGTGATTCTGGAACCCTCCAGTTGTTTTTTAGATGCCACTCTATGGGTCTCATGTGTAGTTGCCCTAAGTGGACTTGTTTTTCTGTTGCTGTGAGCAGACCTATGAGGGACATGAATTGCCGGACTGGGCACACTGTTCCTCTGTTGGTCTGACCTTGCTCTGTTTCAGGTCGAACTGGTAAGCTACGAAGTTGAAAACCTGTTTGGGGACCAGTTCTGACTTCTTGTTCACCAGCCACCCTAGTTCTTGACAAAGCGTGACCAGGGTTTGAGTATGCTGGAGGCAGGTGTCGTGGGTAGAGGCTCTCACCAGCCAGTCGTCTAAGTACTGGTGGGTCCTTATACCCTTCTGAAGTGCCATCAACTTGACCTCTTTGGCCACCACTGTGAACTCCATTGGAGCTGTGGACAGACCAAAGGGTAGGGCTTTGAACTGGTAGGACCGACCCTGTATGTGAAAACGCATATACTTCCTGGACTGACTGTGAATTGGTATGTAGAAGTATGCGTCTTTGAAGTCTATGGATGTGACCCACTCCCCTACCTGTAGGGAGGCTGTTATGGTCTCTGGGGTCTCCATCTTGAAAGACTCTGGTCAGAAAAGTGTTTAAAATACTCAGGTCCAGAACCGGTCTCCACTGGTTGTTGGGTTTGGGTACCAAAAATAGCCGGTTGTAAAACCCCAGTGATTTTTGGTTTTCTACCGGTTCAACTGCATTCTTGTTTATCAGCTGATACAGTGCCTCCACAAGGAAGGACTGTTTGGTTGGATTGTGGTATTTGCTTATTACAGTCGGTGACCTTGTCAAGTTGGGTCTGAATCGGAATGGGAGAACATAACCCTCCCTGAGTGTGGTGACTACTTTTGGAGTTGAACCCAGAGCTTCCCATTTCTCCCAACATAAGTTTAACCTCGCCCCTACAGGAGGATTTAAAACAGCATGTGGCAAGAGACCTACACAGGAAACATCTTTCAGATATTTTATTTCTGTGTAAATTTGACATGGATTGGGATTTACGCCTTTGCTTTGTGGCAACCCGGTGACAATATGAGCATTTGCAACATGAGAGTCTACATTTAAATTTAAAGTCAGTTTGCTGTTCCCGGCTACCACTGGTGCTGGGTCCAAGTCTCCCTGACCGGTAACACAAACAGAGTCCTTCTGACCGGTCACAGAATTCACACAGTAATTGTCATTTCTGAGACTTGGACCCCTTAGCCGGCTTCTGGGAGAATGTGGAGGCTTTGCCTCGACCTTTTCTCGCTTGCTGCCTGTCCTTGATTTGCTTCCAAGCAGAGACATTCTTCTTGTCATGATGGCCAGACGATTTGTCACTTGCAGCATATGGGTGGAAGCGACCTTGGTTCCGGTGTGAAGAACAGGAAGTACGCCTTTCCTCACTTCTACTGATTTCCTCCTCTGCCTTGGATATCAGCTGGTCCGGAAACAGTGCGTTGAGATGTATTGGTGACGTTCTTAAGGCGTTCACAGTGTCTAACTTGACCCCAGCGTGTAAATAGTCCAAGTAACTATCTTTGCGAGCTAGGGTGAAGTTGGCCATGTTGATAAAAATACCTTCTGAGAGGTCTTGTATTGCTCTAGCCATAGCCTGTGAAATTGACCGGTTGAAAGTAGTCAAATACTCCAGTTCACTAACAGCTTGCTTCATCTTCTCAGATGACTTGCTGTCCAGACATAGGGTTTTCAGATGTGAGTTCATAGAGTCTTGTACCCTAGTCAGGCACCTTGACAATCCAGCAGCTTGGTTACACATTATTGTCTGTTCACGTGCTGCTTTTTCCCAACGTCCGAGTAGATCCTGACTGAAGACCCGGGAGGGTGGAGCAACCGGGATGTTTCTTCTTGCTGAAGGAATGGTTTAGCTTGGCAGGGTCTGGTGACCAGGTGCGTACTGTTGAACTCTCAGAGTTCCTGTCAGCGTGCATCCCATACCATCTAGAAGATCTGGGTGTTTTAATGAACTGATCTCTGAGCAGTCCCGTGTTGTCTGTATTTCTGGTAGGGTAGCCTTCAGTGATGGTGAGGTTGAGGCTGGACATTTTCCTGCACAACCAGTCATCGACCGAGAGTTTCACAGAGACTTTCCCGGTTGGCTGAGAACGTGCACCGGCAAAGGGGTTGTCATCAGCAGTGGAAGACCCAGTTTCGAACTCAGGGACCTTGTGCCAGTTCATGAAACTTCTTACACCCCTCATGGTTTCCCTGTAGTTGGCCTCCTCAGTAGGTTCACTATCAGGATCATCTCTGGAGCCATCCCTGTCTGCTGACCGGTCCCGGTGGATCTGACCATCCAGGGAACTGGTTATACTGAGCTAGTCAACCTCACTGTCAGAGGTTGCACTCACGTCTCCCTCACCAGTGGGCTGAACTTCCGGGAACGAACCAGGAGCCTGAACAGGCTGGGTTGCTATCCTTGCACCGGGAGACCCAAGGGGCTGGGTGGCAGTCTGCATCTCCTCTACAGCTTCGTCGGTGGCCTGTTCAAGACCGGGACCAGTTTTCTCCACAGGAAGATCACTGCTAGAGGCAGCAGGCTCAAAAAATGGTCGGGAGAATCTCTCCGACCACTTCTCATCCAGTAGTTTCAAATCTTCTGCTGTAGTTTTACTGCTGGTAGATGGCTTGGGTGAGTCGCTACGCTTCTTAGAAGGGGTAGACTGCACAGCCTTGACCTTGACCTTCTCCACCTTACCCAGCACACTGATGTGTGCAGGGTCCACAACAGTGGGATTGGAGGAGGGGGTCGTACTTGAAGACGTTTTCTTCTCTTTTCTGTCCTTGTACGTTGGGGTAGATAATTGCCGAATCTGGGTTAAACCTTCTACAGATGTGGCAGTCTTTCTTCTGGATGCAGGGTTTGTCACCTAGCCCTTTGTCCCTACACCGTGCACACTTGGAGTGGGAGTCAAACCCAGCCATAGCGTGTCCGCAGGTACCTCGTCTTTGTCCTGGAGATGACATAGTTGTAGACATAATTTTTTTCTCTTTTTGAAAAAAGAAAAACGGCAGTTGAATTCGTTGTAGAAATAAAAGTCCGTCGTGGTGAAAAACGCGTCTGGTATCTCCTCGCGCCAAACGAAAAAGATGCTATGACGTCACGCTGTCTAGACAGGAAGAGGATGTGCGCAGCAACACCTGGCGAATGTGCTCTCCTGACCGGTCCTGCCGGTATTATACAGAACGTCTTTTTCTGGCGCTTGGCGGACTGGTCACGTCGACCGGTAAAGCAATTGTCCATTGGATAGGATGTATTAACGCAATAAAAATGTTATTTGAAAGTAAAAATGTGATGAACTTCACCAAATATTTACATGTGTTGTTTAGATACTATCAGCCATTAGAAAGCCTAAAAAATGTTTTCAATAAATTGGTTCACAAATATCCTTTCAGATTTTACTGCTTCTGCCACAACAAAATGAAACACCAACATCCAGTTTAGCATTCACACCACTATCCTACAGTAAATCTTAACTTATTTTTGTGTCAGCACAGCTTGTAAATCTTTAAAAGCACACAAAGTCTTGACTTACATGTTTTAGTTGGGCAAGGCAATATTTCATATTAAATATCAGTGTTGTTATCTTTATGTAATGCCCCATTCACACTACAGGTGGTACATCCTGTTGTTAGAAGTTTTTCTTGGTGGTGGAACCGCCCCCCAAGTTGTTCCATTTTATCTGAGTTTTTCACACTACAGGCAGATGGCCACTGATTCGACATGGTTCTTATCCATAAATAACTGTTAGGATGACAGAACTACAAACATTGGTCAACAAGAAGCAACCTCAAATCACCTTCGGTTGCTGTCGGATGAACACATGGTGAAATGATTAATACCTTAACTCATCTCATATCACCATATTACACTGAAAGAAGACTGAATCACAACCTTAGTGATTCACATGCACAAAATCATACATGCATTCTCACGTTTTCAACAAAAAATTCAACTTTATCAAAACTTCTGATGGATGTGCAAGGTAATGGAAGGTTTGCCACTGAATCACAAGGATGACAGACAGTGAGGCAAGGACAAATGTGGGCTACCATGGGCAATACTGCCGATAGTGTGAATGGGGTATAACAAATCTTATTTAATAGTAATACTTCTAACTAGAGATTGTGTCTCGACGCAGTGTATCCCCGGATGGGACATGGTTGAAGTGTGACATACAAAGTATTATGTCAAATCTGACCCCACCAAAAGATTCCGGGCACATGATTTCCTATAAGTTGTCTTCACGTCGATAATCTCAATGACCAAATATAAGCGAGTTATAAGCTCTTTAAAGTTTGGCTAGCCTCGTTTGAACTTGAAGGAGGGGCCCAAGCTCAAATCCGTCCATACCAGAAGATTCCCAGCCTATGATTACCTATATGTTGGTTTACCATCCCAAACCTCTAGGGCCAATAATAAGTGAGTTAGAAGCACTCATAACTTTGGTTATATTCGTTTAACCTGAAGGAGGGGCCCAAGGTTAAATGCGACCACACCAAAAGATTCCCAGCCTATAGTTTTTCTCTGAGAGTATTAACACTGAAATGCAAAGAAATGTCCATGGGAGCCATCTTGTTTTTCAAAATGAAGCTAATATCAGTCTCATAGAAGCTTACCCCCCAATGAAGACATCCTGCAAATTTGGTGAACATAGCTGCTGTATATTTCCTCTGAGAGTGTTAATGCTGAAATTCAAAGAAATGTCTGTGGCGGCCATCTTGTCTTTCAAAATGAGGCTAATTTTAGTCTCAGAGAAGCTCACCCCCCCAATGAAGACATCCTGCATATTTGGTGAACATAGCTGGTGTAGTTTTCCTCTGAGAGCATTAACACTGAAAATCTCTCCAAAATTGACCTCAGTGAGGTACATTGGATGACAAGTGGATGACCTTCAATGAAGAGCTTCAAGATCAAATTTCTGCATGCTTATAGAGGACATATATATATGTATTATATATACCAGCCACAGGATGATCTAACTTTCTGTATATGAGAACTGGGCCAAAATGTGAAAAAATGGGCAAAATCTGACCTTTAAGAGGCCACCAGTGACCTTGAGATTGAAGGTCAAGGTCACAAAACAATAGCGTTCGTAGCATTGCCCATATATACCCACATACCAAATTTGAAAGTTCTAACTCAAATATTTTTTAAGTTATCGCGTCCAAAAGGAAATCTCTTTGGCTGTGGTGGCAGCGTGACTGTACTAAAACCAAAGTATCCCCAACTTTCGTCCGGGGATACAAATTAAGTAATTATTACTTCTTAGTAATAATCTTTTTAGGTATTCGACTATAATTTCTTGCAACTTTTTAGCTAAGCATTTTACGGGGTGAGGGGCTGCTATAAATTTAAACTGTAAATATGTAACACTTTTTGTAGATAAGACAATTAAATAATAAATCTTTACATATACAGAAATTGCAGATAACTGATGTTAACACCAGAGCATTGAAGAGTTTCTATAAACTAGACTAATGGAATTTATGTAGAAATAATTCAAATTCATAAATGTATTACTTTTGTCAGTTTATAACTAAACTAATTTGTGTATGTATAAAATTCCCTATAGTAAACACAAAAGATCAAATACAACATGTGTTTAATTTAGAGAATGTACCTCAACACAGATTATCCCCAGATACACATTGGCAGTCTGTGAACAGACCACTATTGGAGATTATTACAGTGATTAACTCATTATGCACCATTGAATGTAACCTTCGGTCTTGGAGTTGAAGGCTGAGGCCACAAAAGAGTAGGCTATGAGGTCTTACTCATGAATTCCCATATAGCAAATTTTAATGGTCTACATGATTTTTACATGTCTTTTTCTTCTGTCACTTCTACTCTGAAACTCAAAACAAACAGCTGACACAGAGTCTGTTTATGGGCACTGATTGCTTGTTTATTAAATGCATATGAAAGGAATTCTCTGTAGTAGCTTGCACCAAATTTTACCTTTAGAAGGCTGCCATTGGCATTCTGAAGGTTGAGGCCACAAAACAACATGCTCCGAGGCCTTATCCATATATATTCACATGCTAAATTTGAAAGGTGAAAAAAAATTTAAGTTAAAGAAATTTCGTTTGGATAATAGCTGACTTTCAGCCATAAGATTATCTTACCTTCTGTGTGTGAGTACCAGGCCAAAAATATGAAGAAATACCCCTTCCCCACATATACCCACACACTAAACTTGAAATGTAAATGGTTTACATCAAATAGTTTTAAGTTATCATATATGAATGGAAATATATGAGGTGGCAACATAGGTGGTGGGACTGTGCTGAAACCTAAGTATCCCTAACTTTCATCTGGAGATACAATAAAGAAAAGTTTTGTATAAGTAATATAGCCAATACTTACCATCCAGTGAGTCTAAGATGGTAGAATCCATATGAAATGCAGCATCATGTCTGTGAATAAGTCCACCTGTATCTGTGAATATTTCACATGAATTACATGAAGACACCTTTAGTAAAATATGCAGCTTTTCTAGTAGCTACAAAAATATTCGGCAGTTAAGAGATGCTTTTCATTTTTAAATTGAGTTAAGCTACAGTATTCTTTTGTAAAGCAAAATGACTAGAAATAGTGGGCTACTAAAGTGAACAGGTTTTCTTTTTGACACGTTTTATAGAGCAGATCTAAAGAAGGCTATGAGTTGGTGAGAAAACAAAAACTGGGAATCAGTTTGAGGAACAAATGTGAATAAGTCATCCTTTGATGCAATAAAACACTTTAAAAAAAGTTAAAGTGCCAATAATAAGCAAGTTATAAGCACTTTTAAGTTTGGCTATCTTCGTTTGACCTTAAAGGAGGGGCCCAAGGTCAAATCTGACCACACCAAAAGATTCCCAGCCCATGATTTCTTATACACTGGTTTATCATCCCAAACCTCTACAACCAATAATAAGTGAGTTATATGCACTTTCAATTTTGGCTATCCTCAATTGACCATGAAGGAGGGACCCAAGGTCAAATCTGTACAAACCAGGAGATTCCTAACCCATGATTTCCTATATGTTGGTTTACCATCCCAAACCTCTAGGACCAAAAATAAGTGAGTTATAAGCACTTTTAAGTTTGGTTCTATTCATCTGACCTTGAAAGAGGAGCCAAGGTCAAATTGGACCACATCAGAAGATTCCCAGCCCATAATTTCCTATGCGTTCATTTACCATCCCAAATATCTAGGACCAATAATAAGAGAGTTATGGGCACTTATTAAGTTATCGCATCCAAAAGGAAATCTCTGAGAAAGTGGCAGTGTGGCCGTACTAAATTGCAAATTTAATAAGTAAATTAAATTTTTATAAGTTAAAACCTATCCAATGGACAATATGCTAAACCGGTCGGCGCAGACCGGCCTGCCAAACGTCAGAAAAAGACGTCCTGTGTCTCCACCGGCTGGCCGGTCCGTAGTACTAGTGCACTCCCCAGATGGCATCTCGTACGTCCTTCCTGTCTAGACAACATGACGTCATAGCATCTTTTTCGTTGTCTACACTGTTAGACCCCTAGTAAGCTGATAGCGGGGTCGGTGGAAGGGTCTTGTGTGTCCATTGGATAGGGTATTAACTTATAAATATTTAATTTACTTATTAAATTTGCCATTTTATTGCGTTAATACATCCTATCCAATGGACAATATGCTGAATAACTACCGCTTGGTCGGCGGGTAAGTTACTAGGGACTATGTGAACTCAAGCAATAGCAAATTTTAACCTACGGTCTAGGCTGACTTCGTCAGGAGACCTATAGGCCCAGGCCTGGGTTAATCTTAAGGTCAGGAAACCCTGTAAGGCCATGGTCGGTTGCCAGTAGCTGGTTACCCGGGGCTATACCGACGTTGCCCACCCCCCCCTTTTAGCAGACCTGCTCTGAGGTAGGGGAAGAGAGGGATGAGTTCAGTCCCAGAATGCAAATAAACCTCCCACAGGAAGCACGTCAGACTTTATATAATTGTATTATACTATGTACATGTAGAGCTTTTTCACTATGTACATACAAATCTCCTCAATCTAAGGGCCACTTGTGGACCTGCTAAGCGGCCAATACCGAGCCCAGTTGGTAAAGCTCCGAATCAGCCCAAGCCAGCACCTTCAGATAGAACTGTGTTGAGGTATTATGTGATTTCCAGTGGCAGGCTGACAGGACCTGTTCTAAGGAAACTCCCGACTGGAAGGCCTAAGACACAGCAAAAGGCCCTGACATACTGGGCCCTAATTTGATGCAGTGTGCATGCATCATGGTCATAGAGCTCATAGCATAGGATCACAGTCTGTTTGATCCATGAGGAGATAGTGGCAGGGGAGATATCTTTGTCGAAACCTTTCTTGAAGGAGACAAAGACTAACTCCTTGGTCTGCCTGAGGTCTGAAGTCCTGTCCAAATAGTAGCGCAAGGCTCTGACTGGAAACAAGGACCTGTCAGACTTGAGTGGTTTATCCAGGGTTGGAGCCAGGGTTGGTATGACCACTGGGGCTACACTTCCTGGACCCTCCTTGGCCAGCTGATTATTAGAAATAAAGCTGGGAGATGGGTACAGAGACACCTTAGACCAATTGGATTGGTGTCTGATGTTTTTATGCTGCCAAGCATGGGTCTCACTCCTTCTTTTACCCAATGTCAGGGCTAAGAGGAAGACAGTTTTGAAGGTCAAATGCTTCAGAGAAGATTCCTTAAGGGGTGCCTTTGTTAGCTGGTGCAAAACCAGGGAAAGGTTCCAGGAGGGGATTCCCCTCCTCCCCTTGGGTCTGTCCCTGTGGAAGCTATCCAACAGTCGAGTGAGATTACTATCCTTGCTGATATTGGTGGGGAATTCCCCAGCTTATCAGCAATGGCAAACCTGTAGCCATCTGTGGTGCTAAGCTGCAATTTCCTGTCCTCAAAGAGGTACATGAGGAAGTCAACAACTGATTTCACAGGGGGTGCCGTGAAGTCCACCTGATTAGTGATGCACCATTTTGTAAAAAGGGCCCACTTGGCCTCATAGACTGATCTGGTGGATCCTCTGAGGAGCCTCAATTCTTGCTGCCACTGCCTCAGAAAAGCCCCGTTCTTTGATTGCTGAGGCTCTAGGAGCCAAGCATGGAGATTCAAGTTGGTCAGATTTCTGTGAGGGATCTGATTGAAGGGCTGAGTCAGTAGGTTGGGCAGATTGTGCAGGCTGAGGGGAACCTGACTGGATATAGTTACCAGGTCCCAAAACCAGGGCATGTTGGGACCTCCCGGGGCAATAAGTATAATTCCCTTGCCTTGCCTTCTCCACCACTTTGCCCAATATGGCGGTCAGTGGAAAGCTGTATGCATCCAGATTCTCCCATGACAGAGTGAGAGTATCTACTGCTATAGCCAGGGGATCTGGTATTGGAGAGACAATTGAGGTAACTTGTGGTTGAACCTTGTGGTAAACAGATCTTCTTGGGGTTGATGCCCCTGCTGCATAAGGTTTGACATACTTCCGGAAGGAGGGACCACTCCGTCCAGATGGTCTGACCCAGCCTGTATAGCTTGTCTGCTACTATATTTAGACGGCCGGGAATATGTTGGGCTTGAGAGTTACTTGTTTCTTGGTACACCAAGTCAAGATTCTCCATAGATGGACACACAGTGGGCCCGACCTCATGCCTCCTTCCTTGTTGGTGTAAGACACTACTGTTGTGTTGTCGGTTGCTACTAGAACAACTTCGCACAAGCAGAGGTCTTGGAACTTATGTAAAGCTAGAAATACTGCTTTTAGTTCCAGCAAATTTATATGCAGCTTGCTTTCTGGCACTGACCAGGACCCTTTTGCAGTGTGAAAGTTTAAGTGATCGCCCCACCCTTCTTTTGATGCGTCTGTAAAGATTTGCAGAGCATGTTTTATTGGGTGTAATGGTTGACCTAGGAGCACATTGCTTTCCTCCAGCCACCATTGTAAGTGAGGGCGCAGTGACTTGGGAAGAGGGATGACCCTTTTCTAGAGATTCCGGGGTGCCCTCCAATTGTTTATGAGATGCCACTGCATGGGTCTCATGTGTAGTCAGCCTAGGTGAATCCGCTTTTCTGTGGCCGTCAACAGACCTATCAAGGACATAAGCTGCCGGACCGAACAGGTCGGTAGCAGTAAGAGTGTTCTAATCGTCTCTTGAAGGCTTTGCCACTGGTCCGGTGTCGGTCTCACTCGGACCTGAGGTCGAACTGGTAACCTACAAAGTCTAAGACCTGTCTGGGTTCCAGTCTTGATTCCTCTAGATTCACTAGCCAACCTAGGTACTGGCACATTTGGACCAGTATTTGGGTATGTTGGAGACATATTTGTTGGGACTTGGCTATCACCAACCAGTCCTCTAGGTATTGGTGGATTCTTATACCCTTGTGTATGGCCATCAGTTTCCCCTTCTTGGCTAATACAGTGAACTCCATGGGTGCTGTGGGCAGACCGAAAGGTAGAGCTTTGAATTGGTAAGTCCGACCCTGGACATGAAATCTAAGATATTTCCTGGAGTGTTCCTGTATTAGACATTATTCAAAAGCGTTGTTTTACCCCACTCCAAAGTAATTTGAATATCCCCCAGTCCATTAAAATCAATGTAAACCTAGTGTTTCTTCCAGAGTTTCCACCAAAACTCTTGTTCATTAGTATGCTAATTGGTCATGTGTCACAAATGGGAAAGGTGATTCTTCAATTATGTCAGGGATGTAAGGGAATCAGACTGGTTTTAATTCTATGTTGCCAGAAGCAATTACTTAAAACTCAAAGTGAAAAGTTATTGCAATGAACAATTTGATGTACTAGCATATGAATATCAATGTATTGTCATTTGAAATAATTCACTAAATTTAAACATTATTTTTTAAGTAAAGTAAAGAAAAAATATCAATTTTGTACACATAATATAAAATATGCATTGTTCCATTAATAACTAGAAACTCTTAGTGAATGAATGTGACATACTGACAAGTTTAAATTTGGTTGTAAGATTTTGTTTTACTTTTGGAAAAATCCACCTCTTAAAGTTTCAACTTAAATTTAAAACCTACATTTTAAAAATGAATAGAAATTATCAGATACAGTAAATTTTGTAAATTAAGTGTCTCTTGTTTAATAAATGCTCCTTTTATGACAATCTTATGACAAAATCAGTCAATATATAATCTATAAAGACAGTATAAATGTTTTATTTATTTCAAAGGGTTGCTTATTTTCAGGAGCAAACTGAAACAATATGTTGCCCATCCCTGTCACTGAACGTGATTCAAATTAATGTCAAATATAAGCACACACATAGTAATGCTGTCAGCCTGTCCCAATGTGATTGTGGCTGTTAAACAGGTTGAAAAATCCCGAAGTTTCACCTTTGATCTTTGCTATTTGTTATGTATTGTTGAGGGCCAGGTTCACTGCAAAACCTGAACCGGTGTCTTAGCCAGGGCTTAGACTTGAAGTTGAGACTTTTGTATAACTTTTGTTGGAGAAATATGCTAAGACCACACACTATAACAAAGACTTTTGTTTTAGTTTATGTGGTATACACAAAAAATTTAAACCCAGTTTCAGGCTTAGCCAAGGTGATAACTTTAAGATTGATAGGTATGAGTCTTAAGTTTCTGGAATAGGTCTTAAATATGATTAAGATTAATTATGAAAGGATTAATTACAGTGTATTTTATATTGGTGTATCTATATATAAGTGATGCTATTTATTTTAATAATTCAACTTTATATCTTACATTTTTGCACAGATTTTTTCTGCACATTTTTATTCATGGCCAAAGCATAATTCTGCAGGGAAAATCCAAGAAATGATAGAAAAAACTAGTAGATGTTTGTTTCTTGCAATTACATAGACTAGATTATGATAATAGCTATATTGTATGCTGTATTTGATTGGCTTATTTTGTTGTGGGCTTTAAATTTCAGAAAAAAGTATAAGCCAAGACGTCTTTGGTATATACAGATTTAAGACAAATCAAGTCTGAGCCCATAGTTGAGCCTAAGCCCTATCTAAGTCTAAGGCCCTTTGTGAATACTGGCCATAGGGCCCTATTCACAAAAGGTCTACAAATTAGCCTGGACTTGGGCTAAGTCAGAGATTTCAATTTGAGCCATTTGTCTTAGCTAGGTCTAAGGACTTACATTAATTTAACAAAGGATGACCAAGCTTATCAAATAACCATTCTGGTTTTCTACATCATATAACCCTTTATTTCTAGTCAGAATATTTTACTGGTGACACATTCCCTTTGTTTAACTCAATTTATCTTTTCTAATATACTGTTTTTCAGGGTAAATCCTGGTAACCACACGTAGATGTCCAAATACTAAGGGAGATTTCCTGTATGAGTATACTTTCTTTTAGGCATTTGAAATGTGACACGAGAAACAAGAAAAATTCATGGGGACATATTTTTTGAAGTCTTTGCAAAAGTTAAGCCCACCCCAGAGAGGCTTAGTCAAAATTGAGACTTAGCAGCTTTGTGAAACCCTCTAAGTCTAAGACCACACACTTAGCCTGAGTTTAAAAGTAAAAGTCTTAAATTTAAGTGTAATTTAAGACAAAAATCTTAAATTTAAATCTAAGTATGGGGCCAGTTTCACCAAAGGTATAAGACTCTATGTTTGAGACTTAAATTGATTTCAGAAAGGGCTACTTAATAAAGGTCAAGCTTCTCAAATAACAGTAGTGGTTTCATGGGTTTTGTGGCCTTTTATTTCTATTCAAAATATACTATTGATGACATAAAATATTTGTTTGGCACATTTTATCTCATGTACAAACCACATAAAAACTTCCTAAGGGCTACTTTAGGAAGGGATTCTATACATTTATACTTTATTTGCAGCCATTTGAAATTGGGAAAAGTGGAAATAAATATGGCAGTGATGTTTAAGTCTGTGTTTACAAAAGTTAACCCCACTCACAGGTGGACTTCACTGTGAGCCTATGACTTAGCCAAAACCTCGACTTTGGTGTTTTGTCAAATTCACTAAGACCACAGACTCAGCTGATTAAAAGCCAAAGTCTTGACTTTAAGCCTAAGTCCAGACTAAATCCTTTTCTGACACTTGGCCCTGGGGAAGTCCCTTCTTTTAAAAAGACCCCGGGTGTTTATCACATAGAATATGCTATATTGATTGTATTCATAGTCACAAGTTTGGTGTACAAATATATTGCTGGATTATATTGGTACAAGCTATTTCCAAAACAGAAGATCTGTTTTTAAAAAGTGTAAAATATATTCACATTTAAGGAGTTCTAATGCATATTTTAAAATTTTTATAATGCAAGTTTTAAAACAGATGATGCTCATGTCTTTCAAACATTTAAAAAAAATTCCTACAGGTTTTTATTGCATTAAAATCAATCCATATATAAGCAAATAAAATTATTGAAGGTTAAGTTTTGCTTTATAGCTTCATACTAAAAAGAGAAATACATCTACACCAAAATGCTCTCAAAATAGTAATATAATGCTGCAACTTGGAGTTTTAGATCTGATGTGAAAAATATATGCCTAAACATGGAGAGAAATTGAAAATCAGCTATCCCTATGCCAGAAAAAACTTCCCAATCTAAGGCGCCCTATGACTAATTAATTTGTAAAAGACATGCACTGTCTATTCAATAGTAAAGCCTTGAAAACCTTGAATAAAAATTGCCTCTTCCAAATATGTAAATTTTTGGTGTTTCTCCCAGTGTTTTGAATAAACACCAAAACTAGGGTAAAACACCGCTTATTGAATGTCTATTGGGAGAAGGTGTCTTTGAAAACTACTGAGGTAACCCAGTCTCCTTGTTGGAGGGAGGTTCTGATGGTTTCCAGTTTATAAACCAAGGTTTGTCTGGCAACCTTTGGTGGACTGATGAAGACATTTACTGTCTCTTCGGACACTGGTCCGGCCTGGTAACAATGAAACCAGTAAACAGTCCATCTGTTCTTGCTGTGGTCCAGTCCGGCGGGGGTGACACAACTCACATTCTACAGACTCTTGGCCCTGGGCCAGCCGCCTGTAAGGTGGAGCATATACCCATTGTCATTTGCATGATGGTTGACCCCTGACCGGACACAATGAAAACTTGTTTCCTGGTGGACCACCCTTTCTCTTGCTGTTCAGAAGACCCATTTGTTTAATTCTCTGTGGCCTGTGATATTCTGTGACCAGTAAAACTTGTAGGCTAGGCCACTGAATTTAGTAACTGGTCTACTAAATAGGTCAGTTCCGGTCCTCTGTAACAGTATTGACGAGGGGCAAGACAGTAATTGCACCTGATAGCAACCAGCTGGTGTGAAGCAAAACTGCTCAATGTAAACTGTATAGCCGTTAAGCGGTTGGTGGGCTCTATAAACAGTTGAAGCAGTTTCTGTGTAGGAAAAAACCCTGTCAGGGACTACACATAATTAGGCCCTGTAACCGGTCGGTTGAAGCCATATTGTTGTGTTGGGTAGGCTGTATAAGGCTGTGTGGCCAGTAGCCGGTCGATACACACTGTAACCAGTTAGTGAAGCACTGTACATTAAGGGCTGTGAAGCCGGCAGCCGGTCGGTAGATTCTGTAACTGGTTTGGTGGGGTACACTCTGTAACCAGTCGAGTGAAACACTGTACATTACTCTGTAATCAGATGTTGAAATACTTAAACAACTACCTTGTGATAACTCCAGCTTACAGCAAGTATTGGACATTTGCTGGTGGGTTTCCTCCATTAATTCACGTATTTCTTTGAGTGCACGTCTTTGACAGTTGTTGGGAAAACCCTTGCAAGCTATATTTAGTAAACAATTTGTCGGTCGGTGTGTCACATGATCAGCTTGCTGGTCAACAAGGACACGCGATTGGCTGACTGGAGATGACGTCAGTGGTCGCGTGCTTTTGTGACCCTCAACCGACAATTTACAGTTTTCTGAGCGTCGACAAAAACCCCACTACCGACAAGGCCGGGTCTGCAGAGCAAGGACTGAAATCACAGACGTGAGTTCTAAAGAATGCAATTCCGATTCTCCTGGTCGATATCACATGATCAGCTTGCTGGTCAACAAGAACACGCGATTGGCTGACTGGATATGACATCAGTGGTCGTGTTCTTTTGTGACACTAAAACCAAGAGCTTACACAGTGATCTGGTCGTCCAAAAACTCCACTACCGACCAAAAGGCTGAGTGCCTGTTTGGAGTCAAAATTATTATCACTAGACGTGAGTTTGAAGAATGCATTGTTTAAGTGCATGTCTTTACTGTGAAGAATGACAAATGCCGAGATAGCCCTTGTCAGCTATATTTAGAAACAATTGCTGGTCGGTGTGTCACGTGACCAGCTTGCTGTTCGGAAAAGACACACGATTGGCTAACTGGAGATGATGTCAGCGGTCACGCTCTTTGTGTGATACTTAACCGGCAAATTAAAAGTATTCTGGCTGTCCACAAAACCCCACTACCGACAACAAGGCCAGGTGCGCGAGGCAGGGACTAGAATCACAGTAGACGTGAGTTCTGAGAACGCACTTCCGACTTTCCTGGTCAGTGTAACACGTGATCTGCTTCTTGTTTGGTCGGTGAATCACGTGACCAACTTCATGGATATGACGTCAGAAGTCGCGTTCTTTCGAGCTGGCCGGTCGGCTGATGCTTTAAAAGCAGAGAAGCCTGGACCAGTGTGCTCTGTTGTTGAAAATACTGGTCGGTACCGGTCTCAAGTCGGTACCAGTGCACTCTGATAAGGTAGGAAGCTCTGTAGATGAATTTCTTCTTTCTTTCGTGATAAAACCAGGAAACCTGGCCATCCACAACCCTCACTACCGACAACAAAGCCGGGTCCGCAAGGGAGGGACTGATATCACAGTAAAAATGAATGCACTTCATCTGATGGAATTCCCTCTGTCTATACTTGAGCTTGCCGGTCGACTGATGCTTTTTAAAGCAAAGATGTCTGGACCAGTGCGCTCTGAAGAAAACTGAAGAAAGCATCTCTTGCTTCTGTTAAAAAAACACTAAATACTCGAGCTGGCTGGTGTGACTGATGCTTTGCAGCAGTGAAGTCTGTACCAGTGCGCTCTGAAGAATGCACCTCTTGGGGAATTCCTTCTATTTATAAATACTACGTAGACCATTTCTTTCATGATTGTAGCTGTAAGGTACATTCAAATATAACACGGATAAAAAATACCTTGTAAGTTGTATATCCATCCATTATTTTTGTCGATCTGCCCCTGTTCAAAGGGAGGAAACTAGCAAAAATGCTGCCTTCATATTTTCGTCGATTACTGCCCTATCATCAAAAACTAAGTTGAGTCAACTAGGAAAGTTTCCAGCAGATTTTTAAATATATATCCGTGCTTGACATGAAGATAACACTTCTACACTAAATAATTTGCAAATAAGGTTGAAAATCCGCCATAATGCACACTTTTTCCTTTAAAATCTGGCGATGTTGAAAACACGTCTGCACAGTACACGCGCCAAACGAAAAAGATGATATGACGTCATGTTGTCTTAACAGGAAGGACGTACGAGACGCCATCTGGGGAGTGCACTAGTACTACGGACCGGCCAGCCGGTGAAGACACAGGACGTCTTTTTCTGACGTTTGGCGGGCCGGTCTGCGCCGACCGGTTTAGCATATTGTCCATTGGATAGGATGTATTAACACAATAAAATCTAACTTTTGTCCGGGGATACAATAATACAATATCTCCAGAAGGCTTTTATCACTGTTTTATATACCTTCAGTGTATTGCACATTTGTGTATGTCTGTTGTGTCCACACAAATAAAAATAGCATCAGAGATGCCCGTACCTCACAGCCTAGGGGGATATTTTTAACACCCGCCCGCCCATCCGGACACCAATACCCTGACAGCCCTTAAGGGCTGTGGGGTAAAAACATTTTAAAAGCATTTATAATGGCTTAAAATCATGGAGGATTTTAGTTGGTGATACCTGCTTCATTATTTAATAGCATTTTTAAAGGCTATTATTTCCGGTTGTTATAACAGGAAATCCATGATTTTATTAAAATGTACCCAGATAGCACTCCGCCGTCAGATCGACATTGGCTGTTGGTCGCAAGGTAGGCAGATTTGGCCGACGTTGGGCCGACGTTTGCTTGCCAAGCACTAATTGGGTTAGATATCTCAATATTTTGCTGACGTTGGGCCGACAGTGGATTTTTGTTCAATATGGCGGTGAGCAATAATAGGGGATTTGGGGAAACTTAGAAAAAAATGTTTATTATGGTATACCTAAAAGTCATATTTCAGTGAGCCCAAAAATTTTAACTAACCAGTTAATAATTTTAGACATAAAAACAATATTTTCATTATAAATTTGCACTAAAAAAGTTGTCGGTGACCATTTTCTGATTGGCTGATGCTATACATAGAATACAATTTTTTTACTGGTGGCTTGCCGACACTGGGCCGACGTTGGCCCGACGGTCAAAAAGCCGTTGGCCCAACATCGGACCGACGGATGTGCTGACGTTGGGCTAGCGTCGGTCCGACAGCGGAATGCTATCTGGGTATATGGGTAAGGGCTCTGTAAAGACTGGCACTCAATTTTTATCATTATTGTATCTAGTACTGGGAACCACCATTTGCACAGAAGTTATATCAGTGTTTTGAACACCAGTAATTATTGGATCTGACACCACTGACTTTATTTTCATGGCTTGTGATTAAAACAGCATCATTAAATGGCAAATTTGGTAGAATTCCTATTGAGAAGATATGATGTATGAAAATGCAGTTTATTTAATATAATATTCAAGTAGTTGTTTTTTTCACATTATAAGCTCCTATTTTTAAGACCAGACACAGTAGACTGTAAAATTTGAATATCAAAAACCAGGTAATTTTGTTCGAGTTACACTACATTTGAAGCCAGTGAAATTCAAAAATATTACATTATTTTTATTTTTTCTGGTGGTGATAATTGGTAGCTGGCGATAATTGGTAACGAGGCAGTAAAATATCAAAGTGCTGCTACTTGTACACAAGGAAATATAATCTAGGACCAATAATAAGCCAGTTATAGGCACTTTTAAGTTTAGCTATCCTTGTTTGACCTTGAAGGACGGGTCCAAGGTTAAATCCGACCACACCAAAAGATTCCCAGCCCCTGATTTCCTATAGGTTGGTTTACCATCCCAAACCTCTAAGACCAATAATACGTGAGTTATAAGCACTTTAAGTTTGTCTATCTTCATTTGACCTTGAAGGAGGGGTCCAAGGTCAATCTGACCACACCAATATATTCCCAGTCAATGATTTCCTATAGGTTGGTTTACCATCCCAAACTTCTAGGACCATCAATAAGCGAGTTAAAGTATCTTTAAGAAAAAACAGCATGTCTCTAGGCCTTGTAGTTTTGGAGAAGAAGTTGTTTATGCGGACACATACGCGTACGGCCACGCCGCAGAGTGATGACATAATGCCAGCTGACTGATAAGTCAGCTGACATAACAAAATATTTCATGTCGACTCATCGGTAAGTACTATTCACGTCGACACCGAATAACCATCGAATTAAAAGAACATCCAAACATCTTAAGTTTCAAATTGTAAAAAGCACTGGAGATGATAAATATGAGAAATAAAATGAAAAAAATATATATATATCCTGTAAAAATGACTAAATTTGCCCTTTTCCTCTGACTTCTACTTTGTTTATTTCAGACGGGAAGTGAGTGATATAAGATGTAATGGTACTTCCAGTTTTATGTGAATGGATAAACAATGCAGAAAACGAGGCTGTTTTTGGATTTTAGCTTATTTTATGTGACAATATGGACATATTTCATAGATTCCAACCATCTGACAGCTTTTACACTACAATGAGCGATTATTCCGACTTTAAAATATGAACCGGTAAATTCCACTATTCTAACCGTTGTCGATTATTCGATTAGTCGTGACGCCCCTAAGATGCACATGCAATAAAACAGCACTGAATATAAGCTGTATATTTTAAAATTTCATGTGAGATGAGAGCTACGCAGATAACATCAATCTTAAACAGTGTTCAAAACTCACGCTGGTCCGTCGGCCCAAGACCACCAACTATGGAGACGGAACAGTAACTCTTGTGGCCCATCGGTCTACCAAGTGTTTGAAGCAGGGAATTAAGATGTATGAATGTTTAAAAATTAAATTACATTAGAAACAGCTAGAAAATGGGAAGTTTTTAATCGAATATTTAACAACAGATCCAAATGCTTCTATTATCGCCCATCGGAAATGTAGTTTATAAAACACGCGATTTCACTGGTTGACTTCGAAATTTGCTGGCCAAAATAGTTGGTGGTCCAAATGGCCAGCAACTTCAAAAACTTAATGGCCCGAATGAAAAGTTCCTGGTCCAATATTTATTTGTTAAAATCTCGCACAATTTCAAATGCCTGTGACATTTTGACATTTTGGCAAGCTACATGAAGCTGTAAATGTTCAGATTTTGCATAAAATATAAACAAAAGCAAAGTAAAATGTGACATAACCAAACATAAAAATTACTGTGTGGTCACAAAAAAAATCTGTGCTGCTAGAATCAGCAATGTTGAACTTCCAACATCAGTATCCATGAAATCCAGCTAAAAATTGTGCTGGCTGTTGAATATTGCCTGCCAGTGAATTTCCAACATTTCATCGAATTATTACTATTGAATCAATATCTGAGATTTTTGAAACTAGGATCCCATGTTAAATCAGTTCAAGCTGCTCAATGATCAGTATAAGTCACCAGGGTTTATATTGTGGGTTATTAGGTGAAATAACACCCCCGCCCTCCCCCCAAAAAACTAGAGATTGCGTCTCGACGCAGTGTATCCCTGCACGGGACATGGTCGAAGCGTGACAAACAAAGTATTATGTCAAATCTGACCCCACCAAAAGATTCAGGGCACATGATTTCCTATAAGTTCTCTTCACATCGAAAACCTCAATGACTAAATATAAGCGAGTTATGAGCACTTTAAAGTTTGACTATCCTCGTTTGACCTTGAAGGAGGGGCCCAAGGTCAAATCCGTCCACACCAGAAGATTCCCAGCCCATGATTTCCTATAGGTTGGTTTACCATCCCAAACCTCTAGGACCAATAATAAGCGAGTAGTACGCACTTTTATGTTTGGCTTTCCTCGTTTGACCTTGAAGGAGGGGTTCAAGGTCAAATCTGACCACACCAGAAGATTCGCTGTGCATGATTTCCTATAGGTTGCTTTCACATTGCAATCCTCTTAGACCAATAATAAGCGAGATTTGGGCACTTTAATAGTCTGCTATGTGGGGTACTTTAGCACTCCATGTATGACCTTGAATTAAGAGCTTCAAGGTTGTAGAGAACATTTATGTCTGTTACACATATCACCTGTGAAGAGATTCAACCTTCTACCGATGAGATACAGCCAGTACAAAATTGTAGATAATTTTCAAAGAAATGTCTGCAGCGGCCATCTTTTTTTCAAAATGAGGCTAATTTCAGTCACAGAGAAGCTTACCCCCCAATGTAGACATCCTGCAAATTTAGTCAGTGTAGTTTTCCTCTGAGAGGGTTAACGCCAAAATGCAAATGTCCGCGGCGGCCATCTTGTTCTTTAGAATGAGGATAATTTCAGTCTCAGAGAAGCTTACCCCCCAATGATGACACCCTGCAAATTTAGTGATCATAGCTGGTGTAGTTTTCCTCTGAGAGCATTAACGCTGAAATTCAAAGAAATGTCCGCGGCGGTCATCTTGTTTTTCAGAATGAGGCTAATATCAGTCTCATAGAAGCTTACTCCCCCCCCAATGAAGACATCCTGCAAATTTGGTGAACGTAGCTGCTGTACTTTTCCTCTGAGAGTGTTAACGCTGAAATTTAAAGAAATGTCGGCGGCGGCCATCTTGTTTTTCAGAATGAGGCTAATTTCAGTGTCAGAGAAACTCACCCCCCAATGAAGAAATCCTACAAATGTGGTGAACGTAGCTGGTGTAGTTTTCCTCTGAGAGGGTTAACGCCGAAATTCAAATGTCCGCGGCGGCCATCTTGTTTTTCAGAATGAGGCTAGTTTCAGTCTCAGAGAAGCTTGCACCCCAATGAAGATACAGTGGATCTGGTCTAAGTAGAACTGCCATTAGTAGAATATTGCCATAAGCAGAAGTAGTTTCTAAGTCCCAACAATTATTAGTGCAAAATATAAGGATCACTAGAAGTTCGACTTACTGAAAGTTGCCATAACTAGAACCTAATTTGATGCACAAAGTGTTACTTTTCAATGGGAATAACAGTGTATAAGTAGAACGTATACATTTTGTGTAAACAGAAATGTAAATATTCAAGAAAGACGTGACAAATAGTACCATTGTGACACTCTTTGCCTGATTCCTCACTTTTATGTTATTAAGTCTTAACACCAAGTAAATAAATTTCACAGTAGAGTGATCACACAAGTGTTAATTATTGCAAGAGACTTAAATTACATAGTGTCTCTAGTACTTCATGTATTTCTCAAAGTGGGTACAACTAGAAGTTGCCATAAGTAGAAGTAAATGGCTGACATTTTGCAACTTCGACTTAGACCAAATCCACTGTATCCTGCAAATTTGGTGAACGTAGCTGGTGTAGTTTTCCTCTGAGAGCGTTAACACTGAAAATCTCTCCAAAAATGACCTTGGTGAGGTACTTTGGATGACCAGTGGATGACCTTCAATGAAGAGCTTGAAGGTCAAATTTCTGCATGCTTATAGAGGACATATATATGTATTATATATACCAGCCACAGGATGATCTCACTTTTTGTATATGAGAACTGGGCCAAAATGTAAAAAATGGGCAAAATCTGACCTTTAAGAGGCCACCAGTGACCTTGAGATTGAAGGTCAAGGTCACAAAACAATAGTGTCCGAGGCATTGCCCATATACACCCACATACCAAATTTGAAAGTTCTAACTCAAATATTTTTTAAAGTTATCGCGTCCAAAAGAAAATCTCTGCAGCGGCGGCAGCGGCGTGACCGTACTAAAACCAAAGTATCCCCGACTTTCGTCCGGGGATACAATTAGATTGTGCACTTATTTTAAAATTGTAAAATATGTAACTTGTAAAATTGTAAAAAATATATACTCAGGTTCAATGTGCTGTATCTCAACAACCCACAACTTAACACTATTTTGTAAAAAGCACCATATAGGTAGGGCCGTCACGACTAGCCGACTAATCGACAACGGTTAGAATAGTGGTATTTACCAGTTCATATTTTAAAGTCGGAATAGTCGCTTAATATAGTGTAAAAGATGGCAGAAGGTCTGAATCTATTAAATATCTCCATGTTGTCACATAAAGTAAGCTAAAATCCCAAAACGGCCACGTTTTCTGCATTATTTATGCATTCACGTAAAACCCGAAGTACCATATACCTCTTATATCGTCCACTTCCTGTCTGAAATAAAGGAAGCAGAAGTTGCAGAAAACAACAAATTTATTACATTTTACAGATAATATACATATAATTTCATTTTATTTCACATATTTATCGTTTTTACTGCTTTTTACAATATGAAACTTAAGCTTTTTGGTTGTTTTGTAAATTCGACGATTATTGGGTGTCGACACGAATAGTACGACATGAAATATTTGGAGTCGTGATGCCCCTACATATAGGGCAGCACTAGTTCTTTTATGTATTCAGATTTAAAGTCAATTCAATAATTGATTATTTTATAATGAATATTTAAAATTGGGTATATCTTAACATGCACAGATATGTTAGTTCAATTGACCATTTCAAAGAACTACTTACATTGTGACGTAATTGGCAAGGGTTCACAAAAATCGAGGTCGGCCAATGATATCGCGTCTTTTATAAACTATGTTTCCCATGGGCGATAATAGAAAGATTTGGAATTCTTGTTAAATATTCGATTAAATACTTCCCATTTTCTAGCTGTTTTTAATGTAATATAATTTTTAAAAGTTCATACATCTTAATTCCTTGCTACAAAACAATTGGTAGACCGACGGGCCACAAACTCTGAAGAGTTACTGGACCGTCTCCATAGTTGGTGGTCTCGGGCCGACGGGCCAGCGTGAGTTTCGAACACTGACTGGGAAAATGAATCCACATTATTAAAACACAGCACAGGTATTCATTGGCTTGTTGGCATCGACTGGCGAAACTGCAGCATTATTTAAATTCCTTGTATTAAAGGCAGTATTGTAAAAATTTAAAATAAAGATTAAGCTACCATCAGAACAGCAATGTTGTTCCAACCTTACAACAACAACATTGTAACAACGTTAAAATATCAATGTTGGATCAACGTTAGTTCTGCGTTGTATAAATTGTGTCCAAAATGTGTAATTTATAAATTATATATATCAGAAAGAAAATCTCCAAAAACTAAAAAGCTGAAAATAATAAAAAATTTTAAATGTGGGACAGGCTGGCTGCATTGACAGACTGAATGGCACTTTACTTGTATTAAGTACATATTGAAACTGCTTGCAAATTTTAACTTATAAAGATTGGGCAGTACAGCAATGTTGTTCCAACGTTTAAACAACAACGTTGTGCCAATGTTAAAATATGAACGTTGGATCAACGTCAATTTTGTGTTGCACGGATTTAAAGTTTTCAAAATGACCTTTTCCTTGAACAAACGATTCAAAGTTCAAACACTGAATGCCATATAGTAATTAAGTCATCATAGATAATAAAAACACTCATTTAAAATTGTGCACAAGGTTTTCATTGAAATTTCATTCAGTTCTACTGTTCCAGACTGACGCAGAATAATAGCTGGGAAACATCAGTCAGGTTTCAGAAGAACAAGCAAACATGTGCACCAAAGAATTACATTAAACTATGCTATATATGTCTGATACACAGAAAACTGTACTAATAGACACCGATTGAGAACATACAGAGTGATAGTTTAAGAAATATATTTAAACTAACCTTTACTGGTTTCAATCCAAAATGGCCACAGGAAGTAAACGTCACCACGTTGCGCATGCTTGCAAAGCACCTAATACGTACTGTCTTCTCGCAATTTAAAACAAATAAAATATCAAATTGCTGGTACCTGTACACAAGGAAATATGAGGTCACGATGTTTCCAGCAATATTTTACAAATATGATCCAGCAATATTTTATATTGTCACCGCACCTAATACTGACTTCTCGCAATTTAAAATAAATAAAATATCAAATTGCGGTTACTTGTACACAAGGAAATATGAGGTCACGATGTTTCCAGCAATATTTTACAAATATTATGATCCAGCAATATTTTATATTGTCACCGCACCTAATACTGACTTCTCGCAATTTAAAATAAATAAATGATAAATAAAATATCAAATTGCGGTTACTTGTACACAAGGAAATATGAGGTCACGATGTTTCCAGCAATATTTTACAAATATTATGATCCAGCAATATTTTATATTGTCACCGCACCTAATACTGTCTTCTCGCAATTTAAAACAAATAAAATATCAAATTGCTGGTACCTGCACACAAGGAAATATGAGGTCACGATGTTTCCAGCAATATTTTATATTGTCACCGCACCTAATACTGTCTTCTTGCAATTTAAAATAAATAAAATATCAAATTGCGGTTACTTGTACACAAGGAAATATGAGGTCACGATGTTTCCAACAATATTTTACAAATATTATGATCCAGCAATATTTTATATTGTCACCGCACCTAATACTGTCTTCTCGCAATTTAAAACAAATAAAATATCAAATTGCGGTTACTTGTACACAAGGAAATATGAGGTCACGATGTTTCCAGCAATATTTTACAAATATTATGATCCAGCAATATTTTATATTGTCACCGCACCTAATACTGTCTTCTCGCAATTTAAAACAAATAAAATATCAAATTGCTGGTACCTGTACACAAGGAAATGTGAGGTCACGATGTTTCCAGCAATATTTTACAAATATGATCCAGCAATATTTTATTATTGTCACCGCACCTAATACTGTCTTCTCGCAATTTAAAATAAATAAAATATCAAATTGCGGTTACTTGTACACAAGGAAATATGAGGTCATGATGTTTCCAGCAATATTTTACAAATATTATGATCCAGCAATATTTTATATTGTCACCGCACCTAATACTGTCTTCTCGCAATTTAAAACAAATAAAATATCAAATTGCTGGTACCTGTACACAACGAAATATGAGGTCACGATGTTTCCTGTAATATTTTACAAATATTATGATCCAGCAATATTGTCTTCTCGCAATTTAAACCAAATAAAATATCAAATTGCTGGTACTTGTACACAAGGAAATATAAGGTCACGATGTTTCCTGCAATATTTTACAAATATAATGATCCAGCAATATTTTATATTGTCACCACAGCTAATACTGTCTTCTCGCAATTTAAAATAAATAAAATATCAAATTGCTGTTACTTGTACACAAGGAAATATGAGGGGACGATGTTTCCAGCAATATTTTACAAATATATGATCCAGCAATATTTTATTGTCACCACATTGTCTTCTCGCAAATTAAAACAAATAAAATATCAAATGTTCGTACTTGTACACTACCAGAGTAAATTTCTAAATAAACAGCTTTAGAATTTTAATTTTGACATCAGTAGACACAACAAAGACCCCAAATCTATTTATAGTTGATTAAGCTCCCAATAAGCATATGTATTAAGTTTTGGTCCCAATAATTATGTACAATTTTTGAAGACCCAATAATGATGTATTATATCAGTCCAAAAATTAGGCTTATATTTATATTGACTGCTCTAGGATATTATAAAAGGGTGATAGTTACCAATTTAGGAGCATCATGCTAATCAATGAAATTTCAAAAATTTGGAGATCTGGACAAAAATACATCCAGTCTACACTACATCTTCAATTTACTTTCATACATACTAAATGTATATGCAATTTTTGAAGACCCAAGAATGATGTATAAGATTATTTAAAAAACTTAGCCTTACTTTCTATATTGACTGATCTATTCTAAGAGGTTAACAATGACCAATTTGGAAACATCATGTTTCTCAAACATATGTTTAAAATTTTTAAAATGTAGAAAAAATGTGTTTAAAATTGAAAACTCTGGCCATAATAAAACTACCATTATAAAAAGAATACCTTGATTATTTCTAATTTCAAGCATCTGTTGTAACTTTTCCTTACTTTGAGCCCCTACCCATATACAGTGTAAGTGACGACCCAATAAGCTTATATATTAAACTTCAGGTCCCAATAATTATATGTACAATTTTAATTTATTTATTCATTTGGGGTTTCAGTCACTTTTAACACTGTACAGGTCATATCACGACGGGTAGTTGGAAGGACAGAGGAAACCAGTACATACAGTTTGTTAGGGTTCTGTACTGTAAACTGCCGACCAACGGCAAGCAACTAGCAGCTTTCCAACTTAAGGCCGTGCCGAGAATCAAACCCCGGCTTCAGAGGTGGGAGGCGAGTGTTACCACTCTGCCACCACTATCTTATCAGACAAATGTTAAGACACGAATTTACAGTGGCAGATCTAAGTTATTTATTATGGGAGGTGTTTGCTTGCCAACAGAAAAACTTGTTTCAGAAAGGGGTTTGTTGGGATAATGTTTGATAAAATATTTTTTTTTAAATCAGGAAATCTGTTCAAAATTTTGTTAAAAAGTTAAAGTATTCACAACAAGAGAGTGCACGCCTTCAGAGTGTAAGTTAACAAAACACATGTTGTAAATAAAATTGCTACTAAGAGATTATGAAAACAGCTTTAAGATTTCAATTTTTACATCTGTAGACATCATTTATTAACATAGACTGAATAGGCTTTTATAACTGATTGAAGTCCCAATATGTTTATGCATTAAATTTCAGGTCCCAATAATTATATATACAATTCTTAAGACCCAATAATGATATATAACATTAATAAGAAAATTAGCCTTATATTTATAATGACTGATCTAGGATGTTCTAAAAGAGGAAGAATGACCAACATAGGAACATAATGTTTATCAAAAATGTTTCAAAAATTTAAAAATCTGAACCAAAATGTCTTTAGAAACTAACTAACCTATAACCATCAAGGGGTACACACCCTACCTGACTAAGTTAATGCAGCACTAATTGCACGTAAAACTTCCATTATTAAAATAAAAAAGAAATGCATTGAAAACTTTTATTCTTAGCATCTGTTGTCACTATTCTTTAGTTTAGAACCAAAATCTATAAACAGAGTAAGTGAAGACCCAATAAGTTTATATATTAAATTCCAGGCCCCAATAATTATATATACAGTTCTTGAAGACCCAATAATGATGTATACTCAGCATTACATTGATTAATCAGTGCTATCATTAATTGAGAATTATTTTTCTGAGCATGTGTGAAATGATTCTAGGTCTTTTATTGTTTGACATCACTAACCACTCTATTGTATTTATGTTAATACTTAAGATGTAATAAGTTTATATAAACAACATGAGGACCCAATATTTACATATACACAATCAAGGACCCAATAATGAAGTCCCTTATCCGTCAAATGTTAAGACACGAATTTACAGTCGCAGATCTAAGATAAGTAGTATCAGATATGTTTGGATGAAAATACTTAATTTTAAATCAGGACATCTGTTCAAAATTGTCATTAAAATTAAAAGCACAACTTCAGCGTGTAAGTTAACACAACACAAATTGCAAATCAAGCTCCTGCAAAGAGATTATATAAAACTGCTCTAGTATTGTAATTTTTTTTATCAGTAGATACTATTTATGAACACAGAGCCAATAGCTATCATAACTAAATAAAGTACCAATAAGCTTTTGTGTTGAATTTCATGTCCCAATAATTATATATACACTTCTAAAGGCCCCAATAATTATATATAAAGTTCTGAAAGACCCAATAAGGATGTATACTCAGCATTACATGGATTAATCAGTGCTGTCATTAATTGAGAATTATTTTTCTGAGCATGTGTTAAATAATTCTAGGTCTTTTATTGTTTGGCATCACTTACCACTCTATTGTATTTATGTTATTATTTAATATGTAATAAGTTTATATAAACAACATGAGGACCCAATATTTACATATACATAATCAAGGACCCAATAATGAAGTACCTTTTCAGTCAAATGTTAAGACATGAATTTACAGTGGCAGATCTAAGATAAGTAGTATTCAGAGGTGTTTGGATGAAAATACTTAATTTTAAATCAGGATATCTGTTCAAAATTGTCATTTAAATTAAAAGCACAACTTCACAGTGTAAGTTAACAACACAAATTGCAAATCAAGTTGCTACAAAGAGATTATATAAAACAGCTTTAGGATTGTAATTTTTACATTAGTAGATATTATTTATGAACATAGACCCAATAGCTATCATAACTAAATAAAGTACCAATAAGCTTATGTGTTGAATTTCATGTCCCAATAATTATATATACACTTCTAAAGGCCCCAATAATTATATATACAGTTCTTAAAGACTCAATAATGATGTATACTCAGCATTACATGGATTAATCAGTGCTATTGTTAATTGAGAATTATTTATCTGAGCATGTATGATATGATTATAGGTCGTTTGTTGTTTGACATCACTTACCACTCTACTGTATTTATATCAAATTTTAATTCATATTGATCAAATTGTTAGTTGTAAAAATCTACTGTTATACTGTACAAATCAACACATCTCTTTATTAATAATTTTAATCTCCCAAAAATGAACAAAACCAGCTCACCTGTAATACTTGTTTTAAAAATAATTTCAAACAATATGTAATAAATTCAAACTAATGTTTTCAAATACTGGCTTCCTAAAACACAATGAAAAGGGACAGTAATATTACAAACATTACAATAGTTTTGACCCAATTTAATTCAATATTGAATCTTTTGATTCGTGGAGGTAAAATACATGTAACCAAGAGAAGTATGTAGCCTTCTACAAGACTTGAAGAAGACTGAGAATTTATAAAAAATAATTCTGGTTAATTAAAACATAATGTATATATTTTGACTAGGTTTTAACGCAGTTTACAGAGTTTATGTGTTTAGGCTACAATTTATTTAAGGAACTTAGGTATGATGATGATCTATCTCCCCATTAAGTTTGACTTCGATCGGACAAACCGTTTCAAGTTAGAGTCCAGAAACCAACAGTTAATGTTGTCAAATGAACAAAACGCCAAGAAACGGATGAACGGACGCAAAAATACCAAAAAAAAAGAAAATTTTAAAAGATAACATGCACTTCAGGCATCAGAAAGTGCAATGAGAGTGCCTATCTATCACATATTTGTTTTCACTGGCAAACATATATGTTGGAAAGTCTAAGAAGTATATAGGAACACAAGTGTGTGTTTAATAAAAGACTTCCTTTCTAACATAATGTAAAACATGAATTTAAAACTCAGAATATTAATTCACTCTCTATATGTAAGAAAATAGGACACATTTATAATTGTAAAAGTTTGAATATTAGTGATGTTGACGGACGAACAAAATTCTAAGAAACGGACGAACGAACAAACGGAATAACACCAAATTCCAAAGGAACCTAGCTATGGTGGGGATCTATGTCCCTATGAAGTTTTTTTTTGATCGGACAAACTGTTTTCTAGTTAGAGTCCGGAAACGACAAATGTTTGTGACTATGTTGACGAACTAACAAAATGCTGTGAAACAGACGAACGAACACACGGAATAACACCAAATTCGAAAGGATCCTAGCTATAGTGGTGATCTATCTCCCTATTAAGTTTGATTTCGATCTGACAAACGGTTTTTGAGTTAGAGTCCGGAAACGAACAATGTTGACGAATGATTGGTTAAACGGACGAACGAACAAATGGAATAACACCAAATTCGAAAGGAATCTTGCTATGGTGGTGATCTATCTCCCTACCAAGTTTGACTTCGATCAGAAAAAAAAATTTTCTAGTTAGAGTCCGGAAACGACAAATATTTCTGACTATGTTGACAAATGAACAAAATGCTATGAAACGGACGAACAAACAAACGGAATAACACCAAAATTGAAAGGAACCTAGCTATGATGGTGATCTATCTCCCTATGAAGTTTTATTTTGATCGCACAAACTGTTTTCTAGTTAGAGTCCGGAAACAAAAAATGTTTGTGACTATGTTGACAAACGAACAAAATGCTAAGAAACGGACAAACGAACCCACAGAATAACACCAAATTCAAAGGAACCTAGCTATGGTGGTGATCTATCTTCCTATTAACTTTGACTTTGATCGGACAAACGGTTTTTGAGTTAGAGTCCGGAAACGAACAATGTTGACGAACGAACAAAAATGCTAAGAAATGGACGAATGAATAAACAGAATAACACCAAATTCGAAAGGAAGCTAGATATAGTGGTGATCTATCTCCCTACCAAGTTTGAATTCAATCGGACAAACGGTTTTCGAGTTAGAGTCCGGAAACGACAAATGTGGATGGACAGACGGATGTCGGACACACCAATCCAATAGGCGGATTGGTTACACGCAAACCGCCTAAAAATCACTGGAAAAGTGACTTTGAAAATAATGCAAACTTTTGAACTGTTCATACTTTGGGATAGAGGAGATACCTTACTTTAACAAATCTAGAGTCAAACAGATAAATCTGCTTTTCTATAACAATTTATCACCTGGGATGACAGAGCAATCTTTTAAAGCAAAGAAAAAGTTTCTAGGCCTTCTCAAGCAGACAAAAAATGTAGAAACTGAAGAGTGATGCCATTATGTCAAGTACAGAGTGATGCAATGTCAGCTGAGAGAAAAACACAGAATATTAACTCACAGTTCTATGATGACTTGTTGGTTGATCATATGTCATAGGTGAAGGCGTATACTATCCAGTGCAACTACCAGATAGTCCTGATTTGTCCCCTTTGCTGCATAACATGTTTATGTTCTTTGACGAGTTGACACCATTACTTTTTTCATCCTGAAAACTCGTTTGAGACATGTCATTAAGTGTTTGTACCTGGTACAATAAAAAGATATATGTAACCTATTGTCTGTTATGCAATAGTGATCTATTCTCATTAAATTTGTTTTATATTTATTATTTTTTCAACATATTAATACAATATATTTTCATTGTATGGTATATATAACAGTGTAATAATTTGGCAGTGAATCTGCCTGAGATAACACATGACACACTTGTAAGAAATACAAACAATTATACAATATTAACTGATTACATCTTCTTATCTGCAGATTTTATTATATAATTGACCAAAACACATGTTAAATTTACCACTTTTCACCTTTTTATCATACACCTGTTTTTGTCTTTCAAGATAGGGTCTTAGGGATACAATATAGTCCAAATGACTGGGTTTCTGGTTGACAAGATTACATATATGGATAAAAAACTTGCGAATCAGTATGCAAAAATTAATCAAAATGTTGAAGGGGATATTGTCACAGATACCAAATATAATTTCTTAGCTGACATTTATATATTGGTTGATCCATGTTCTCAAAGTTAACCAGAATGTTTTGATAACTTTGCATTCATACAAGGTATGGACAGTGTTTTGTTCCACATTACAGTATTCACAATTTGTTCTTGTATCTAATACAAACCTAGCTACCTTTCTTTTATATGAATAGATTCTATGGAGAATCTTATGCTGTAACATTATCAGTTTAATGTTTAAAGTGGTAAATTTTGGCAAAGTAAATATTTCATTCCAAATTTTGTCAATAAACACTAAACAAGTTGTTTAGTGTTTATTGACAAAATTTGCAACTGTTAATACATGTTGGTTTTGATAATACATGCTTAACTAAAGACCAATAACATTTTTACTGGATATATTATTCAACACAGGTAACTGTTCCTCACATTCAAATTTGTTCTCAAGTGGGATGTTTCTATTAATAACTTCTTTCCATTTAGCTTGGGTGATGGAGTAGTGTTAACCAGTTAACAGTTCTGCCAAATTTTCTGTGAAATTCTTCATGATTCAGGAATATACCATTATTTTTTAAAATCTCCAATTCTTAAAATATTAGGTTGCAAGAATTCTACGTACAGGACCATTTTGTTATTGATTTCAATGAATATGTTTAAACAGACATACTCATGCAACAAAATCTTATTTGCAGTATTGGTTCTTCTTGAAGTTTTAACCAACATTTAAAAACTTGGTTATAAAATTTTGGCAGATTAAACATCCAACTTGACCGATGGGGCTTGCCTGATGTAAATATATTTAATGCTACAGGTAATATTAATTCCAACTACATGTAGTTTTTTGTCACACTATCACACATCAATGTTTTGATCCAGTTGCACTTTTATGCATCTACATAAATTTAATACCCCAATTTTGAAGGCCATTTAATTTTCTTTTCTATGTTTCCCATCTTGATACCTTTTTAGAACTGTTATTTTAACATTAATGGATAGACATTAATCAGATTCAGCTTATTAAATATTAAAACTAATAAATTTATACTTTACAGAATTTGTGCTTACAGACCAGTTCCATGATCATAGATTACGTTCCTCATGAGGCATCCTATGTTCCAACAATGTATGTCAACTCATCAAAATTTGTTACACTAAAAGCCATTATTTATTAATATAGCAGCATGAAACCGAGTGAGGGCACAAAACTTGTTTTGAGTTTCAAGGCAGTCATCTAACAAAGTTTAAGGAGATATTCCACAAAATAATAGCATGGCACATGAAACTCACAGGCGTGACATGGACCATTGAGCACAGTAATACTGCACTTCACAATGACCCTAACTGTCATAGCCAGCATCATCACCACACCCTGACCTACATCTGATTGGCGAGGTAACATCAACACCTAGGCATACAAGTGAACCTGAACGTCAGCTTTGGACCAGACTCCACCTGCAGCCATGCCCTGAGTACCTCTACAGACTTTGGCGGGTCAGCGCAAGAATGTAATATTCTTCTACTGAAGGGATCAGATGCCTCTCTGTGCCATTCTATTTTTGTGAAAGAACCAACCAATCACAACTCAGATGACTACAAGGAAACAAAACTAAGTTGATTTCTTAACTGGGGTCATGCGCTTTATTTAAAATAATGAGCTTATTTCTCATAAATACTAGCTTTTGGTCAATCCACACAGATGATAAAAACAGTTTTAAATGTATAAGGACATTGTTGGCTGTAATGGTCAAAATCCTTATAAAATCTGCACAACACAATATTCCCTTAATATACTAGTAATCTCAGATTATTCAAATGGAAACCATAAAGTATCATAATTCATAGATACCTTTATCATTGTAATAAACAGCTGAACTCATTCACAGAGTAATATCAATCACATTTCACACAGAATAAAACTATTGTAACTATTTGATAATGAAATTACTTTCTTGTAGTATGTGATTTCTCTTCCACTTCTGATTTATTTGTCTCCTGTAATTTTTCTCTGAACCATACATATTTGTGCATGCCTTTTTCCAGAATACAAGTCACAAGATGTTTGTGCCTTCTTTTACAATAATCTAAACAAATCACTGCAAGAAGTTATGTAACTGCAATACTTTTGAATATGTAAACATTTAAACAGAAAATAGCTAGCACTCCCTTACATGTAATTTTGCACTACCACTGACATGCTTTTGTGGACAAAGTATGTTAACAACTAATTTAAAAATAATACCCAAATTGCAATTGTTTGTTATTTATTTATTATGGGTAAAAGTGCTTTTCTCTCCCACATGAGGGCCAAAGATGCCCTAAGGGCCAAGTTACACAGACATCAATAAGAAATACAAATAAAGAGTATGGAAACAAAAAAGTTAACAAACAGGAAAATTACTGAGCAATAAAGAAATAAAAGGACAAAATTACACCAATTTCAAAAGAAACCTAGCTATGACAATGATATATCCCCCTGTCAAGTATCAGTTCAATCAGCCAAACAGTGTCGACTTAAGAGTTGGAAAAATAAAAAGGTAAACGGACAGACATAAAAAGACAATGCAAGTTTGGCAACTACTGTCAGTTCATCAGTAATATCCCTTTTATAATCCAACATAGCACACAATTTGTGCACATAAACTTGAGATGAAGTTTTCTATACATTTGCACAATAATTTGGACAATTGGCATTTTTGTCACCTTTGAAAACAGACACTTAATTTATGTGAACTGACACTAATGTTATATATCATGAAAATAAAATAGCATCAGAGATGCCCAGACCCCACAGCCTGTGTGAACATCAATAAACAACATGAAATCAGTTAACAAGATACACTTTTCATGTACTCAAAAACTATCTTCCTTTCTATTGTATTCCTGTTTAACAAATCTCTAATACAATAAAAGTTAGTGAGTCTAGTTGGTTAGTGTCTGCATCAACAGCCAGAGCCATGCTGGGACTATCATATTTACAACTAGATAGAGACAGAGGCTTTGAGATAACTTATTATCAAGATCTTCAAGGTTATTTTATGTGCCACTCGTGATAGGGCTCAATAACAATGGAATGCTGTTGAAGTGATCATCCCCTTACCAATATCCCTACCAAATATCCACTGCCTAAACCTTACGACTTCTGAGATATGGTCCGGACAAGATTTTTTCAAGGTCAAGGTCATAACAGCAAGGTCAAAGGTCAAATCAAGGTCAAACTATGATGAGGCACAACTACACTTCCTCACCAATGTTCCTACCAAATATGAACTTTCTACACCTTACGGTTTCCAAAATATGGCCCGGAGAAGATTTTTCAAGGTCAAGGTCATTACGGCAAGGTCAAAGGTCAAATCAAGGTCAATCTATGACGTTGCACAACTATACCCCCTAACCAATGTCCCTACCAAATATCAACTTCCTACACCTTACGGTTTCAGAGATATAGCCCAAACAAGATTTTCCAAGGTCAAGGTCATTATGGCAAGGTCAAAGGTCAAATTAAGTTAAAACTATGACGAGGCACAACTACACTTCCTCACCAATGTTCCTACCAAATGTGAACTTCCTACACCGTACGGTTTCCAAGATATGGCCCGGACAAGATTTTTCAAGGTCAAGGTCATTACGGCAAGGTCATAGGTCAAATCAAGGTCAAACTATGACTTTGCACAACTATAGAACGTAACCGATGTCTTTACCAAATACCAACTTCCTACACCTTATGGGCTCCAAGATATGGCCCGGACAAGATTTTTAAGGTCAAGGTCACTACGGCAAGGTCAAAAGTCAAATCAAGGTTAAACTATGACGTTGCACACCTACACCCCCCAACCAATGTCCACACCAAGTATCAACACCCCACCCCTTATAGTTACTGAGATCTAGCCCGGACAAGACATTTGCCGCCGCCCGCCCAACCGCCCCCAAGCCCACCTGCTCGCCCAGCGGGACGCCATGGGTGAAAACAATACCCCAAAGACTTTTAAGGCTGTGGGGTACAAACTGAACAAAATAGCTCACCTGCTAAGAAATTTCCCCTGGATTAACTAGTCAAACGACTCACATGACAAGAAATCTGTCCTGCTCTGACACAGGCCCTCTATTGCATTGCCTTGCATCCTTCTCATCCATATCTGGTATGTCCTTCTTACATCTGTCCCTAAGGTAGGTGCAGTCAAACAGCTCAGGGTTCTCGAGGTTAACACAGTGCATGTACACACAGATTACCTTGGGGATCAAGTGAGAAAAAAACACTGAAATAGCTTCAGAGAGATATCTAATCCCCAACAGCCTTGGGTAACATCAAAGAACACAATGACAGGATATATTACAATGTATACAAGTATCAAAGAATAATAATTTTAAACAAAAAGTAGGTGCTATCTGAAGGCTTGTCAGAGTACACAAGGTAACATTTTTCATAATCCAAATTTTAGTCATTTTGTGTTAAAATTTGAATTCCGAGCAGTAAATGATAAACTATCTAATTTCCTGTGTTTTGTCCCTGCAACAATGAAATACTTATAGGAAAAAAAATTCAATATGCTTTACTTAAATCTTAATATATATTTGGGCTGGGTCGGAAGTGGCAGTTAACCAGCATCGAGACAATATTAGTAAAAATACTGGGACCAATTTCTGCTATCGATTTTTGACTAAAGGCTTTTTTCTTGTTTTCAAACTTTAAATATCACACCTTATTTTCAAAAATTGTCAATTTTAATTCATAATTTTTCAGATTTCTATCACATTTGTAGCAATTTTATATGTCTGCAATTTATTTTGTTGTGAATGTTTACATTTTAGTTGAAGGTCACACATTCGAATAGTAGTTTATACCAAAACTTGCACATTTTTGGTACTTCAAAACAAACAAATGCTCAGAAAACACAAACAGAGGTGTCTGCGCATGATTGACAGGTATACAGCATTGCCTTGGCTGATGCTATTGCTGTTTTCAAAGAGCAAGTTGAAGATCATGATTTTAAAGACAATGTTTATGTGGTTCTAAATGCTATTAAATTCACAATAATATCGACAGCAAGTCTAAATGCATTGGTATACATTACTGCACATGCACATTCAACATTTCCAATCATCAGTGAGTATGAGTATTAATAGAGAGGTTGCGCACCATGTTTTTTGACCCCTTAATTCTAATATGCAGTTTTTTTGGCTTTACATTTGTTGGGAGGTTTTGTTGATTGCTTCCAATTTCCAAAAGAAGGGTCACAAGGGTGGTGTATAAAATGGTTATTTTTATGCTTATTTTACCCTAAATAGAAACAATGAATTTTGTGAATCATAGTAAAGATATGTTACTATGGTCAAGGTCACTATGGCAAGCTAAATGTCAAATCAAGGTCAAACTATAATTTTACACAACTAGACACCATAACGAATATTCTTACAAAGTATCTCCATCCTTCTCAGTTTAGTTCCTAGGATCTATTTCAGACAAAATTTTGTCGCCGCCCTTCTTGCTGTCATCTTTATGGTTGTTTTCTATGGGTTTTAAGCTTTAAAATGATGTATTATTTGTTTAATTCGAACAGAAAACTAGACCTAGAGGCCGCTTGCAGTAATCAAGCCGGCAGTGTATCCACGAGAATCTGGAAAAGAAAAGAATTGTTTTTGCAGCAGGGACATCTTTTTTGGAGTCATCAGGTTATTGAGAAAACTATGAGACATGAAAGTCTTATGGACCGGACATCATTTTTATTTTGCGGAACAAAATTATATCCCCAGACGGCAGGTGTCTCACAATTGCATAGCAATTAATTTATCAACTAAATACCAGTGACCATTCTTACATAAGGAAGTCTTAACGACTGGACATCATTTTTATTTTGCGAAGCAAAATTATATCCCCAGACGTCAGGTGCAAAAATAAAAGCAGCAATAAAGGAGATATAAGCCAAAACTCAAAATGGGCTTATCGGTTCATTTGCTGTCGATAAAAATTTTTCAGAAATAAAAGCAGAGATATCTTTTTTAGAGTCATCAAGTTCTGGAGAAAACTATGAGACATGAAAGTCTTAAGGACTGGACATCATTTTTATTTTGCAGAGCAAAATTATATCCCCAGACAGCAGGTGTAAAAATAAAAGCAACAATAAAGGAGATATATGCCAAAAACCCAAAATGGCCTTTTTTGCAAAGCAAAAATATATGCAATTTTATATTTCCTGCAAAAATCCAAGATGGCCGCCTAAAGTTTTGAAACTTGCAATCTTTCATCATAGAGTACTTTTCCACTGGCCTACGAAGGATACAATTCCAAAATTGTCTCTAAATCGCTCTATCTCTTACAGTTTCTGAGATCTTAAGCATTTATCATTTTCCACAAAAAAATCAAGATGGCCGGCCATGTTATAACAAAAGATTCTTCTGCTACCCTGCGGGTCCAAAATTTGCTCAAAATCGATCTATCTCTTAGGGTTTACGAGATATTTGTGATTCTTTATTTTCCGCAAAAATCCAAGATGGCCACCAAAAATTGAAAAAATAAAAAATTTGGACATGTACTTAAAAGCATGTCCATATGCCCTGTGGGTCAAAAATTCGATCGAAATTGCTCTAACTCTTACGGTTTTCGAGATATTTACAATTTTCTGTTTTCCGCCAAAAATCAAGATGGCCGCCAAAAATTTAAAAAATCGAAAATTGTGATTATTGTTAAAAAGCATGTTCTATCACTCTGTGGGTCGAAAGTTCGATCGAAATCGATTTATCTCTTACGGTTTTTGAGTTAACTGCGATTTTTTATTTTCCGCAAAAAATCAAGATGGCCACCAAAAATTGAAAAAAATGGAAAATTTTGATATTTGATAAGAAGCATCTTGTACTGCCCCGTGGGTCAAAAATCCAATCAAAATCGCCCTATCTCTTGCGATTTTCTAAATATTTGTGATTTTCTGTTTTCCGCAAAAATTTAAGATGGCCGCCAAAAATTGAAAAAATCGAAAATTTTGATATCTGCTAAGGAGCATCTTGTACCACCCTGGGGGGTCCAAAATTTGATCAAACTGCTGTATCTCTTACGGTTTTAGAGATATATGCGATTTTCAAAATTGGCTATTTTATGACCCCAGACGGAGCTAAAACCAATATATATCCTGACTTTCGTCTGGTTATATAATAAAGATTTGATGAATTTGATGAAATTGATGAAATGGTACATGTTGTTTATATTTGTGTACAGATTCTTTCCCCTGATAAATATCTTTATTTTTGCAGTAATTTAGCAATTGTATCTGACTAATGAAAATTCAGCAAGTCCAACTGAAAAGTCTAATCGGCATCGGCAAGTAACTTCTAACTTTCTAACATATGAAGCACTCAGCCTGATATTTGACCATTGTTTGGTTATATATATTTAAATATGTATAAAATATTTGTTCTTTTACAATAATGAGCTTTGAAACAGAGAAATATCCACACACAAAACATGTGCCTCGATCGCCATAGGACGTCAAATAATCACCATGCACCATCTGTGGACACGGGCCTATAGAGTCGGACTTTCCCCCAAGCTGATGATCCAAAGGCTGTGATTTCTTCTTCAGAATTTGTTTTTTTTTAATTTTTCATTAACAGTTCAAAAGCTTGTATACCTACCTCACTCCTACCCACAAGTACCAAATTAAAGGAACCCTTGCCCTGCACCCTTATCTCTTCCAAATTAGTTGCACAGTGGGGTGTGAGAATTGATGCACCACAGCCTCACTCAAAACCCAGAATTGTTTATCTTATATACCAGATACTGAACCCAGGTAGTGTTCTAAACACATTTTTAGCAATGTTTTTTCAAGAGAAAAAAGCTGTGAATATATGTAATGTATAACATCTATATTCATGAATTTACCAATGCACATTCTTATATAGTCCCATCAAACCAAGGAAATTTCATAAACAATATTCTGCAATAGGGCAAAATAAAAAAGATTATTTATAATCTGTTATAAAGATTAAAAGCCTGTTATAATAAACCACTGTGTCTGGCATCTATCCGTCTGTCTGTCCGTCAGCATTTTTCACTTTGAAACTCTAACAATAAACTTGACAAATGCTTTGTCTGATTGAACTCAAACCTTATAGGAGGATTGATCACCATCTTAACTAGGTTCCTTTTGAAAGTAGTGTATTTCCGTTTGTCTGCTTCATAATGGCTTGTTCGTTTGTCAACATTGTTCATTTAAGGACTCTCACTCGAAAATGTTTTGTTTGATCGAAGTCAAACTTAACAGGAAGATAGATCACCAAGATAACTAGGTTCCTTTCAAAATGGTTGTAATTCTGTCTATTTGTTTGTTTTTTAGCCATTTGTCTATTTTACAACATTCTTTGTTTCTGGACGCTAACCCAAAAATGCTTCGTCTGATTAAACTCAAACTTCACAGAGAGATATATGTCACCATAATAGCTAGCTAATTTTCTTTCGAAATCAGTGTAATTCTTACTGTTCCTTTGTCTGTGAAGAGAAAATACAAAAAAAAAACATTTGGCGGCCATCTTGTTTATAGAATCAGCCCAAAAAGATTCCCAGGCAAGGTTTTATAATGATCAATATATCTAGCAAATTTGACAAATGTAATATTTCAACAGATAGAAAAGCTTTTTTAAAATATGCCTAACAGATGTACAGACGGAGGGTGTTTTACAATCTCCTGTGTTGGGCCTATAAGCTGGTGAGAGAAAATAAATAAGACACCATTTCAAACTTAAATTGCTGGTGGAACATTGATAAAGGAAATAAATGTTACTTGCCGTTTTGAAACCTTTGGCCATTTGGCCGTTTCGAAACGCCAAGTTAAATGGGCGTTTTGAACCTCAGCCAGGTTTCCATTTGGCTTGGCCGTTTTGAAACGGCCAAATATATCTGTTTGGCCGTTTTGAAACCTTCAAATGTTTTTATGTGCTATTACACATTTAAATTAATACTTTTATTAAACATAATATGAAAAAATAAAATGTTTATTATTTATTCAAATAATTATTCATAAATCTACATCAATAATGTATTTTATGTTGCTAAAGATGTTGTACCAATCAGTGACTAACTGCTTGTATAATTCACATATTTCAAACTTGAAAAGTTTCTTCTAGCCTTATATACTGTTGTAATATATTTATTAGGTCTTTGTTCTTGAAATTACTTGCAATGAAGCTATTTTTGTTAGCTAACTTCAATGTTATTCATTCTCACTAGCTAGGTTTCAAAACGGCCAACTAATCAATATGGCCATTTCAAAACGGCCAAGGTATCAAAACGGCCACGAACATAAAGACTAAACAATAACATAATGGGGTTGGGATGAGGAAATGAAATTTTGTCAAACAGACAAATGGATAAGAAACATACAAACAAACAGATGGAATTACAATCATTTTAAAAGGACCTTAGCTATTATAGTGATATTTTTCTATAAAACTCAAATTATATAAGGGAAAGCGTTTTTGAGTTCATAGTCTGGAAATCAAAATATTGTTAAACAGACAAATCAATTATAGCAACTTTGAAAGGAACCTGTCTATGATGATGATCTATCTCTTTGTCAAGTTTAACTTCAATTAAACAAAACTTCTTTGAATTGGAATCCAGAAAAGAAAATGTTGTTGGACAGACAGACAAAAGTAAGACACAAAAATCTATTAAGCAAGTTGACTATGCATTTGCCCTGAAATGTAAAACCTTCAACAAGAATGAGTACATATCAGTACACCTATTTAACTAGGGTTCGGATTACACTCTGACCACCAGATTCTGAGATAGTGTTTACACAGGCCACATCCCTCCTGCTGTTTAACAGCACTGTAAAGATATGGGGTTTTAAAATAATATTGTGAGATATTTATAGTTGTCCTTTTAATAATGAGCTTTGAAACAGAGATTGTCGTACGTTTCTAAGCTGTAAACCACGAATATGGAAAGTTTTGAAAGACTTGCCACTGCCTCAGGCTCTCATCCCTGTGCTTTCTTCATCGCACTGTTTTCTTTTTTATACATATTCAGTTAATTGGTCATATGTTATATTAAAACAGGAGTGTTATTTGAAAATTCGAAGTGATTATTTATCGGTTCGGACCCGATGTTTAATAAGAAACTTATTTGTTGGGTCATTCAAATTAGTCGTGTATAGCCGTTTGTTTCATAAAAATCATGCAAGATTGAGGGAGACGGCGGCGGCGGAGACGGTGGCAACGCAACTAGCGTGAAACCAATATATGTCCGATTTCATCTGGACATATAATAACAAGAGGGCAAGGATGCCCGAAAAGGCGGGTTGCGTCGGTATCAAGAAGGTTTTCAATTTGAAGTCCAGAAACAAAAAAATGAACAGAGAAACAACTAAGAAACGGACAAATAAACAAACAGAATGAGACTAATTTCGAAAGTAACCTAGGTATGATGGTGATGTATCTCCCCATTAAGTTTGACTTCGATTTGACAAACCGTTTTAAGCTCGAGTCCGGAAACCAACAATGTTGTCAGATGAACAAAACGCCAAGAAACGGACGAACAGAATAATACCACAAAAAAGAAGAAGATAAGGTTCACTTTAGGCATCTGAAAGTTCAATGAGAGTGCCTATTTGTGACATATTTGTTTTCATTAGCAAACTAGACTTGCTCCAAGTCTTTGTTTTACTTCAAGATTCAAAACTTATTTAATTCAAGACTTACAAGAGTCCATTATAGAACAGGTAACCGAGGAAAAGGGGGTCAGTTGCTGATAAAAACAAGGGCAGTCATTTTTTCCCAAAGGCATACAGTACACATATAGATCTAGCATATGAAAGATCTTTTGATGAAAGTCTACCACAAAACATATATGTTGGAAAGTCTAAGAAATATATAGGAACACAAGTGTGTGTTTAATAAAACACTTCCTTTATAACATACTGTAAAACATGAATTCAAAACTCAGATTAATTCACTCTCTAATATAATATATATAGCACAAAAAGAGGACCAATTTATGGTTGTAAAAGTTCGAATATTAGTGATGTTGACAGACAAACAAAATGCTAGGAAACGTACGAACGAACAAACAGAATAACACCAAATTCAAAAGGAACCTTGCTATGGTGGTGATCTATCTCCCTATCAAGTTTGACTTTGATCAGACAAACGGTTTTTGAGTTAGAGTCCGGAAACGAACAATGTTGACGAACGAACAAAAATGCTAAGAAACGGACGAACAAACAAACGGAACAACAACAAATTCGAAAGGAACCTAGATATAGTGGTAATCTATCTCCCTACCAAGTTTGACTTTGATCGGACAAACGGTTTTCGAGTTAGAGTCCGGAAACCACAAATGTGGATGGACCGACAGACAGACAGACGTCGGACACATCAATCCAATAGGCGGATTGGTTACACGCAACCCACCTAAAAATGATACTGGGCCTTTTGTAAGGATACTATACATGTTCTGCAACTGACATGAATGATGACAAGAACCTAGCTAGCCTTTCGAAAATACTTTGTACTCAAGAAAACACACTGCAGAGCAGTCAACAGATCTAGACTGTAATTAGACCTTGTTAAGGTCCTTGCTTTGTGTAATTCCATGCTATATAAATCCTGTCTACCATTATTATAATTTCCTAAGAACAGGTTTCTCCTGGAAATTACTTCTGGGATTGTATTAAAATCCTGACTGTTATATAAAATGCACTAATTTATTGTTTCGAAAATTAAAGATTATTTGGAAAAGTAAAAAACTTGTAAACAAGTCTAGACTGTAATGCATGCAGTCAGCTAGTTAACTTCTGTAGACTAACTTCCATTGGGTTATTTAATGGGTATGTAGTGTATTTAAATATGCTTTCTCTGTATTCTAGATTTTATATTTTCTTGTACTAGAGTATATTGTACAAATCTAACTTGAGAAAGGCTAACAAGAAAAATGTGAGAAAACTTTCCCACCAGGAAACCATTAATTATATGTCTGTCTTGTAGTGCCTGGTTTTTGGTATTTTTTTGCAACAATAATAATAAATTCTTTCGCAATGTTAAACTATGTAACAAGGTCAAGGTTTCACATCAACAAACCTATTTTTCTCCACCTGCATTGACATCCTCTGAATCTAGATAGGCAGTGTTTATATTTAAGTCTTGAGATTAAAGTTTATTTTAGATACCTAGTTTTCGATCCTTGGAGATTGACAAATGTTCAACTTAAGATGGATTAACTCCTTTACAGGTCTAAATTAATAACAGGCAAATAGAGTTATATAACTGTATGTGGGTTTTGTTTACTTTTCTGAAATTTTTCAGCCATGGTTGACAGGAACTTGTTTAAACAAAAGCTACATAGAAGACTACTTAGTCTTGCTGCAGACTCAAGTTTACATAAGTGCTAAGGTATATAAGAATTCAGTATGATTTTAAATCTACCTAAACAAATTAAAAGTCTTGTCTTGCCTTAATGTCGATTCACACTAGGCTGTAAACAGAAACAGAACCACAAACGGGAATTTATATTTCCGTCATGTATTTCACACAACAACCTTTTTTATTATACTTTTATCACAGTAAAAACGGCTGCCGTAAACGTAAATTTCTGATTACAAAAACATTTCTAGCACAGTGTGAAAGCTCCCACTGTCTTTAACCATTCTAAATTTCCCATTTCCATTTATGGCCTAGTGCAAATGAACCTTTAGCAAAATAGAAATTCCAATCCTGCTTAGGCATATTTACTATCCAATTAGATTGAATTAAAATTCATGCAGACACATTATAAACCAGACCAAATCAAAATTTTAATTTTTACTTGACTGTAAATAAACCCAGGACAAATGAAAATAAATTCTAACATGACAAGTTGCGCAGAAACCAGTTTTCTCTCTCTGCGCACACAATTATCCGAGACGTTTAACCATGGACATCACATCAAGTTTACGTATTTTGTCGCATGTTTCCGGTAATATTCACAATTTTTTCCATTTTTAGTTATTCTACATTGCAAACACAGAATAAATAGTAAAACTTATAAAAGATCAGCGATCAATGGGATATTTCACGAAAATAAACTAAATAAGGACATAAATTAGAATCATCCAAGAATAAAATAAAACAGTCCTGTAAGGGCGATTGATAGAACAGTGGTTGCCAAGGTCAGAAGAATGTAAACAAACCCAAGTGACACGGATTTTTTTTGCTAAAAACAGTGAAAAGTAATTTTTTAAAACAAATTGTACCTTAAATGTCATGTTTAACATTTAAATGTCACTTTATTTTAATTGATCTTTATCTGACTGGTTGTAAACTAAAAAATAGCATCAGAAATGCCCAGACCCCACAGTCTGTGTGAACATCAATAAACGACATGAAATCAGTTAACAAGATACACTGTTCATGTACTAAACAATAGCAATAGAGATGCCCAGACCCCACAGCCTGTGTGAAAATCAATAAACATCATGAAATCAGTTAACAAGATACACTTTTCATGTTCTCAAAACTATCTTCCTTTCTATTATATTCCTGTTTAACAAACTCTGGTACAATAAAAGTTACTTAGACTGGTTGATTAATGTCTGCGTTAACAGCCAGAGTCATACTGGGACTATTTACAACTAGATAAAGATAGAGGATTTGAGATAACTAATTATCAACATCTACAAGGTTGTTTTACCTGCCACTGGGGAATAACACCAAAATCGAAAGGAACCTAGCTATGATGGTGATCTATCTCCCTATGAAGTTTTATTTTGATTGGACAAACTGTTTTCTAGTTAGAGTCCGGTAACAACAAATGTTTGTGACTATGTTGACGAACGAACAAAATGCTAAGAAACGGACAAACGAACACACGGAACAACACCAAATTCGAAAGGAACTTAGCTATGGTGGTGATCTGTCTCCCTATTAAATGTGACTTGGATCAGACAAACGGTTTTTGAGTTAGAGTCCGGAAACGAACAATGTTGACGAACGAACAAAAATGCTCAGAAACGGACGAACGAAAGAACGGAATATCACCAAATTCGAAAGGAACCTAGATATGATGGTGATCTATCTCCCTACCAAGTTTGACTTTGATCGGACAAACGGTTTTCGAGTTAGAGTCCGGAAACGACAAATGTTTGTGACTATGTTGACGAACGAACAAAACACTAAGAAACGGACAAACGAATGCACGGAATAACACCAAATTTGAAAGGAACCTAGCTATGGTGGTGATCTATCTCCCTATTAAGTTTGACTTCGATCAGACAAGCGGTTTTTGAGTTAGAGTCCGGAAACGAACAATGTTGACGAACGAACAAAAATGCTAAGAAACGGACGAACAAACAAACGGAACAACACCAAATTCTAAAGGAACCTAGATTTTGTGGTGATCTATCTCCCTACCAGGTTTGACTTCGATTGGACAAACGGTTTTCGAGTTAGAGTCCGGAAACCACAAATGTGGACAGACAGAAGGACACATCAATCCAATAGGCGGATTGGTTACTGTATACGTAATCTCGCCTAAAAAAGCATCAAATCGTTTATTATTTAATACTTACTGTGTAACTTGTTTGCATGAAACATAATTAAAAAATTACCAAAAATGTAAATGTAATGTATATAAACACTGTAGACCATTGGTACACATCTGGACATTTAAAATTCTTTTCCAAAAGTAAGCATTTTTCATGGGTGAAAGTGTTCCCAGGCTTTTATTAAATGTACATGTCTAGTTTAAGTTTACTATTGTTTCAATATAATACGCACATGGGACGACCACATCAATTCACATCATATATATAGATAATCAATTTGGAAAATCTCGTAATGACATATTGACCAACCATTGAATTTTGCCACCCAGTGAATTTTCTCCATCCCTGTTATGTTACAATATTAAAGTACCTTCTCTAGTAATATTGTACATTATTTATCTGCATGTGTTGTTCATGGTAAAAAGCACTAAACCATATGATATTAAGCATACCAATGATTGCAGGTTATAATAGTTTTACGACAGGTGGCAAAATTCACTGGGTGTATATATATTCACCAGATGAGAAGTTAAACAGAAAGTTATCAAGTAGATATTTTTTGTTCCAAACAGAACCTAACATGCAGCCATACATCCAACCACAGGCACATCAAATGCTTCCAAAACTTTTTTTCAAAGAAGATTAATTTGGGGAGGGGATGCAGAGTATTTGTTTTCATTCTTGTATCTGTTTATCTTATGAAAGCCTACAAGGGTCATATATGTGATTTTTACCCCACAGCCTGAAAAGGCTTTGTAACTCTTTGTAACTATATGGGGTAGGGAGTTGATACTTGGTAGGGACATTGGCTAGGGTGTGTAGGTGTGCAACATCATAGTTTGACATTGATTTGACATTTCACCTTGCCATAGTGACCTTGACCTTAAAGATTTTGTACGGGCTATATCTTGGAAACTGTAAAGTGTAGCAAGTTAATATTTGGTAGGAACATTAGTTAGGGAATGTAGTTGTGCAACGTCATAGTTTGACCTTGATTTAACCTTTAACCTTGCCGTAATCACCTTGACCTTAAACTTTCTTGTCCGGGCCATATCTCGGAAACAGTAAGGTGTAGGAAGTTTATATTTGGTAGCAACATTGGTTAGGGGATGCAGTTGTGCCTTGTCAAAATTTGACCTTGATTTGACCTTCGACCTTGCCGTAATGACCTTGACCTTAAACTTTCTTGTCCGGGCCATATCTCGGAAACAGTAAGGTGTAGGAAGTTTATATTTGGTAGCAACATTGGTTAGGGGATGCAGTTGTGCCTTGTCAAAATTTGACCTTGATTTGACCTTCGACCTTGCTGTAATGACCTTGAACTTAAAAATCTTATCCGGGCCATATCTTGCAAACCGTAAGGTGTATGAAGTTCATATTTAATAGGAATATTGGTTAGGGGATGTAGTTGTGCCTCGTCATAGTCTGACCTAGAACCTTCCCGTAATGACCTTGACCTTAAAATCATGTCCGGGCCATATTTTGCAAACCGTCAGGTGTAGGAAGTTCATATTTGGTAGGTACAGAAGCCTATAAGGGTCATGTATGCTAAAATATTTTTTTGAAATTTCGACTTTTAAACTCGAAATTTGGACTTACAAACTCGAAATTTCGACTTTGTAACTCTAAAACGTTCACTGTCCAGCCATATAGATATTAAGACATTCACAAATACCACACCAATATATAACCTGCACTTTGAAACAACAGTTAAGTGTCATTAAATAGTTGGAGGAGAGAAACACAAAAAACATCATCCTTTAATAAAAGACAGTTCCCAAGTAAATACAATCCGCATATTGAGTTCTAAAGTCAAAATTTCGACTTTGTAACTCGAAATTTCGAGTTTGTAAGTCAAAATTTCGAGTTACAAAGTCGAAATTTCGAGTTTAAAAGTCGAAATATCCATTAACAAAGTCAAAATTTTGACTTTGTAACTCGAAATTTCGAGTTTGTAAGTCAAAATTTCGAGTTTAAAAGTTGAATTTTCAACTTACAAAGTCAAAATGTCGAGTTTTAAAGTCGAAATTTTGAGTTTAAACGTCGAAATTTCGAAAAAATATTTTAGCATACATGACCCTTATAGGCTTCCGTACTTATAGGCTTCCGTATGTAACTACTTCTTAAGAGAGAAATTAGCTGCATTTGTTTGGCGCGTTCTAAGTATTCCGGAAGTGTTCTAACTCATTTGTTTCAACAGGTTCTTTTTTTGGAAGCATTCCAACCCATTCAATCATTAATAATAGAACTAATAGAACACATAGGTCACGTGATATGCATTTGTTTGTACCAGTTCTTTTTTCGGAATTGTCTTCCAATTCCGGAATCAGAATGCCCCAAACAAATGGGCCTATTGAAATAGATGTCAAATAAAGTCTCAGTGTTTATTGATTCTGTTTTTGGTCCGCTTGATATATTTTCACACAATACCATCATTACTCTCCAGATACAGCTGATAAAATCGTTATAATGTGTCTGTTTTACAAAACATGTGCAATACACCTTGTACCCATCAGTAGATTATTTGAAATGCTCGACTCTGGAGAGTCTTGCAATATGATGTATTTATAAATTAATTGGTGATTATTGTTGAAGAAATTAGATAAGTTAAAGGTTAGTCTTTATTTTTTTATTAATCTGCACGGGGGAGGGGGGGTGCCTCACTCCTTATCTTTGCACTGCCCAAACTTTGCACTTACCGTGATTTTATTAAAATCGCAAATGGGTGGCTGTAAAATTACGAACAAATACATTAAGGAAAACGCCCTAAATCATATCATATCCAGTTGTTTAAAGCCCCATTTCCATATGCGCGTGATCCGGTGGCCATCAGGCTTCAAGGACTTTGCCATGTGCCGTATGCAGTTATCTCAAGTGCGCATGCGCAGCTCCGTTATCTATAGAGAACTGCCAGTTCTGTCAGAGATAGAAATGGTTGAAATACCATAGAAATGTTATTTCTTGACCGATTTTGACATATAATATATCATTTTAAAGCTTATAACCCATGGAAAACGACTGTTGGGTACATTTGTCAATATTTGCCACAATATACACTGAAAAATTTGGTTAAAACATTTTGTTGTGTAAATCCCAAATGAAATATTTAAGTTGTGAATGGCCTATACTTGTCCCATCTAATTTTCTTTTTTATCTTAAAAAAGATGCACGGATAGTGACTAAAGATAAAGATAAATTAGATACAGTACTATTATACAATAAATTGTTTTGTAATGCAATCGTTTTTAACCAAAGACTTCCCAAAACATGTCAAATTTAAAATATATTTAAACTACCAAGAATAAAACTTGCCCCACAATCCACACATGTAATACAACAAATGATGTCAAAACTATTTATGTTCTAACTGTTATTAATGTGATAATGAAATCCTGCTATTATATATAACATTTGGTAAAAATATGTAATAATGTGCTTACAATTCTCAAAATATGAAAACAAAAGAGTTCTTGTTTATCAATATGTTGAGAAGACATACAATGTATGATTTAAAAACAAATAAAAATAAGAAATTTAAACTGTAAATGAAATAAATAAAATAATATTCTGTAAAATAATTTGTAAATTGTGGAAGATAAAACCTAGATTTTCAGAAAAGCAGAAGTTAATTATGTCAGCACATACGGAAACACTTTATCCGGATCCGGACGCCGGATGCCGGATCCGCATATATGGAAATGGGGCTTTAACCTGTCACACGGGTGGACACAAAGATAAACGGACACGAAGATAAACGATTTTTGGAAATTGACCGATTTTAGTCATATGAACAACCAAATTGCGCCAATTAAGCAAGAAATCACAAAAAAATCTTGTATTTGAAATCACAATGTATTTTGTTCCTTAGTCTTTGTGATTTTGCTGTTTACATAAACTTAATTGATGTTTCAAAAATTGTTTATCTTTGTGTTCACCGTTTAAGGGGCTATCAACGTAACGACGTATTTCACTCAGTGCAGAAACCTTTCCTCACAGACATCCATTTATTTTCCGTGGTGTGACAGTTAATAAACTTAAACTTATTGAATTTAATAACTCTTTCTCTTTTGGCTGTTAACAAATTGTTTAAAAAAAAAACTTAACTACTGAAAGAGTAGTTTCTTTTAAATTATATTTATTACATTTAATAAAATGCTGCAATAAAAATGTTCACAAAATGCAGTGAAAGTGCACTAACTTAGGTCACCTCAAAAAGAGACATGCTTTATAAATGTGACAAAAAATGCAGGCAAGAGAAGATCAATACTTGTGTTTAACGTATGTATGTGCAGGTAGTTTTCTGGGCTAACTTTTGAATGAATTTGTTTTCACATTAAAAGTGGCATTTTTATATTATTGTAATTTTTCAATATACAAAGACTACAGATTTGAATCACTGTTACATATTTGTTAGTTAAATGCTTATTAAAGTATTTTTTAAAAATGTAATTCATTCAAAATAATGCTTATGTATTTCTACGACTGTGGGATCCACAGTGTCCTCATATATAACTTCTAAGTATTTATTTTATGTCTCGATAGACTGGTGTATCTCTGTTGCTAAGGGAGCAATATCTGCCAGTACTGAAAGGCTGTGGAAGGGCGTATTAATTTATAAATTTATTTTTGAAATTACTGGTAGATGTATCTTGAACAGACACTTTGTCAGTGAAATTATAAGATAAATGAAAAATAGGAAACAAATCTTGCGAATAATACTGATGCAAGCAAAACAGTCAAATTACTGTGTAAAAAAATCCCTTGAAGTCCAGTGAAGGTAATAAGTACACGTGGCTTTCAATTACAGTTATAAATTGCCCCATTCTTCACTCTGTAGCTGTTATATTGTATAGTATAAACATATAACCTGTCCTCTCAGTGCAGCTTTGCAAAGCAAGCCGAAATATGTGTGTGTGTGTTTTCTTGTATGTAGATTAATATATACTTGACAGGAGTAAAAGTACTAGTTAGCCTTGCAGTGTGACGTAGTTCAACACATTTGTAAACATTGCAAAGAAGTCCGTGCGTAGCAACAAATATGATTTCTACGTAATCCTCCTAGCGTGGATTACACTAACTAAATAGACGTCGTTACGTTGATAGCCCCTTAAGGTCAATTCACACTAGGCCGTAAACATAAACGGATCCGTAACATAAATTTAGAATGGTTTAAATCAGTGGAAGCTTTCACACTAGGGCAAAAATGTAACCAGAAACTTAAATTTGCGTTTATGACGGCCGTTTTTGCTGGGAAATGCAGGTATACATGTATATAGGGGGGACGGCGATTCGCGGGGGACAGCGATTCGCCAATTTCTATTGTACCTCATTTAAAACTAACATCTATGTTGATACTGAAGGAGCCTTATAGCATAGAAAAGAGTGCAACATGTCTTGATATTTTTCTAAGATTTTAGAACTTACAGCATGCAGGATTATAAAGATGAATAAAAAAGTGTTTATGTCAGTGAGAAATATGCCTAAAAACTGCATCTGACTGATGCAAAGAGCTGTATGTTTTCTAAACTGTATCTGGGGTAAATATAAATAACATTTATTACTTCATCATATGCTAGAATACAAGGAGAAGAATTAATCTTTAACTTTAATTACTGTTTGCAAAGTATTTAACAGTCTTTGTAACTTTTTTAGGAACAGTGTAAAATAATCAGCGAAATGCTGTCCACTTTCCAACAGCCCTAATCTTATTGCCATGGGACAACTTCTATGGTTATATTTATACTTATCACAAAATATATTTTATGATGCTGCTATCGTTTTATAGTTTGAGGAACCTCTTTTCATTCTGACAACTTTTATATAACCACACTGCATATTATTTTCAAGAAACTGCATTTTGGTATTTTTCTGGGCGAATCGCTGTCCCCCCCTGTATGTACCAAAAACGTTGTAGTGTGAAATACCTGACGGAAATGTAACCGGAAACGTAAATTTACGTTTCCGTTTACGGGCTAGTGTGAATGGACCTTCATCTTCGTGTCCAGCCGTGTAGTAGTTGATAGCCATAAAATCCCAGCTAGTGCAAAGTTAGGGCAGTGCAAAGATAAGGAGCGAGGCAGTACCATTGAAACATGGCTTTTTCTTTGAAAATGCAATATCTTTATCAAAATAACATTTTTACACCATTTCTATTGCAAAATACGCCCATGTATCCATAGATTTAATATGATTACTTGTTGGTTGTGACATAGGTTAATTGGTACAATGAATGGCGTGAAAGTTCATGTTCATGTCATATAATGGGGAAATCAAGGTATAAAAATCTTTTTATGAAATACGTCTAGTGTGTGGAAGAGACCAGCATTTTGTCCACCCGGCCACAAAACCGACCAGCATTTCGTCTGTCCTTGCAAATTTGACCGGCATTTTGTCTGCCGGCGTTTTGTCCGCGCACTGATCAAAACAAGCATCTGTATCCTTGCCATTTCTGCATCAAAGAAGCCATCCATCTTTTGTATTCTATATGTTGTCTCATTGGAAGAAACAAATGTAATGCCAGAGTCATGAACTTTGCCCCTTTATATACCCCAAATCCCTATCCAGGTGACCAGTGGCCCTAAAGGTACCCAGGGGGGTGCCTAGATCCTTATCTCAACAGAATATCCATGTCATTTTTTCATTTACACCGGAAAGCAATTCAGGAGTCTCCGGGGGGCTCCGTATGCTCCGTAATCTCTCCGGGGATCCTCCTGGCCTGTCCGTTACACTCAGGGAGCGTGTCACGTACACAGCAGATGGTCTTCGGGACCAATTTGGTACATTCCGTAGGCTCATTAACACTCCCTAATAGCTCCGGTGACACTCCGGGAGCACTCCTTGTCAACTCCGCAATTCACTCTCTTTTTTATGGTTTACCACCCACTGTACAGTCAATTCGGGACGCATCCTTGTCACTTGCCAAATATGGAAAGTGACAAGGATCGGGGCCAGATATTTTGATATCTGGATAAGTTGAGGTGGTTGGTGTGGTCCCTTGAAATTCGAGATAACGAGGCTAGACTGTATATAAATATGTCTTGGCTCAAGTCGGGTAGTTCATGTCCGAAAGTCGGTAGTGACTAGCCGACACCCGATGGTTAACAGTATAGCCCCTTAATTTGTCTTTTAATTCAACGTTGATTTCAGGTTGATATTTGGTTGATGATGACAACCTAATTTCAGCCTGGATGACTCTGGATTTATCTTTTAGATGTCTAAATCAGGTTGATATTAAGTTGTTTTGTTTTTTTGGTTTGTTGGTTTTGCAGTAAATAGCGTCATAGGAGTACGGACATTTCGTACTTGGACATTTCGTACTTGGACACTTCATACTCGGACATTTCGTACTCGGACATTTCGTACTCCACCTAGGACATTTCGTACTCAAAATTAAAAACTTGTCATTATTTATTACATTCACATTTCATTCACATTGGAATTTCTGGAAGGACATTTTAAGACATTCAGCACTTTTAAGTTTGTATAAGTTGCATAAAACACTAGGAAAAATTTAATACACAATTTATTTGTCTTGGTGAGTAAAATGCACTTACACCAATGGTAAAAATAAACTTAAAAATACATATTTGTACTATCTTAAATATCTTAAATTAACTAACTTCATTAACCCTCAAACGACCAAGCCATTTTAGCGACTAATATGACTGGGTGGGGTCATTTTTGACCCCATTCATTGTATATGCGAATATTTATATATACATTATTGTATCCACCGGAACAAGGGTGGATACTATGGATTTGACTGCACTACTCCGTCGCCGCCACAGTGTGTAGAGAGAAATCGACGTTACCGCTCTAGCAAGAGCAATATTGTAGCTAGACTTTTCAAATTTTCAGGATAGCTTTATCATCACTTGAACTTCTCTGGGAATATTTTTCAGCACATTTCGAAAAACAAGATGGCCGCCACGGGCATTTTTATCAGAATTTTCAGGGTCTTTTTCTGTGCCAGTATATCAATGGCCATACAATGTACACTTTCCAAATTTGTAGGATATGTTCATCATGGTGAAAGCTTTCTTGTGAATGATTCTGAATGTCTTACAAAATACAAGATGGCTGCCATGGACGTTTCTTTGCGGCATTTTTGCGGAAAATGAAAAATCGCAAATATCTCTAAAACAGTAAGAGATAGAGCGATTTCGAGCAAATTTTCGACCTGCAGGGTGGAAGAAGGGTGTTCTGCTGAAATATCAAAATTTTCTAATTTTACAATTTTGGGCAGCCATCTTGAATTTTTGCGGAAAATGAAAAATCGCAATATCTCGAAAACCGTAAGAGATAGAGCGATTTCGAGCAAATTTTCGACCCGCAGGGTGGAACAAGAGTCGTCTGCTGAAATATCAAAATATTAAAATTTTAACACCGGTGGATACTATGGATTTGACTGCACTACGCCGCCACCGCCGCCACAGTGTGTAGAGAGAAATCAACGTTACCGCTCTAGCAACAGCAATATTGTAGCTAGACTTTTCAAATTTTCAGGATAGCTTCATCATCACTTGAACTTCTCTTGGAATATTTTTCGGCACATTTCGAAAAATGAGATGGCTGCCACGGGCATTTTTATCAGAATTTTCAGGGTCTTTTTCTGTGCCAGTATATCAATGGCCATAAAATGTACACTTTCCAAATTTGTAGGATATGTTCATCATGGTGAAAGCTTTCTTGGGAATGATTCTGAATGTCTTACAAAATACAAGATGGCCGCCATGGACGTTTCTTTGCGCCATTTTTGCGGAAAATGAAAAATCGCAAATATCTCTAAAACAGTAAGAGATCGAGCGATTTCGAGCAAATTTTCAACCCGCAGGGTGGAGCAAGAGTCTTCAGGTGAAATATCAAAATTTTCAAATTTTACAATTTTGGCCGGCCATCTTGAACTTTTGCGGAAAATGAAAAATTGCAAATATCTCGAAAACCGTAAGAGAGCGATTTCGAGCAAATTTTCGACCCGCAAGGTGGAACAAGAGTCTTCTGCCGAAATATCAAAATTTTCAAATTTTACAATTTTGGGCGGCCATCTTGAATTTTTGCGGAAAATGAAAAATCGCAAATATCTCGAAAACCGTAAGAGATAGAGTGATTTCGAGCGAATCTTGGACCCACAGGGTAGAATTTTAACAATTTTGGGTTGCCATCTTGAATTTTTGCGGAAAATGAAAAATGAAAAATTTCTCTTGACTTGTTCGCTCAGTGGATACAATTTGCATCTGGCCACAGATGCGGTCTTGGTCTAGTTATTTTTGAGTTTTTCAGTTTGGTGTATCTTTATGACATATCTGGCCATCACATTACCTGATAAAACACTAATTCTTATGTATATTTTAGATGAAAACAACAATTTAATAACATATTACATTCATTTTGAAACAATATAACAACTATTTAGACCAGTCTTGTCTGTTACATCTTGCAATGAGTTTGTAATCTTTTATTTCACTGCACTATTTTATCTCTGAACCTAGTTATGCACATTTACGTAAAATTTGTTTGTAATCACACAAAGGTTTCTTGGCCATGGTTGCTTCTGTACAACCGCATAACAATGTTAGACCTAATAAATGGACTAATGCTGCAGTTACATTTGGTTACACTTGGTCATTTTTGATTCTCATTTGATTCTCTTCTGTCTAAGTTGATTTCTGTAGTTTAGATGAGTAATATCTATTATATCTGGTGTAATAAGAAAATGAAACACTGGTTATATGATGCCCCTTTCCTGTTATCCTTGGCGAAAACCAGTTCACAGTGTGTCCTAAAAGCTATCTTTAGGAGGATTTCTCAACCAATTGTAGTGTTTGTTGGTCATGTTCATCATTATGTTCTAAGTGAAGGAAATTTTATTTTCAATCATGCATGGATTTTAACCACAGACCTATGCTTGAACCCAATCTGTTACTTGTCCAGTGGCACCCGACATACTTGTCCAGGGGCTCCAACTCGACCTTGTGCCTATTCCTGGTTTCTATTTCTGCATTTTGACACACAGATTGCTTCATATGTGGGTATTGTGTGGTTTCTGTATTTAAAACTGCACATTGAAATAGTTTGAACTGTTAGAGATGCTATAATTACTGTCTGGTGCTGGATTATATTGATCCATGGACAGATACTAGTTTTATCCTTATTTGTGCTATTAAAAATTTGTCTCAGTGCTTTTATGTCTTTATATCTTGCTTGTTAAATTTCTTGGTGATACTTTCATGCAAATTACTGCAATATATTGCTCATACTTGACACACTACAATACTCTCTGAAGTTATCATGTCAAAATATCTCCCAGATACTCTTGGGGGTCATAAGTGACCCCGCACAAGTTTTGATTATATGAGCCATATGGATTGGCCGATGCTTACGAAATTTGAGTGACATATAAAGGAAATGTAGGTTGACAAATGCATGAAAGGAAACACTGTTGCGATTAAAATGTTAAAAAATGTTGCACAAATATATATGCCCGGGGTCATAAATGACCCTACCCGGTTGCTTGAGGGTTAAACAATTCCACTGGGATATATAATGGATTAACTAGGGTTTGTAGAACTACTCTTTGGTTTAGGTATAAACAGGAAAAGCTATTTACAATTCTCTCCTTTAAAATGTAATTTCAAATAACAAGCCCATTCTTTTGTTATAATTCCCAACTCAACACATACATTTAAATCATTATATCCCCAGACGAAAGTTTTATCTCCGTGGCGCTGCCGCTGCCGCCGTATAAATTTCCTTGTCTACAGGGAAAAAGCATTAACATTTCTTTTTCAAACTTGGTACACATATTAACCTTGGCCAGAGGAAGACCCCTATTGTTTGGTGACCTTAAACTCAAAATAATAAAGGAGTTATAGCCACTTAAGGACCCTAGGGACCCTAGGCATCTACCCCCTTATTATTTCATTAACTATTGCATTTAGAGATATAAAATGTATTGGGAGGTATTGTGAAACCATATATGGAGAGTCTAAATAGCCGGTCAGTTTTGCCCCCATCCCCCCCCCAACCACCCCTTCTGGGTCAAACTGGGGTAATAAAATAGCCTATTTTGAATATCGCAAATATCGTGAAAACCGTAAGAGATAGAGCGATTTTGATCGAATTTTTGACCCGCAGGGCAATACGAGATGATACTTACTTGATATCAAAATTTTCGATTTTTTTTCAATTTTTGGCAGCCATCTTGAATTTTTGCGAAAAACAGACAATCGCAAATATCTCGAAAACCGTAAGAGCTAGAGCGATTTCGATGGAATTTTTGACCCACAGGGTAGTAGAAGATGCTTCTTGCTACATATAAAAATTTTCAATTTTTTTTAATTTTTGGCGGTCATCTTGAATTTTTGCGGAAAACAGAAAATCCCAAATATCTCGAAAACCGTAAGAGCTAGAGCAATTTCGATGCTTCTTATTGAATAAAAATTTTTTTGATTTTTTCAATTTTTGGCGGCCATCTTGAATTTTTGCGGAACAGAAAATCGCAAATATCTCGAAAAACCGTAAGAGCTTAAGCGATTTCGATCGAATTTTTGACCCGCATGGTAGAAGATGCTTCTTAGTGAATAAAAAATTTTTCGATTTTTTCAATTTTTGGCGGCCATCTTGAATTTTTCTGGAAAACAGAAAATCTCAAATATCTTGAAAACCGTAAGAGAGAGAGCAATTGCAATTGAATTTTTGACCCACAGGGTAATAGAAGGTGCTTCTTAGCGGATATCAAAATTTTAGATTTTTTAATTTTTTGGCGGCCATCTTGAATTTTTGCAGTAAAACAGCAAATCGCAAATTTCTTGAAAACAGTAAGAGCTAGAGCAATTTCGATCGAATTTTTGACCCGCAGGACAGTGGATAGTGCTTCTTAGTGGCTATAAAAATTTTTGATTTTTAAAACTTTGGCGGCCATCTTGAATTTTTGCGGAAAACAGAAAGTCAAATATCTCGAAAACAGTAAGAGATAGAGGGATTTCAATCGAATTTTCGACCCACAGGGTAGCAGGAGATGCCTCTTAATCAATATGAAAATTTTCTTTTTTTCTCAATTTTTGGCGGCCATCTTGAATTTTTGCAGAAAACAGAAAATTGCAAATATCTCGAAAACAGTAAGAGTCAGAGCGATTTTGATCGAATTTTTGACACACAGGGTAGTAGAAGATGCTTCTTAGTAAATATAAAAATTTTAGATTTTTTTTCAATTTTTGGCGGCCATCTTGAATTTTTGCGGAAAACAGAAAATCGCAAATATCTCGAAAAACCGTGAGAGTCAGAGCGATTTTGATTGAATTTTTGACCCACAGGGTAGTAATAGTTGCTTCTTAATGGATATCAAAATTTTTTTATTTTTTTACTGAAGCAGGCATTAATTGGCTGCACCAGGTATAAATTGGCCACACATTCAAACGCTTCAAAAAGTCATATTTGTGTTTGTAGTCTTGAAATTGATACTATTCATTAATTTTTGGATCAATTAAGAATGTTACCAGCTTTGAAAAATATTGAAAGTTAAAAACATGGTGATTGCGGCCAATTTATGCCCAGTACTGCTCATAGGCATAAATTCGCCGGAGGCATAAGTTCCCCGCTGCTTATGTAAATGCTTCAAAAGGACAGATAAATTAATTATTCTATAATATTGAAAACTACAACATACCCAAAACTTAACAGTAATACTCAATTTCAGAGTGTTGAAGCCATTCATTTTTGAAGATATGGTGACTTTCGTCTGTGGCGAACTTATGCCCCCTGTGGCGAACTTATGCCCACAAGCAGTAGCTGTGTTGGTATCAAATGACAATATTCACACTGGTCAGCTACCCAAGTTCGTCACCTACCCAAGTTTGTCACCTCCATTTTAAACTCTAAAAAAAAGCAATATCACTGCAATTACAGTTTAAGTATGTACTACATCCAGTGGGCAAAGGATGTCATTTAGATATCTAAAATTTGTCTATATTAGGTTCTGATGGCAATTTGACGTCATTTTGACGTATAAAAATCTAGACGTAAAATAGATTGAATTTAGATATCTAAATAGATCTAAATTTAGATATCTAAATAGGTCTAAATTTAGATAGGTCTAAATGAGATATAATCAGATCTAAATATGATGTAGCGACGGCCATTTTTTCTTCCAAGATGGCGGCTTAGCAATAATAGGGGATTTTAACAAAGTATCTTATATTTTAAGACATGAAAATGATATTTGCAGTAAAATATCACTTTGCAAAACTATCTTTTTTGCAATATTTTATATATTGTTTATATTCTGTTTGGCTGAGAAGGGATATTCACAGTGATCTAATGGTTTCAGTTCATGGTGGCTCTGTAGGTCTGGCCATCTTAAAACTCTACAGTATATGACATGGTGCAAGCCCTTTCTGTGTGATACTTGTAGTCGGCCATCCAGGGACCGTGGAATTGTGACACATTATCCAGAGCCTTCTCAAGCTCTTCCAAGGCACCTTTCTTTTTCTTGAGTTTCTTCACTAGTGAGTCCACAGCCTTTTCAGCCCATTTCTCCTCCTCGTCTTCTTGCTTCTAACCCAGCAGTCGCTTCACTGAGCCACAGGGTAGTAGAAGATGCTTCTTATTGGATATCAAAATTTTGAATTTTTTCATTTTTTGGTGGCCATCTTGAAATTTTACGGAAACAGAAAATCGCAAATAAACTGTTTGAGATAGAGTGATTTCGATCGAATTTTTGAACCTCAGGTTATTAAAGGAATGTAGGGGGCTCGGTGGTGTATTGGTAGAGTTCTCGCCTCCAACCTCTGAGGGGTCTCCCAGTGGCCGAGTGGTTAGAAAGTTTGGCTCCTAATCAATAGGCTGTCACCAATGTGGGTTCGAATCCCATAAGTGTCAGATGCTGGGAACCTGCCCTGATATGACCCTGGCTGTTGAAAGGGGCGTAAAGCAACAACTTACTTTACTTTCCAACCTCTGAGGCCGCTGGTTCGAATCTCGGGCCAGGCGCTTCATGTTGGAAAGTTGGTAGTGACTTGCCCATGCCCAGTGGTTTACAGTGCAGTATGCACTGGTTTCCTCCACCTGTAAAACTACCCGTCGCAATATGACCTAAGCTGTTGAACGCGATGTAAAACACCAAATAAAATAAATTAAGGAATGTAAATATACAATATGAAAAATTTCAATTTCAACAATTTTTGGCGACCATCTTGGATTTTTGAGGACAGTAAATAATCGCAAATATCTCGTAAATCTCCTTTGTTGTTACTTTTATTTTTACACGTGCCATCAGGGGATATAATTTTGCTCTGCAAAATTAAAATGATGTCCTGTCCTTAACCCTTGTAGCGCTGGAGCCGGACAATTATAATCCCCAAATAAACAGATCTGTGTTTAACATAAACTCAAATAGATAAATATGTCACAAACCCATCACTAACCCTTAACTGTCAGGCTAAAACAATAGTTTGACAGACAAACAACCTGTTACAATGACACATAAAAAAATGCCTTTCCTAAGTTAAGTGGGAGAAGTGTCATAGGAGTCTTTTTAGCTCACCCCAATGCAGGGATTAACTGTAAAACCACAGAAAGGATTCCTTTTCATGTATTTGAGAGGGGCTTAATTGCTAATGCCTGGCAGGGTTTTCAGTGAAAATGTTTGCCAAATGTTTCAGCAGAACACTATATCTCATTTCAGAAAATACTGTCATAATGGGTAAATTATAATATTACATGAAATACAAAAATTAAGGAGTAAGCTTTGCAAAATGAGAAGCAATAAATATTAATATCTAACATCAGAAATAATGAAATATCCAATAAAATATTATTGAACAATAACAAAATCAGGTGATTCAACCCCTATTAATCACCCAGTAAAATTTAAAAACTTATGTTTCAATAAGGTTGAATTCTTCATATTTTAATGAAACAACTTATTTTGAATTTAATTTGGAAATAAAATTAAAAATTATTATGTTTTTAAACTTGGGTACGAAATGTCCTAGAATGAGTACGAAGTGTCCAAGTACGAAATGTCACAGTACTAAGTGTCTGAGTATGAAATGTCCTTTGTGACCCTGGATTCAACCAAACTTTTAGACGTCAAAATCAGGTTGATAATACATTGTATGACTCTGGATTTATCCAAACTTTTAGATGTCTAAATCAGGTTGATATTAAGCTGTTTGTTTTGTTGGTTGTTTGTTTTTGCTCTAAATAGCGTCATAGTCTGACCATGGATTCAACCAAACTTTTAGACGTCTAAATCAGGTTGAGATTAAGTTGTATGACTCTGGATTTATCCACACTTTTAGACGTCTAAATCAGGTTGACATTAAGTTTCTTTGTTTTGATGGATGGTTGGTTTTGCTGTAAAGAGTGTCATAGTCTGACCCCCGATTCAACCAAACTTTTAGATGTCTAAAACAGGGTGATATTATGTTGGATTTTTTGGTTGGTGGTTTTGTTGACTTTAAATCAGAGTCAGAAACACTAAATTTCAGACTAAAATAATATGTATGATCACTGGTCATGTGATTTGTTGGTAGATTTCCCAATATACTGTTCCTTGGTCTCCGTCAGGGTGGCCAGCTTGATCAGTGCGTTCGCCACCATCTTCAATGTCTGCATGGCCGACTGACTAGGGGGTTCTATAGACAGAGAACATATAGAAGCCACTTGGTAAATGGCTAGGTTACAGGCATTTTATTGTTCATCCAAATTTATGCCAAACACATCATTAAGACAAGAAGTATCTTTTATTTAAAACTACCTTAATTTGTTGAGATATGGGTAAGATTTTTTACAATCTTCACTTTAGACATTTATTGATACACTAGTGTCAATTAGCGTTTCATAGCTTTTGTTTCCAATTTTTATCATAATGCAATCTTCTTTATAATATTTGGCTACACTTGGACAGAAGTCAATCAACAGCCTATTAACACAGTCCTTCTGGTAACAAAAAATATATATATTTGAAACATCAACAATTATCGAGCAAACTATGCAATGAAGTCGAAAATTTCAATAAAATTTGGGACAAGTGGTTGCCACTTGTAGTTCAGTGATTCATCTATCGGCAGAAAATTTGAAATTGTATAACAGTATCCACCCTTTGTGTGTTTTTACAACTTTGATGTTTTGCAACTTTGTAGTTTGCAACTTTGTAGCTTTTAACTCATAATGAGAACTTTTATTTTAATAATGTATTTATAATAGCTATGTTGTATTGCACCTGTACAGTTTATCTGTTGGGGGCCTGCCTCGCCTTCCCAGATTCTTTGCACTCATGTAAAAAAGGGTGAATAAAACAAGCCAAAGAAAAAATACAATCTTTTTCTGTTTGGATTTCAACAGGTTCATATGACTGCATTTGTTTGTGCCATAGCTTGTACCTAAGTCGTGAGTGTGATGTTGTTTGTCTTGTTTGTGAAACAGTAGCATTCCTCAGGTAAAAAACTAGTTCCTTGTATTTCTGCAAGAAAGAATGCCTATAGATGGGGATATCTTACAGCCATTTGTGGATTTCTGTGTAGTTTATCTGTCACTGAATCAACTTCTGAGAGATAGAGAATAACATTTGTGAACTTATGTCCCAGAATGCATTGATGGGCACCTCTAGGTTCCAGATCTCCATGATTTCTGCCTGGTTGAGACAGAGCAGGGCCTCTATGGACACTTGTTCCACATCAGGCATGGTCTGCTGGTGTACTAAAGAGACAAGGCCGTTAATCAACTCCAAGGTGCTAGACTGGATCTCATTGGCTCAGTTGGTAGTGTGTTATGCTCATAATCTAAAGGTTGTGGGCTCCAAAATTAAAATTAAAGAATAGGACAGGATTATTTTTTGCACAGTAAAACTAAAGCATCCCAAACAGGAAGGTGAAGGTGACTGGAGACATATATTGATTTTATAAAAAAAATGACCAAGGTGACTGCTTATTAGCTATAGTTACATAATTATCAAAGGAGAATTTTGTTGTTGCACCTCAGAGTCTGTTTAGCAGATATTAGGTGCTATAAAATTACAGAATAGATCACAACACAAAACCCGCCTCCAACCTCTGAGGCCGCTGGTTCGAATCTCGGGCCGGGCGCTTCATGTTGGAAAGTTGATAGTTACTTGCCGATGCCCGGTGGTTTACAGTGCAGTATGCACTGGTTTCCTCCACCTGTAAACTACCCATCGCAATATGACCTAAGCTGTTGAACGCGACGTAAAACACCAAATAAATCTAAATCACAACACAAAACCCTTTTGAAAGTATTACCATTTCATGTGTGTCTCTTCTGCATGCATTAATTGCATTTAAAACTCTATTGATGTATGCATGCACAATATTTAAACTATTATAACGATAATATTGAGATACAGATAGAGTATAAAGGTGGATGATTTTCCAATTTTGGCACCTGAAATGGTCATGACTTTCCATGCTTGTTTGACTTGCATATGGATGTGCATATACTGAATACCTTGAAGCTCTTTTGGATCATTGTCCACATACATCCTTCTTTCCTCTTCATTCTGACCCACATATGCCCTTGTGGCGCTTCTCTGTGGTTTAGCACTAGCACTGCCCACTGTCTGAACTTTTTCCATGATTGGCAATTTTTGAGGCCTTCTGGTGGCTTTAGCCTTGCCATGGCCATTATTTTCACCACATATACTCCCTATAAAAGAAAACAAGCAATCACATGGGCTGACATTCATACCTCTAGGTAGTGTTGGTATTGTATAGTGTATCAAAATATTGATCAATTAAGGGCAGATTTTTAATACCGATAAAGTACAATATCAAAAAGATGGATGTCGATGGCAAGAACTTTAGATTACCAAGAATATAAAAGCTCTCCCAACAGACCTTACTGACCATATTAGTGTTAAAATATATTTCAAAAGTGGATATCATTGGATATCATATTTGATATGACGCAGATATCTCTCTGCACACTGCGGCAGCATGGACGGTGGCGTAATGCAGTCAAATCCATAGTATCCACCCGCCTTCCAGTGATACAAATAGTGGTGTATGAGAATAAGTTTTGACACTACTATAATTATATTTATAATCTAAGTGAATATATATAGGGGGCTCAGTGGTGTAGTTGTATAGTTCTCGCCTCCAACCTCTGAGGCCGCCGGTTGGAATCTTGGGCAAGGTGCTTGATATTGAAAAGTTAGTAGTTACTTGCGGACATCCGGTGGTTTACAGTACAGTATGCACTGGTCTTTCCATCTTTAACTATCCATCACAGTATGACCCTGACTGTTTAATACCATGGAAAAAACACTAAATAAAATAGAAATCTATTTTAAGTAAATAAAGTAAAAATTTGCTGCATTATTTATTATAACATTTAAGTTACACGAATTCTCATTTTTTTCAATACTTACTTTACATTAATAATATTATCAAGCCATGGACATGGAATTTTCATAATTTAACATGTGAACGTATTTTCATTTTGTTCCATTTCCAGCTAATCTCTAAACTATGAGGTTATTTATTAACTCATTAATATGCCTATTAAATTAACTAAATTTTAGTGAAGGTGTTACAAGTTTGAGCTTTGCTTTTAATTTTTCATAGTCATGGTACTAATGTTTTGTTGAGTAACTCAATCATACTATATGTCTGGGGTGACAGGAAGTGGTATTTAACTCTTAATACTCATATACATCTTCTGAAATACTAGCAAATATCATGCGCTACTTTGGAGAGCATGTTTTAACATCTGTCTGAGAGTAACATTTCTATGGGGTCCTGTTAGAATAATACTATACTAACTAAGGTTACAAACTCATTGCAAGATGTAACAGACAAGACCGGTCTAAATAGTTGTTTTATTGTTTCAGAATAAACGCAACATGTTATTAAATTGTTTTTTCATGTAAAAATATATATTAAAATTAGTTTCTTTATCAGATAATGTGATGACCAGATATATAAAAATAAGCACACCTAAAAAACTCAAAAATAATAATGTAAATATAAATATTCTCATATAATATAAATGTGGTCAAAATGACCTCATTTGGTCATATTAGTCGCTAAAATGGCTTGGTCGCTAGAGGGTAAAGATACTTTACTGGCTACCCATCAGACAATGAATTATCTTTAAAACCCTGGTCCATGTGTACAATTACCTCACTTCTGGTCATCCTAACTATTTTACACCACATCTCTCTTTGTACAAATCAGTTGTTAACACAAAGCGCTCTAACCCCAAAAAATTGTTCCTTCAGGTTCCTCCTTATTGTTCTACCATCCATAAATTCCAAGGTCCACTTCAACAACAGTTTCTCACATGATGCTCCAAAGTTATGGAATGATCTTCCACAAGATTTACGCAGTGCTCCAAATCTAATGTTTGAAAAAACAGCTAAAACCTAACTATTCAACAAATCTTATCCACCTTAGTTTTCTACTGCTGAATACTGGATTGCCTCCCTGGGTAATAATTTGAATATGTCTAATGTTTTCATGATTTTTGCCTTATGAACTGGATGGTGTGCCTTAGAATCTGTAGACCGGGGATTAAGCACTTGGACAACTGATTGATTGATTAACATACCTCCTTCATCATCACTTTGAAGTGAGCTTTGAACTAGCAAGGTTGAACCCATATTGAAAGTACCACTACATTTTCTGTCATTATTGTTTTCTTCAGCATCATCATCTTCACTGGAGTATATGACCATCTATGTGGACCACCATGGCCCTGAATTCTTTCTTCCTGATTGATCTCTGGAGAAATTAACTACAGTGTATACAAAATAGTGCTGTCAGAATTGTGACTAATACCAGTAGGTTTAGCAGCATGTCTCCTGTTCTCAAAACATTACATTGGTTGCCTGTGGAACATCGCTCTGTTTTTAAAACAGAAACACTTGTGTATAAGTTCCTTAACACTGGCTTTCCTAAATACTTCAGTCCATATCTGGTTCCATACTACAGTGGTTATAACACTAGGAGTAGTTGTGGTGATGGAAATCTCCTAGTTGTTCCAAGGTTTCTACCATCCATTCATAAGTCTGCTAAACAATTTGGTCATAGTTTCTCTTTTGATGCTCCTACAGTTTGGAATGCTCTGCCAGATGTAGTTCGTGCATCCCCCTAGGTCAATTCATTCAGAAGGAAGCTTAAAGCTTATCTATTCAACAAGGCCTATCCACCATAGTTCTATCCCATCAGGCTGATTCCGCGGTGCCGACCTCCTTTTCACCCCTGGATCTATGTATCTGAATACTGTCTTTGTTTAGATGTGCCTCAGAAGTCTGCCATTAGGTGGAAAATGAGCGCTATAAAAGTCATATTGGAATTAGAATTAGAATTCTTACGAAGTTTTAATTGCTTTTCAAAAAGGTTTATGCAGTTTGGTTGTTAGAATTCTTGCATCCCTTCTATATGAAACAATTAGCTAAAATTAAATGGGGTACATATTTTTCTAGAGAAATAAATATATCAAATGGTGTTAAATAGGGGAATTTCTTCTCTTATTTTATTTGTGTCATACATTGATAAGTTACTATTGAGGTCAGAGAGTTTAGATATGGCTGTCATATTGGTGATGATTTTATGGGATATTTCAGCTCTGTGGATGATGTTGTACTGCTCGCCCCAAGAATGACAGCATTAAGATGTATGTAAGAAGTGGCAGATGAGTTTTCAGATGACTATTCAATTAAATTTAATGTTGCAAATCTCAATTCCTGCCTTTTGAATCTGTCACCAGAGGCAAGGTAGCAGGCATGCTATGTAAAAACATGTTTATTGAATCTGGATTAAAAGCATACCATATGGGCAATGTAATTGGTCAAGGAAAAAACTGTTTAATGTCACAGATTTGATATCAAAATTTAATGTATCATTTAAAGGTGTATGAGTAATGTGCATTCTATCATCTGATTTCATGGTGTTTACTGATGTATGCTGTTGGGTCTTGGCATCTATTGTGCTATCTTTTACTTTTTAACCTTTCCAGTTTTCCATGAAAATTCCAACCGGTAACATCTTTGTGATCAATGCAATTGTGGTGTTGTTTTTAATTCCATGCAAACCAGGTCCTACACACTGGGTCAAACACCAGCAACCTATAAAGGTGACTAATTTGGCGGCAAATGATTTTTAATAGGGCTAGGGCTGTCACAAGTAGAGAAAATTATACTTAATAACCACTTAATACTCTACTTGCTAATCTCTATCTGTGAATACTAGTAATAGTATTAGATAAAAGTTTATTTCAGACACGTTATATGGTCCATATAAAAATAAAAGGTTTATAAAATAGTGTAAAATACAAGAGAAATTATTTACAAAATAAACATGTCTACCTTACACCTATTAACAAGATTTAAATACCTTATTTTCCAAAATATCACCCGGGTCTGAATTAACACCTGATCAGAATTTATTCCCCCCTCTACTGCCTTGTGAAATATATAAACGCCTGGTCCAATTTAATGCCCCCACTCCCTACCTCTACTGCAGCTGTTAAAAATGAAGACCCACTGCCACCAACAATTCCCTAAATGTGGAAAATGTTTATAAATGGCTGGCTAAAGTGATGGTTCCAGATGGATCTATTCTACCATGTTTTGATAAACTAAAGCTCATTCACTGCCTGGAGAACCTAAAGAAAGACTGTGAAAAAGATCAAAGTTCATAAGTACAATCATTTGAATACCATGCCAAAAGTGTTGGTGAACCAGAAACAAATTCAGTTCCTTCTGCGAGTCCAAAAATTGCTATTGTGGATGGAATGGTGCTTGTCCAAAATATGGCCAAGAAGTCAGGCACAATCAACACAGTCAAAGATGTTGGCCAGGCTAGGGTTTAGTCCCAAGCCACAGAATTGTGGCAGCATCATTTGGACCCACTGACACATGGATATTTCCAGGATGACAACGGCAATATACTGCCAACCACCACAAAGGTTCCACCCCACCACAGGCCATTGTAGAGCTAGTTAGATGTCAATGTCAAGCTAATTGCACAACCCAAAGATGTTCATGTCTGAAACACAACCTGGCTTGCCCAGATCTTTGTTTGTGTGGAAGTGACTGTGAAAATGACGCGGTTGTAATGCTGAATTTGACACTCAGGACAGTGATGAAAATCTGTAGAAACGTTCCTCCTAAATGATGCATCAGTGATCAAGATATGTAGATACATTCCTCCTAAATGATCTATGTACGTACTATGTGTATAACTCACAATAATATCATGAGTCATATTAGTTTTCTTCTTTTTCGTAGCAACTACTTTAAACATCAATAGATTCTTGCAGCAGGTACTAATATGTCGAGCAGTTTTTTACAATGCTGTTTTTTTAATACATTTATTTCAAATAACCCTTTTTTGCTTTTTTCATGATTTTGAGCACTATTTAGGTATCATCATTAGATTCCTTGACCTAGAAAACATATGGTTAGCATATTTATGCAAGTTTTAAGCTGACGAGAAGTCGAGACATTGGAAAAAAAATTTTGTGACGGCCATTTTGAAAATCCAAGATGGTGGCCTTAGTGATGTCTGCGCAAATGCCAACATTGATTTTTGGATGCCTTAGGGCCTGAGGATTCCAAAAATCTATAGGTTTGCTAATCTCCAAAGATTTTGAAGGAATTTTTATTTTAAGACATAGTGGACTGGACTATGTGTCCGTCTTCCTGTCGATCTCAGCGCTGATGCTGCAGCCGTATACGAAGGAGAGAGCGTTGAAGTGTGCGATAATTACAATAGCATGCATCAGTTCAGAAAGCGACCAGTTGTCCGCTACATGCTCTTGATCTTCCGGGTCGTTACAACACGTCTGAAAGACCAGCTGAACACAGAATGAATGAAACAACTGTTACCTAATTTGCTCTTGAATGACCCAAAATCCACAAGTAAACATGCTTTTAATGGCATGCATATCACTTGACCATTCCATTTCCTGATTTAATCGTAAGTGTCCACGTCTTCATTATCACCCATCCTGTCAACGATAAAAACAGATCTCAATGTACACGACAAACTTATACAGAATGGAATACAAAATGTACACAATGAACTAATACAAATTCTATAAAGTAAAAAAAATCTAAATTTGTGTTTTATGTTTCAATCAACAGCCACGGTTCTGGAGTACAATAAAGATTGCATGAACAGACAAGATACCCTTACACATATAGCAAAGGACAGAGAGATCTTTTCATTTGTGGAGTTGATGGCACATTGAACTGACATGACAGTCTCTTATTTAAGTCAAAATTACTGAACACTAGGCAAGGGACTTTTATATTACCTTTAACTTCTACATGTTTGTGTATGAAAAAATAATATTTCAAGTGATATATTCATTTTTAGTAAAAATTGTGATAAAATGAAAAAAAAATTTATGGTGACAAAATTCATTTTTGCTCTTACAGCTAGCATTATAGAAACGGTCATATTGGTATTATTGGTATAGGCTCTGAGCAAATCCATAGAACCCATACAGATATAACAACCCCCACAAGGAGAGTGCAAAATGCGACCACATGATGATAAGTGGTCATCCACAGCTTAAAATGCAGATATAACACCAAACATTGTTACCTAATACCTAGCCCAGTACATTGGGCATCAGAAGCCACTGTTATTGTAGAAAAGATGGAGCATATTCTAACAGAGCCAATATCAAGGAATTTCTTCAAAAGTTCCCAGAATTCTTTTACAAGATTTAACAGTGTTTTCAGACAGATTTTCACCCCAGGGCCTGCCAAAAATGATGTTCAATTTACTAGATAAATAAAAATACACATGTAAGTCACAATGTATATGCCTGATTTCCTTTTTCAGCTTTTTCTGCTACCTTTTCAACACCTTATCGGTATGTCTATGAATAGTGTTTCATTCATATATCAAATAATTGTACATGTAGATCGTATTTCATTGCATTTGAATAATGTTCACATGACAAACACACTTAATTTTTGACTTTATATAAGCCATATTAGTGAAATCCCAAGTGACAAGTTACTGTATTTAAGAAATGGACCTTTTTTGCCCTTGTGTAACATTTTCATGTCTCAAGTTACACATGATCATTAACACATTTTTAAAACGATGCATTCAATTATTTTAAAACTCTTAATGCAAATAGACTCTCTTTCAAGCTTTCTTATACCATATATTATATCATGTTCTTATTCATATTTAAATTTAAGCTGACATTTAAGATTAACTGTCCTAACTGAGAATATAATTCTATTAATCTATGTATATTGATGGCCCAAAATACAGAATTGTACATCTGGGGCCATATTCACGAAAGGTCTCAAGTCTCAAATCTACGATTTTGGTCTCAAATCAGATTTGAAACCCCTTGCTCAGCTGAGATTCACAAAAGGTCTCAAGCTGAGATTTGGCCGAGATTAGGTCTCAAGTCTAAGACTGCCTTGGGAGTGAATTAATGAATTAGGAACAAGACTTACTAACCACTCCGCTACTGGGACACCCCTTTACTTTGATAGAGCTATTCAGATAGTTTAACACTACTGTCCAATTCAATAAAAATATGTGCACATATATTGATTGTTTAAACAGCTTGTAAGTATGAATTCAACGTCACATGGGATTTCTTTTCTGCGAAAACAATCCCTCACAGATACCGCACAGGATTGTGGGTAATCTCAAAATGTAGGTTCTTGATACAAATCAAAAACATATATTTACAGGTCATATTTTTTTAAGAAAACTCTTTAGAATCTTTCATGGAATTTATTATGTATATCTGATCAAACATAACCAGTGGTATCTGCAATAAAACTTAGGGGGTTAATTATCAGCAGAAGTAAGTACGGGGCAGTAGACAACACAGAGAGATAGTTTTCTCTAGAAAAGAAGTCTTGCAAGAGAATGGCATGAATTAGAACAAACCAGATGATGTTCCTTCTCTTTTATAGCTCTGTTGATTTCTTCATTTTTAGCCTCAAATTTCTTCTCATCTGGAGCTTTTGGAACTTTCCGTACTGTAATATAAAGCAATCAAAACCAATCTTCACAAATCATATCACAAAAATCACGAGTATTTTACAGTCTCTGTCACGATCATGTGACCAATTTGTACAGACGGTTGAAACGCATACCCTGGCCGAATCGTGTTTCATCCCTGTATATAGTATGCTAGCTATAAGTCTTGCTCAAGTAGACTATTTGTACTTAAAAGACACAATACAAGCAAAAAAAATAAAAGTATTATACATTATTATATTTTTAATATTAAAAAGTATAAATCCATGTATATGTTATCAAATTGTATTAAAACAACAATAAAAAATTACATTACAAATTTACATGCATAATTGGGTTTGTTGTTTGAATCAATTCCTTTTGTATGTATGTACAAATTATAGTAAAACAATAATATTTTAATGAATAAAAATATAATAAAATTTAAATATAAGTGGTACAGCTTTCCACAGATCTAAACTGATATTTGAGACATGCCTGAGATTTTGGTCTCAGCTGAGATTTGCTTTGTGAATCTCAACTTGAGCAAAATCTCAGCTGAGACCAAAATCTCAGATTTGAGCCAAATCTCAGCTAAGACTTGAGACCTTTCGTGAATCTGGCCCATGTACTACAAAAACTATATATTTGAATTTTTACTTTACCGATATCGATTTTAGTATGGGGAAATTTTTAAACACGAAAGTAAACACACACACACACACACTTTACAGACCTACACATAGACTTAATTAGCCTCCTTATAAGTTAAAAGTCAAGTCAAATGCTGAATAACAAGGGTTTGCATATAGCCTTGAATGTGTCCTCTTGTCAACACTATGACAAAGATATTTAGGACATCCAAACACTTACACAACAGTCCCCATCTAGAAAAGTGCTAAGTGAGCCCCATGAACAAAACCTTGCACAAATTAGTCATTTCAATTGTGAATAATGTAGCATACTCTCCCTATCAAGTGACCAGTCATCATGCAATACTTCCAGAAAATCAACAGTGCCAGCAAAACAAAGAATATTGCAATTTTCTTCTTATAGGTCAGGATCATCCTTCATTGGAGAAATATTGCAGCATCAGGTAAACACCTTCTATGCATTCCAGCCTTTAGGTTTCTGCTCATTGGCTAATAATGCAACAACTTTTATAACGGAAACATTTCTCAGCAAAAATGCATTTTGGTACCAACATGATGTCTTCCAGTGTATGCCACAATGAAAAGTCAGAATCGTAGAGACTGGGTATCCCGTTGCTTCATGGGGCTTAAAACATTTCTGCAAGCAGAAAAAGTATGCCAGGAATCTGCCAATATAGTGACTAAAATCATCAGAGTGAAATACCTGGCTGATATACTGCCACTCTTAGAAGAGGGAATTAAAATAGTGCATCTTATTAGGGATCCAAGGGGGATATTGACTTCTAGGCTATTAACCATGGGTGAGCCAAACCTTAGAAGATATAAATTGAAGCTAAGAGCTAAGAGGATTTCTTATTTCAAAGGGAATGCACACAAGTATTGTAAAAAACTAAAGACAAACAGAGACTACTTTCTTAATGTAACAAGATAGGCAAACTCAAATCTTAACTGGAATAATTATGTGCTCATACGAAGACTTTGCTCATCATCCTGACAGCATGGTTTGAAATCTTCTGAACTTTACACAGACCAAACTTAAAGATAATTTATATTCATGGTTGAATGAGATAACCCACAAGCAGTCCAAGCTTGTTTATAGCATTGAAAGAGAATCGAATCAAACAGCTGGTAAGTGTAGAACTATATTGCCATATCACCTGGTCAAGATCATTGAAGAAGAATGTGGTCCAATACTTGATGCATATGGGTATAAACCAATGACTTCAGAGACTCAACTGAGAAACACCAGCATACCTATAATGACAATTCTTCCAGATGACATCCCACAATTGTGACATTGAACAATAAGTTCATGTTGACCTTGTTTTGTATGAAAACCTAGCTCACTATTTTCATTGAATCTTGTTTTCAAAGCTCACAAAAGAGCTTGATTGAGAGAATCAGATGCTCTGTACTTCATCTATTTCACCTATCAAGAAACTAATAAAAGATTTAGCTATAAGACTTAGTACCTGTAATGATATTATTTTGCTCTATACCTTATTTTGCTTAATATCTTTGTCCCTGCAGAAGTTCTTATAGAACCAGATGCAGCCAAACTGCATGCATTTTCCTTGTTATTCCAAGTTTTATCTTTCTCTTTATGAATCACAAAGTTTGGATCTAGTTTTGCTTTTGATGCTCTCACCATGTGGAGTGCTCTTCCTGATGAGATTCATAGCTCTCCATCCTTGGCCTCTTTTAGAAAGCAGATTCAAATGACCAATACACCAAAGCTTTCCCAACTGAGTCTTCAACATTTGGTTGCTGTTCTCCATGGTGCTTGGTCCCTCTTCTGTCCCTGAACTCTGAGTTTTGGTCTACTGTTTTTTGTTTTGCTGTGCCTCTTGAATGGGAGATTACACACATTTAAAGTACAATTAGAACTACCTGAGTAGTACTGTGAGTTTATGATTTATTCGCCAATACAAAACCTCATCCTTTATTATTACAACAATCAATGACCACTACTGATTATGTTGACAATTTTACTTGATATCAGGCTCAATGCCAGTACATCTACTGATAAGGAAACCTGCCTTTTGCTGGCTGTTGATGCCTCATGATTTCCACATGTTTCTTCAGGTTCTTCCGCATCAGCTGCTCCTGAAACACTGAATGTAAATATTTTACTTAATAACAATAATAATAATGATAATATAAAAATAAGAGGATAAGGATTTGTATAGCGCAAAATTGATAACAATTCTCTAATTGGTTTGAAACCAAGACTAGATAATCCTGTACATATATATTGTGCCTGTAGTAATCATTTGAATTACTGAATTGAAAATGGCAATTTGGTTACAACAAAATTACATGAACAAAAATATAATAGCAAGAAACGATGAGCTAACTGCATGTATAGTATGAGGCCATTTTCATTCACTATATGTACATCTCTAAAGAAATCACAAATCACCTGACAATTTTTTTGTAGAAATAAGAAAAATGTTACACATATTTCCATAGAAACATCAAAACAACACAATGTCTGAATGAAGAAACATTTAACAAGCAAACAGGCAAGCGAAAACCTCCCACTTAACATTTTGAAACTTGCAACAATGACCTGTGTTAAACAGGCAGACAATGCACGAAAAGGGGAAGTCACACCTCCAACATTTATTTGTAGGTTAGGTGCACGTGTTTTGACATTCTCTGAAAAATTTGAATGAAAAACCTCATCCTTTATTATTACAACAATCAATGACCATTACTGATTATGTTGACAATTTTACCTGATATCAGGCTCAATGCTCTCCACAATCTCCCAGGGACTAACAAATGAGGACCTGTGCTTGATGCACTGAATGAGGGAACACATGGCCAGCTTAATCTGCTCACAGTGAAAACGCTTGCTCGGGTCAATCATCATACTGGTGGGATGTCAATGAATGGGCACTGCAGTCTGAAGTTATATGTGTACACAATTGAAACTCAATATGATTCAAACATTTGTATATCGTTATCTTTATCATTATCTTCAAGTTCCTCCTTTTCGTCCTTCTCTCTATACATCATCAAAACAATTTGGACATAGTTTTACATTTGATGCCCCAGAGGTTTGGAATGATCTTCCAGATGAGGTTCGTGGCACCTCTTCTGTTGCTATTTTAAGGAGGAAGCTCAAGACTTACCTATTCACAAAAGCCTACCCGACATAGCCTCACTGTAATCTCGGTGTCTCCTTTGGTATAACTATGCTTTGCTAATGGACACAGATATCATAAATGTTTGCAATATGGCTAATCGTTTAATCACGCTTAACAAAAATACCAATTTTTGAATATATAGTTTTGTTAGTGTTTGAATGATGATAAAATATTCAATAGGTTTGTCACATTTTTGTTTTCAAACTAATTTCACAGCTTTTGGGAATTAAGTGGCACCTGGGTAGGGGGTGCCCTGAGAGGGCATATCTTCAGACAAACATATTGATGCCTGCTGGATGGAGTGTAGGGAATGTCTAAACATAGTTGATTCTTGGCTTCTGTGCTTATTGGTGGCATTTGAGTTTAGTGGATCCCCCATCCAATGTAAAATGCTGAACTCCATATTTTTCACTGAATGGCTGTTTTTTCAAAAATGTCTAGAAACTGGAGTGGATTTTTCAGGTTGGAATTTCTGAACACTGGTTTGATGTTCATACATCCTGTTCCTCAAGGGCCTTTTGGTTTCTCCAATGTATTGGAGGCCACATTTGTTACATCTGATGATGTAAATGGCATTGTTCAATTCACAGGTAAGTTTGTGTTTTGGTGGTAATGACTTACACTTGAATACTTGATTAGTTTGAAAGCTGGTGATCTGTTCAACTTTCTTGATTTTGGGGCAGTATGTCTTGTTTGTGCAGACTGGGATATGTGCTCTAGGGTTGGTGCTAGAAGGTTTTGGCGGGTATGTCATGGTACTACTGGTCAGTAGATATCTGAGATTGGGCAGTCTTCTGAAGCCCATTAAGGGTTTGTCCTTTAAGATTTGGCTCAGTTCCTCAGTGTTTTAGATAATATTCCAATTATTTTCAATCAGAGCCCCTATTTGTGGGTTTCTTGGATTGTATTGATTAACCATTACCGGTGCATCCTTTTTAGTTATTACCCCACAGCCTTAAAAGGCTTTGGGGTATTGTTTTCACCCATGGAATCTGGCTGGGCGGGCGGGCGGTCCGGCAGTCGGGTGGGCGGGCGGTCAGGCGGCGGCAAATATCTTGTATGGACTAGATTTCAGTAACAATAAGGGGTAGGGTGTTGATACTTGCTAGAGACATTGGTTGGGGGTGTAGGTGTGCAATGTCATAGTTTAGCCTTGATTTGACTTTTGACCTTGCCGTAGTGACCTTGACCTTATAAATCTTGTCCGGGCCATATCTCGGAAACTGTAATGTGTAGGAAGTTCATATTTGGTAGGAACATTGGTTAGGAAGTGTAGTTGTGCCTCGTCATAGTTTGACCTTGATTTGACCCTTTGACCTTGCCGTAATGACCTTAACCTTGAAAAATCTTGTCCGGGCCATATCTCGGACACTGTAAGGTGTAGGAAGTTTATATTTGGTAGGAACATTGGATAGGGGGTGTAGTTGTGCCTCGCTATAGTTTGACCTTGATTTGACCTTGCGGTAATGACCTTGACCTTGAAAAAATCTTGCCGGGCCATATCTCAGAAACCGTAAGGTTTAGGCAATGGATATTTGGTAGGGATATTGGTAAGGGGATGATCACTTCAACAGCATTCCCATGTTATTGAGCCCTATCCCGAGTGGCACATAAAATAACCTTGAAGATCTTGATAATTAGTTATCTCAAAGCCTCTGTCTCTATCTAGTTGTAAATATGATATTCCCAGCATGGCTCTGGCTGTTGATGCAGACATTAACCAACTAGACTCACTGACTTTTATTGTATTAGAGATTTGTTAAACAGGAATACAATAGAAAGGAAGATAGTTTTTGAGTACAAGAACAGTGTATCTTGTTAACTGATTTCTTATCGTTTATTGATGTTCACACAGGCAGTGGGGTCTGGGCATCTCTGATGCTATTTTTGAGACTGTTTCTAGTATTTCATCTTGTGTGAATTTTTTAGCTCTGTAGTAATGGTTTTTGAGCCTTTGGAATGGATATCCCCTCTTTAGGTAGTATCTTGTCAATTTAATTTCACAGCTTTATATGAGGGATTAGGTGTGTAACTACCTAATATTCATGTCACTATAATCTACGTCCTTGGAAAATTGAGACTTTATGACAAAATTGAACTCTTGAATTTTATAACATCACAATACAATACATATTTTAAAATTATCACTGAAATGTGACTAATACAGAAGAACATGATAAAGAGGTTAAGAATAACAGGTTCAATTAGTGTTGTGAGAGTGAATTTGAGGTCGGATAATAAGAAAATTCTGAAAAAAGGTGTTGGATAATGGACGTTATAATTTTTAATATGCTTAGAATACAAACTATGAAGTGTTTAGTGTTCTTTGGGGGATTCATTGTTTAAAGGGGAATATATTTTGTTCTATATCACTATACTCTACAGATATTAATCTTTCAAAAGAGAATATATGTATACTTTATGTCATATCTGGAGTATAAGCAACACATTCAAAGATGCCAGAATCTCAGATAATTCTGTCATTTGACAAAGTTTATATCTCCCTGTACTTTTAGTTAGAAATATTTGTTTAAAGCTCTTAATAATCTATACTAGGTTTGCAAGAAGTGTCAAAATATTCTAGATTATGCTCTTGGCGGCCATTTTGAAAAAAAACTCAAATTGAGGCCACCAGGGTGAGCTGTTGGCTTGGTTCCATATCCAGAATCAATAAGTATGTGCCAAAGAATATCTATACCAAATTTCATGCTTTTAACCAAAAGTGCACGAATCTTTCCTTAACCGCTCCACTATATGAATTGAATAGAAAAACTTTCAATTCGTTTCAGCACTTTTGACAGCCTATTCTTACCTTGTTAGGCTAAGATGCTGGAGATTTGTCCCTCTTTCCTCCTGGTACCCTGAAATTCTCCTCTTCTTTTTTATCAGGTGTCTTATCTCCTCCTTCACCACTGCACTCCTGTTACCCATGGCATTAGTTTCCAGCAATGCATGTGCCAGGTCATACATGTCCTCGCTGTTAATGGTGCTGCTGCATTCAGTTTGTCCAGGACTGTATGGTCCGGGACTGGGTCCACATACTGGATTGCCTGGACTGTACAGATACTGGTCCACAGTGTACATATTCTCAATAGGTTCAAGCATCCTGTAAACAAAAACAACAAATCAAAACATACATTCAGACTGGCTTATCCCCCACAATGGTCATACCCCCAGCTGGTGCTATTTGGATGTCGACCATTTCTATCACTGGATTATCCCTTCTTAGATTCAAGCACATTAGTAGATTATTATCGATTTTGTGCTATATAAAATCTTCTGTTATTATTATTATCCTTGCCGATGCTACAGCTCCTTTACCATATACCCCCCTGTTCCACCAAGGTGACTGAATCCTCTCTACAATAATATTTGTGACCCTACTTTTTAATGTAACTGCCATCACATTTATTGCATATTCATTGTAAAATTAAGTTAATGGGACACTTTTCAACTGCAAGTGGTCACACACACATGGCTAACAGTTTGCAACAATCTCAAACCATTTGATGTATAAGTGCCATATTACTGGTGGCCATTATCATATTAAACTTGTTAAAAAGTTTTATGTGCTTTAATTGTTCATAACTTACTACATAATTCTGGTTTTATAGCAATTCTATAGAAGTATGATATAACTGTACACAACAACAAACTTATATTCCAGGTATTCACTGTCATGCCATGGTATCCACTGAAAGAGACTGACAATTATATTAATAAGTTTGTTTGAGAACAGTAAGTAATGGGCAATTGTAAACTGGAAATTGGCCTACTTTTCTGATGAAAGATTGTATAGATATTCTGTTACCATCCATTACCAAGTTGGTCAATTGTTCCCTTGCTGAGGGTATTATTCCTACTAGTTTTAAACAGGCAGTGGTTACCCCACTCATTAAAAAAACTTCTCTTCCTGCTGAAGACCTCAAGAGTTACCGTCCCGTATCTGGACTAAGTTTTATGTCAAAGTTGGTCAAACGAGTAGTAGCTAAGCAACTGAATGACCATATTCATGATCATAACCTAGATAATAGGTTCCAGTCTGCTTACAACACAGGACATTCTACTGAAACGGCTCTGCTGTCTATCAAGAATGAGGTACACTTATCGCTTTCACGAGGTGAGGCTACTGCTTTGGTACTCCTGGATCTGTCTGCTGCGTTCGACACTATTGACCACTCTACCCTTCTGGATTGTCTCCAGTCATGGTTCGGTGTAGGTGGCTCTGTATTAAAGTGGTTCACTTCCTATCTCAAGGAACGTTATCAGTCCATAAAAATTGGCTCCACACTCTCGGATGCATGTTAATTGGTGTTTGGCGTTCCTCAGGGCTCTGTTTTGGGTCCCCTCCTCTTCTCACTCTTTACCACTCCCCTTAGTGTCATTTTTAGTAGACATCAAGGTATTGGGTAGCATTTCTATGCTGATGACACCCAGCTTTATGTACAACTTACTCATAAGAATGCCTCGGTTGCCTTTGATAAATTGAATAGATGTCTTCTTGATGTCAAGAACTGGATGTCCAGCAATAAGTTAAAATTGAATCCAGACAAAACTGAATTTATCATCTTCGGCTCAAAGAGACAAAGGGAATTGTTAAAATCACATCTCCCTGTTGATATTCTTGGAAATCTTCTTCAGCCAACTGACTATGTCAGAAATTTGGGTGTGTGGTTTGACTCTGATTTCTCCCTGTCTAAGCATGTACAAAGTATCTGTAAAGGCTGTTTTGCACAGCTCAGGGATTTCAGGTGTGTCAGAAGGTACCTTACCACCGAGGCTTCTACTCTGGTTGCCAATGCTCTAGTGAGTAGTAGGTTAGACTTTTGCAACTCACTCTTCCGGAGCCTATCTAAGTTTAATATACATAAGCTACAGTGTACACAAAATAGTGCTGCCAGAATTGTGACTAATACCAGTAGGTTTAGCAGCATGTCTCCTGTTCTCAAAACATTGCATTGGTTGCCTGTGGAACATCGCTCTGTTTTTAAAACATCAACACTTGTGTATAAGTTCCTTAACACTGGCTTTCCTAAATACTTCAGTCCATATCTAGTTCCATATCACAGTGGTTATAGCACTAGGAGTAGTTGTGGTGATGGAAATTTCCTAGTTGTTCCAAGGTTTTTACCATCCATTCATAAGTCTGCTAAACAACTTGGTCATAGGTTCTCTTTCAATGCTCCTACAGTTTGGAATGCTCTGCCAGATGAAGTTTGTGCATCCCCCTCAGTGAATTCATTCAGAAGGAAGCTGAAAGCTTACCTATTCAACAAGGCCTATCCACCATAATTCTATCCCATCGGGCCGATTTCGTGGTGCCGACCTCCTTTCTGCCCCTGGATCTATGCTTCTGAATACTGTCTTTGTTTAGTTGCGCCTCAGAAGTCTGCCATTAGGTGGAAAATGAGCGCTATAAAAGTCATATTAGAATTAGAATTAGAATTTCAACCTGTATTCAATGTCATAGTCTGACCCTGGATTCAACCAAACTTTTAGACATCTAAATCAGGTTGATATTAAGTTGTTTTGTTTTGTCGGGTGGTTGGTTTTGCTGTAAATAGCATCATAGTCTGACTCTGGATTCAACCAAACTTTTAGACGTCTAAATCAGGTTGATATTAAGTTGTTTTGTTTTGTTAGATGGATGGTTTTGCTGTACATAGCGTCATAGTCAGATCCTGGGTTCAACCAAACTTTAAAACATCTAAATCAGGTTGATATTAAGTTGGATTTTTTGGTTGGTGGTTTTGCTGACTTTAAATCACCCTCCAGAAACACTAAATTTTAGACTGAAATAATATGTATGGTCACATGTCATGTGATTTGTTGGGAGATATCCCAAGTCCAGACCACTACCTGTTTATCCCTGTTGTTATGTAACAGTCAAGTGACAAAACACTGCAAACTGATTGCCTTGCAGTATGATGCCTACTTTAATCTAAGCTTTAATCTAAGCTTTTGGGAATTAAGTGGCACCTGGGTAGGGGGTTCCCTGAGAGGGCATATCTTCAGACAAACATATTGATGCCTGCTGGATGGAGTGTAGGGAATGCCCAAATATAGTATAATTCTCAGCTTCTGTGCTTATTGGTGGCATTTGAGTTCAGTGGATCCCCCATCCAATGTAAAATGCTGAACTCCATATTTTTCACTGAATGGCTGTTCTTTCAAAAATGTCTAGAAACTGGAGTGGATTTTTCAGGTTGGAATTTCTGAACACTGGTTTGATGTTCATACATCCTGTTCCTGAAGGGCCTTTTGGTTTCTCCAATGTATTGGAGGCCACATTTGTTACATCTGATGATCTAAATGGCATTGTTCAATTCACAGGTAAGTTTGTGTTTTGGTGGTAATGACTTACACTTGAATACTTGATTAGTTTGAAAGCTGGTGATCTGTTCAACTTTCTTGATTTTGGGGCAGTATGTCTTGTTTGTGCAGACTGGGATATGTGCTCTAGGGTTGGTGCTAGGTTTTGGTGGGTATGTCATGGTACTACTGGTCAGTAGATATCTGAGATTGGGCAGTCTTCTGAAGCCCATTAAGGGTTTGTCCTTTAAGATTTGGCTCAGTTCCTCAGTGTTTTAGATAATATTCCAATTATTTTCAATCAGAGCCCCTATTTGTGGGTTTCTTGGTTTGTATTGATTAACCATTACCGGTGCATCCTTTTTAGTTATTACCCCACAGCCTTAAAAGGCTTTGGGGTATTGTTTTCACCCATGGAATCTGGCTGGGCGGGCGGTCGGGCGGGCGGGCGGTCAGGCGGCGGCAAATATCTTGTATGGACTAGATTTCAGTAACAATAAGGGGTAGGGTGTTGATACTTGCTAGAGACATTGGTTGGGGGGTGTAAGTGTGCAATGTCATAGTTTAACCTTGATTTGACTTTTGACCTTGCCGTAGTGACCTTGACCTTAAAAATCTTGTCCGGGCCATATCTCGGAAACTGTAATGTGTAGGAAGTTCATATTTGGTAGGAACATTGGTTAGGAAGTGTAGTTGTGCCTCGTCATAGTTTGACCTTGATTTGACCCTTTGACCTTGCCGTAATGACCTTAACCTTGAAAAATCTTGTCCGGGCCATATCTCGGACACATTTTTATTTTTAGAATATCTTCAAGCTTTCTGCCCATTTATAATATGGTGGTGTGCCATCCCTAGTTTCTGAAAATAATGGGATGTTGCCGCATTCTGCACTGGCCTCAGGTTCAAACCTTAGCGTCGTGGAGTCCCAGCCAGTGAGCGTGATTTGTTGCTTTTGTCGGACTTGCCTGAGCTGTGTGTTTTGTTAGAGTCGCTGCATTTTGTGGAGATGCCGCCATTTGATTGGAGCTCGTTCTCCTCACCAGGAACAGGCGGACATGGAGCAGACTCAGTGAATCTCATAGAGTCTGAAAGAAAGCGGTCCACTTCCATAGTCATGCACTGAATGAGGGAACACATGGCCAGCTTAATCTGCTCACAGTGAAAACGCTTGCTTGGGTCAATCATCATACTGGTGGGGATGTCAATGAATGGGCACTGCAGTCTGAAGTTATATGTGTACACAATTGAAACTCAATATGATTCAAACATTTGTATATCGTTATCTTTATCATTATCTTCAAGTTCCTCCTTTTCGTCCTTCTCTCTATACATCATCAAAACAATTTGGACATAGTTTTACATTTGATGCCCCAGAGGTTTGGAATGATCTTCCAGATGAGGTTCGTGGCACCTCTTCTGTTGCTATTTTAAGGAGGAAGCTCAAGACTTACCTATTCACAAAAGCCTACCCGACATAGCCTCACTGTAACCTCGGTGTCTCCTTTGGTATAACTATGCTTTGCTAATGGACACAGATATCATAAATGTTTGCAATATGGCTAATCGTTTAATCACGCTTAACAAAAATACCAATTTTTGAATATATAGTTTTGTTAGTGTTTGAATGATGATAAAATATTCAATAGGTTTGTCACATTTTTGTTTTCAAACTAATTTCACAGCTTTTGGGAATTAAGTGGCACCTGGGTAGGGGGTGCCCTGAGAGGGCATATCTTCAGACAAACATATTGATGCCTGCTGGATGGAGTGTAGGGAATGTCTAAACATAGTTGATTCTTGGCTTCTGTGCTTATTGGTGGCATTTGAGTTTAGTGGATACGCCATCCAATATAACATGCTGAAGTCCACATTTTTCACTGAATGGCTGTTATGTGAAAAATGTCTAGAAACTGGAATGGATTTTTCAGGTTGGAATTTCTGAACACTGGTTTGATGTTCATACATCCTGTTCCTGAAGGGCTTTTTGGTTTCTCCAATGTATTGGAGGCCACATTTGTTACATCTGATGATGTAAATGGCATTGTTCAATTCACAGGTAAGTTTGTGTTTTGGTGGTAATGACTTACACTTGAATACTTGATTAGTTTGAAAGCTGGTGATCTGTTCAACTTTCTTGATTTTGGAGCAGTATGTGCATTTGCCTAGTCTTGTTTGTGCAGACTGGGATATGTACTCTAGGGTTGGTGCTAGAAGGTTTTGGCGGGTATGTGATGGTACTACTGGTCAGAAGATCTCTGAGATTGGGCAGTCTCTCTTGATTGAGAGAATCAGATGGTCTGTACTTCATCTATTTCACCCATCAACAAACTAATAAAAGATTTACCTATAAGACTTAGTACCTGTAATGATATTATTTTGCTCTATACCTTATTTTGCTTAATATCTTTGTTCCTGCACAAGTTCTTATAGAACCAGATGCAGCCAAACTGGATGCATTTTCCTTGTTATTCCAAGTTTTATCTTTCTCTTTATGAATCACAAAGTTTGGATCTAGTTTTGCTTTTGATGCTCTCACCATGTGGAGTGCTCTTCCTGATGAGATTCATAGCTCTCCATCCTTGGCCTCTTTTACAAAGCAGATTCAAACCCACCTATACACCAAAGCTTTCCCAACTTAGTCTTCAACATTTGGTTGCTGTTCTCCATGGTGCTTGGTCCCTCTTCTGTCCCTGAACTCTGAGTTTTGGTCTACTGTTTTTTGTTTTGCTGTGCCTCTTGAATGGGAGATTACACACATTTAAAGTACAATTAGAACTACCTGAGTAGTACTGTGAGTTTATGATTTATTCGCCAATACAAAACCTCATCCTTTATTATTACAACAATCAATGACCACTACTGATTATGTTGACAATTTTACCTGATATCAGGCAGAATGCCAGTACATCTACTGATAAGGAAACCTGCCTCTTGCTGGCTGTTGATGCCTCATGATTTCCACATGTTTCTTCAGGTTCTTGTGCAACAACATCAGCTGCTCCTGAAACATTGAATGTAAATATTTTACTTAATAACAATAATAATAATGATAATATAAAAATAAGAGGATAAGGATTTGTATAGCGCAAAATTGATAACAATTCTCTAATTGGTTTGAAACCAAGACTAGATAATCCTGTACATATATATGGTGCCTGTAGTAATCATTTGAATTACTGAATTGAAAATGGCAATTTGGTTACAACAAAATTACATGAACAAAAATACAATAGCAAGAAATGATGAGCTAACTGCATGTATAGTATGAGGCCATTTTCATTCACTATATGTACATCTCTAAAGAAATCACAAATCACCTGACAATTTTTTTGTAGAAATAAGAAAAATGTTACACATATTTCCATAGAAACATCAAAACAACACAATGTCTGAATGAAGAAACATTTAACAAGCAAACAGGCAAGCGAAAACCTCCCACTTAACATTTTGAAACTTGCAACAATGACCTGTGTTAAACAGGCAGACAATGCAGGAAAAGGGGAAGTCACACCTCCAACATTTATTTGTAGGTTAGGTGCACGTGTTTTGACATTCTCTGAAAAATTTGAATGAAAAACCTCATCTTTTATTATTACAACAATCAATGACCATTACTGATTATGTTGACAATTTTACCTGATATCAGGCTCAATGCTCTCCACGATCTCCCAGGGACTAACAAATGAGGACCTGTGCTTGATGCACTGAATGAGGGAACACATGGCCAGCTTAATCTGCTCACAGTGAAAACGCTTGCTTGGGTCAATCATCATACTGGTGGGGATGTCAATGAATGGGCACTGCAGTCTGAAGTTATATGTGTACACAATTGAAACTCAATATGATTCAAATATTTGTATATCGTTATCTTTATCATTATCTTCAAGTTCCTCCTTTTCGTCCTTCTCTCTATACATCATCAAAACAATTTGGACATAGTTTTACATTTGATGCCCCAGAGGTTTGGAATGATCTTCCAGATGAGGTTTGTGGCACCTCTTCTGTTGCTATTTTAAGGAGGAAGCTCAAGACTTACCTATTCACGAAAGCCTACCCGTCATAGCCTCACTGTAATCTCGGTGTCTCCTTTGATATGACTATGCTTTGCTAATGGACACAGATATCATAAATGTTTGCAATATGGCTAATCGTTTAATCACGCTTAACAAAAATACCAATTTTTGAATATATAGTTTTGTTAGTGTTTGAATGCTGATAAAATATTCAATAGGTTTGTCACATTTTTGTTGTCAAACTTTTTTCACAGCTTTTGGGAATTAAGTGGCACCTGGGTAGGGGGTTCCCTGAGAGGGCATATCTTCAGACAAACATATTGATGCCTGCTGGATGGAGTGTAGGGAATGCCCAAATATAGTATAATTCTCAGCTTCTGTGCTTATTGGTGGCATTTGAGTTTAGTGGATCCCCCATCCAATGTAAAATGCTGAACTCCATATTTTTCACTGAATGGCTGTTTTTTCAAAAATGTCTAGAAACTGGAGTGGATTTTTCAGGTTGGAATTTCTGAACACTGGTTTGATGTTCATACATCCTGTTCCTCAAGGGCCTTTTGGTTTCTCCAATGTATTGGAGGCCACATTTGTTACATCTGATGATGTAAATGGCATTGTTCAATTCACAGGTAAGTTTGTGTTTTGGTGGTAATGACTTACACTTGAATACTTGATTAGTTTGAAAGCTGGTGATCTGTTCAACTTTCTTGATTTTGGGGCAGTATGTCTTGTTTGTGCAGACTGGGATATGTGCTCTAGGGTTGGTGCTAGAAGGTTTTGGCGGGTATGTCATGGTACTACTGGTCAGTAGATATCTGAGATTGGGCAGTCTTCTGAAGCCCATTAAGGGTTTGTCCTTTAAGATTTGGCTCAGTTCCTCAGTGTTTTAGATAATATTCCAATTATTTTCAATCAGAGCCCCTATTTGTGGGTTTCTTGGATTGTATTGATTAACCATTACCGGTGCATCCTTTTTAGTTATTACCCCACAGCCTTAAAAGGCTTTGGGGTATTGTTTTCACCCATGGAATCTGGCTGGGCGGGCGGGCGGTCCGGCGGTCGGGTGGGCGGGCGGTCAGGCGGCGGCAAATATCTTGTATGGACTAGATTTCAGTAACAATAAGGGGTAGGGTGTTGATACTTGCTAGAGACATTGGTTGGGGGTGTAGGTGTGCAATGTCATAGTTTAGCCTTGATTTGACTTTTGACCTTGCCGTAGTGACCTTGACCTTATAAATCTTGTCCGGGCCATATCTCGGAAACTGTAATGTGTAGGAAGTTCATATTTGGTAGGAACATTGGTTAGGAAGTGTAGTTGTGCCTCGTCATAGTTTGACCTTGATTTGACCCTTTGACCTTGCCGTAATGACCTTAACCTTGAAAAATCTTGTCCGGGCCATATCTCGGACACTGTAAGGTGTAGGAAGTTTATATTTGGTAGGAACATTGGATAGGGGGTGTAGTTGTGCCTCGCTATAGTTTGACCTTGATTTGACCTTGCGGTAATGACCTTGACCTTGAAAAAATCTTGCCGGGCCATATCTCAGAAACCGTAAGGTTTAGGCAATGGATATTTGGTAGGGATATTGGTAAGGGGATGATCACTTCAACAGCATTCCCATGTTATTGAGCCCTATCCCGAGTGGCACATAAAATAACCTTGAAGATCTTGATAATTAGTTATCTCAAAGCCTCTGTCTCTATCTAGTTGTAAATATGATATTCCCAGCATGGCTCTGGCTGTTGATGCAGACATTAACCAACTAGACTCACTGACTTTTATTGTATTAGAGATTTGTTAAACAGGAATACAATAGAAAGGAAGATAGTTTTTGAGTACAAGAACAGTGTATCTTGTTAACTGATTTCTTATCGTTTATTGATGTTCACACAGGCAGTGGGGTCTGGGCATCTCTGATGCTATTTTTGAGACTGTTTCTAGTATTTCATCTTGTGTGAATTTTTTAGCTCTGTAGTAATGGTTTTTGAGCCTTTGGAATGGATATCCCCTCTTTAGGTAGTATCTTGTCAATTTAATTTCACAGCTTTATATGAGGGATTAGGTGTGTAACTACCTAATATTCATGTCACTATAATCTACGTCCTTGGAAAATTGAGACTTTATGACAAAATTGAACTCTTGAATTTTATAACATCACAATACAATACATATTTTAAAATTATCACTGAAATGTGACTAATACAGAAGAACATGATAAAGAGGTTAAGAATAACAGGTTCAATTAGTGTTGTGAGAGTGAATTTGAGGTCGGATAATAAGAAAATTCTGAAAAAAGGTGTTGGATAATGGACGTTATAATTTTTAATATGCTTAGAATACAAACTATGAAGTGTTTAGTGTTCTTTGGGGGATTCATTGTTTAAAGGGGAATATATTTTGTTCTATATCACTATACTCTACAGATATTAATCTTTCAAAAGAGAATATATGTATACTTTATGTCATATCTGGAGTATAAGCAACACATTCAAAGATGCCAGAATCTCAGATAATTCTGTCATTTGACAAAGTTTATATCTCCCTGTACTTTTAGTTAGAAATATTTGTTTAAAGCTCTTAATAATCTATACTAGGTTTGCAAGAAGTGTCAAAATATTCTAGATTATGCTCTTGGCGGCCATTTTGAAAAAAAACTCAAATTGAGGCCACCAGGGTGAGCTGTTGGCTTGGTTCCATATCCAGAATCAATAAGTATGTGCCAAAGAATATCTATACCAAATTTCATGCTTTTAACCCAAAGTGCACGAATCTTTCCTTAACCGCTCCACTATATGAATTGAATAGAAAAACTTTCAATTCGTTTCAGCACTTTTGACAGCCTATTCTTACCTTGTTAGGCTAAGATGCTGGAGATTTGTCCCTCTTTCCTCCTGGTACCCTGAAATTCTCCTCTTCTTTTTTATCAGGTGTCTTATCTCCTCCTTCACCACTGCACTCCTGTTACCCATGGCATTAGTTTCCAGCAATGCATGTGCCAGGTCATACATGTCCTCGCTGTTAATGGTGCTGCTGCATTCAGTTTGTCCAGGACTGTATGGTCCGGGACTGGGTCCACATACTGGATTGCCTGGACTGTACAGATACTGGTCCACAGTGTACATATTCTCAATAGGTTCAAACATCCTGTAAACAAAAACAACAAATCAAAACATACATTCAGACTGGCTTATCCCCCACAATGGTCATACCCCCAGCTGGTGCTATTTGGATGTCGACCATTTCTATCACTGGATTATCCCTTCTTAGATTCAAGCACATTAGTAGATTATTATCGATTTTGTGCTATATAAAATCTTCTGTTATTATTATTATCCTTGCCGATGCTACAGCTCCTTTACCATATACCCCCCTGTTCCACCAAGGTGACTGAATCCTCTCTACAATAATATTTGTGACCCTACTTTTTAATGTAACTGCCATCACATTTATTGCATATTCATTGTAAAATTAAGTTAATGGGACACTTTTCAACTGCAAGTGGTCACACACACATGGCTAACAGTTTGCAACAATCTCAAACCATTTGATGTATAAGTGCCATATTACTGGTGGCCATTATCGTATTAAACTTGTTAAAAAGTTTTATGTGCTTTAATTGTTCATAACTTCCTACATAATTCTGGTTTTATAGCAATTTTATAGAAGTATGATATAACTGTACAGAACAACAAACTTATATTCCAGGTATTCACTGTCATGCCATGGTATCCACTGAAAGAGACTGACAATTATATTAATAAGTTTGTTTGAGAACAGTAAGTAATGGGCAATTGTAAACTGGAAATTGGCCTACTTTTCTGATGAAAGATTGTATAGATATTCTGTTACCATCCATTACCAAGTTGGTCAATTGTTCCCTTGCTGAGGGTATTATTCCTACTAGTTTTAAACAGGCAGTGGTTACCCCACTCATTAAAAAAACTTCTCTTCCTGCTGAAGACCTCAAGAGTTACCGTCCCGTATCTGGACTAAGTTTTATGTCAAAGTTGGTCAAACGAGTAGTAGCTAAGCAACTGAATGACCATATTCATGATCATAACCTAGATAATAGGTTCCAGTCTGCTTACAACACAGGACATTCTACTGAAACGGCTCTGCTGTCTATCAAGAATGAGGTACACTTATCGCTTTCACGAGGTGAGGCTACTGCTTTGGTACTCCTGGATCTGTCTGCTGCGTTCGACACTATTGACCACTCTACCCTTCTGGATTGTCTCCAGTCATGGTTCGGTGTAGGTGGCTCTGTATTAAAGTGGTTCACTTCCTATCTCAAGGAACGTTATCAGTCCATAAAAATTGGCTCCACACTCTCGGATGCATGTTAATTGGTGTTTGGCGTTCCTCAGGGCTCTGTTTTGGGTCCCCTCCTCTTCTCACTCTTTACCACTCCCCTTAGTGTCATTTTTAGTAGACATCAAGGTATTGGGTAGCATTTCTATGCTGATGACACCCAGCTTTATGTACAACTTACTCATAAGAATGCCTCGGTTGCCTTTGATAAATTGAATAGATGTCTTCTTGATGTCAAGAACTGGATGTCCAGCAATAAGTTAAAATTGAATCCAGACAAAACTGAATTTATCATCTTCGGCTCAAAGAGACAAAGGGAATTGTTAAAATCACATCTCCCTGTTGATATTCTTGGAAATCTTCTTCAGCCAACTGACTATGTCAGAAATTTGGGTGTGTGGTTTGACTCTGATTTCTCCCTGTCTAAGCATGTACAAAGTATCTGTAAAGGCTGTTTTGCACAGCTCAGGGATTTCAGGTGTGTCAGAAGGTACCTTACCACCGAGGCTTCTACTCTGGTTGCCAATGCTCTAGTGAGTAGTAGGTTAGACTTTTGCAACTCACTCTTCCGGAGCCTATCTAAGTTTAATATACATAAGCTACAGTGTACACAAAATAGTGCTGCCAGAATTGTGACTAATACCAGTAGGTTTAGCAGCATGTCTCCTGTTCTCAAAACATTGCATTGGTTGCCTGTGGAACATCGCTCTGTTTTTAAAACATCAACACTTGTGTATAAGTTCCTTAACACTGGCTTTCCTAAATACTTCAGTCCATATCTAGTTCCATATCACAGTGGTTATAGCACTAGGAGTAGTTGTGGTGATGGAAATTTCCTAGTTGTTCCAAGGTTTTTACCATCCATTCATAAGTCTGCTAAACAACTTGGTCATAGGTTCTCTTTCAATGCTCCTACAGTTTGGAATGCTCTGCCAGATGAAGTTTGTGCATCCCCCTCAGTGAATTCATTCAGAAGGAAGCTGAAAGCTTACCTATTCAACAAGGCCTATCCACCATAATTCTATCCCATCGGGCCGATTTCGTGGTGCCGACCTCCTTTCTGCCCCTGGATCTATGCTTCTGAATACTGTCTTTGTTTAGTTGCGCCTCAGAAGTCTGCCATTAGGTGGAAAATGAGCGCTATAAAAGTCATATTAGAATTAGAATTTCAACCTGTATTCAATGTCATAGTCTGACCCTGGATTCAACCAAACTTTTAGACATCTAAATCAGGTTGATATTAAGTTGTTTTGTTTTGTCGGGTGGTTGGTTTTGCTGTAAATAGCATCATAGTCTGACTCTGGATTCAACCAAACTTTTAGACGTCTAAATCAGGTTGATATTAAGTTGTTTTGTTTTGTTAGATGGATGGTTTTGCTGTACATAGCGTCATAGTCAGATCCTGGGTTCAACCAAACTTTAAAACATCTAAATCAGGTTGATATTAAGTTGGATTTTTTGGTTGGTGGTTTTGCTGACTTTAAATCACCCTCCAGAAACACTAAATTTTAGACTGAAATAATATGTATGGTCACATGTCATGTGATTTGTTGGGAGATATCCCAAGTCCAGACCACTACCTGTTTATCCCTGTTGTTATGTAACAGTCAAGTGACAAAACACTGCAAACTGATTGCCTTGCAGTATGATGCCTACTTTAATCTAAGCTTTAATCTAAGCTTTTGGGAATTAAGTGGCACCTGGGTAGGGGGTTCCCTGAGAGGGCATATCTTCAGACAAACATATTGATGCCTGCTGGATGGAGTGTAGGGAATGCCCAAATATAGTATAATTCTCAGCTTCTGTGCTTATTGGTGGCATTTGAGTTCAGTGGATCCCCCATCCAATGTAAAATGCTGAACTCCATATTTTTCACTGAATGGCTGTTCTTTCAAAAATGTCTAGAAACTGGAGTGGATTTTTCAGGTTGGAATTTCTGAACACTGGTTTGATGTTCATACATCCTGTTCCTGAAGGGCCTTTTGGTTTCTCCAATGTATTGGAGGCCACATTTGTTACATCTGATGATGTAAATGGCATTGTTCAATTCACAGGTAAGTTTGTGTTTTGGTGGTAATGACTTACACTTGAATACTTGATTAGTTTGAAAGCTGGTGATCTGTTCAACTTTCTTGATTTTGGGGCAGTATGTCTTGTTTGTGCAGACTGGGATAGGTGCTCTAGGGTTGGTGCTAGGTTTTGGCGGGTATGTCATGGTACTACTGGTCAGTAGATATCTGAGATTGGGCAGTCTTCTGAAGCCCATTAAGGGTTTGTCCTTTAAGATTTGGCTCAGTTCCTCAGTGTTTTAGATAATATTCCAATTATTTTCAATCAGAGCCCCTATTTGTGGGTTTCTTGGTTTGTATTGATTAACCATTACCGGTGCATCCTTTTTAGTTATTACCCCACAGCCTTAAAAGGCTTTGGGGTATTGTTTTCACCCATGGAATCTGGCTGGGCGGGCGGTCGGGCGGGCGGGCGGTCAGGCGGCGGCAAATATCTTGTATGGACTAGATTTCAGTAACAATAAGGGGTAGGGTGTTGATACTTGCTAGAGACATTGGTTGGGGGGTGTAAGTGTGCAATGTCATAGTTTAACCTTGATTTGACTTTTGACCTTGCCGTAGTGACCTTAACCTTGAAAAATCTTGTCCGGGCCATATCTCGGACACATTTTTATTTTTAGAATATCTTCAAGCTTTCTGCCCATTTATAATATGGTGGTGTGCCATCCCTAGTTTCTGAAAATAATGGGATGTTGCCGCATTCTGCACTGGCCTCAGGTTCAAACCTTAGCGTCGTGGAGTCCCAGCCAGTGAGCGTGATTTGTTGCTTTTGTCGGACTTGCCTGAGCTGTGTGTTTTGTTAGAGTCGCTGCATTTTGTGGAGATGCCGCCATTTGATTGGAGCTCGTTCTCCTCACCAGGAACAGGCGGACATGGAGCAGACTCAGTGAATCTCATAGAGTCTGAAAGAAAGCGGTCCACTTCCATAGTCATGCACTGAATGAGGGAACACATGGCCAGCTTAATCTGCTCACAGTGAAAACGCTTGCTTGGGTCAATCATCATACTGGTGGGGATGTCAATGAATGGGCACTGCAGTCTGAAGTTATATGTGTACACAATTGAAACTCAATATGATTCAAACATTTGTATATCGTTATCTTTATCATTATCTTCAAGTTCCTCCTTTTCGTCCTTCTCTCTATACATCATCAAAACAATTTGGACATAGTTTTACATTTGATGCCCCAGAGGTTTGGAATGATCTTCCAGATGAGGTTCGTGGCACCTCTTCTGTTGCTATTTTAAGGAGGAAGCTCAAGACTTACCTATTCACAAAAGCCTACCCGACATAGCCTCACTGTAACCTCGGTGTCTCCTTTGGTATAACTATGCTTTGCTAATGGACACAGATATCATAAATGTTTGCAATATGGCTAATCGTTTAATCACGCTTAACAAAAATACCAATTTTTGAATATATAGTTTTGTTAGTGTTTGAATGATGATAAAATATTCAATAGGTTTGTCACATTTTTGTTTTCAAACTAATTTCACAGCTTTTGGGAATTAAGTGGCACCTGGGTAGGGGGTGCCCTGAGAGGGCATATCTTCAGACAAACATATTGATGCCTGCTGGATGGAGTGTAGGGAATGTCTAAACATAGTTGATTCTTGGCTTCTGTGCTTATTGGTGGCATTTGAGTTTAGTGGATACGCCATCCAATATAACATGCTGAAGTCCACATTTTTCACTGAATGGCTGTTATGTGAAAAATGTCTAGAAACTGGAATGGATTTTTCAGGTTGGAATTTCTGAACACTGGTTTGATGTTCATACATCCTGTTCCTGAAGGGCTTTTTGGTTTCTCCAATGTATTGGAGGCCACATTTGTTACATCTGATGATGTAAATGGCATTGTTCAATTCACAGGTAAGTTTGTGTTTTGGTGGTAATGACTTACACTTGAATACTTGATTAGTTTGAAAGCTGGTGATCTGTTCAACTTTCTTGATTTTGGAGCAGTATGTGCATTTGCCTAGTCTTGTTTGTGCAGACTGGGATATGTACTCTAGGGTTGGTGCTAGAAGGTTTTGGCGGGTATGTGATGGTACTACTGGTCAGAAGATCTCTGAGATTGGGCAGTCTCTCTTGATTGAGAGAATCAGATGGTCTGTACTTCATCTATTTCACCCATCAACAAACTAATAAAAGATTTACCTATAAGACTTAGTACCTGTAATGATATTATTTTGCTCTATACCTTATTTTGCTTAATATCTTTGTTCCTGCACAAGTTCTTATAGAACCAGATGCAGCCAAACTGGATGCATTTTCCTTGTTATTCCAAGTTTTATCTTTCTCTTTATGAATCACAAAGTTTGGATCTAGTTTTGCTTTTGATGCTCTCACCATGTGGAGTGCTCTTCCTGATGAGATTCATAGCTCTCCATCCTTGGCCTCTTTTACAAAGCAGATTCAAACCCACCTATACACCAAAGCTTTCCCAACTTAGTCTTCAACATTTGGTTGCTGTTCTCCATGGTGCTTGGTCCCTCTTCTGTCCCTGAACTCTGAGTTTTGGTCTACTGTTTTTTGTTTTGCTGTGCCTCTTGAATGGGAGATTACACACATTTAAAGTACAATTAGAACTACCTGAGTAGTACTGTGAGTTTATGATTTATTCGCCAATACAAAACCTCATCCTTTATTATTACAACAATCAATGACCACTACTGATTATGTTGACAATTTTACCTGATATCAGGCAGAATGCCAGTACATCTACTGATAAGGAAACCTGCCTCTTGCTGGCTGTTGATGCCTCATGATTTCCACATGTTTCTTCAGGTTCTTGTGCAACAACATCAGCTGCTCCTGAAACATTGAATGTAAATATTTTACTTAATAACAATAATAATAATGATAATATAAAAATAAGAGGATAAGGATTTGTATAGCGCAAAATTGATAACAATTCTCTAATTGGTTTGAAACCAAGACTAGATAATCCTGTACATATATATGGTGCCTGTAGTAATCATTTGAATTACTGAATTGAAAATGGCAATTTGGTTACAACAAAATTACATGAACAAAAATACAATAGCAAGAAATGATGAGCTAACTGCATGTATAGTATGAGGCCATTTTCATTCACTATATGTACATCTCTAAAGAAATCACAAATCACCTGACAATTTTTTTGTAGAAATAAGAAAAATGTTACACATATTTCCATAGAAACATCAAAACAACACAATGTCTGAATGAAGAAACATTTAACAAGCAAACAGGAAAGCGAAAACCTCCCACTTAACATTTTGAAACTTGCAACAATGACCTGTGTTAAACAGGCAGACAATGCAGGAAAAGGGGAAGTCACACCTCCAACATTTATTTGTAGGTTAGGTGCACGTGTTTTGACATTCTCTGAAAAATTTGAATGAAAAACCTCATCTTTTATTATTACAACAATCAATGACCATTACTGATTATGTTGACAATTTTACCTGATATCAGGCTCAATGCTCTCCACGATCTCCCAGGGACTAACAAATGAGGACCTGTGCTTGATGCACTGAATGAGGGAACACATGGCCAGCTTAATCTGCTCACAGTGAAAACGCTTGCTTGGGTCAATCATCATACTGGTGGGGATGTCAATGAATGGGCACTGCAGTCTGAAGTTATATGTGTACACAATTGAAACTCAATATGATTCAAATATTTGTATATCGTTATCTTTATCATTATCTTCAAGTTCCTCCTTTTCGTCCTTCTCTCTATACATCATCAAAACAATTTGGACATAGTTTTACATTTGATGCCCCAGAGGTTTGGAATGATCTTCCAGATGAGGTTTGTGGCACCTCTTCTGTTGCTATTTTAAGGAGGAAGCTCAAGACTTACCTATTCACGAAAGCCTACCCGTCATAGCCTCACTGTAATCTCGGTGTCTCCTTTGATATGACTATGCTTTGCTAATGGACACAGATATCATAAATGTTTGCAATATGGCTAATCGTTTAATCACGCTTAACAAAAATACCAATTTTTGAATATATAGTTTTGTTAGTGTTTGAATGCTGATAAAATATTCAATAGGTTTGTCACATTTTTGTTGTCAAACTTTTTTCACAGCTTTTGGGAATTAAGTGGCACCTGGGTAGGGGGTTCCCTGAGAGGGCATATCTTCAGACAAACATATTGATGCCTGCTGGATGGAGTGTAGGGAATGCCCAAATATAGTATAATTCTCAGCTTCTGTGCTTATTGGTGGCATTTGAGTTTAGTGGATCCCCCATCCAATGTAAAATGCTGAACTCCATATTTTTCACTGAATGGCTGTTTTTTCAAAAATGTCTAGAAACTGGAGTGGATTTTTCAGGTTGGAATTTCTGAACACTGGTTTGATGTTCATACATCCTGTTCCTCAAGGGCCTTTTGGTTTCTCCAATGTATTGGAGGCCACATTTGTTACATCTGATGATGTAAATGGCATTGTTCAATTCACAGGTAAGTTTGTGTTTTGGTGGTAATGACTTACACTTGAATACTTGATTAGTTTGAAAGCTGGTGATCTGTTCAACTTTCTTGATTTTGGGGCAGTATGTCTTGTTTGTGCAGACTGGGATATGTGCTCTAGGGTTGGTGCTAGAAGGTTTTGGCGGGTATGTCATGGTACTACTGGTCAGTAGATATCTGAGATTGGGCAGTCTTCTGAAGCCCATTAAGGGTTTGTCCTTTAAGATTTGGCTCAGTTCCTCAGTGTTTTAGATAATATTCCAATTATTTTCAATCAGAGCCCCTATTTGTGGGTTTCTTGGATTGTATTGATTAACCATTACCGGTGCATCCTTTTTAGTTATTACCCCACAGCCTTAAAAGGCTTTGGGGTATTGTTTTCACCCATGGAATCTGGCTGGGCGGGCGGGCGGTCCGGCGGTCGGGTGGGCGGGCGGTCAGGCGGCGGCAAATATCTTGTATGGACTAGATTTCAGTAACAATAAGGGGTAGGGTGTTGATACTTGCTAGAGACATTGGTTGGGGGTGTAGGTGTGCAATGTCATAGTTTAGCCTTGATTTGACTTTTGACCTTGCCGTAGTGACCTTGACCTTATAAATCTTGTCCGGGCCATATCTCGGAAACTGTAATGTGTAGGAAGTTCATATTTGGTAGGAACATTGGTTAGGAAGTGTAGTTGTGCCTCGTCATAGTTTGACCTTGATTTGACCCTTTGACCTTGCCGTAATGACCTTAACCTTGAAAAATCTTGTCCGGGCCATATCTCGGACACTGTAAGGTGTAGGAAGTTTATATTTGGTAGGAACATTGGATAGGGGGTGTAGTTGTGCCTCGCTATAGTTTGACCTTGATTTGACCTTGCGGTAATGACCTTGACCTTGAAAAAATCTTGCCGGGCCATATCTCAGAAACCGTAAGGTTTAGGCAATGGATATTTGGTAGGGATATTGGTAAGGGGATGATCACTTCAACAGCATTCCCATGTTATTGAGCCCTATCCCGAGTGGCACATAAAATAACCTTGAAGATCTTGATAATTAGTTATCTCAAAGCCTCTGTCTCTATCTAGTTGTAAATATGATATTCCCAGCATGGCTCTGGCTGTTGATGCAGACATTAACCAACTAGACTCACTGACTTTTATTGTATTAGAGATTTGTTAAACAGGAATACAATAGAAAGGAAGATAGTTTTTGAGTACAAGAACAGTGTATCTTGTTAACTGATTTCTTATCGTTTATTGATGTTCACACAGGCAGTGGGGTCTGGGCATCTCTGATGCTATTTTTGAGACTGTTTCTAGTATTTCATCTTGTGTGAATTTTTTAGCTCTGTAGTAATGGTTTTTGAGCCTTTGGAATGGATATCCCCTCTTTAGGTAGTATCTTGTCAATTTAATTTCACAGCTTTATATGAGGGATTAGGTGTGTAACTACCTAATATTCATGTCACTATAATCTACGTCCTTGGAAAATTGAGACTTTATGACAAAATTGAACTCTTGAATTTTATAACATCACAATACAATACATATTTTAAAATTATCACTGAAATGTGACTAATACAGAAGAACATGATAAAGAGGTTAAGAATAACAGGTTCAATTAGTGTTGTGAGAGTGAATTTGAGGTCGGATAATAAGAAAATTCTGAAAAAAGGTGTTGGATAATGGACGTTATAATTTTTAATATGCTTAGAATACAAACTATGAAGTGTTTAGTGTTCTTTGGGGGATTCATTGTTTAAAGGGGAATATATTTTGTTCTATATCACTATACTCTACAGATATTAATCTTTCAAAAGAGAATATATGTATACTTTATGTCATATCTGGAGTATAAGCAACACATTCAAAGATGCCAGAATCTCAGATAATTCTGTCATTTGACAAAGTTTATATCTCCCTGTACTTTTAGTTAGAAATATTTGTTTAAAGCTCTTAATAATCTATACTAGGTTTGCAAGAAGTGTCAAAATATTCTAGATTATGCTCTTGGCGGCCATTTTGAAAAAAAACTCAAATTGAGGCCACCAGGGTGAGCTGTTGGCTTGGTTCCATATCCAGAATCAATAAGTATGTGCCAAAGAATATCTATACCAAATTTCATGCTTTTAACCCAAAGTGCACGAATCTTTCCTTAACCGCTCCACTATATGAATTGAATAGAAAAACTTTCAATTCGTTTCAGCACTTTTGACAGCCTATTCTTACCTTGTTAGGCTAAGATGCTGGAGATTTGTCCCTCTTTCCTCCTGGTACCCTGAAATTCTCCTCTTCTTTTTTATCAGGTGTCTTATCTCCTCCTTCACCACTGCACTCCTGTTACCCATGGCATTAGTTTCCAGCAATGCATGTGCCAGGTCATACATGTCCTCGCTGTTAATGGTGCTGCTGCATTCAGTTTGTCCAGGACTGTATGGTCCGGGACTGGGTCCACATACTGGATTGCCTGGACTGTACAGATACTGGTCCACAGTGTACATATTCTCAATAGGTTCAAACATCCTGTAAACAAAAACAACAAATCAAAACATACATTCAGACTGGCTTATCCCCCACAATGGTCATACCCCCAGCTGGTGCTATTTGGATGTCGACCATTTCTATCACTGGATTATCCCTTCTTAGATTCAAGCACATTAGTAGATTATTATCGATTTTGTGCTATATAAAATCTTCTGTTATTATTATTATCCTTGCCGATGCTACAGCTCCTTTACCATATACCCCCCTGTTCCACCAAGGTGACTGAATCCTCTCTACAATAATATTTGTGACCCTACTTTTTAATGTAACTGCCATCACATTTATTGCATATTCATTGTAAAATTAAGTTAATGGGACACTTTTCAACTGCAAGTGGTCACACACACATGGCTAACAGTTTGCAACAATCTCAAACCATTTGATGTATAAGTGCCATATTACTGGTGGCCATTATCGTATTAAACTTGTTAAAAAGTTTTATGTGCTTTAATTGTTCATAACTTCCTACATAATTCTGGTTTTATAGCAATTTTATAGAAGTATGATATAACTGTACAGAACAACAAACTTATATTCCAGGTATTCACTGTCATGCCATGGTATCCACTGAAAGAGACTGACAATTATATTAATAAGTTTGTTTGAGAACAGTAAGTAATGGGCAATTGTAAACTGGAAATTGGCCTACTTTTCTGATGAAAGATTGTATAGATATTCTGTTACCATCCATTACCAAGTTGGTCAATTGTTCCCTTGCTGAGGGTATTATTCCTACTAGTTTTAAACAGGCAGTGGTTACCCCACTCATTAAAAAAACTTCTCTTCCTGCTGAAGACCTCAAGAGTTACCGTCCCGTATCTGGACTAAGTTTTATGTCAAAGTTGGTCAAACGAGTAGTAGCTAAGCAACTGAATGACCATATTCATGATCATAACCTAGATAATAGGTTCCAGTCTGCTTACAACACAGGACATTCTACTGAAACGGCTCTGCTGTCTATCAAGAATGAGGTACACTTATCGCTTTCACGAGGTGAGGCTACTGCTTTGGTACTCCTGGATCTGTCTGCTGCGTTCGACACTATTGACCACTCTACCCTTCTGGATTGTCTCCAGTCATGGTTCGGTGTAGGTGGCTCTGTATTAAAGTGGTTCACTTCCTATCTCAAGGAACGTTATCAGTCCATAAAAATTGGCTCCACACTCTCGGATGCATGTTAATTGGTGTTTGGCGTTCCTCAGGGCTCTGTTTTGGGTCCCCTCCTCTTCTCACTCTTTACCACTCCCCTTAGTGTCATTTTTAGTAGACATCAAGGTATTGGGTAGCATTTCTATGCTGATGACACCCAGCTTTATGTACAACTTACTCATAAGAATGCCTCGGTTGCCTTTGATAAATTGAATAGATGTCTTCTTGATGTCAAGAACTGGATGTCCAGCAATAAGTTAAAATTGAATCCAGACAAAACTGAATTTATCATCTTCGGCTCAAAGAGACAAAGGGAATTGTTAAAATCACATCTCCCTGTTGATATTCTTGGAAATCTTCTTCAGCCAACTGACTATGTCAGAAATTTGGGTGTGTGGTTTGACTCTGATTTCTCCCTGTCTAAGCATGTACAAAGTATCTGTAAAGGCTGTTTTGCACAGCTCAGGGATTTCAGGTGTGTCAGAAGGTACCTTACCACCGAGGCTTCTACTCTGGTTGCCAATGCTCTAGTGAGTAGTAGGTTAGACTTTTGCAACTCACTCTTCCGGAGCCTATCTAAGTTTAATATACATAAGCTACAGTGTATACAAAATAGTGCTGCCAGAATTGTGACTAATACCAGTAGGTTTAGCAGCATGTCTCCTGTTCTCAAAACATTGCATTGGTTGCCTGTGGAACATCGCTCTGTTTTTAAAACATCAACACTTGTGTATAAGTTCCTTAACACTGGCTTTCCTAAATACTTCAGTCCATATCTAGTTCCATATCACAGTGGTTATAGCACTAGGAGTAGTTGTGGTGATGGAAATTTCCTAGTTGTTCCAAGGTTTTTACCATCCATTCATAAGTCTGCTAAACAACTTGGTCATAGGTTCTCTTTCAATGCTCCTACAGTTTGGAATGCTCTGCCAGATGAAGTTTGTGCATCCCCCTCAGTGAATTCATTCAGAAGGAAGCTGAAAGCTTACCTATTCAACAAGGCCTATCCACCATAATTCTATCCCATCGGGCCGATTTCGTGGTGCCGACCTCCTTTCTGCCCCTGGATCTATGCTTCTGAATACTGTCTTTGTTTAGTTGCGCCTCAGAAGTCTGCCATTAGGTGGAAAATGAGCGCTATAAAAGTCATATTAGAATTAGAATTTCAACCTGTATTCAATGTCATAGTCTGACCCTGGATTCAACCAAACTTTTAGACATCTAAATCAGGTTGATATTAAGTTGTTTTGTTTTGTCGGGTGGTTGGTTTTGCTGTAAATAGCATCATAGTCTGACTCTGGATTCAACCAAACTTTTAGACGTCTAAATCAGGTTGATATTAAGTTGTTTTGTTTTGTTAGATGGATGGTTTTGCTGTACATAGCGTCATAGTCAGATCCTGGGTTCAACCAAACTTTAAAACATCTAAATCAGGTTGATATTAAGTTGGATTTTTTGGTTGGTGGTTTTGCTGACTTTAAATCACCCTCCAGAAACACTAAATTTTAGACTGAAATAATATGTATGGTCACATGTCATGTGATTTGTTGGGAGATATCCCAAGTCCAGACCACTACCTGTTTATCCCTGTTGTTATGTAACAGTCAAGTGACAAAACACTGCAAACTGATTGCCTTGCAGTATGATGCCTACTTTAATCTAAGCTTTAATCTAAGCTTTTGGGAATTAAGTGGCACCTGGGTAGGGGGTTCCCTGAGAGGGCATATCTTCAGACAAACATATTGATGCCTGCTGGATGGAGTGTAGGGAATGCCCAAATATAGTATAATTCTCAGCTTCTGTGCTTATTGGTGGCATTTGAGTTCAGTGGATCCCCCATCCAATGTAAAATGCTGAACTCCATATTTTTCACTGAATGGCTGTTCTTTCAAAAATGTCTAGAAACTGGAGTGGATTTTTCAGGTTGGAATTTCTGAACACTGGTTTGATGTTCATACATCCTGTTCCTGAAGGGCCTTTTGGTTTCTCCAATGTATTGGAGGCCACATTTGTTACATCTGATGATGTAAATGGCATTGTTCAATTCACAGGTAAGTTTGTGTTTTGGTGGTAATGACTTACACTTGAATACTTGATTAGTTTGAAAGCTGGTGATCTGTTCAACTTTCTTGATTTTGGGGCAGTATGTCTTGTTTGTGCAGACTGGGATAGGTGCTCTAGGGTTGGTGCTAGGTTTTGGCGGGTATGTCATGGTACTACTGGTCAGTAGATATCTGAGATTGGGCAGTCTTCTGAAGCCCATTAAGGGTTTGTCCTTTAAGATTTGGCTCAGTTCCTCAGTGTTTTAGATAATATTCCAATTATTTTCAATCAGAGCCCCTATTTGTGGGTTTCTTGGTTTGTATTGATTAACCATTACCGGTGCATCCTTTTTAGTTATTACCCCACAGCCTTAAAAGGCTTTGGGGTATTGTTTTCACCCATGGAATCTGGCTGGGCGGGCGGTCGGGCGGGCGGGCGGTCAGGCGGCGGCAAATATCTTGTATGGACTAGATTTCAGTAACAATAAGGGGTAGGGTGTTGATACTTGCTAGAGACATTGGTTGGGGGGTGTAAGTGTGCAATGTCATAGTTTAACCTTGATTTGACTTTTGACCTTGCCGTAGTGACCTTGACCTTAAAAATCTTGTCCGGGCCATATCTCGGAAACTGTAATGTGTAGGAAGTTCATATTTGGTAGGAACATTGGTTAGGAAGTGTAGTTGTGCCTCGTCATAGTTTGACCTTGATTTGACCCTTTGACCTTGCCGTAATGACCTTAACCTTGAAAAATCTTGTCCGGGCCATATCTCGGACACATTTTTATTTTTAGAATATCTTCAAGCTTTCTGCCCATTTATAATATGGTGGTGTGCCATCCCTAGTTTCTGAAAATAATGGGATGTTGCCGCATTCTGCACTGGCCTCAGGTTCAAACCTTAGCGTCGTGGAGTCCTAGCCAGTGAGCGTGATTTGTTGCTTTTGTCGGACTTGCCTGAGCTGTGTGTTTTGTTAGAGTCGCTGCATTTTGTGGAGATGCCGCCATTTGATTGGAGCTCGTTCTCCTCACCAGGAACAGGCGGATATGGAGCAGACTCAGTGAATCTCATAGAGTCTGAAAGAAAGCGGTCCACTTCCATAGTCATGCACTGAATGAGGGAACACATGGCCAGCTTAATCTGCTCACAGTGAAAACGCTTGCTCGGGTCAATCATCATACTGGTGGGGATGTCAATGAATGGGCACTGCAGTCTGAAGTTATATGTGTACACAATTGAAACTCAATATGATTCAAACATTTGTATATCGTTATCTTTATCATTATCTTCAAGTTCCTCCTTTTCGTCCTTCTCTATATACATCATCAAAACAATTTGGACATAGTTTTACATTTGATGCCCCAGAGGTTTGGAATGATCTTCCAGATGAGGTTCGTGGCACCTCTTCTGTTGCTATTTTAAGGAGGAAGCTCAAGACTTACCTATTCACAAAAGCCTACCCGACATAGCCTCACTGTAACCTCGGTGTCTCCTTTGGTATAACTATGCTTTGCTAATGGACACAGATATCATAAATGTTTGCAATATGGCTAATCGTTTAATCACGCTTAACAAAAATACCAATTTTTGAATATATAGTTTTGTTAGTGTTTGAATGATGATAAAATATTCAATAGGTTTGTCACATTTTTGTTTTCAAACTAATTTCACAGCTTTTGGGAATTAAGTGGCACCTGGGTAGGGGGTGCCCTGAGAGGGCATATCTTCAGACAAACATATTGATGCCTGCTGGATGGAGTGTAGGGAATGTCTAAACATAGTTGATTCTTGGCTTCTGTGCTTATTGGTGGCATTTGAGTTTAGTGGATACGCCATCCAATATAACATGCTGAAGTCCACATTTTTCACTGAATGGCTGTTATGTGAAAAATGTCTAGAAACTGGAATGGATTTTTCAGGTTGGAATTTCTGAACACTGGTTTGATGTTCATACATCCTGTTCCTGAAGGGCCTTTTGGTTTCTCCAATGTATTGGAGGCCACATTTGTTACATCTGATGATGTAAATGGCATTGTTCAATTCACAGGTAAGTTTGTGTTTTGGTGGTAATGACTTACACTTGAATACTTGATTAGTTTGAAAGCTGGTGATCTGTTCAACTTTCTTGATTTTGGAGCAGTATGTGCATTTGCCTAGTCTTGTTTGTGCAGACTGGGATATGTACTCTAGGGTTGGTGCTAGAAGGTTTTGGCGGGTATGTGATGGTACTACTGGTCAGAAGATCTCTGAGATTGGGCAGTCTCTCTTGATTGAGAGAATCAGATGGTCTGTACTTCATCTATTTCACCCATCAACAAACTAATAAAAGATTTACCTATAAGACTTAGTACCTGTAATGATATTATTTTGCTCTATACCTTATTTTGCTTAATATCTTTGTTCCTGCACAAGTTCTTATAGAACCAGATGCAGCCAAACTGGATGCATTTTCCTTGTTATTCCAAGTTTTATCTTTCTCTTTATGAATCACAAAGTTTGGATCTAGTTTTGCTTTTGATGCTCTCACCATGTGGAGTGCTCTTCCTGATGAGATTCATAGCTCTCCATCCTTGGCCTCTTTTACAAAGCAGATTCAAACCCACCTATACACCAAAGCTTTCCCAACTTAGTCTTCAACATTTGGTTGCTGTTCTCCATGGTGCTTGGTCCCTCTTCTGTCCCTGAACTCTGAGTTTTGGTCTACTGTTTTTTGTTTTGCTGTGCCTCTTGAATGGGAGATTACACACATTTAAAGTACAATTAGAACTACCTGAGTAGTACTGTGAGTTTATGATTTATTCGCCAATACAAAACCTCATCCTTTATTATTACAACAATCAATGACCACTACTGATTATGTTGACAATTTTACCTGATATCAGGCAGAATGCCAGTACATCTACTGATAAGGAAACCTGCCTCTTGCTGGCTGTTGATGCCTCATGATTTCCACATGTTTCTTCAGGTTCTTGTGCAACAACATCAGCTGCTCCTGAAACATTGAATGTAAATATTTTACTTAATAACAATAATAATAATGATAATATAAAAATAAGAGGATAAGGATTTGTATAGCGCAAAATTGATAACAATTCTCTAATTGGTTTGAAACCAAGACTAGATAATCCTGTACATATATATGGTGCCTGTAGTAATCATTTGAATTACTGAATTGAAAATGGCAATTTGGTTACAACAAAATTACATGAACAAAAATACAATAGCAAGAAATGATGAGCTAACTGCATGTATAGTATGAGGCCATTTTCATTCACTATATGTACATCTCTAAAGAAATCACAAATCACCTGACAATTTTTTTGTAGAAATAAGAAAAATGTTACACATATTTCCATAGAAACATCAAAACAACACAATGTCTGAATGAAGAAACATTTAACAAGCAAACAGGCAAGCGAAAACCTCCCACTTAACATTTTGAAACTTGCAACAATGACCTGTGTTAAACAGGCAGACAATGCAGGAAAAGGGGAAGTCACACCTCCAACATTTATTTGTAGGTTAGGTGCACGTGTTTTGACATTCTCTGAAAAATTTGAATGAAAAACCTCATCTTTTATTATTACAACAATCAATGACCATTACTGATTATGTTGACAATTTTACCTGATATCAGGCTCAATGCTCTCCACGATCTCCCAGGGACTAACAAATGAGGACCTGTGCTTGATGCACTGAATGAGGGAACACATGGCCAGCTTAATCTGCTCACAGTGAAAACGCTTGCTTGGGTCAATCATCATACTGGTGGGGATGTCAATGAATGGGCACTGCAGTCTGAAGTTATATGTGTACACAATTGAAACTCAATATGATTCAAATATTTGTATATCGTTATCTTTATCATTATCTTCAAGTTCCTCCTTTTCGTCCTTCTCTCTATACATCATCAAAACAATTTGGACATAGTTTTACATTTGATGCCCCAGAGGTTTGGAATGATCTTCCAGATGAGGTTCGTGGCACCTCTTCTGTTGCTATTTTAAGGAGGAAGCTCAAGACTTACCTATTCACGAAAGCCTACCCGTCATAGCCTCACTGTAATCTCGGTGTCTCCTTTGATATGACTATGCTTTGCTAATGGACACAGATATCATAAATGTTTGCAATATGGCTAATCGTTTAATCACGCTTAACAAAAATACCAATTTTTGAATATATAGTTTTGTTAGTGTTTGAATGCTGATAAAATATTCAATAGGTTTGTCAGTGGCACCTGGGTAGGGGGTTCCCTGAGAGGGCATATCTTCAGACAAACATATTGATGCCTGCTGGATGGAGTGTAGGGAATGCCCAAATATAGTATAATTCTCAGCTTCTGTGCTTATTGGTGGCATTTGAGTTTAGTGGATCCCCCATCCAATGTAAAATGCTGAACTCCATATTTTTCACTGAATGGCTGTTTTTTCAAAAATGTCTAGAAACTGGAGTGGATTTTTCAGGTTGGAATTTCTGAACACTGGTTTGATGTTCATACATCCTGTTCCTCAAGGGCCTTTTGGTTTCTCCAATGTATTGGAGGCCACATTTGTTACATCTGATGATGTAAATGGCATTGTTCAATTCACAGGTAAGTTTGTGTTTTGGTGGTAATGACTTACACTTGAATACTTGATTAGTTTGAAAGCTGGTGATCTGTTCAACTTTCTTGATTTTGGGGCAGTATGTCTTGTTTGTGCAGACTGGGATATGTGCTCTAGGGTTGGTGCTAGAAGGTTTTGGCGGGTATGTCATGGTACTACTGGTCAGTAGATATCTGAGATTGGGCAGTCTTCTGAAGCCCATTAAGGGTTTGTCCTTTAAGATTTGGCTCAGTTCCTCAGTGTTTTAGATAATATTCCAATTATTTTCAATCAGAGCCCCTATTTGTGGGTTTCTTGGATTGTACTGATTAACCATTACCGGTGCATCCTTTTTAGTTATTACCCCACAGCCTTAAAAGGCTTTGGGGTATTGTTTTCACCCATGGAATCTGGCTGGGCGGGCGGGTGGTCCGGCGGTCGGGTGGGCGGGCGGTCAGGCGGCGGCAAATATCTTGTATGGACTAGATTTCAGTAACAATAAGGGGTAGGGTGTTGATACTTGCTAGAGACATTGGTTGGGGGTGTAGGTGTGCAATGTCATAGTTTAGCCTTGATTTGACTTTTGACCTTGCCGTAGTGACCTTGACCTTATAAATCTTGTCCGGGCCATATCTCGGAAACTGTAATGTGTAGGAAGTTCATATTTGGTAGGAACATTGGTTAGGAAGTGTAGTTGTGCCTCGTCATAGTTTGACCTTGATTTGACCCTTTGACCTTGCCGTAATGACCTTAACCTTGAAAAATCTTGTCCGGGCCATATTTCGGACACTGTAAGGTGTAGGAAGTTTATATTTGGTAGGAACATTGGATAGGGGGTGTAGTTGTGCCTCGCTATAGTTTGACCTTGATTTGACCTTGCGGTAATGACCTTGACCTTGAAAAAATCTTGCCGGGCCATATCTCAGAAACCGTAAGGTTTAGGCAATGGATATTTGGTAGGGATATTGGTAAGGGGATGATCACTTCAACAGCATTCCCATGTTATTGAGCCCTATCCCGAGTGGCACATAAAATAACCTTGAAGATCTTGATAATTAGTTATCTCAAAGCCTCTGTCTCTATCTAGTTGTAAATATGATATTCCCAGCATGGCTCTGGCTGTTGATGCAGACATTAACCAACTAGACTCACTGACTTTGATTGTATTAGAGATTTGTTAAACAGGAATACAATAGAAAGGAAGATAGTTTTTGAGTACAAGAACAGTGTATCTTGTTAACTGATTTCTTATCGTTTATTGATGTTCACACAGGCAGTGGGGTCTGGGCATCTCTGATGCTATTTTTGAAACTGTTTCTAGTATTTCATCTTGTGTGAATTTTTTAGCTCTGTAGTAATGGTTTTTGAGCCTTTGGAATGGATATCCCCTCTTTAGGTAGTATCTTGTCAATTTAATTTCACAGCTTTATATGAGGGATTAGGTGTGTAACTACCTAATATTCATGTCACTATAATCTACGTCCTTGGAAAATTGAGACTTTATGACAAAATTGAACTCTTGAATTTTATAACATCACAATACAATACATATTTTAAAATTATCACTGAAATGTGACTAATACAGAAGAACATGATAAAGAGGTTAAGAATAACAGGTTCAATTAGTGTTGTGAGAGTGAATTTGAGGTCGGATAATAAGAAAATTCTGAAAAAAGGTGTTGGATAATGGACGTTATAATTTTTAATATGCTTAGAATACAAACTATGAAGTGTTTAGTGTTCTTTGGGGGATTCATTGTTTAAAGGGGAATATATTTTGTTCTATATCACTATACTCTACAGATATTAATCTTTCAAAAGAGAATATATGTATACTTTATGTCATATCTGGAGTATAAGCAACACATTCAAAGATGCCAGAATCTCAGATAATTCTGTCATTTGACAAAGTTTATATCTCCCTGTACTTTTAGTTAGAAATATTTGTTTAAAACTCTTAATAATCTATACTAGGTTTGCAAGAAGTGTCAAAATATTCTAGATTATGCTCTTGGCGGCCATTTTGAAAAAAAACTCAAATTGAGGCCACCAGGGTGAGCTGTTGGCTTGGTTCCATATCCAGAATCAATAAGTATGTGCCAAAGAATATCTATACCAAATTTCATGCTTTTAACCCAAAGTGCACGAATCTTTCCTTAACCGCTCCACTATATGAATTGAATAGAAAAACTTTCAATTCGTTTCAGCACTTTTGACAGCCTATTCTTACCTTGTTAGGCTAAGATGCTGGAGATTTGTCCCTCTTTCCTCCTGGTACCCTGAAATTCTCCTCTTCTTTTTTATCAGGTGTCTTATCTCCTCCTTCACCACTGCACTCCTGTTACCCATGGCATTAGTTTCCAGCAATGCATGTGCCAGGTCATACATGTCCTCGCTGTTAATGGTGCTGCTGCATTCAGTTTGTCCAGGACTGTATGGTCCGGGACTGGGTCCACATACTGGATTGCCTGGACTGTACAGATACTGGTCCACAGTGTACATATTCTCAATAGGTTCAAACATCCTGTAAACAAAAACAACAAATCAAAACATACATTCAGACTGGCTTATCCCCCACAATGGTCATACCCCCAGCTGGTGCTATTTGGATGTCGACCATTTCTATCACTGGATTATCCCTTCTTAGATTAAAGCACATTAGTAGATTATTATCGATTTTGTGCTATATAAAATCTTCTGTTATTATTATTATCCTTGCCGATGCTACAGCTCCTTTACCATATACCCCCCTGTTCCACCAAGGTGACTGAATCCTCTCTACAATAATATTTGTGACCCTACTTTTTAATGTAACTGCCATCACATTTATTGCATATTCATTGTAAAATTAAGTTAATGGGACACTTTTCAACTGCAAGTGGTCACACACACATGGCTAACAGTTTGCAACAATCTCAAACCATTTGATGTATAAGTGCCATATTACTGGTGGCCATTATCGTATTAAACTTGTTAAAAAGTTTTATGTGCTTTAATTGTTCATAACTTCCTACATAATTCTGGTTTTATAGCAATTCTATAGAAGTATGATATAACTGTACACAACAACAAACTTATATTCCAGGTATTCACTGTCATGCCATGGTATCCACTGAAAGAGACTGACAATTATATTAATAAGTTTGTTTGAGAACAGTAAGTAATGGGCAATTGTAAACTGGAAATTGGCCTACTTTTCTGATGAAAGATTGTATAGATATTCTGTTACCATCCATTACCAAGTTGGTCAATTGTTCCCTTGCTGAGGGTATTATTCCTACTAGTTTTAAACAGGCAGTGGTTACCCCACTCATTAAAAAAACTTCTCTTCCTGCTGAAGACCTCAAGAGTTACCGTCCCGTATCTGGACTAAGTTTTATGTCAAAGTTGGTCAAACGAGTAGTAGCTAAGCAACTGAATGACCATATTCATGATCATAACCTAGATAATAGGTTCCAGTCTGCTTACAACACAGGACATTCTACTGAAACGGCTCTGCTGTCTATCAAGAATGAGGTACACTTATCGCTTTCACGAGGTGAGGCTACTGCTTTGGTACTCCTGGATCTGTCTGCTGCGTTCGACACTATTGACCACTCTACCCTTCTGGATTGTCTCCAGTCATGGTTCGGTGTAGGTGGCTCTGTATTAAAGTGGTTCACTTCCTATCTCAAGGAACGTTATCAGTCCATAAAAATTGGCTCCACACTCTCGGATGCATGTTAATTGGTGTTTGGCGTTCCTCGGGGCTCTGTTTTGGGTCCCCTCCTCTTCTCACTCTTTACCACTCCCCTTAGTGTCATTTTTAGTAGACATCAAGGTATTGGGTAGCATTTCTATGCTGATGACACCCAGCTTTATGTACAACTTACTCATAAGAATGCCTCGGTTGCCTTTGATAAATTGAATAGATGTCTTCTTGATGTCAAGAACTGGATGTCCAGCAATAAGTTAAAATTGAATCCAGACAAAACTGAATTTATCATCTTCGGCTCAAAGAGACAAAGGGAATTGTTAAAATCACATCTCCCTGTTGATATTCTTGGAAATCTTCTTCAGCCAACTGACTATGTCAGAAATTTGGGTGTGTGGTTTGACTCTGATTTCTCCCTGTCTAAGCATGTACAAAGTATCTGTAAAGGCTGTTTTGCACAGCTCAGGGATTTCAGGTGTGTCAGAAGGTACCTTACCACCGAGGCTTCTACTCTGGTTGCCAATGCTCTAGTGAGTAGTAGGTTAGACTTTTGCAACTCACTCTTCCGGAGCCTATCTAAGTTTAATATACATAAGCTACAGTGTATACAAAATAGTGCTGCCAGAATTGTGACTAATACCAGTAGGTTTAGCAGCATGTCTCCTGTTCTCAAAACATTGCATTGGTTGCCTGTGGAACATCGCTCTGTTTTTAAAACATCAACACTTGTGTATAAGTTCCTTAACACTGGCTTTCCTAATTACTTCAGTCCATATCTAGTTCCATATCACAGTGGTTATAGCACTAGGAGTAGTTGTGGTGATGGAAATTTCCTAGTTGTTCCAAGGTTTTTACCATCCATTCATAAGTCTGCTAAACAACTTGGTCATAGTTTCTCTTTCAATGCTCCTACAGTTTGGAATGCTCTGCCAGATGAAGTTTGTGCATCCCCCTCAGTGAATTCATTCAGAAGGAAGCTGAAAGCTTACCTATTCAACAAGGCCTATCCACCATAATTCTATCCCATCGGGCCGATTTCATGGTGCCGACCTCCTTTCTGCCCCTGGATCTATGCTTCTGAATACTGTCTTTGTTTAGTTGCGCCTCAGAAGTCTGCCATTAGGTGGAAAATGAGCACTATAAAAGTCATATTAGAATTAGAATTAGAATTTCAACCTGTATTCAATGTCATAGTCTGACCCTGGATTCAACCAAACTTTTAGACATCTAAATCAGGTTGATATTAAGTTGTTTTGTTTTGTCGGGTGGTTGGTTTTGCTGTAAATAGCATCATAGTCTGACTCTGGATTCAACCAAACTTTTAGACGTCTAAATCAGGTTGATATTAAGTTGTTTTGTTTTGTTAGATGGATGGTTTTGCTGTACATAGCGTCATAGTCAGATCCTGGGTTCAACCAAACTTTAAAACATCTAAATCAGGTTGATATTAAGTTGGATTTTTTGGTTGGTGGTTTTGCTGACTTTAAATCACCCTCCAGAAACACTAAATTTTAGACTGAAATAATATGTATGGTCACATGTCATGTGATTTGTTGGGAGATATCCCAAGTCCAGACCACTACCTGTTTATCCCTGTTGTTATGTAACAGTCAAGTGACAAAACACTGCAAACTGATTGCCTTGCAGTATGATGCCTACTTTAATCTAAGCTTTAATCTAAGCTTTTGGGAATTAAGTGGCACCTGGGTAGGGGGTTCCCTGAGAGGGCATATCTTCAGACAAACATATTGATGCCTGCTGGATGGAGTGTAGGGAATGCCCAAATATAGTATAATTCTCAGCTTCTGTGCTTATTGGTGGCATTTGAGTTCAGTGGATCCCCCATCCAATGTAAAATGCTGAACTCCATATTTTTCACTGAATGGCTGTTTTTTCAAAAATGTCTAGAAACTGGAGTGGATTTTTCAGGTTGGAATTTCTGAACACTGGTTTGATGTTCATACATCCTGTTCCTCAAGGGCCTTTTGGTTTCTCCAATGTATTGGAGGCCACATTTGTTACATCTGATGATGTAAATGGCATTGTTCAATTCACAGGTAAGTTTGTGTTTTGGTGGTAATGACTTACACTTGAATACTTGATTAGTTTGAAAGCTGGTGATCTGTTCAACTTTCTTGATTTTGGGGCAGTATGTCTTGTTTGTGCAGACTGGGATATGTGCTCTAGGGTTGGTGCTAGAAGGTTTTGGCGGGTATGTCATGGTACTACTGGTCAGTAGATATCTGAGATTGGGCAGTCTTCTGAAGCCCATTAAGGGTTTGTCCTTTAAGATTTGGCTCAGTTCCTCAGTGTTTTAGATAATATTCCAATTATTTTCAATCAGAGCCCCTATTTGTGGGTTTCTTGGATTGTATTGATTAACCATTACCGGTGCATCCTTTTTAGTTATTACCCCACAGCCTTAAAAGGCTTTGGGGTATTGTTTTCACCCATGGAATCTGGCTGGGCGGGCGGGTGGTCCGGCGGTCGGGTGGGCGGGCGGTCAGGCGGCGGCAAATATCTTGTATGGACTAGATTTCAGTAACAATAAGGGGTAGGGTGTTGATACTTGCTAGAGACATTGGTTGGGGGTGTAGGTGTGCAATGTCATAGTTTAGCCTTGATTTGACTTTTGACCTTGCCGTAGTGACCTTGACCTTATAAATCTTGTCCGGGCCATATCTCGGAAACTGTAATGTGTAGGAAGTTCATATTTGGTAGGAACATTGGTTAGGAAGTGTAGTTGTGCCTCGTCATAGTTTGACCTTGATTTGACCCTTTGACCTTGCCGTAATGACCTTAACCTTGAAAAATCTTGTCCGGGCCATATTTCGGACACTGTAAGGTGTAGGAAGTTTATATTTGGTAGGAACATTGGATAGGGGGTGTAGTTGTGCCTCGCTATAGTTTGACCTTGATTTGACCTTGCGGTAATGACCTTGACCTTGAAAAAATCTTGCCGGGCCATATCTCAGAAACCGTAAGGTTTAGGCAATGGATATTTGGTAGGGATATTGGTAAGGGGATGATCACTTCAACAGCATTCCCATGTTATTGAGCCCTATCCCGAGTGGCACATAAAATAACCTTGAAGATCTTGATAATTAGTTATCTCAAAGCCTCTGTCTCTATCTAGTTGTAAATATGATATTCCCAGCATGGCTCTGGCTGTTGATGCAGACATTAACCAACTAGACTCACTGACTTTGATTGTATTAGAGATTTGTTAAACAGGAATACAATAGAAAGGAAGATAGTTTTTGAGTACAAGAACAGTGTATCTTGTTAACTGATTTCTTATCGTTTATTGATGTTCACACAGGCAGTGGGGTCTGGGCATCTCTGATGCTATTTTTGAAACTGTTTCTAGTATTTCATCTTGTGTGAATTTTTTAGCTCTGTAGTAATGGTTTTTGAGCCTTTGGAATGGATATCCCCTCTTTAGGTAGTATCTTGTCAATTTAATTTCACAGCTTTATATGAGGGATTAGGTGTGTAACTACCTAATATTCATGTCACTATAATCTACGTCCTTGGAAAATTGAGACTTTATGACAAAATTGAACTCTTGAATTTTATAACATCACAATACAATACATATTTTAAAATTATCACTGAAATGTGACTAATACAGAAGAACATGATAAAGAGGTTAAGAATAACAGGTTCAATTAGTGTTGTGAGAGTGAATTTGAGGTCGGATAATAAGAAAATTCTGAAAAAAGGTGTTGGATAATGGACGTTATAATTTTTAATATGCTTAGAATACAAACTATGAAGTGTTTAGTGTTCTTTGGGGGATTCATTGTTTAAAGGGGAATATATTTTGTTCTATATCACTATACTCTACAGATATTAATCTTTCAAAAGAGAATATATGTATACTTTATGTCATATCTGGAGTATAAGCAACACATTCAAAGATGCCAGAATCTCAGATAATTCTGTCATTTGACAAAGTTTATATCTCCCTGTACTTTTAGTTAGAAATATTTGTTTAAAACTCTTAATAATCTATACTAGGTTTGCAAGAAGTGTCAAAATATTCTAGATTATGCTCTTGGCGGCCATTTTGAAAAAAAACTCAAATTGAGGCCACCAGGGTGAGCTGTTGGCTTGGTTCCATATCCAGAATCAATAAGTATGTGCCAAAGAATATCTATACCAAATTTCATGCTTTTAACCCAAAGTGCACGAATCTTTCCTTAACCGCTCCACTATATGAATTGAATAGAAAAACTTTCAATTCGTTTCAGCACTTTTGACAGCCTATTCTTACCTTGTTAGGCTAAGATGCTGGAGATTTGTCCCTCTTTCCTCCTGGTACCCTGAAATTCTCCTCTTCTTTTTTATCAGGTGTCTTATCTCCTCCTTCACCACTGCACTCCTGTTACCCATGGCATTAGTTTCCAGCAATGCATGTGCCAGGTCATACATGTCCTCGCTGTTAATGGTGCTGCTGCATTCAGTTTGTCCAGGACTGTATGGTCCGGGACTGGGTCCACATACTGGATTGCCTGGACTGTACAGATACTGGTCCACAGTGTACATATTCTCAATAGGTTCAAACATCCTGTAAACAAAAACAACAAATCAAAACATACATTCAGACTGGCTTATCCCCCACAATGGTCATACCCCCAGCTGGTGCTATTTGGATGTCGACCATTTCTATCACTGGATTATCCCTTCTTAGATTCAAGCACATTAGTAGATTATTATCGATTTTGTGCTATATAAAATCTTCTGTTATTATTATTATCCTTGCCGATGCTACAGCTCCTTTACCATATACCCCCCTGTTCCACCAAGGTGACTGAATCCTCTCTACAATAATATTTGTGACCCTACTTTTTAATGTAACTGCCATCACATTTATTGCATATTCATTGTAAAATTAAGTTAATGGGACACTTTTCAACTGCAAGTGGTCACACACACATGGCTAACAGTTTGCAACAATCTCAAACCATTTGATGTATAAGTGCCATATTACTGGTGGCCATTATCGTATTAAACTTGTTAAAAAGTTTTATGTGCTTTAATTGTTCATAACTTCCTACATAATTCTGGTTTTATAGCAATTCTATAGAAGTATGATATAACTGTACACAACAACAAACTTATATTCCAGGTATTCACTGTCATGCCATGGTATCCACTGAAAGAGACTGACAATTATATTAATAAGTTTGTTTGAGAACAGTAAGTAATGGGCAATTGTAAACTGGAAATTGGCCTACTTTTCTGATGAAAGATTGTATAGATATTCTGTTACCATCCATTACCAAGTTGGTCAATTGTTCCCTTGCTGAGGGTATTATTCCTACTAGTTTTAAACAGGCAGTGGTTACCCCACTCATTAAAAAAACTTCTCTTCCTGCTGAAGACCTCAAGAGTTACCGTCCCGTATCTGGACTAAGTTTTATGTCAAAGTTGGTCAAACGAGTAGTAGCTAAGCAACTGAATGACCATATTCATGATCATAACCTAGATAATAGGTTCCAGTCTGCTTACAACACAGGACATTCTACTGAAACGGCTCTGCTGTCTATCAAGAATGAGGTACACTTATCGCTTTCACGAGGTGAGGCTACTGCTTTGGTACTCCTGGATCTGTCTGCTGCGTTCGACACTATTGACCACTCTACCCTTCTGGATTGTCTCCAGTCATGGTTCGGTGTAGGTGGCTCTGTATTAAAGTGGTTCACTTCCTATCTCAAGGAACGTTATCAGTCCATAAAAATTGGCTCCACACTCTCGGATGCATGTTAATTGGTGTTTGGCGTTCCTCGGGGCTCTGTTTTGGGTCCCCTCCTCTTCTCACTCTTTACCACTCCCCTTAGTGTCATTTTTAGTAGACATCAAGGTATTGGGTAGCATTTCTATGCTGATGACACCCAGCTTTATGTACAACTTACTCATAAGAATGCCTCGGTTGCCTTTGATAAATTGAATAGATGTCTTCTTGATGTCAAGAACTGGATGTCCAGCAATAAGTTAAAATTGAATCCAGACAAAACTGAATTTATCATCTTCGGCTCAAAGAGACAAAGGGAATTGTTAAAATCACATCTCCCTGTTGATATTCTTGGAAATCTTCTTCAGCCAACTGACTATGTCAGAAATTTGGGTGTGTGGTTTGACTCTGATTTCTCCCTGTCTAAGCATGTACAAAGTATCTGTAAAGGCTGTTTTGCACAGCTCAGGGATTTCAGGTGTGTCAGAAGGTACCTTACCACCGAGGCTTCTACTCTGGTTGCCAATGCTCTAGTGAGTAGTAGGTTAGACTTTTGCAACTCACTCTTCCGGAGCCTATCTAAGTTTAATATACATAAGCTACAGTGTATACAAAATAGTGCTGCCAGAATTGTGACTAATACCAGTAGGTTTAGCAGCATGTCTCCTGTTCTCAAAACATTGCATTGGTTGCCTGTGGAACATCGCTCTGTTTTTAAAACATCAACACTTGTGTATAAGTTCCTTAACACTGGCTTTCCTAAATACTTCAGTCCATATCTAGTTCCATATCACAGTGGTTATAGCACTAGGAGTAGTTGTGGTGATGGAAATTTCCTAGTTGTTCCAAGGTTTTTACCATCCATTCATAAGTCTGCTAAACAACTTGGTCATAGTTTCTCTTTCAATGCTCCTACAGTTTGGAATGCTCTGCCAGATGAAGTTTGTGCATCCCCCTCAGTGAATTCATTCAGAAGGAAGCTGAAAGCTTACCTATTCAACAAGGCCTATCCACCATAATTCTATCCCATCGGGCCGATTTCATGGTGCCGACCTCCTTTCTGCCCCTGGATCTATGCTTCTGAATACTGTCTTTGTTTAGTTGCGCCTCAGAAGTCTGCCATTAGGTGGAAAATGAGCACTATAAAAGTCATATTAGAATTAGAATTTCAACCTGTATTCAATGTCATAGTCTGACCCTGGATTCAACCAAACTTTTAGACATCTAAATCAGGTTGATATTAAGTTGTTTTGTTTTGTCGGGTGGTTGGTTTTGCTGTAAATAGCATCATAGTCTGACTCTGGATTCAACCAAACTTTTAGACGTCTAAATCAGGTTGATATTAAGTTGTTTTGTTTTGTTAGATGGATGGTTTTGCTGTACATAGCGTCATAGTCAGATCCTGGGTTCAACCAAACTTTAAAACATCTAAATCAGGTTGATATTAAGTTGGATTTTTTGGTTGGTGGTTTTGCTGACTTTAAATCACCCTCCAGAAACACTAAATTTTAGACTGAAATAATATGTATGGTCACATGTCATGTGATTTGTTGGGAGATATCCCAAGTCCAGACCACTACCTGTTTATCCCTGTTGTTATGTAACAGTCAAGTGACAAAACACTGCAAACTGATTGCCTTGCAGTATGATGCCTACTTTAATCTAAGCTTTAATCTAAGCTTTTGGGAATTAAGTGGCACCTGGGTAGGGGGTTCCCTGAGAGGGCATATCTTCAGACAAACATATTGATGCCTGCTGGATGGAGTGTAGGGAATGCCCAAATATAGTATAATTCTCAGCTTCTGTGCTTATTGGTGGCATTTGAGTTCAGTGGATCCCCCATCCAATGTAAAATGCTGAACTCCATATTTTTCACTGAATGGCTGTTCTTTCAAAAATGTCTAGAAACTGGAGTGGATTTTTCAGGTTGGAATTTCTGAACACTGGTTTGATGTTCATACATCCTGTTTCTGAAGGGCCTTTTGGTTTCTCCAATGTATTGGAGGCCACATTTGTTACATCTGATGATGTAAATGGCATTGTTCAATTCACAGGTAAGTTTGTGTTTTGGTGGTAATGACTTACACTTGAATACTTGATTAGTTTGAAAGCTGGTGATCTGTTCAACTTTCTTGATTTTGGGGCAGTATGTCTTGTTTGTGCAGACTGGGATATGTGCTCTAGGGTTGGTGCTAGGTTTTGCCGGGTATGTCATGGTACTACTGGTCAGTAGATATCTCAGATTGGGCAGTCTTCTGAAGCCCATTAAGGGTTTGTCCTTTAAGATTTGGCTCAGTTCCTCAGTGTTTTAGATAATATTCCAATTATTTTCAATCAGAGCCCCTATTTGTGGGTTTCTTGGTTTGTATTGATTAACCATTACCGGTGCATCCTTTTTAGTTATTACCCCACAGCCTTAAAAGGCTTTGGGGTATTGTTTTCACCCATGGAATCTGGCTGGGCGGGCGGTCGGGCGGGCGGGCGGTCAGGCGGCGGCAAATATCTTGTATGGACTAGATTTCAGTAACAATAAGGGGTAGGGTGTTGATACTTGCTAGAGACATTGGTTGGGGGGTGTAGGTGTGCAATGTCATAGTTTAACTTTGATTTGACTTTTGACCTTGCCGTAGTGACCTTGACCTTAAAAATCTTGTCCGGGCCATATCTCGGAAACTGTAATGTGTAGGAAGTTCATATTTGGTAGGAACATTGGTTAGGAAGTGTAGTTGTGCCTCGTCATAGTTTGACCTTGATTTGACCCTTTGACCTTGCCGTAATGACCTTAACCTTGAAAAATCTTGTCCAGGCCATATCTCGGACACTGTAAGGTGTAGGAAGTTCATATTTGGTAGGAACATTGGATAGGGGGTGTAGTTGTGCCTCGCTATAGTTTGACCTTGATTTGACCTTGCGGTAATGACCTTGACCTTGAAAAAATCTTGCCGGGCCATATCTCAGAAACCGTAAGGTTTAGGCAATGGATATTTGGTAGGGATATTGGTAAGGGGATGATCACTTCAACAGCATTCCCATGTTATTGAGCCCTATCCCGAGTGGCACATAAAATAACCTTGAAGATCTTGATAATTAGTTATCTCAAAGCCTCTGTCTCTATCTAGTTGTAAATATGATATTCCCAGCATGGCTCTGGCTGTTGATGCAGACATTAACCAACTAGACTCACTGACTTTTATTGTATTAGAGATTTGTTAAACAGGAATACAATAGAAAGGAAGATAGTTTTTGAGTACAAGAACAGTGTATCTTGTTAACTGATTTCTTATCGTTTATTGATGTTCACACAGGCAGTGGGGTCTGGGCATCTCTGATGCTATTTTTGAGACTGTTTCTAGTATTTCATCTTGTGTGAATTTTTTAGCTCTGTAGTAATGGTTTTTGAGCCTTTGGAATGGATATCCCCTCTTTAGGTAGTATCTTGTCAATTTAATTTCACAGCTTTATATGAGGGATTAGGTGTGTAACTACCTAATATTCATGTCACTATAATCTACGTCCTTGGAAAATTGAGACTTTATGACAAAATTGAACTCTTGAATTTTATAACATCACAATACAATACATATTTTAAAATTATCACTGAAATGTGACTAATACAGAAGAACATGATAAAGAGGTTAAGAATAACAGGTTCAATTAGTGTTGTGAGAGTGAATTTGAGGTCGGATAATAAGAAAATTCTGAAAAAAGGTGTTGGATAATGGACGTTATAATTTTTAATATGCTTAGAATACAAACTATGAAGTGTTTAGTGTTCTTTGGGGGATTCATTGTTTAAAGGGGAATATATTTTGTTCTATATCACTATACTCTACAGATATTAATCTTTCAAAAGAGAATATATGTATACTTTATGTCATATCTGGAGTATAAGCAACACATTCAAAGATGCCAGAATCTCAGATAATTCTGTCATTTGACAAAGTTTATATCTCCCTGTACTTTTAGTTAGAAATATTTGTTTAAAACTCTTAATAATCTATACTAGGTTTGCAAGAAGTGTCAAAATATTCTAGATTATGCTCTTGGCGGCCATTTTGAAAAAAAACTCAAATTGAGGCCACCAGGGTGAGCTGTTGGCTTGGTTCCATATCCAGAATCAATAAGTATGTGCCAAAGAATATCTATACCAAATTTCATGCTTTTAACCCAAAGTGCACGAATCTTTCCTTAACCGCTCCACTATATGAATTGAATAGAAAAACTTTCAATTCGTTTCAGCACTTTTGACAGCCTATTCTTACCTTGTTAGGCTAAGATGCTGGAGATTTGTCCCTCTTTCCTCCTGGTACCCTGAAATTCTCCTCTTCTTTTTTATCAGGTGTCTTATCTCCTCCTTCACCACTGCACTCCTGTTACCCATGGCATTAGTTTCCAGCAATGCATGTGCCAGGTCATACATGTCCTCGCTGTTAATGGTGCTGCTGCATTCAGTTTGTCCAGGACTGTATGGTCCGGGACTGGGTCCACATACTGGATTGCCTGGACTGTACAGATACTGGTCCACAGTGTACATATTCTCAATAGGTTCAAACATCCTGTAAACAAAAACAACAAATCAAAACATACATTCAGACTGGCTTATCCCCCACAATGGTCATACCCCCAGCTGGTGCTATTTGGATGTCGACCATTTCTATCACTGGATTATCCCTTCTTATATTCAAGCACATTAGTAGATTATTATCGATTTTGTGCTATATAAAATCTTCTGTTATTATTATTATCCTTGCCGATGCTACAGCTTCTTTACCATATACCCCCCCTGTTCCACCAAGGTGACTGTATCCTCTCTACAATAATATTTGTGACCCTACTTTTTAATGTAACTGCCATCACATTTATTGCATATTCATTGTAAAATTAAGTTAATGGGACACTTTTCAACTGCAAGTGGTCACACACACATGGCTAACAGTTTGCAACAATCTCAAACCATTTGATGTATAAGTGCCATATTACTGGTGGCCATTATCGTATTAAACTTGTTAAAAAGTTTTATGTGCTTTAATTGTTCATAACTTCCTACATAATTTTGGTTTTATAGCAATTCTATAGAAGTATGATATAACTGTACACAACAACAAACTTATATTCCAGGTATTCACTGTCATGCCATGGTATCCACTGAAAGAGACTGACAATTATATTAATAAGTTTGTTTGAGAACAGTAAGTAATGGGCAATTGTAAACTGGAAATTGGCCTACTTTTCTGATGAAAGATTGTATAGATATTCTGTTACCATCCATTACCAAGTTGGTCAATTGTTCCCTTGCTGAGGGTATTATTCCTACTAGTTTTAAACAGGCAGTGGTTACCCCACTCATTAAAAAAACTTCTCTTCCTGCTGAAGACCTCAAGAGTTACCGTCCCGTATCTGGACTAAGTTTTATGTCAAAGTTGGTCAAACGAGTAGTAGCTAAGCAACTGAATGACCATATTCATGATCATAACCTAGATAATAGGTTCCAGTCTGCTTACAACACAGGACATTCTACTGAAACGGCTCTGCTGTCTATCAAGAATGAGGTACACTTATCGCTTTCATGAGGTGAGGCTACTGCTTTGGTACTCCTGGATCTGTCTGCTGCGTTCGACACTATTGACCACTCTACCCTTCTGGATTGTCTCCAGTCATGGTTCGGTGTAGGTGGCTCTGTATTAAAGTGGTTCACTTCCTATCTCAAGGAACGTTATCAGTCCATAAAAATTGGTTCCACACTCTCGGATGCATGTTAATTGGTGTTTGGCGTTCCTCAGGGCTCTGTTTTGGGTCCCCTCCTCTTCTCACTCTTTACCACTCCCCTTAGTGTCATTTTTAGTAGACTTCAAGGTATTGGGTAGCATTTCTATGCTGATGACACCCAGCTTTATGTACAACTTACTCATAAGAATGCCTCGGTTGCCTTTGATAAATTGAATAGATGTCTTCTTGATGTCAAGAACTGGATGTCCAGCAATAAGTTAAAATTGAATCCAGACAAAACTGAATTTATCATCTTCGGCTCAAAGAGACAAAGGGAATTGTTAAAATCACATCTCCCTGTTGATATTCTTGGAAATCTTCTTCAGCCAACTGACTATGTCAGAAATTTGGGTGTGTGGTTTGACTCTGATTTCTCCCTGTCTAAGCATGTACAAAGTATCTGTAAAGGCTGTTTTGCACAGCTCAGGGATTTCAGGTGTGTCAGAAGGTACCTTACCACCGAGGCTTCTACTCTGGTTGCCAATGCTCTAGTGAGTAGTAGGTTAGACTTTTGCAACTCACTCTTCTGGAGCCTATCTAAATTTAATATACATAAGCTACAGTGTATACAAAATAGTGCTGCCAGAATTGTGACTAATACCAGTAGGTTTAGCAGCATGTCTCCTGTTCTCAAAACATTGCATTGGTTGCCTGTGGAACATCGCTCTGTTTTTAAAACATCAACACTTGTGTATAAGTTCCTTAACACTGGCTTTCCTAAATACTTCAGTCCATATCTAGTTCCATACCACAGTGGTTATAACACTAGGAGTAGTTGTGGTGATGGAAATTTCCTAGTTGTTCCAAGGTTTTTACCATCCATTCATAAGTCTGCTAAACAATTTGGTCATAGTTTCTCTTTCAATGCTCCTACAGTTTGGAATGCTCTGCCAGATGAAGTTTGTGCATCCCCCTCAGTGAATTCATTCAGAAGGAAGCTTAAAGCTTACCTATTCAACAAGGCCTATCCACCATAATTCTATCCCATCGGGCCGATTTCGTGGTGCCGACCTCCTTTCTGCCCCTGGATCTATGCTTCTGAATACTGTCTTTGTTTAGTTGCGCCTCAGAAGTCTGCCATTAGGTGGAAAATGAGCGCTATAAAAGTCATATTAGAATTAGAATTTCAACCTGTATTCAATGTCATAGTCTGAGCCTGGATTCAACCAAACTTTTAGACATCTAAATCAGGTTGATATTAAGTTGTTTTGTTTTGTCGGGTGGTTGGTTTTGCTGTAAATAGCATCATAGTCTGACTCTGGATTCAACCAAACTTTTAGACGTCTAAATCAGGTTGATATTAAGTTGTTTTGTTTTGTTAGATGGATGGTTTTGCTGTACATAGCGTCATAGTCAGATCCTGGGTTCAACCAAACTTTAAAACATCTAAATCAGGTTGATATTAAGTTGGATTTTTTGGTTGGTGGTTTTGCTGACTTTAAATCACCCTCCAGAAACACTAAATTTTAGACTGAAATAATATGTATGGTCACATGTCATGTGATTTGTTGGGAGATATCCCAAGTTCAGACCACTACCTGTTTATCCCTGTTGTTATGTAACAGTCAAGTGACAAAACACTGCAAACTGATTGCCTTGCAGTATGATGCCTACTTTAATCTGGACCCAACCTCATATAAACCTGGTTTCAACGTCGGACAGTGACTCTGGATCATGTTTGCAAAACCTACCTGGTTTCAACGCCAGATAGTGACTCTGGATCATGTTTGCAAAACCAACCTGGTTTCAACGTCTATAAGGAACCAAAATTCAACTTGATTTCAACGTCATATGGTGACTCTGGACCATGTTTGTAAAACCAATCTGATTTCAACGTCAGACAGTGACTCTGGATCATATTTGCAAAACCAACTTGGTTTCAACGTCTATACAGAACCTATATTCAACCTGATTTCAACGTCATATGGTGACTCTGGACCATGTTTGTAAAAACAACCTGGTTTCAACGTCTAATACAACCAGTGATTCAACGTTAAATCAAACAAGATGGCGGTGGGCAATAATAGGGGATTTTAAGAAACTTTGTCGAAAATTGCCTTGGGTGGGATGTGCAAAACTCATTGAGCCCTCAATTTTTGAGCCACTACTTTACAATTTTAGACATAAAAATATCATTTTCACTATAAATTTACCCTTGTTACACTCATTATAAGCCATTATAGAAATTATAATAATTATCCAACATATTATTCTTACATATTTTGTTTATATCAGGGGTTTCTTTATAAGTCTCTCCCCTTCATATCATGTTGTTAGTCAAGTAGACTACCTGTCAATCACCTGTAACATTACTGGTCATGTGACTGGTTTGGGGGGATACTCCCTAAGCCCGGCCCACTCCCTGCCAACATAACGCTGCAATCTCTCTAAAAACTTGCAGCTGCGACGGCGGCATCGGTGTAATACAGTTAAATCCATAGTATCTACCGGCCTTTCGGTGCATACAATAACAAGTAACTACATTTAACAGACAATCCCAGAAAATTACATTTGTTGTTTTTTTTCCTTATTTATCAATGTTTTTACAACATTATGTAAACACTATTAGGCAAATAGATAACGGACAACTGAATTTAATCATGAAGAGCGTTGTAAAGTATGTAAATAAATGAATAAATGTAAAAGGTAAAAAAAAGTAAAATTATTGTCTAACTGGATGGTAGTTTAATATGCGCCGTGAATTAATATAAACAGGAAGTGAATTAAGCTACAAATCATTGATTAGTTTAATGCATAAATTATGGGGATTGCATTTTGGCTTATTAAAGAATTTTAAGTTTTATTTTATGTAAAAAATTTAAAAATCTTATGTCTAGATAATAACAATAGGTAATTATGGCTATAGATAGACATTAAACTACCATTGATTTCAGTGATTTATTATTTTAATCAGAGAGAAATAGTAAAATAAGGTATGAATTGGATAGGCATACGTACTTGTAGACTTCCAAATAGGAATCAAACCAGCTAAGAAGAGATAATTGCTAAAGCGTGAAAATATATCATATAAAATATCCATCAATTGGTACATACACATAAAGCCATGATGTGAAAACACAAGTGACCTTCCCCTTATTATGAATGGAATATTACTGTGGTATGACTTGCCAATGCAAAATGGTAAGCAGTGGGCCCATAATAATAACATATCATATACTATAATAATATAAATAAAAACAACTAAAGCTTGTCAGAATTAACCACCCGAAAATGCACATATTGCATATTTTGACAGGACAATGTGTTTATTAATACAACAATTAATTGGGCTGGGCCCTAGGAAAGACTAGTAATAGTTTGACATGCAGACACAAGTAATTAACCAATATTATTAGGGGGAAAAGTTCACGAGTACAAATGTCTGCTTGGACATTGAATGGGGGGAGACATAATTAATCAATGTCATTATTGGTGCACTGAGGCATTGAGTGCATTCTGTGGAGTGGGCTTTTTAGTGGAAAAAAGTATGTATTTTTCACTGATAGTCAGCTGACACATGACCCAATGATGCCCATCTTCGACAGCATCCGAGCTATTCTACCCACGGTCCTTGTGTGAAAATTTGAATGCGATCCAAAAAAGGAATGAAGGAATTTTTCTTCCTTCTTCTTTCCTTCTTTTTATCATCAAATCACACTAGCTTGCATTTTGTCCAGTGCTTCAGTGTTGTTTCCCCTTACACAGCCACCACCTACGGTTTGGTTGCCTTGGGAACTCGGTCATTGTCGCGTTAAAGTCACGTCGGGACAACCGCTATTGCGCAACAGTTCCATGCATTCTAGGGAGCCCGAATTCTGCGCATACCACAGGAATTCCTTCGTTCCTTTAAAAAGGAAAAAAAGAAGACTAGAGCTTGTCAGAATTAATTTGCCCAGAAATGTGTGTATTGCGTAGGACAATGCCTTTATTAACAAATGTGTACTCATTATTCGCTGTAATGTGAAAATTGTACACCTTTCTGGTCACAGCAATTAATTGGCCTGGGCCCTGAGAAAGACTAGAAAAATATTGTTCACAGACAGCAATTAATTAGTCTGGGTTTTGGAGAAGTGTTCATTCATGCAGACCTTCAGTTCCAAGCATCTAATTAATGAATCACTAATGCCTGGAGATAGAGTGATATGTATTTATCAAGGATTATTTTAGTGAAAAAAGTATGTTTTCCGCTGATAGGCAGCTGATGCATGGGCCATGCTGTCATCTTCTAAAGCGTCCAAGCATTTTATCTTCGGACCTTGTGCAAATATTTGAAAATGATCTGTTAAGCGGTTCTCAAGTTATTGCGCACACAAACACAAAAAAGGTAAAAACAGATGCTGCCAAAATTAATACCTTCCGAAAAACGAAGCTTTCAAGCAGTAATAACTTGGTTTAACTATACTGACGCTTGGACACAGATAAATATTGAAAATCGGTAAAGTGACTAAAATTTGCACACATTTGTGGCTCTTATAAACTTGTTACTGTAAGGACATATTCTTGAGCATCACTGCAATTAAAACTTCATTAACTGGTTCTATTTTTTAGTAGATTAACAATGGCATAAGTACAAATACAAGACTGAGATAACTACATGTATATGAAGGAGTTTGTGTATGAATTGAATACAAATTAAGTAATAATTTTAAGGGACTATACTGTGTGTTGGAACACAACTTAAGTTTCCACCTTATATATGAGGATTACAATGTTCAAGTAATGGGGGTGTTCCACACAAGCCGAAACCTGTAACCGACCCTACAAACCTATCTTCTAGTTCGTAGGAATTTACCTAAAAAGGCGGGAAAATCAAAGTTCGGGTTAACTGTAACCGACAATCAGTTAAATGAAACCAAATCATCCTACATGAAACAAAACCTTCCTGTCAACTTAACCGAACCTTACTGCATTTTGTCTCAAATTTGCCGAATGATAACCGAACTTGTATAGGAACCATCGGTTACACTAACGGAATTGTCGGGAACCCCCAACCGACAATTCGGTTGTACAACAGAACCATCCTACAAGCAAACCGAAGATTCTGTTTCACATAGGAACCTTTCTGGAAATTGCAATTAAGTTCCTGCATTCCTGATCCAGATTCAGAAGTACAGAATACCTATAAAAAACCCCTAGGCCATCTCTTATCACTTCATATCACATCCAGAGGTACAGCAAGCATGAAGGAAGAGAATTATGATGAATTTAGGGTTCTTTTGTTTTTTATTCAGTTAAACATGGTTCTTTATACATGTATCATGCTTTCCAGAAGATTTGGAGCTCGTCAAGAGGTAGACCAGCCTGCCCAGCCCCAGGGTCAAGCCCAGCCTGCCCAGCCTGCCCAGCCCCAGGGTCAAGACCAAGCACCACCACCAGCACCACCCTGAAGGAGAAGAAGATCACAGAACCGATGGGTCATGTCTTGGATACTACAGAGAGAGGACAGGCGATGCTATAGGACTCTCCTGGATGGGCTTATAACAACAGACATTCCAGGGTACAGAAACTTTGTCAGCATGCCACCAGCAGTCTTTGACATGATCCAGGAGAGAATCACCCACAGACTAAGAAAAGAAGAAACCAACTGGAGGAAGCCACTGGAAGTCGGGCTCAAGCTGGCTGCCACACCCAGGCATCTATCCACAGGCGAAAGCTACACCGCCCTACACTACCAGTGGAGAGTGGGGCGTACCACCATGGTCAAGTTTGTACCAGAAGTCTGTACTGCCATACTTCCTGAGTTCCAGGAAGAGTACCTCTGCTGCCCCACAGAAGAAGATGATTGGAAGAAAATTGCACACAGATTTGAAACCACATGGAATGTGCCACATGCCATTGGAGCCCTGGATGGAAAACACATAGCCATGAAGAAGCCAAAGAAATCAGGCAGTTTCTGTGGGTGGATGTTGGCTCCAATGGCTCCTGTTCTGATGAACAGATCTTCAACAGAAGTGACCTGAGGGAGAGGATAGAGGACAACAGCCTGGGCCTGCCTCCTGCTCGACCCCTTGGGCCAGGAGGTCAAAACATCCAGTACTTCATCCTGGGGGATGATGCCTTTGCAGTACAGATATGGCTGGTCAAACCCTACAGCAGAAGAAATCTTACAAGGGAAGAAAGAATAGCCAACTACAGAATCTCCAGGGGCAGGAGGGTGGTAGAGAACGCATTTGGCATTCTGGTCAGCAGTTTCAGGGTACTACTGACGACCATGGAACAACGACCAGAGGTGGTGAGAGACATTGTACTGACATGTGTGGTACTGCATAACATGCTAAGACAGGAGGTGCAGGCTGGAGCAGACAGACCACCAACACCAGCAGATGACATACTTGGGGCAGGGCAGGCTGACAATGGAGGCAACAACGACAGGCAAAGAAATCCATCCAGGGTGGCAAAAAGACAGAGGGATCTACTGAAAGACTACTTCAACAATCTGGGGGCAATCGCTGGGTAAGAAGACAGAATCTGAGGGAGGCAGCTGCAAAGCAAACAACCAATAATCAGTCCTTTTCAGGACTACCTGAATATTCCAAAAAGAATTATTACAGCTAACTGTTTGTCTCACCAATATCCCGATAAAGTTCAAGCCCAAACCATCCCCTTTGAAACTCAAACACCACACCACCACACCATAAATCAAGCACACGACCACACTCGAACCCCACACCACACCAGCATAGACCAAGCACACGACCACACTCGAACCCCACAGCAGCTTAAACCAAGCACACGACTACATTCAACCCAACACCACCACACCATAAACCAAGCACACGACCACACTCTAACCCAGTAGCACACCATCCATAATCACACACACAAACCATTTTTTTATCATCCATTCATTCAAACACATCACCAGACTCAAACCCAGTACCACACCTCTAAAGGTCCAGTACTAAACCATTTTTTTTCATTCATCCACTCATGCATTCGCTCAAGCATTCTTACCATTCAAAGCTGGCATTCTTCACATACAAACATTCATTCTCAGACATTCATTTTCAGTCACTCATTCATACAATGTTTTTTATTTTATTATTTTTTGTGTGTTTGGGGGAAATGTGATTGTTGGCCGGTGTAATGCTTCTTGTTTGGGAATAATTTGGTTTTCATTCATACAGTCAGGCACACTAATTTTTTTATGTTTGTAATATTTTTTGTTATCATTCATCCATTCATACAACTTTTTGTTTTGTGGTTTGGGGTAGTTTAGTGTTGGGCGGTGTAATGCTTCTTGTTTTGGGAACAACAACAGATCAGTAATTGTTCTTGGATGAATCGGATGGTCCTGAAAAGGACCGGTTTGATACTGCAGTCCTGAAAAGGACTTTTGGTGGGGTTTGAACCCACTGAGCATGGCTGTGCTCTAACAGTCATCGGTGCTGGGGGGCACTGGAGTTCTGACATGGCTGGACTGGCTGACACTGGATTCTGAAGAGCAGAGGTGATGGTTGACATGGTAGTGGTGACGGTTGACATTGCAGGTGCTGGTGACGGTACTGGGTCTGGCGAAAACGAAAACTGCTGTGGTGTGACGATGCTGGTGTAATCAGATATGCTAGGGCAGTTCCTGAACAGGCTGGAAACCCCTGAGATGTTGTGCTGGCTGCTTTCATCTAGTGGAGCGATGGATGGTGTTTTCCTGGGTGAATTCTTACTGAACATAGGGCTGGAGTTGGGACAGATGCGTTTAGCCGTTCACTTCCTCGTTGGCTCCACCCAGTGCAATTCTCATCGTCATCTGGCCCTTGTCATTCAGCTACAGCATGTTGTTGATTGCATGCAAGTCCTGGAAACAAAACAATCAAATTTGACAGGTTGATTTTGTATTCGAGTGTTTTTACAACTTTTCATTAAAATAAAACAGTAGTAGTATTTTTTTTCAAAATTATTGCCACATCTGAAAGTGAAAAGGGCCATATTCACTAACATTTTTATTTTTAGAATATCTTCAAGCTTTCTGCCCATTTATAATATGGTGGTGTGCCATCCCTAGTTTCTGAAAATAATGGGATGTTGCCGCATTCTGCACTGGCCTCAGGTTCAAACCTTAGCGTCGTGGAGTCCCAGCCAGTGAGCGTGATTTGTTGCTTTTGTCGGACTTGCCTGAGCTATGTGTTTTGTTAGAGTCGCTGCATTTTGTGGAGATGCCGCCATTTGATTGGAGCTCGTTCTCCTCACCAGGAACAGGCGGACATGGAGCAGACTCAGTGAATCTCATAGAGTCTGAAAGAAAGCGGTCCACTTCCATAGTCAGCTACACGCCATCCCTCATGTGAGCTGTACTACCTGAAATATAATAAAGGATCCATAGTTTACAGATAATTACAATAGAAATAAATCATGGCTATGTGGTCAGTGTGCTGTGTATTTCTCCTAGGTTGTCAATGAAGTTGCTTCAAACTTCACCTTGATCGAACGAAAAAACTTTGGTTGACATTTGAACTCAGTGAAATGAAGACGTGTAGCTCATTTGTTGAATACACAATAAAATATTGGAAAATATACAATCCAAAGATATTTGATTTCATTATAAATAATATGCCCAGTGGTTGAAATAATTGATAAATCTGTTTGGGGGATTTGCCTTTGACAATGTGTAATGGAATATGGGGTAAATATCTACTGGTCAGACACCCAATTTCACCACCAACCCAATTTCAGTATCCGCATTATTTTACCATGTTCAGGCATCTTATTTTGATAATATTTAGTGTACATTTGTTTATCATGGTATGAAGCACAATGAACAAGCCAATTAAATAGAATTAACTGTAAGTGGAAATTCATGTAAGCTTTGTCAGCTTTTTATAGCAGGTGGTGAAATTGGGAGGCTTGCCAGTACTGCTCAGCCACCCAATTTCGCCACCTACCTAATGTCGCCATTTGCATTATTTATCCATGTTAAAACATCTTATTTATGTAATATTTAATGTACATTTGTTGATAATGCCTCCCACTGGATTGCCTCCCTGGGTATGACTTGGAATATGTCTAACGTCTTGACGATTTTTGCTTTAAGAACTGAATGGTGTGCCTTAGAATCCATAGATATGGAGATTAAGCACTTGGATAACTGATTGATTGATGATTAACAGACATCGACTAAACCCTCCCAACTCCAATTTAACTATAAAGTATCAAACAAAACACTAAATCTACATCAATTGGCAGGTGCCAAGACACAATTAACCACAATTGCTTAACAGCCTGGGTCATATTGAGACCGATCCTAAGGTTTGACACTTACTGGAGTTGAACCCAGACAAAGGTAACAGCTTGGGAGATGGGACACTTGTAACCATCAAGGTTGTTGATAACTAGTGGTTGGACCAATTTTGAAAACTCAAAACCAGGTTTCGAGACGTTTCAAACGACAAATTTTGGTTTTTTGTTTACTACCAACAGAAATTTTAAAATTTTACATTTCTATTACATTTTATCGCATATATTATATCATCCCCATCCCTGTTCTACAGTAGTTAATTATCAATTCCTACCTGTTACCATCCCTGTCTGGCTGACTAAAGACACTTTGTACTTGGTCCGTCTTCACTGTAGCAATTTCATGGGCGATTTCTGAGGTGGTGGCAGACACTGAAACACCATAAATACACAACCTAAATAGAAATATAATTTTCATTGCCTTTTTCAGAGAGAAGCTCAAAAAATATGCAATGACATATATCCTCATAAGCTCACTCCCTGGCTTGGGCAAGATTTTTCAAGGTTAAGGTCATTACGGCAAGGTCAAATTAAGGTCAAACTATAACATTGCACAACTACACTCCCTGACCAATGTTGACTTCCTAGCACCTTATGGTTTCCGAGATAAGACCCGGAAAAGATTTTTAAGATCAACATAACTACAGCAAGTTCAAAGGTCAAACTATGAAGTTGCACACCTACACGGCCTACCCAATGTCCCTACAAAGTATCAACACCTTACCCCTTATAGTTACTGAGATCTAGCCCGGACAAGATATTGCCGTCGACCGACTGACCGACCGCCCACAGAGCTGAACGTCATGGGTGAAAACAATACCCCAAAGTCTTTTCAGGCTGTGGGGTAAGAACAAATAAAAAACCATAGAATACCTGTTTGGTTCACTGAGATTCTCCTCCAACGCTAACTTCTTCCGCTTTGCGTATAATTGTGGGTATTTTCAGACTACTACTGGTCCCGCATTTCAATAATGGACTTTGCTGCGTTTGCTACATCATCTGTGAAGCATCAATATCCTCGCCACTGTTGACATGGCAACCAACGTCTCCTTGTACATCTTCCTGCTTAGATTCCGATGCCAGATGCTGATGGCAAGTGTTGCCTAGGTTACCAGGACTTGCCAGAGTTGCCCTGCAACCATCGTTTGTATAAATATAGTCCGGGGTGACCATGGATTTCGCACCAGAGGTATCACGCAGTGGTGCTGTTAGTTTCTCCACTGATACTGGTAGAAGGTGTAGAATTCCTACTACCGCTGCTACTTTTATTAACTCAGACTATTTTAAGGTCGGTTCCTTTTGTTTTAGTTGATTTATCCTTGTGTAGTTCTGCATCATCATCAATTTCTTGGACCTCATTGGTCTCTTGGTCTGGAACTGGCCTTACCAGTCTCACCTCTTCTATTGACTCTGGACCAGTAGCAGGGTCCTGAGGACAACTTAAGTCTTTTTGGGGGATTATAATTGTTCCGGCTGGACGTTTTGCAAGGATTTGAATGGTCATCTAGATTTGGTCGTTTTGACTGACCAAGGCTAAACGTTGTAGGATGGTGGCTGTCAAATGCCTTTTCAGAATCCAGGAGGCAATTTTCTTCTTCTACCCTACCTATTAAATCCACCAATGTCTCTTTATATCCATGATCAGCAGCAGTATTTGATTTTTGTTGACTACATTCTCATCTTTTTGTTGGTCATGTGACATAGCATGTGACACCATCTGTTTTAAGTAAAAATACAAGCAAAAAATTAAAACAATTTAAAGATGCTTTGTAAACATGGTCAAGTCATTATCAGGCCTAGTGGCCCATCTGGCCGGTGAAGTATTTCTACTTCCCTGAACGGAATATCAGTCAGTTGCAGGCTTACCTCCCCAACTATTGCTGATACCAATTTTATTACTCCTGGGTAGAGAGGGACACATTTGTGTCCCATACGTTTCTAGGGAGACCATACGTTTCTAGATAGTTACATTTGTACAAAATGTTGCCACAGTTCTATCTAAGGCTGCCACAAGTAGTAATTATACTGCTCGAGTATTTGAGGCTGCCACTTTTTGTCCTTAGGCAAGACATGACATGATGACACCTCACTCTAATTATCACTGGCTACAAAGAGTTCCACCAAATTGAATGCACTTTGACTAATATATGTGGTTGATTGCCTGATCAAATCTTCAGCTATCTGGCATATATGTAAAGGACTATGATTTTTTTTTTTTATTTTCACGGCAAGTTATTTTTGATAGTTTGAGGAATCATTAATCAGTAATTTGCTACATACCAGTATTTCTAACTTACGACTATATGAAATTAAATATGGTAAAGATCTAGTTTCGATAGATTTTAGACACTATAAAAACAACAATTATAATCAACAAAGGTAGAAGATTTCCTTGTATTGGGACCGCCAAATCATGGGTTGGATACACAACCAGCACATTTTTAAGAAGAAGAATTTAAAAGAAGTAAATTGCAGTTGTTATTAACAATTACTTTTACTGTTTTTGGTACGACTAAGAATAGGTATACATGTATGCATAAAATCTACTTGGGCTTCCAATACATTGCATCTCCAATGAAAACAAGCTGTTTCTTAGGCATTAGTGGCCCTCATTATTCAACATTACTACAACCCACAAATGAACACCAGTTCGTTCTACAACACTTCCTTGACTCCAATGGTTTAAATCTAGGGTTTTAATACAGCAATAGACTAATTACCAATTCGCATTATCACCCATATAAACAGTTAAACACACCGCTCACCCTTATTTTTCAGCTTGAATACTACATGTTATTGTTAAGAAATATTTTGTTACACAAACATACAACCTCAAAACAATGACTGAAAATGTGACTTGCAGCAAATAATTAGTCATGAAACAGGAATCTCAAATCAATACTGTGATTTTATGTTTGATTACCAAGACAAGTGGAAGACTGCATACCTGACTTTCTTACTCCTCTTAGGCAGTGCAGTGTCTGGAGAGACAGGAGATGGTGTCTTCCTAGCACCTAAGTCATTATCAGGCCTAGTGGCCCATCTGGCCGGTGCTCATTTCTGTTTTTGTCCTTGGCATGAAGAGTGACTTGAAGTATTTCTACTTCCCTGAACGGGATATCAGTCAGTTGCAGGCTTACCTCCCCAACTATTGCTGGTACCCATTTATTACTCCTGGGTAGAGAGGGACACATTTGTGTTGAGTACCTAGATCCATGTCCTGGCTGGGATTTGAATCCAAATGAAAATCCAGCACCTTAGTCACTGGCCCATGGAGACCAAACATTTCTAGATAGTTACATTTGAACAAAATGTTGCCACAGTTATCTAAGGCTGCCACAAGTAGTAATTATACTACTTGAGTATTTGAGGCTGCCACTTTGTGTCCTTTGACATCCTTTGACAGTTAATGAGGTATCCAAGCTGAACAGATCCCATTCCACGGCTTTCTGTAGAAGCCAGTTGTCATAGCATGACTTACCGATCACAAAATTTGGTACGACCTCACAAGGATATCCGTTCCTGGTTGTAATGAAGTAATCTATGGCCACATCAGCGTCATAAACCGTCTGCTTGTTCACCATGACCGATCACTGAAACAAAATTGAATCTAAGGCATCACCATCAACAGCAAAGAATTTTCGTATATTTTCAGACAATGGTTCAAAATGTACAAAAATTTAAAAAAAAGATTTAGTACTGACATTACCAAAGGGAAGTGACCAAAAATAAAGATTGAAATGAAAAATACTATTCAACATTAAAATGTACTTAACAAGAGGGCAAGGATGCCCGAAAAGGCGTCTTGCATTAGTATCAAGAAGGCTTTGAATTTGAAGTCCAGAAACAAAAAGTTGCACAGAGAGACAGCTAAGAAACAGAAAAATAAACAAACAGAATTAGACGAATTTTGAGAGGAACCTAAGTATGATGGTGATCTATCTCCCCATTAAGTTTGACTTCGATCGAACAAACCCTGTTAAGTTAGAGTCCAGAAACCAACAATTAATGTTGTCAAATGAACAAAACGCCAAGAAACGGACGGACATAAAAATACCAATGGCAAACATATATGTTGGAAAGTCTAAGAAGTATATAGGAACACAAGTGTGTGTTTAATAAAAGACTTCCTTTCTAACATAATGTAAAACATGAATTCAAAACTCAGAATATTAATTCACTCTCTATATGTAGGACGAATAGTGATGTTGACAAACGAACAAAATACTAAGAAATGAACATACAGAATAACACAAAATTCGAAAGGAACCTAGCTATGGTGGTGATCTACCTTCCTATCAAGTTTGACTTTGATCGGACAAACGGCTTTTGAGTTAGAGTCCAAGAGAGAACAATGTTGACGAACGAACAAAATGCTAAGAAACAGACGAACGAACAAACAGAATAACACCAAATTCGAAAGGATCCTAGCTATGGTGGTGATCTATCTCCCTATTAAGTTTGACTTCGATCTGACAAACGGTTTTTGAGTTAGAGTCCGGAAATGAACAATGTTGACTAGCGATTGGTTACACGGATGGATGAATGAACAAACTAACGGAATAACACCAAATTCGAAAGGAACCTTGCTATGGTGGTGATCCATTTCCCTATGAAGTTTTATTGTGATCCGACAAACTGTTTTCTAGTTAGAGTCCAGAAACGACAAATGTTTGCGACTATGTTGACAAACGAACAAAATGCTATGAAACGGACAAACGAACGCACAAAATAACACCAAATTCGAAAGGATCCTAGCTATGGTGGTGATCTATCTCCCTATTAAGTTTGACTTCGATCTGACAAACGGTTTTTGAGTTAGAGTCCGGAAATGAACAATGTTGACTAGCAATTGGTTACACGGATGGACGAATGAACAAACTAACGGAATAACACCAAATTCGAAAGGAACTTTGCTATGGTGGTGATCCATTTCCCTACCAAGTTTGACTTTGATCAGACAAACCATTTTCTAGTAAGAGTCTGGAAACGACAAATATTTCTGACTATGTTGGCAAATGAACAAAATGCTATGAAACGGACGAACAAACAAACAGAATAACACCAAAATCAAAAGGAACCTAGCTATGATGGTGATCTATCTCCCTATGAAGTTTTATTTTGATTGGACAAGCTGTTTTCTAGTTAGAGTCCGGAAACGACAAATGTTTGTGACTATGTTCACGAACGAACAAAATGCTAAGAAACAGACAAACGAACACACGGAATAACACCAAATTCGACAGGAACCTAACTATGGTGGTGATCTATCTTCCTATTAAGTTTGACTTCGATCTGACAAATGGTTTTTGAGTTAGAGTCCGGAAATTAACAATGTTGACTAACGATTGGTTACACGGACGGACGAACGAACTTACGGAGTAACACCAAATTCAAAAGGAACTTTGCTATGGTAGTGATCCATTTCCCTACCAAGTTTGACTTTGATCAGACAAACCGTTTTCTAGTAAGAGTCTGGAAACGACAAATATTTCTGACTATGTTGACAAATGAACAAAATGCTATGAAACGGAGGAACAAACAAACAGAATAACACCAAAATCAAAAGGAACCTAGCTATGATGGTGATCTATCTCCCTGTGAAGTTTTATTTTGATCGGCCAAGCTGTTTTCTAGTTAGAGTCCGGAAACGACAAATGTGACTATGTTGACGAACGAACAAAATGCTAAGAAACGGACAAACGAACACACGGAATAACACCAAATTCAACAGGAACCTAGCTATGGTGGTGACCTATCTCCCTGTTAAGTTTGACATTGATCGGACAAACATTTTTTTAGTTAGAGTCCGGAAACAAAAAAGTTTGACGAACAAACAAAAATGCTTAGAAACGGACGAACAAACGGAATAACACCAAATTCGAAAGGAACCTAAATATAGTGGTGATCTATCTCCCTACTAAGTTTGACTTCAATCAGATGAACGGTTTTCGAGAAACGACAAATGTGGACGGACAGATGGACGTCGGACACACCAATCCAATAGGCGGATTAGTTACATGCAACCCGCCTAAAAATTGACATATAGAAGATTTTAAGTCAAAAAACCATATAACTATATAGAAAACTATATAGAAATTTTCTCAAATGTTCAATTAATCTATAAAGTAAGTCACAAAATCGATGATTGGAATAATAAGCTATTTCAACTGATGCATCAATGTATAATTCTAGTTTTACTTTTATAGGACTTAATCTCCACCAGAAAGCAGACTCTAAGGCACAACAACACAATAAAAGATGGGCAATTATTCACTTACATGTTGATGTTGGTTATTCTGATATGCACTTACATGCTGATGCTGGTTATTCTGATGTCTAAGATGTGGAGCTGGCGGTTGGTGGTGGTGATTCCTTCCATGTTGATGATGGTTGTTGCTTTGCTGTGGCGGTTGTTGTTGGGGCGGTTGGTGGTGGTGATTCCTTCCATGTTGATGATGATTGTTGCTTTGCTGTGGCGGTTGTTGTTGGGGCGGTTGGTGGTGCCGATTCCTTCCATGTTGATGATGGTTGTTGCTTTGCTGTGGCGGTTGTTGTTGGGGTGGTTGGTGGTGGTGATTCCTTCCATGTTGATGCTGGTTGTTGCTTTGCTGTGGCAGCTGTTGTTGGGGCGGTGGGTGGTGGTGATGGTGGTGGTTATTGTGTGGCGGGTGGTGCCCCCTATTGTGGTTGTTACGCTGAACTCCAGGTGGTGGGGCTGGAGGATCGTAGTGATTGGCCGCTGGGTTAGGGGTCGACTCACCAGAAATCTGCATGATGAAACTTTAAAAAATATGCAGAAATATAATGGAATTTAATCTTTTATGTAGTGCTTAATCTCTGCCTCAGGAGAGACTTTACTGCTTGTAGGCATAAATTGGCTACAGATATAAATTGGCCCCTATCAACATGTTTTGAAATTGCTATATATTTTCAAAGCTGATTACATTTTTAACTGGCCAGTTTTGATACAATTAAGTAATTGTACCAATTTTAAGACTGTACAGTCACATGTATGTCTGTTTGACCTATTTGAATGAGTGGTCAGTTTATGCAGTGAGCGGTCAATTTATGCAGGGGAGTAAGAAGGTGCTTAATCCTGGCAGTAATCGTGTAGTCCATTTACCATTTGCTTGATAGTTACGGGAGACAAAAACCTTCATACCCTAAGGAAACCCATGTTAAAGAGTTGCGCAAAAGCGTTTTGAACATTGTCTTTTTTTACAACCACATGCAAGATTGTGTTGATCGTTTATCTAGAACGCATCAACCTAGATTGGGTTAGTAATACACTTGTAATAATATTTTGGTATCAAAGCCATTTCAGTTAAAGTAATATTTAGAAGTTACTAAGCCAATAATGGAGTTTTGTACCAAAATTGACTTTGCTATTGCCAACACAAGGACACTGGAATCTTTTTTGGATTATCAATGTTGCAATGCCCCATATCTGAAGATTTCTCAATATTTTATATATCAATGAACCATAAATGCATAGATTTCTATGTACCTCTATGTACGATATACCCAGTGTTTTAAAAATACAATAGTCCCTGGGGTTGATGGTCCAACAATACATATTTGAATTCCATGCTTTATTCTGAATACTGTGTTGGAAATTATCAGGAACAAAGGCAATTAAACAATTATTAAGTGATAATCTGACATCTAAGCTGATCTATGTCTGTTGTTAAACTCTTTCTATTTTGAAACCAAACCCTTGTACCAAAATTGAGTTTCCTATTGCCAACACAAGGACATTGGAATCTTTTTTTTTGGATTGTCAATGTTGCCATGTCCTATATCTGAAAATTTCTCAACATTTTATATATCAATGCCCAAAAAATGCACAGATTTCTATGTATCTCTATATAGCATGTTCAGAGTGTTTTATAGTATATAATTGTCAAGGATGTTGATCATCAAACTATACATATTTGAATTTTATGCATTATTCTGAACACTGTGTTGGATATTAATCTGAAATCTAAAATGATGTATGTCTCAGGTTAAAGTCTTTCTATCCCCAAATCAAAGCTTTGTACCCAAAATGATTTTCCTATTGCAAACACAACATCATTGGAATCTTTTTTGGATTGTCAATGTTACAATGCCCCATATCTGAAGATTTCTCAACATTTTATATATCAATGCCCCATAAATGGATAGATTTCTATGTACCACTATATACCATGTTCCTAGTGTTTTAAAAATATAATTGTCCCTGGGATTGATGTTATAGCAATACATACTTGAATTTCATGCTGAATTCTAAATACTGTGTTGGAAGGTTTCAGAACAAAACCAACTTAATCATTTTTGGTGATAATCTGCTATCTAAGCATATATCTTTCCCTGTTCAAGTTATTGCATCCCTAAATCAAACCTTTGTGATAAAAATGAGTTTCCTGCAATAAACATCAGGAGATGGGAACCTACTTTGTATCTTCAGTGTTGCAATGCCCCATATCTGAAGATTTCTCAATATTTTATATATCAATGCCCCATAAATGCACAGATTTCTATGTATCTCTTTACAGCATGTTCAGAGTGTTTTAAAAATATAATTGTCAAGAGTGTTGATCATCCAACAATACATATTTGAATTTTATGCCTTATTCTGAACACTGTGTTGGATATTAATCTGAAATCTAATATTATCTATGTCTCAGGTTAAAGTCTTTCTATCCCCAAATCAAACCTTTGTACCAAAAATGATTTTCCTATTGCAAACACAACATCATTGGAATCTTTTTTAGATTGTCAATGTTACAATGCCCCATATGTGAAGATTTCTCAACATTTTATATATCAATGCCCCATAAATGGATAGATTTCTATGTACCACTATATACCATGTTCCTAGTGTTTTAAAAATATAATTGTCCCTGGGGTTGATATTCTAGCAATACATACTTGAAGTTCATGCTGAATTCTAAATACTGTGTATGAAAGTTTCAGAGCAAAGCCAACTTAATCATTTTTAGTGATAATCTGCTATCTAAGCATATATTTTTCTCCTGTTCAAGTCATTGCATCCCCAAATCAAACCTTTGTGATAAAAATGAGTTTCCTGAAATTAACATAAGGAGATGGGAACCTATTTTGTATCTTCAATGTTGCAATGCCCCATTTCTGAAGATTTCTAAACATTTTAATATGCATGCCCCACAAACACATAGATTTCTATGTCTCTATATACCATGTTTCCAATGTTTTAAAAATACAATTGTCTCTGGGGTTGATGGTCCAACAATACATATTTGAATTCCATGCTTTATTCTGAATACTGTGTTGGAAATTATCAGCAACAAAGACAATTAAGCAATTATTATGTGATTATCTTACATCTAAACTGATCTATGTCATTAAAGTCTTTCTATTTTGAAATCAAGCCCTTGTACCAAAATTGAGTTTCCTATTGCCAACACAAGGACACTGGAATCATTTTTTTGATTGTCAATGTTGCAATGCCCTATATCTGAAGATTTCTCAATATTTTATATATCAATGCCCCATAAATGCACAGATTTCTATGTATCTCTATACAGCATGTTCACAGTGTTTTAAAAATATAATTGTCAAGGGTGCTGATCATCCAACAATAGATATTTGAATTTTATGCCTTATTCTGAACACTGTGTTGGATATTAATCTGAAATCTAATATGATCTATGTCTCAGGTTAAAGTCTTTCTACCCCCAAATCAAACCTTTGTACCAAAAATGATTTTCCTATTGCAAACACAACATCATTGGAATCTTTTTTAGATTGTCAATGTTACAATGCCCCATATGTGAAGATTTCTCAACATTTTAAAAATCAATACCCCATAAATGCATAAATTTTTATGTACCACTATATACCATGTTCCTAGTGTTTTAAAAATATAATTGTCCCTGGGGTTGATGTTCTAGCAATACATACTTGAAGTTCATGCTGAATTCTAAATGCTGTGTAGGAAAGTTTCAGAACAAAGCCAACTTAATCATTTTTAGTGATAATCTGCTATCTAAGCACATATTTTTCTCCTGTTCAAGTTATTGCATCCCTAAATCAAACTTTGTGATAAAAATGAGTTTCCTGCAATTAACATAAGGAGATGGGAACCTACTTTGTATCTTCAGTGTTGCAATGCCCCATATCTGAAGATTTCTCAACATTTTATATATGCATGCCCCATAAAGACATAGATTTCTATGTCTCTATATACCATGTTTCCAGTGTTTTAAAAATACAATTGTCTCTGGGGTTGATGGTCCAACAATATGTATTTGAATTTCATGCTTTATTCTGAATACTGTATTGGAAATTATCAGGAACAAAGGCAAATAAGCGATTATTAAGTGATAATCTGACATCTAAGCTGATGTATGTCTGTCATTAAAGTCTTTCTATTTTGAAATCAAACCCTTGTACCAAAATTGAATTTCCTATTGCCAACACAAGGACACTGGTTCATTTTTGGATTGTCAATGTTGCAATGCCCCATATCTGAAGATTTCTCAATATTTTTTATATCAATGCCCCATAAATGCACAGATTTCTTTGTATCTCTATACAGCATGGTCAGAGTGTTTTAAAAATATAATTGTCAAGGGTGTTGATCATCCAACAGTACATATTTGAATTTTATGCCTTATTCTGAATACTGTGTTGGAAATTATCAGGAACAAAGGTAATAAAGTGATTATTAAGTGATAATCTGACATCTACCCTGATCTATGTCTCAGGATAAAGTATTTCCATTTTGATACCCAAACCTTTGTACCAAAATTGACTTTGCTATTGCCAACACAAGGACACTGGAATATTTTTTGGATTATCAATGTTGCAATGCCCCATATCTGAAGATTTCTCAATATTTTATATATCAATGCCACAAAAATCTACTTAAAAACTTGAGACAGCCTCCTAGCATTTCTTAATTAATGACAAAAGTTAAGACTAACATAAGTCTAGGATGCTTTGTAAATACCAATTCACTAGGAAAACTTTCCTAACTTAATTTTATGACAAAAATCCTAAAGTTGGGACTAAGACTAAGATAGGAAGTTTTGTGAAAACCACCCCAGATTAATGTCCAACACAGTATTCAGAATAAACCATAAAATTCAAATATGTATTGTTGGACCATCAACACCAGGGACAATTATATTTTTAAAACACTGGGAACATGGTATATAGAGGTATATTGAAATCTGTGCATTAATGGGGCATTGATATACAAAATATTGAAAAATCTTCAGATATGGGGCTTTGCAACATTGACAATATTAAAAAGATTCCAATGATGTTGTGTTGGCAATACTAAACTCAATTTTGGTACAAAGGTTCGGTTTGAGGATAGAGATATTTTAACCAGATACATAGATAGATGTCAGATTATCACTAAATAATGGCTTAATTGCCTTTGTTCCAGATAATTTACAACACAGTATTCAGAATAAAGCATGGAATTCAAATATGTATTGTTGGACTATCAACCCCAGGGACTGTTGTTTTTTTAAAACACTGGGAACATGGTATATAGAGGTACATAGATATCTATGCATTTATGGAGCATTGATATATAAAATATTGAGAAATCTTCAGGTGTGGGGCATTGCAACATTGATAATCCAAAAAAGATTCCAGTGTCTTTGTGTTGGCAATAGCAAAGTCAATTTTGGTACAAAGGTTTGGTATCAAAATAGAAATACTTTAACCTGAGACATAGATCAGCGTAGATGTCAGATTGTCGCTTAATAATCACTTTATTACCTTTGTTCCTGATAATTTCCAACACAGTATTCAGAATAAAGCATCAAATTCAAATATGTATTGTTGGACCATCAACCACAGAGACGATTGTATTTTTAAAAGATTGGAAACATGGTATATAGAGACATAGAAATCTATGTGTTTATGGGGCATGCATATATAAAATGTTGATAAATCTTCAGAAATGGGGCATTGTAACATTGAAGATACAAAGTAGGTTCCCATCTCCTTGTGTTAGTCGCAGGAAACTCATTTTTATCACCTATGTTTGATTTGGGGATGCAATGACTTGAACAAGAGAAAAATATATGCTTAGATGGCAGATTATCACTTAAATGACTGAGTTGGCTTTGTTCCTAAAACTTTCCTACACAGTATTTAGAATTCAGCATGAAATTTAATTATGTATTGTTAGAACATCATCCCAACATCATTGTAACATTGATAATCCAAAAAAAGATTCCAATGATGTGTTGGCAATAGGAAACTCAGTTTTGGTACAAAGGTTTGATTTGAGGATAGAAAGACTTTAACCTGAGACATAGATCAGATTAGATGTCAGATTAATGTCCAACACAGCTTTCAGAATACAAAGCATAAAATTCAAATATGTATTGTTGGACCATCAACACCAGGGGCAATTATATTTTTAAAACACTGGGAACATGGTATATAGAGGTACATAGAAATCTGTACATTTATGGGGCATTGATATACAAAATGTTGAGAAATCTTCAGATATGGGGCACTGTGACATTGACAATCAAAAATAGTTCGAATGATGTTATGTTGGCAATAGCAAACTCAATTTTGGTACTAAGGTTTGGTTTGAGGATAGAAAGACTTTGACCTGATACATAGATCAGTGTAGATGCCAGATTATCACTTAATAATTGCTTAATTGCCTTTGTTCCTGAAACTTTCCTACACAGTATTCAGAATTCAGCATGAAATTCACAGGATTCAAAATTCAGCATCAAATCAAGTATATAAAATGTAGATTTTTTTTCAAATATTTGGGCCTTTTGTGTATATATAATGTATATATACATATATGCCCCACAAAACTATTATAAAGAGGGAGCCACCGTCTAAAAATGTATATACTTGAGAGTGTATATATGCCCTGTAACTGAATGCCCCATAAGCATGTGTGAAATTGAATGCCCCATAACTGAAGCAGTCTCTGTATATATATATACAGTTCTTAAAGACCCAATAATGATGTATACTCAGCATTACATGGATTAATCAGTGCTATCGTTAATTGAGAATTATTTTTCTGAGCATGTATGAAATGATTATAGGTCATTTATTGTTTGACATCACTTTCCACTCTACTGTATTTATATTGTTACTGAAGATGTAACAAGTTTATATAAAGAGTTTGAGGACCCAGTATTTACATATACATAAAGAAGGACCCAATAATGTGGTATCTTATCAGACAAATGTTAAGACATGAATTTACAGTGGCAGATCTAAGTCATTTATTATGGCAGGTGTTTGCATGGCAACAGGAAAACTTGTTTTGGAAAGGGGTTTGTTGGGATAATGTTTGATAAAATGTTTTTAAATCAGGAAATCTGTTCAAAATGTTGTTAAAAAGTTAAAGTATTCACAACAAGAGAGTGCACACCTTCAGAGTGTAAGTTAACAAAACACATGTTGTAAATAAAATTACTACTAAGAGATTATAAAACAGCTTTAAGATTTGAATTCTTTCATCTGTAGACATCATTTATTAACATAGACTCAATAGCTTTTTATAATTTTTTGAAGTCCCAATATGTTTATGCATTAAAGTTCAGGTCCAAATAATTATATATACAATTCTTAAAGACCCAATAATGATATATAACGTTAATAAGAAAATTAGGCTTATATTTATATTGACTGATCTAGGATGTTCTAAAAGAGGAAGAGTGAGCAAAATAGGAACATCATGTTTATCAAAAATGTTTCAAAAATTTAAAAATCTGAACCAAAATGTCTTTAGAAACTAACTAAACTATAACCATCAAGGGTCACAATCCTACCTGACTAAGTTAATGAAACATTGATTGCACGTAACACTTCCATTATTAAAATAAAAAAGAAATGCATTGAAAACTTCTATTCATAGCATCTGTTGTCACTATTCTTTAGTTTAGAGCCAAAACCTATATACAGAGTAAGTGAAGACCCAATAAGTTTATATATTAAATTCCAGGCCCCAATAATTATATATACAGTTCTTGAAGACCCAATAATGATGTATAGACGGCATTACATGGATTAATCAGTGCTATCATTAATTGGGAATTATTTTTCTGAACATGTGTGAAATGATTCTAGGTCTTTTATTGTTTTTACATCACTAACCACTCTATTGTATTTTTGTTGTTACTAAAGATGTAATAAGTTTATATAAACAACATGTGGACCCAATATTTACATATACATAATCAAGGACCAAATAATGAAGTACCTTATCAATCAAATGTTAAGACATGAATTTAAAGTGGCAGATCTAAGATAAGTAGTATCAGATATGTTTGGATGAAAATACTTAATTTTAAATCAGGACATCTGTTCAAAATTGTCATAAAAATTAAAAGCACAACTTCAGGGTGTAAGTTAACACAACACAAATTGCAAATCAAGCTGCTGCAAAGAGATTATATAAAACAGCTTTAGGATTGTAATTTTTACACCAGTAGATACTATTTATGAACATAGACCCAATAGCTATCATAACTAAATAAAGTACCAATAAGCTTATGTGTTGAATTTCATGTCCCAATAATTATATATACACTTCTAAAGGCCCCAATAATTATATATAAAGTTCTGAAAGACCCAATAAGGATGTATACTCAGCATTACATGGATTAATCAGTGCTATCATTAATTGAGAATTATTTTTCTGAGCATGTGTTAAATAATTCTAGGTCTTTTATTGTTTGGCATCACTTACCACTCTATTGTATTTATGTTATTACTAAATATGTAATAAGTTTATATAAACAACATGAGGACCCAATATTTACATATACATAATCAAGGACGCAATAATGAAATACCTTATCAGTCAAATGTTAAGACATGAATTTACAGTGGCAGATCTAAGATAAGTAGTATCAGATATGTTTGGATGAAAATACTTAATTTTAAATCAGGGTATCTGTTCAAAATTGTCATTAAAATTAAAAGCACAACTTCACAGTGTAAGTTAACACAACACAAATTGCAAATCAAGTTGCTACAAAGAGATTATATAAAACAGCTTTAGGATTGTAATTTTTACATTAGTAGATACTATTTATGAACATAGACCCAATAGCTATCATAACTAAATAAAGTACCAATAAGCTTATGTGTTGAATTTCATGTCCCAATAATTATATATACACTTCTAAAGGCCCCAATAATTCTTAAAGACCCAATAATGATGTATACTCAGCATTACATGGATTAATCAGTGCTATCGTTAATTGAGAATTATTTATCTGAGCATGTATGAAATGATTATAGGTCATTTATTGTTTGACATCACTTACCACTCTACTGTATTTATATTGTTACTGAAGATGTAATAAGTTTATATAAAGAGTTTGAGGACCCAATATTTACATATACTTAAAGAAGGACCCAATAATGTAGTATCTTGTCAGACAAATGTTGAGACATGAATTTACAGTGGCAGATCTAACTCATTTATTATGGGAGGTGTTTGCTTGGCAACAGAAAAACTTGTTTCAGAAAGGGGTTCGTTGGGATAATGTTTGATAAAATGTTTTTTAAATCAGGAAATCTGTTCAAAATGTTGTTAAAAAGTTAAAGTATTCACAACAAGAGAGTGCACACCTTTAGAGTGTAAGTTAACAAAACACATGTTGTAAATAAAATTGCTACTAAGATATTATAAAAACAGCTTTAAGATTTCAATTTTTACATCTGTAGACATCATTTATTAACATAGACTCAATAGCTTTTTATAATTGATTAAAGTCCCAATAAGTTTATGCATTAAATTTCAGGTCCCAATAATTATATATACAATTCTTAAGACCCAACAATGATATATAACATTAATAAGAAAATTAGCCTGATATTTACAATGACTGATCTAGGATGTTCTAAAAGAGGAAGAGTGACCAACATAGGAACATAATGTTTATCAAAAATGTTTCAAAGATGTAAAAATCTGAACCAAAATGTCTTTAGAAACTAACTAAACTATAACCATCAAGGGTTACAATCCTACCTGACTAAGTTAAGGAAACATTGATTGCACATAAAACTTCCATTATTAAAATAAAAAAGTAATGCATTGAAAACTTCTATTCTTAGCATCTGTTGTCACTATTCTTTAGTTTAGAGCCAAAACCTATATACAGAGTAAGTGAAGACCCAATAAGTTTATATATTAAATTCCAGGCCCCAATAATTATATATACAGTTCTTGAAGACCCAATAATGATGTATACTCAGCATTACATGGATTAATCAGTGCTATCATTACTTGAGAATTATTTTTCTGAGCATGTATGAAATGATTCTAGATCTTTTATTGTTTGACATCACTAACCACTCTATTGTATTTATGTTATTACTAAAGATGTAATAAGTTTATATAAACAACATGAGGACCCAATATTTACATATACACAATCAAGGACCCAATAATGAAGTACCTTATCAGTCAAATGTTAAGACATGAATTTACAGTGGCAGATCTAAGATAAGTAAGATCAAATATGTTTGGAAGAAAATACTTAATTTTAAATCAGGGTATCTGTTCAAAATTGTCATTAAAATTAAAAGTACAACTTCAGAGTGTAAGTTAACAGAACACAAATTGCAAATCAAGTTGCTACAAAGAGATTATGTGAAACAGCTTTAGAATTGTAATTTTTACATCAGTAGATCCTATTTATGAACATAGACCCAATAGCTATCACAACTAAATAAAGTACTAATAAGCTTATGTGTTGAATTTCATGTCCCAAAAATTCTATATACACTTCTAAAGGCCCAAATAATTATATATACAGTTCTTGAAGACCCAATAATGATGTATACTCGGCATTACATGTATTAATCAGTGCTATCATTAATTGAGAATTATTTTTCTGAGCATGTGTGAAATGATTCTAGGTCTTTCATTGTTTTTACATCACTAACCACTCTCTTGTATTTATGTTATTACTAAAGATGTAATAAGTTTATATAAACAACATGAGGACCCAATATTTACATATACATAATCAAGGACCCAATAATGAAGTACCTTATCAGTCAAATGTTAAGACATGAATTTACAGTGGCAGATCTAAGATAAGTAGTATCAGATATGTTTGGATGAAAAAACTTAATTTTAAATCAGGACATCTGTTCAAAATTGTCATTAAAATTAAAAGCACAACTTCAGCGTGTAAGTTAACACAACACAAATTGCTAATCAAGCTGCTGCAAAGAGATTATATAAAACATCTTTAGGATTGTAATTTTTACACCAGTAGATACTATTTATGAACATAGACCTAATAGCTATCATAACTAAATAAAGTACCAATAAGCTTATGTGTTGAATTTCATGTCCCAATAATTATACATACACTTCTAAAGGCCCCAATAATTATATATACAGTTCTGAAAGACCCAATAAGGATGTATACTCAGCATTACATGGATTAATCAGTGCTATCATTAATTGAGAATTATTTTTCTGAGCATGTGTTAAATAATTCTAGGTCTTTTATTGTTTGGCATCACTTACCACTCTATTGTATTTATGTTATTACTAAATATGTAATAAGTTTATATAAACAACATGAGGACCCAATATTTACATATACATAATCAAGGACCCAATAATGAAGTACCTTATCAGTCAAATGTTAAGACATGAATTTACAGTGGCAGATCTAAGATAAGTAGTATCAGATATGTTTGGATGAAAATACTTAATTTTAAATCAGGATATCTGTTCAAAATTGTCATTAAAATTAAAAGCACAACTTCACAGTGTAAGTTAACACAACACAAATTGCAAATCAAGTTGCTACAAAGAGATTATATAAAACAGCTTTAGGATTGTAATTTTTACATTAGTAGATACTATTTATGAACATAGACCCAATAGCTATCATAACTAAATAAAGTACCAATAAGCTTATGTGTTGAATTTCATGTCCCAATAATTATATATACACTTCTAAAGGCCCCAATAATTCTTAAAGACCCAATAATGATGTATACTCAGCATTACATGGATTAATCAGTGCTATCGTTAATTGAGAATTATTTATCTGAGCATGTATGAAATGATTATAGGTCATTTATTGTTTGACATCACTTACCACTCTACTGTATTTATATTGTTACTGAAGATGTAATAAGTTTATATAAAGAGTTTGAGGACCCAATATTTACATATACTTAAAGAAGGACCCAATAATGTAGTATCTTGTCAGACAAATGTTGAGACATGAATTTACAGTGGCAGATCTAACTCATTTATTATGGGAGGTGTTTGCTTGGCAACAGAAAAACTTGTTTCAGAAAGGGGTTCGTTGGGATAATGTTTGATAAAATGTTTTTTAAATCAGGAAATCTGTTCAAAATGTTGTTAAAAAGTTAAAGTATTCACAACAAGAGAGTGCACACCTTTAGAGTGTAAGTTAACAAAACACATGTTGTAAATAAAATTGCTACTAAGATATTATAAAAACAGCTTTAAGATTTCAATTTTTACATCTGTAGACATCATTTATTAACATAGACTCAATAGCTTTTTATAATTGATTAAAGTCCCAATAAGTTTATGCATTAAATTTCAGGTCCCAATAATTATATATACAATTCTTAAGACCCAACAATGATATATAACATTAATAAGAAAATTAGCCTGATATTTACAATGACTGATCTAGGATGTTCTAAAAGAGGAAGAGTGACCAACATAGGAACATAATGTTTATCAAAAATGTTTCAAAGATGTAAAAATCTGAACCAAAATGTCTTTAGAAACTAACTAAACTATAACCATCAAGGGTTACAATCCTACCTGACTAAGTTAAGGAAACATTGATTGCACATAAAACTTCCATTATTAAAATAAAAAAGTAATGCATTGAAAACTTCTATTCTTAGCATCTGTTGTCACTATTCTTTAGTTTAGAGCCAAAACCTATATACAGAGTAAGTGAAGACCCAATAAGTTTATATATTAAATTCCAGGCCCCAATAATTATATATACAGTTCTTGAAGACCCAATAATGATGTATACTCAGCATTACATGGATTAATCAGTGCTATCATTACTTGAGAATTATTTTTCTGAGCATGTATGAAATGATTCTAGATCTTTTATTGTTTGACATCACTAACCACTCTATTGTATTTATGTTATTACTAAAGATGTAATAAGTTTATATAAACAACATGAGGACCCAATATTTACATATACATAATCAAGGACCCAATAATGAAGTACCTTATCAGTCAAATGTTAAGACATGAATTTACAGTGGCAGATCTAAGATAAGTAGTATCAGATATGTTTGGATGAAAAAACTTAATTTTAAATCAGGACATCTGTTCAAAATTGTCATTAAAATTAAAAGCACAACTTCAGCGTGTAAGTTAACACAACACAAATTGCTAATCAAGCTGCTGCAAAGAGATTATATAAAACATCTTTAGGATTGTAATTTTTACACCAGTAGATACTATTTATGAACATAGACCTAATAGCTATCATAACTAAATAAAGTACCAATAAGCTTATGTGTTGAATTTCATGTCCCAATAATTATACATACACTTCTAAAGGCCCCAATAATTATATATACAGTTCTGAAAGACCCAATAAGGATGTATACTCAGCATTACATGGATTAATCAGTGCTATCATTAATTGAGAATTATTTTTCTGAGCATGTGTTAAATAATTCTAGGTCTTTTATTGTTTGGCATCACTTACCACTCTATTGTATTTATGTTATTACTAAATATGTAATAAGTTTATATAAACAACATGAGGACCCAATATTTACATATACATAATCAAGGACCCAATAATGAAGTACCTTATCAGTCAAATGTTAAGACATGAATTTACAGTGGCAGATCTAAGATAAGTAGTATCAGATATGTTTGGATGAAAATACTTAATTTTAAATCAGGATATCTGTTCAAAATTGTCATTAAAATTAAAAGCACAACTTCACAGTGTAAGTTAACACAACACAAATTGCAAATCAAGTTGCTACAAAGAGATTATATAAAACAGCTTTAGGATTGTAATTTTTACATTAGTAGATACTATTTATGAACATAGACCCAATAGCTATCATAACTAAATAAAGTACCAATAAGCTTATGTGTTGAATTTCATGTCCCAATAATTATATATACACTTCTAAAGGCCCCAATAATTCTTAAAGACCCAATAATGATGTATACTCAGCATTACATGGATTAATCAGTGCTATCGTTAATTGAGAATTATTTATCTGAGCATGTATGAAATGATTATAGGTCATTTATTGTTTGACATCACTTACCACTCTACTGTATTTATATTGTTACTGAAGATGTAATAAGTTTATATAAAGAGTTTGAGGACCCAATATTTACATATACTTAAAGAAGGACCCAATAATGTAGTATCTTGTCAGACAAATGTTGAGACATGAATTTACAGTGGCAGATCTAACTCATTTATTATGGGAGGTGTTTGCTTGGCAACAGAAAAACTTGTTTCAGAAAGGGGTTCGTTGGGATAATGTTTGATAAAATGTTTTTTAAATCAGGAAATCTGTTCAAAATGTTGTTAAAAAGTTAAAGTATTCACAACAAGAGAGTGCACACCTTTAGAGTGTAAGTTAACAAAACACATGTTGTAAATAAAATTGCTACTAAGATATTATAAAAACAGCTTTAAGATTTCAATTTTTACATCTGTAGACATCATTTATTAACATAGACTCAATAGCTTTTTATAATTGATTAAAGTCCCAATAAGTTTATGCATTAAATTTCAGGTCCCAATAATTATATATACAATTCTTAAGACCCAACAATGATATATAACATTAATAAGAAAATTAGCCTGATATTTACAATGACTGATCTAGGATGTTCTAAAAGAGGAAGAGTGACCAACATAGGAACATAATGTTTATCAAAAATGTTTCAAAGATGTAAAAATCTGAACCAAAATGTCTTTAGAAACTAACTAAACTATAACCATCAAGGGTTACAATCCTACCTGACTAAGTTAAGGAAACATTGATTGCACATAAAACTTCCATTATTAAAATAAAAAAGTAATGCATTGAAAACTTCTATTCTTAGCATCTGTTGTCACTATTCTTTAGTTTAGAGCCAAAACCTATATACAGAGTAAGTGAAGACCCAATAAGTTTATATATTAAATTCCAGGCCCCAATAATTATATATACAGTTCTTGAAGACCCAATAATGATGTATACTCAGCATTACATGGATTAATCAGTGCTATCATTACTTGAGAATTATTTTTCTGAGCATGTATGAAATGATTCTAGATCTTTTATTGTTTGACATCACTAACCACTCTATTGTATTTATGTTATTACTAAAGATGTAATAAGTTTATATAAACAACATGAGGACCCAATATTTACATATACACAATCAAGGACCCAATAATGAAGTACCTTATCAGTCAAATGTTAAGACATGAATTTACAGTGGCAGATCTAAGATAAGTAAGATCAAATATGTTTGGAAGAAAATACTTAATTTTAAATCAGGGTATCTGTTCAAAATTGTCATTAAAATTAAAAGTACAACTTCAGAGTGTAAGTTAACAGAACACAAATTGCAAATCAAGTTGCTACAAAGAGATTATGTGAAACAGCTTTAGAATTGTAATTTTTACATCAGTAGATCCTATTTATGAACATAGACCCAATAGCTATCACAACTAAATAAAGTACTAATAAGCTTATGTGTTGAATTTCATGTCCCAAAAATTCTATATACACTTCTAAAGGCCCAAATAATTATATATACAGTTCTTGAAGACCCAATAATGATGTATACTCGGCATTACATGTATTAATCAGTGCTATCATTAATTGAGAATTATTTTTCTGAGCATGTGTGAAATGATTCTAGGTCTTTCATTGTTTTTACATCACTAACCACTCTCTTGTATTTATGTTATTACTAAAGATGTAATAAGTTTATATAAACAACATGAGGACCCAATATTTACATATACATAATCAAGGACCCAATAATGAAGTACCTTATCAGTCAAATGTTAAGACATGAATTTACAGTGGCAGATCTAAGATAAGTAGTATCAGATATGTTTGGATGAAAAAACTTAATTTTAAATCAGGACATCTGTTCAAAATTGTCATTAAAATTAAAAGCACAACTTCAGCGTGTAAGTTAACACAACACAAATTGCTAATCAAGCTGCTGCAAAGAGATTATATAAAACAGCTTTAGGATTGTAATTTTTACACCAGTAGATACTATTTATGAACATAGACCTAATAGCTATCATAACTAAATAAAGTACCAATAAGCTTATGTGTTGAATTTCATGTCCCAATAATTACACATACACTTCTAAAGGCCCCAATAATTATATATACAGTTCTGAAAGACCCAATAATGATGTATACTCAGCATTACATGGATTAATCAGTGCTATCATTAATTGAGAATTATTTTTCTGAGCATGTGTTAAATAATTCTAGGTCTTTTATTGTTTGGCATCACTTACCACTCTATTGTATTTATGTTATTACTAAATATGTAATAAGTTTATATAAACAACATGAGGACCCAATATTTACATATACATAATCAAGGACCCAATAATGAAGTACCTTATCAGTCAAATGTTAAGACATGAATTTACAGTGGCAGATCTAAGATAAGTAGTATCAGATATGTTTGGATGAAAATACTTAATTTTAAATCAGGATATCTGTTCAAAATTGTCATTAAAATTAAAAGCACAACTTCACAGTGTAAGTTAACACAACACAAATTGCAAATCAAGTTGCTACAAAGAGATTATATAAAACAGCTTTAGGATTGTAATTTTTACATTAGTAGATACTATTTATGAACATAGACCCAATAGCTATCATAACTAAATAAAGTACCAATAAGCTTATGTGTTGAATTTCATGTCCCAATAATTATATATACACTTCTAAAGGCCCCAATAATTCTTAAAGACCCAATAATGATGTATACTCAGCATTACATGGATTAATCAGTGCTATCGTTAATTGAGAATTATTTATCTGAGCATGTATGAAATGATTATAGGTCATTTATTGTTTGACATCACTTACCACTCTACTGTATTTATATTGTTACTGAAGATGTAATAAGTTTATATAAAGAGTTTGAGGACCCAATATTTACATATACTTAAAGAAGGACCCAATAATGTAGTATCTTGTCAGACAAATGTTGAGACATGAATTTACAGTGGCAGATCTAACTCATTTATTATGGGAGGTGTTTGCTTGGCAACAGAAAAACTTGTTTCAGAAAGGGGTTCGTTGGGATAATGTTTGATAAAATGTTTTTTAAATCAGGAAATCTGTTCAAAATGTTGTTAAAAAGTTAAAGTATTCACAACAAGAGAGTGCACACCTTTAGAGTGTAAGTTAACAAAACACATGTTGTAAATAAAATTGCTACTAAGATATTATAAAAACAGCTTTAAGATTTCAATTTTTACATCTGTAGACATCATTTATTAACATAGACTCAATAGCTTTTTATAATTGATTAAAGTCCCAATAAGTTTATGCATTAAATTTCAGGTCCCAATAATTATATATACAATTCTTAAGACCCAACAATGATATATAACATTAATAAGAAAATTAGCCTGATATTTACAATGACTGATCTAGGATGTTCTAAAAGAGGAAGAGTGACCAACATAGGAACATAATGTTTATCAAAAATGTTTCAAAGATGTAAAAATCTGAACCAAAATGTCTTTAGAAACTAACTAAACTATAACCATCAAGGGTTACAATCCTACCTGACTAAGTTAAGGAAACATTGATTGCACATAAAACTTCCATTATTAAAATAAAAAAGTAATGCATTGAAAACTTCTATTCTTAGCATCTGTTGTCACTATTCTTTAGTTTAGAGCCAAAACCTATATACAGAGTAAGTGAAGACCCAATAAGTTTATATATTAAATTCCAGGCCCCAATAATTATATATACAGTTCTTGAAGACCCAATAATGATGTATACTCAGCATTACATGGATTAATCAGTGCTATCATTACTTGAGAATTATTTTTCTGAGCATGTATGAAATGATTCTAGATCTTTTATTGTTTGACATCACTAACCACTCTATTGTATTTATGTTATTACTAAAGATGTAATAAGTTTATATAAACAACATGAGGACCCAATATTTACATATACACAATCAAGGACCCAATAATGAAGTACCTTATCAGTCAAATGTTAAGACATGAATTTACAGTGGCAGATCTAAGATAAGTAGTATCAGATATGTTTGGATGAAAATACTTAATTTTAAATCAGGATATCTGTTCAAAATTGTCATTAAAATTAAAAGCACAACTTCACAGTGTAAGTTAACACAACACAAATTGCAAATCAAGTTGCTACAAAGAGATTATATAAAACAGCTTTAGGATTGTAATTTTTACATTAGTAGATACTATTTATGAACATAGACCCAATAGCTATCATAACTAAATAAAGTACCAATAAGCTTATGTGTTGAATTTCATGTCCCAATAATTATATATACACTTCTAAAGGCCCCAATAATTCTTAAAGACCCAATAATGATGTATACTCAGCATTACATGGATTAATCAGTGCTATCGTTAATTGAGAATTATTTATCTGAGCATGTATGAAATGATTATAGGTCATTTATTGTTTGACATCACTTACCACTCTACTGTATTTATATTGTTACTGAAGATGTAATAAGTTTATATAAAGAGTTTGAGGACCCAATATTTACATATACTTAAAGAAGGACCCAATAATGTAGTATCTTGTCAGACAAATGTTGAGACATGAATTTACAGTGGCAGATCTAACTCATTTATTATGGGAGGTGTTTGCTTGGCAACAGAAAAACTTGTTTCAGAAAGGGGTTCGTTGGGATAATGTTTGATAAAATGTTTTTTAAATCAGGAAATCTGTTCAAAATGTTGTTAAAAAGTTAAAGTATTCACAACAAGAGAGTGCACACCTTTAGAGTGTAAGTTAACAAAACACATGTTGTAAATAAAATTGCTACTAAGATATTATAAAAACAGCTTTAAGATTTCAATTTTTACATCTGTAGACATCATTTATTAACATAGACTCAATAGCTTTTTATAATTGATTAAAGTCCCAATAAGTTTATGCATTAAATTTCAGGTCCCAATAATTATATATACAATTCTTAAGACCCAACAATGATATATAACATTAATAAGAAAATTAGCCTGATATTTACAATGACTGATCTAGGATGTTCTAAAAGAGGAAGAGTGACCAACATAGGAACATAATGTTTATCAAAAATGTTTCAAAGATGTAAAAATCTGAACCAAAATGTCTTTAGAAACTAACTAAACTATAACCATCAAGGGTTACAATCCTACCTGACTAAGTTAAGGAAACATTGATTGCACATAAAACTTCCATTATTAAAATAAAAAAGTAATGCATTGAAAACTTCTATTCTTAGCATCTGTTGTCACTATTCTTTAGTTTAGAGCCAAAACCTATATACAGAGTAAGTGAAGACCCAATAAGTTTATATATTAAATTCCAGGCCCCAATAATTATATATACAGTTCTTGAAGACCCAATAATGATGTATACTCAGCATTACATGGATTAATCAGTGCTATCATTACTTGAGAATTATTTTTCTGAGCATGTATGAAATGATTCTAGATCTTTTATTGTTTGACATCACTAACCACTCTATTGTATTTATGTTATTACTAAAGATGTAATAAGTTTATATAAACAACATGAGGACCCAATATTTACATATACACAATCAAGGACCCAATAATGAAGTACCTTATCAGTCAAATGTTAAGACATGAATTTACAGTGGCAGATCTAAGATAAGTAAGATCAAATATGTTTGGAAGAAAATACTTAATTTTAAATCAGGGTATCTGTTCAAAATTGTCATTAAAATTAAAAGTACAACTTCAGAGTGTAAGTTAACAGAACACAAATTGCAAATCAAGTTGCTACAAAGAGATTATGTGAAACAGCTTTAGAATTGTAATTTTTACATCAGTAGATCCTATTTATGAACATAGACCCAATAGCTATCACAACTAAATAAAGTACTAATAAGCTTATGTGTTGAATTTCATGTCCCAAAAATTCTATATACACTTCTAAAGGCCCAAATAATTATATATACAGTTCTTGAAGACCCAATAATGATGTATACTCGGCATTACATGTATTAATCAGTGCTATCATTAATTGAGAATTATTTTTCTGAGCATGTGTGAAATGATTCTAGGTCTTTCATTGTTTTTACATCACTAACCACTCTCTTGTATTTATGTTATTACTAAAGATGTAATAAGTTTATATAAACAACATGAGGACCCAATATTTACATATACATAATCAAGGACCCAATAATGAAGTACCTTATCAGTCAAATGTTAAGACATGAATTTACAGTGGCAGATCTAAGATAAGTAGTATCAGATATGTTTGGATGAAAAAACTTAATTTTAAATCAGGACATCTGTTCAAAATTGTCATTAAAATTAAAAGCACAACTTCAGCGTGTAAGTTAACACAACACAAATTGCTAATCAAGCTGCTGCAAAGAGATTATATAAAACAGCTTTAGGATTGTAATTTTTACACCAGTAGATACTATTTATGAACATAGACCTAATAGCTATCATAACTAAATAAAGTACCAATAAGCTTATGTGTTGAATTTCATGTCCCAATAATTATACATACACTTCTAAAGGCCCCAATAATTATATATACAGTTCTGAAAGACCCAATAATGATGTATACTCAGCATTACATGGATTAATCAGTGCTATCATTAATTGAGAATTATTTTTCTGAGCATGTGTTAAATAATTCTAGGTCTTTTATTGTTTGGCATCACTTACCACTCTATTGTATTTATTTTATTACTAAATATGTAATAAGTTTATATAAACAACATGAGGACCCAATATTTACATATACATAATCAAGGACCCAATAATGAAGTACCTTATCAGTCAAATGTTAAGACATGAATTTACAGTGGCAGATCTAAGATAAGTAGTATCAGATATGTTTGGATGAAAATACTTAATTTTAAATCAGGATATCTGTTCAAAATTGTCATTAAAATTAAAAGCACAACTTCACAGTGTAAGTTAACACAACACAAATTGCAAATCAAGTTGCTACAAAGCGATTATATAAAACAGCTTTAGGATTGTAATTTTTACATTAGTAGATACTATTTATGAACATAGACCCAATAGCTATCATAACTAAAGTACCAATAAGCTTATGTGTTTAATTTCATGTCCCAATAATTATATATACACTTCTAAAGGCCCCAATAATTATATATACAGTTCTTAAAGACCCAATAATGATGTATACTCAGCATTACATGGATTAATCAGTGCTATTGTTAATTGAGAATTATTTATCTGAGCATGTATGAAATGATTATAGGTCGTTTGTTGTTTGACATCACTTACCACTCTACTGTATTTATATCAAATTTTAATTCATATTAATCAAATTGTTAGTTGTAAAAATCTACTGTTATACTGTACAAATCAACACATCTCTTTATTAATAATTTTAATCTCCAAAAAATGAACAAAACCAGCTCAGCTGTAATACTTGTTTTAAAAATAATTTCAAACAATATGTAATAAATGCAAACTAATGTTTTCAAATACTGGCTTCCTAAAACACAATGAAAAGGGACAGTAATATTACAAACATTACAATAGTTTTGACCCAATTTAATTCAATTTTGAATCTTTTGATTCGTGGAGGTAAAATACATGTAACCAAGAGAAGTATGTGGCCTTCCACAAGACTTGAAGAAGACTGAGAATTTATAAAAAATAATTCTGGTTAATTAAAACATAATGTAAATATTTTGACTAGGTTTTAACACAGTTTACAGAGTTTATGTGTTTAGGCTACAATTTTTTTCTGTAGTGACATGCATTATAACAAATTAATAGTTTTACTGGTTGCTACTTGATTATGATAAGTCACTCACCCAGCATGAAGTCATTACTTCTCAGTTTGCCACTTCTTAAGGCAGGTTTCACAAGAATTTATGCCTGTTTATGACCAATGTTAGATAATAAATGTTTACCCTTTATCATTGCTTAAATGATTGCACAAAGGACAATGCCGAGATTTTTCTCTGATTGAAACTTTGTTCTGATATAAGTCTACATCCAGGCTAAATATTTTAATGAAACTGGGTTGGTTGGAATTCAATACAAAAGGTGACCCAAAGTTATAATGCATGTTGCTTAATATTTTAGTCCATTGATGTATAAAGGTCTGTTTACACCTTGCCTTGTGGTCACATGAAAAATAATTTGAATTTTGGTTCATTTGGAATATGAAAGCAGCCTGTAAGAATTCATTAGGCGGGAATCATTTCATGTTGATAGATTTGACCTATGACCCCACTTTTAAGGTTAAGTAAGGAAAACCATGTAAAAAATCCCAATACATTCCTCAAGAACCAATATATGTGTACGGTAAATTTGACAATGAGCCCCAATTATTCTAACATATCAAATATTATATAGAACTGTTGGGTCAGACCCAATTAAATTGCTGGGTCTTACCCAATTAATTGGTCTGATAATATTATCCAACAAATGTCTCTAACTGTAAAGGAAAGTGACATATATCAGATGTTTTCGTATACATAATATCAGTTAATAATACATATGACAACCACAAAAGGATTTGACCCTTGAAGTGAGAAGTGGGACGTACGGAAACCACCGCGGTATCTGTGGCGAGTGCACCATCTTCACCAAATTTGGGGGATGATTTTCCAGCATCCTCAGCTACATTTGGCCCAAATATGGCTTGGCTGGGCACATTCCTACCGATTTCCTGTAAAGCCACTTTAAGCTGTTTTATTGAGGCTGTATTACAAACTATAAGTGTTCAGTGACTAAAAGTCGCCATATTGGGCACCAGATTACCACTCATCCAGGTGGTCCACACATGCAAGACAGACACCAAAATAAAGGACAACAACATACCTTTCCAATGCCACCTGTCCCGTGACAATCAGACAACGGGAAATGTGGATCGGGGACACTCGAGTAGACCCACCTCTGGGGCTCGTCACAGTATTTCACAGTGAATTCTTGAAGTGAGAAGTGGGCCGGAGGAAATCACTGCGGTATATGTGGCGAGTGCACCATCTTCACCAAATTTGGCGGATGATTTCCCAGCATCCTCAGTTACACTTGGCCCAAATATGGCTTGGCTGGGCCCATTTTGGGCACATTCCTACTGATTTACTCTCAGGTAACAGACTACACAGTATTTACAGCGCACACACAGTGTCCAAGTAGTGAGACAGGGGCCGAACCCAAATTGCCGTGGTTTCTGTTGCAAGTGCACCATCTTCACCAAATTAAAGGGGTCATTCCCCAGCATCCTCAGCTACACTTGGCATAAATATAGCTTCGCTGGGCATTTTTGGCACATTCCTACCGATTTCCTGTAAGGCCACTTTAAGCTGTTTTATTGAGGCTGTATTTCAAACTATGAGTGCTCAGTGATCAAAAGTCGTCATATTGGGCACCAGATTGCTACTCATCCAGGTGGCCCACATATGCAAGACAGACACCAAAATAAAGGACAACAACACACCTTTCCAATGCCACCTGTCCTGTGACAATCAGACAATGGGAAATGTGGATCGGGGACACTCGAGTAGACCCACCTCTGGGGCGTGTCACAGTATTTCACAGTGAATTCTTGAAGTAAGAAGTGGGCCGGACGGAAACCACCGCAGTATCTGTGGCGAGTGCACCATTTTCACCAAATTCAGGGGATGATTTCCCATCATCCTCAGCTATACTTGGCCCAAATATGGCTTGGCTGGGCCCATTTTGGGCACATTCCTACCGATTTCCTGTAAGTCCACTTTAAGCTAATTTATTGGGGCTGTATTACAAACTATGAGTGTTCAGTGACCAAACGTCGTCATATTGGGCACCAGATTACCACTCATCCAGGTGGCCCACATATGCAAGACAGACATCAAAATAAAGGACAACAGCACACCTTTCCGATGCCACCTGTGTCGCAGTATTTCACAGTGAATTCTTGAAGTGAGAAGTGGGCCGGACTGGAATCCACCACAGTATCTGTGGCGAGTGCACCATCTTCACCAAATTTAGGGGCTAATTTCCCAGCGTCCTCAGCTACACTTGGCCCAAATATGGCTTGGCTGGGTCCATTTTGGGCACATTCCTACCGATTTCCTGTAAGGCCACTTTAAGCTAATTTATTGGGGCTGTATTACAAGCTATGAGTGTTCAGTGACCAAAAGTCATCCTAGACACCAAAATAAAGGATAACATACCTTTCCAATGCCACCTGTACGGTGACAATCGGAAAACGGGAAATGTGGATCGGGGACACTCGAGTAGACCCAACTCTGGGGCGCGTCACAGTATTTCACAGTGAATTCTTGAAGTGAGAAGTGGGCCGGAGGAAATCACTGCGGTATCTGTGGCGAGTGCACCCTCTAAACCAAATTTGGGGGATGATTTCCCAGCATCCTCAGTTACACTTGGCCCAAATATGGCTTGGCTGGGCCAATTTTGGGCACATTCCTACCGATTTCCTCTCAGGTAACAGACTACACAGTATTTACAGCGCACACACAGTGTCCAAGTAGTGAGACAGGGGCCGAACCCAAATCGCCGTGGTTTCTGTTGCGAGTGCACCATCTTTACCAAATTTGGGGGATCATTTTCCTGGATTGTTACCTACATCCCAACCAAATATGGCTTGGCTGGGCCTATTTTGGGCACATTACTACCGAGTTTTGCTCTGATGCATTTATTGCCCCTATTATTGCCCTACCTGACTAAGTTAATGTAGCACTGATTGCACGTAAAACTTCCACTATTAAAATAAAAAAGAAATGAATTGAAAACTCCTATTCTTAGCATCTGTTGTCACTATTCTTTAGTTTAGAGCCAAAACCGATATATAGAGTAAGTGAAGACCCTATAAACTTATATATTAAATTTCAGGCCCCAATAATTATATATACAGTTCTTGAAGACCCAATAATGATGTATACTCAGCATTACATGGATTAATCAGTGCTATCATTACTTGAGAATTATTTTTCTGAGCATGTATGAAATGATTCTAGGTCTTTTATTGTTTGGCATCACTAACCACTCTATTGTATTTATGTTATTACTAAATATGTAATAAGTTTATATAAACAACATGAGGACCCAATATTTACATATACATAATCAAGGACCCAATAATGAAGTACCTCATCAGTCAAATGCTAAGACATGAATTTACAGTGGCAGATCTAAGATAAGTAGTATCAGTGTGTTTGGATGAAAATACTGAATTTTAAATCAGGATATCAGTTCAAAATTGTCTTTAAAATTAAAAGCACAACTTCCAAGTGCAAGTTAACACAACACAAATTGCAAATCAAGTTGCTACAAAGAGATTATATAAAACAGCTTTAGGATTGTAATTTTTACATCAGTAGATACTATTTATGAACATAGACCCAATAGCTATCATAACTAAATAAAGTACCAATAAGCTTATGTGTTGAATTTCATGTCCCAATAATTATATATACACTTCTAAAGGCCCCAATAATTCTTAAAGACCCAATAATGATGTATACTCAGCATTACATGGATTAATCAGTGCTATCGTTAATTGAGAATTATTTTTCTGAGCATGTATGAAATGATTATAGGTCGTTTGTTGTTTGACATCACTTATCACTCTACTGTATTTATATTGTTACTGAAGATGTAATAAGTTTATATAAAGAGTTTGAGGACCCAATATTTACATATGCATAAAGAAGGACCCAATAATGTGGTATCTTATCAGACAAATGTTAAGACATGAATTTACAGTGGCAGATCTAACTCATTTATTATGGCAGGTGTTTGCTTGCCAACAGGAAAACTTGTTTCGGAAAGGGGTTTGTTGGGATAATGTTTGATAAAATGTTTTTTTTATATCAGGAAATCTGTTCAAAATGTTGTTAAAAAGTTAAAGTATTCACAACAAGAGAGTGCACACCTTCAGAGTGTAAGTTAACAAAACACATGTTGTAAATAAAATTGCTACTAAGAGATTATAAAAACGGCTTTAAGATTTCAAGTTTTACATCTGTAGACATCATTTATTAACATAGACTCAATAGCCTTTTATAACTGATTAAAGTCCCAATAAGTTTATGCATTAAATTTCAGGTCCCAATAATTATATATACAATTCTTAAAGACCAATAATGACTATAACATTAATAAGAAAATTAGGCTCATATTTATATTGACTGATCTAGGATGTTCTAAAAGAGGAAGAGTGACCAACATAGGAACATCATGTTTATCAAAAATGTTTCAAAAATTTAAAAATCTGAACCAAAATGTCTTTAGAAACTAACTAAACTATAACCATCAAGGGTTACAATCCTACCTGACTAAGTTAATGAAACACTGATTGCACGTAAAACTTCCATTATTAAAATAAACAAGACCACTGCCGCGGTATGTATCTCCTGCCGAGCATTACAGGGACACAAATACAGATATTCTGGATATTCACACTTTTCCATTTTCTGCTAAAATCCAAGATGGCCGCCAGAAGTGGCAAAAATGGAAATATTTCCCCTTTGCATGGGACACTCTTGTTCAAACCTGCGGGTCAAAAATTTGCTCGAAATTGCTCTATCGGTTTTACGGTTTTTGAGATATTTGTGATTTTTCATATTTCCACTAAAAGTAGCAATAAAGTAGCTATTATTCACTTGTACATCGAGCAACAGTTATGAAACTTAAATATGTTACAGTTCACAAAAAAGTAGATGAACAACATATTGGACAGAAATTGTGTAGCTGCATTACTTTTGAAGATATAAGCCATTTACTCATTATGGTCATCATTAAAAATTGACAAAGTAGCTATTACTCACTTAGCTATGGAGATACACTTCCAAACTACTGACCATGTTGTGGCTGTGGAGAAAGTAGCTGAACAACATATTGTAACAAAATGCTGTAAATTGAATAGTTTCAGAGCTATAAGTCATATAATGATATTAGTATCAATAAAGTAGCCGTTACTCACTTGTACATTGAGCAACAGTTCTGAAACTTAAATATGTTACAGTTCACAAAAAAGATGATAAACAACATATTTGAGAGAAATTGTGTAGCTGCAATACTTTTGAAGATATAAGCCATTTACTTGTTATGGTTATCATTAAAAATAGGCCAAGGCCTGCTGCCTACTGGCGACCCGCAAAATAGCTATTACCCAGCTATGCAATGAGCCACAGGTCTGGAATTTTACTATGTTATAGCTGCTTCAAAATAGGTGAATAACATATTGAAACTAAATCTAAATGCAACAGTTTTCAGGTTATAAGTGATTTACTCAACAGTGATAACCTAAAAATAGCTATTACTCAGCTATGCCATGAGCTACAGATCTGAAATTTTATTATCTTATAGCTGACCCAAAAGTAGATGAATAACAGATTTGCACAAAATTCTTTAAATGCAATAGTTTTTAAGTTATAAGTGATTTTACTCATGATGGAAATTAGTGAAAAATCCAAAAGTAGCTATTACTCACTTAGCTATTGAGATAGACACCCAAGTTATTCACCATGTTGTAGCTATGGAAAAAGTAGCTGAATAACATATGTTAACAATGTACTCTAAATGCCATACTTTTCAAATTATAATTGATTATTGCATGATTTCATTAATTTTAATGCATTAAAAATTATTTTAAAAAGTCATAAAAAAAACTTTAGCATGTGAAAGCTCTGCAAAATTAGGTGAATGAGTTATTTGAGAAATACTGGCTATCTGCAACACTTTTAGTGATAATAGGCATTTACTCATTTTGAGTAGGTGAGTAATTAGCTACGGGTCTGAAACTTCACCAAGTGAAAGCTCTCCCAAAAGTAGGTGAATGAGTTATTTGAGAAAAATTGGCTATCTGCAATACTTTTAGAGATAATTCGCATTTACTCATTTTAAGTAGGTGAGTAATTAGCTACGGGTCTGGAACTTCACCATGTGAAAGCTTTTCCAAAAGTAGGTGAATGGGTTATTTGAGAAAAATTGGCTATATGCAATACTTTTAGAGATAATTGAAATTTACTCATTTTGGGTAGGTGAGTAATTATCTACGGGTCTGAAACTCCACCATGTGAAAGCTCTCCCAAAAGTAGATGAATGAGTTATTTGATAAAAATTGGCTATCCGCAATACTTTTAGAGATAATTGGTATTTACTCATTTTGAGTAGGTGAGTAATTACTTACGGGACTGGAACTTCACCATGTGAAAGCTCTCCCAAAAGTAGATGAATGAGTTATTTGATAAGAATTGGCTATCTGCAATACTTTTAGAGATAATTAGCATTTACTCATTTTGAGTAGGTGAATAATTAGCTACAGGTCTGAAACTTCACCAAGTTAAAACTCTTCCAAAAGTAGGTGAATGAGTTATTTGAGAAAAATTGGCTATCTGCAATACTTTTAGAGATAATTGGCATTTACTCATTTTGAGTAGGTGAGTAATTACTTACGGGTCTGAAACTTCACCATGTGAAAGCTCTCCCAAAAGTAGGTGAATGAGTTATTTGAGAAAAATTGGCTATCCACAATACTTTTAGAGATAATTTGCATTTACTCATTTTGAGTAGGTGAATAAGTAGCTATGGGTCTGAAACGTCAGCAAGAGAAAGCTCTCCCAAAAGTAGGTGAATGAGTTATTTGAGAAAAATTGGCTATCTGTAATATTTTTAGAGATCATTCGCATTTACTCATTTTGAGTAGGTGAGTAATTAGCTATGGGTCTGAAAGTTCACCATGTGAAAGCTCTTTTCAAGTTATAATTGATTATTGCATGATTTCATTAATTTTAATGCATTAAAAATTATTTTAAAAAGTCATAAAAAAAACTTTAGCATGTGAAAGCTCTGCAAAATTAGGTGAATGAGTTATTTGAGAAATACTGGCTATCTGCAACACTTTTAGTGATAATTCTCATTTACTCATTTTGAGTAGGTGAGTAATTAGCTATGGGTCTGAAACTTCACCATGTGAAAGCTCTTCCAAAAGGAGGTGAATGAGTTATTTGGGAAAAATTGGCTATCAGTTATACTTTTAGAGATGATTAGCATTTACTCATTTTGAGTAGGTGAGTAATTACTTACGGGTCTGAAACTTCACCATGTGAAAGTTCTCCCAAAAGTAGATGAATGAGTTATTTGAGAAAAATTGCCTATCTGTAATATCTTTAGAGATAATTCGCATTTACTCATTTTGAGTAGGTGAGTAATTAGCTATGGGTCTGAAAGTTCACCGTGTGAAAGCTCTTCCAAAAGTAGGTGAATGAGTTATTTGATAAAAATTGGCTTTCCGCTATACTTTTAGAGATAATTAGCATTTACTCATTTTGAGTAGGTGAGTAATTAGCTATGGGTCTGAAACTTCACCATGTGAAAGCTCTCCCAAAAGTAGTTGAATGAGTTATTTGAGAAAATTGGCTATCCACAATACTTTTAGAGATAATTTGCATTTACTCATTTTGAGTAGGTGAATAGGTAGCTACGGGTCTGAAACGTCAGCAAGAGAAAGCTCTCCCAAAAGTAGGTGAATGAGTTATTTGAGAAAAATTGGCTATCTGTAATATCTTTAGAGATAATTCGCATTTACTCATTTTGAGTAGGTGAGTAATTAGCTATGGGTCTGAAAGTTCACCGTGTGAAAGCTCTTCCAAAAGTAGGTGAATGAGTTATTTGATAAAAATTGGCTTTCCGCTATACTTTTAGAGATAATTAGCATTTACTCATTTTGAGTAGGTGAGTAATTAGCTACGGGTCTGAAACGTCAGCAAGAGAAAGCTCTCCTAAAAGTAGGTGAATGAGTTATTTGAGAAAAATTGGCTATCTGCAATACTTTTAGAGATAATTCACATTTACTCATTTTGAGTAGGTGAGTAATTACTTACAAGTCTGGAACTTCACCATGTTTAAGCTCAGCCAAAAGTAGATGAATGAGTTATTTGATAAAAATTGGCTATCTGCAATACTTTTAGAGATAATTCGCATTTACTCATTTTGAGTAGGTGAGTAATTAGCTATGGGTCTGAAACCTCACCAAGTGAAAGCTCTCCCAAAAGTAGGTGAATGAGTTATTTGAGAAAAATTGGCTATCTGCAATACTTTTAGAGATAATTCGCATTTACTCATTTTGAGTAGGTGAGTAATTAGCTATGGGTCTGAAACTTCACCATGTGAAAGCTCTCCCAAAAGTAGGTGAATGAGTTATTTGAGAAAAATTGGCCATCTGCAATACTTTTAGAGATAATTCGCATTTACTCATTTTGAGTAGGTGAGTAATTAGCTATGGGTCTGAAACCTCACCAAGTGAAAGCTCTCCCAAAAGTAGGTGAATGAGTTATTTGAGAAAAATTGGCTATCTGCAATACTTTTAGAGATAATTCGCATTTACTCATTTTGAGTAGGTGAGTAATTAGCTATGGGTCTGAAACTTCACCATGTGAAAGCTCTTCCAAAAGTAGGTGAATGAGTTATTTGGGAAAAATTGGCTATCAGTTATACTTTTAGAGATGATTGGCATTTACTCATTTTGAGTAGGTGAGTAATTACTTACGGGTCTGAAACTTCACCATGTGAAAGTTCTCCCAAAAGTAGATGAATTAGTTATTTGAGAAAAATTGGCTATCCACAATACTTTTAGAGATAATTTGCATTTACTCATTTTGAGTAGGTGAATAATTAGCTACAAGTCTGAAACTTCACCAAGTTAAAGCTCTTCCAAAAGTAGGTGAATGAGTTATTTGAGAAAAATTGGCTATCCACAATACTTTTAGAGATAATTTGCATTTACTCATTTTGAGTAGGTGAATAATTAGCTACAAGTCTGAAACTTCACCAAGTTAAAGCTCTCCCAAAAGTAGGTGAATGAGTTATTTGAGAAAAATTGGCTATCTGTAATATTTTTAGAGATCATTCGCATTTACTCATTTTGAGTAGGTGAGTAATTAGCTATGGGTCTGAAAGTTCACCATGTGAAAGCTCTTTTCAAGTTATAATTGATTATTGCATGATTTCATTAATTTTAATGCATTAAAAATTATTTTAAAAAGTCATAAAAAAAACTTTAGCATGTGAAAGCTCTGCAAAATTAGGTGAATGAGTTATTTGAGAAATACTGGCTATCTGCAACACTTTTAGTGATAATTCTCATTTACTCATTTTGAGTAGGTGAGTAATTAGCTATGGGTCTGAAACTTCACCATGTGAAAGCTCTTCCAAAAGTAGGTGAATGAGTTATTTGGGAAAAATTGGCTATCAGTTATACTTTTAGAGATGATTGGCATTTACTCATTTTGAGTAGGTGAATAATTACTTACGGGTCTGAAACTTCACCATGTGAAAGTTCTCCCAAAAGTAGATGAATGAGTTATTTGAGAAAAATTGGCTATCCACAATACTTTTAGAGATAATTTGCATTTACTCATTTTGAGTAGGTGAATAGGTAGCTACGGGTCTGAAACGTCAGCAAGAGAAAGCTCTCCCAAAAGTAGGTGAATGAGTTATTTGAGAAAAATTGGCTATCTGTAATATCTTTAGAGATAATTCGCATTTACTCATTTTGAGTAGGTGAGTAATTAGCTATGGGTCTGAAAGTTCACCGTGTGAAAGCTCTTCCAAAAGTAGGTGAATGAGTTATTTGATAAAAATTGGCTTTCCGCTATACTTTTAGAGATAATTAGCATTTACTCATTTTGAGTAGGTGAGTAATTAGCTACGGGTCTGAAACGTCAGCAAGAGAAAGCTCTCCTAAAAGTAGGTGAATGAGTTATTTGAGAAAAATTGGCTATCTGCAATACTTTTAGAGATAATTCACATTTACTCATTTTGAGTAGGTGAGTAATTACTTACAAGTCTGGAACTTCACCATGTTTAAGCTCAGCCAAAAGTAGATGAATGAGTTATTTGATAAAAATTGGCTATCTGCAATACTTTTAGAGATAATTCGCATTTACTCATTTTGAGTAGGTGAGTAATTAGCTATGGGTCTGAAACCTCACCAAGTGAAAGCTCTCCCAAAAGTAGGTGAATGAGTTATTTGAGAAAAATTGGCTATCTGCAATACTTTTAGAGATAATTCGCATTTACTCATTTTGAGTAGGTGAGTAATTAGCTATGGGTCTGAAACTTCACCATGTGAAAGCTCTCCCAAAAGTAGGTGAATGAGTTATTTGAGAAAAATTGGCCATCTGCAATACTTTTAGAGATAATTCGCATTTACTCATTTTGAGTAGGTGAGTAATTAGCTATGGGTCTGAAACCTCACCAAGTGAAAGCTCTCCCAAAAGTAGGTGAATGAGTTATTTGAGAAAAATTGGCTATCTGCAATACTTTTAGAGATAATTCGCATTTACTCATTTTGAGTAGGTGAGTAATTAGCTATGGGTCTGAAACTTCACCATGTGAAAGCTCTTCCAAAAGTAGGTGAATGAGTTATTTGGGAAAAATTGGCTATCAGTTATACTTTTAGAGATGATTGGCATTTACTCATTTTGAGTAGGTGAGTAATTACTTACGGGTCTGAAACTTCACCATGTGAAAGTTCTCCCAAAAGTAGATGAATGAGTTATTTGAGAAAAATTGGCTATCCACAATACTTTTAGAGATAATTTGCATTTACTCATTTTGAGTAGGTGAATAATTAGCTACAAGTCTGAAACTTCACCAAGTTAAAGCTCTTCCAAAAGTAGGTGAATGAGTTATTTGAGAAAAATTGGCTATCCACAATACTTTTAGAGATAATTTGCATTTACTCATTTTGAGTAGGTGAATAATTAGCTACAAGTCTGAAACTTCACCAAGTTAAAGCTCTCCCAAAAGTAGGTGAATGAGTTATTTGAGAAAAATTGGCTATCTGTAATATTTTTAGAGATCATTCGCATTTACTCATTTTGAGTAGGTGAGTAATTAGCTATGGGTCTGAAAGTTCACCATGTGAAAGCTCTTTTCAAGTTATAATTGATTATTGCATGATTTCATTAATTTTAATGCATTAAAAATTATTTTAAAAAGTCATAAAAAAAACTTTAGCATGTGAAAGCTCTGCAAAATTAGGTGAATGAGTTATTTGAGAAATACTGGCTATCTGCAACACTTTTAGTGATAATTCTCATTTACTCATTTTGAGTAGGTGAGTAATTAGCTATGGGTCTGAAACTTCACCATGTGAAAGCTCTTCCAAAAGTAGGTGAATGAGTTATTTGGGAAAAATTGGCTATCAGTTATACTTTTAGAGATGATTGGCATTTACTCATTTTGAGTAGGTGAATAATTACTTACGGGTCTGAAACTTCACCATGTGAAAGTTCTCCCAAAAGTAGATGAATGAGTTATTTGAGAAAAATTGGCTATCCACAATACTTTTAGAGATAATTTGCATTTACTCATTTTGAGTAGGTGAATAGGTAGCTACGGGTCTGAAACGTCAGCAAGAGAAAGCTCTCCCAAAAGTAGGTGAATGAGTTATTTGAGAAAAATTGGCTATCTGTAATATCTTTAGAGATAATTCGCATTTACTCATTTTGAGTAGGTGAGTAATTAGCTATGGGTCTGAAAGTTCACCGTGTGAAAGCTCTTCCAAAAGTAGGTGAATGAGTTATTTGATAAAAATTGGCTTTCCGCTATACTTTTAGAGATAATTAGCATTTACTCATTTTGAGTAGGTGAGTAATTAGCTACGGGTCTGAAACGTCAACAAGAGAAAGCTCTCCTAAAAGTAGGTGAATGAGTTATTTGAGAAAAATTGGCTATCTGCAATACTTTTAGAGATAATTCACATTTACTCATTTTGAGTAGGTGAGTAATTACTTACAAGTCTGGAACTTCACCATGTTTAAGCTCAGCCAAAAGTAGATGAATGAGTTATTTGATAAAAATTGGCTATCTGCAATACTTTTAGAGATAATTCGCATTTACTCATTTTGAGTAGGTGAGTAATTAGCTATGGGTCTGAAACCTCACCAAGTGAAAGCTCTCCCAAAAGTAGGTGAATGAGTTATTTGAGAAAAATTGGCTATCTGCAATACTTTTAGAGATAATTCGCATTTACTCATTTTGAGTAGGTGAGTAATTAGCTATGGGTCTGAAACTTCACCATGTGAAAGCTCTCCCAAAAGTAGGTGAATGAGTTATTTGAGAAAAATTGGCCATCTGCAATACTTTTAGAGATAATTCGCATTTACTCATTTTGAGTAGGTGAGTAATTAGCTATGGGTCTGAAACTTCACCATGTGAAAGCTCTTCCAAAAGTAGGTGAATGAGTTATTTGGGAAAAATTGGCTATCAGTTATACTTTTAGAGATGATTGGCATTTACTCATTTTGAGTAGGTGAGTAATTACTTACGGGTCTGAAACTTCACCATGTGAAAGTTCTCCCAAAAGTAGATGAATGAGTTATTTGAGAAAAATTGGCTATCCACAATACTTTTAGAGATAATTTGCATTTACTCATTTTGAGTAGGTGAATAATTAGCTACAGGTCTGAAACTTCACCAAGTTAAAGCTCTTCCAAAAGTAGGTGAATGAGTTATTCGAGAAAAATTGGCTATCTGCAATACTTTTAGAGATAATTGGCATTTACTCATTTTGAGTAGGTGAGTAATTACTTACGGGTCTGGAACTTCACCATGTGAAAGCTCTCCCAAAAGTAGGTGAATGAGTTATTTGATAAGAATTGGCTATCTGCAATACTTTTAGAGATAATTAGCATTTACTCATTTTGAGTAGGTGAGTAATTAGCTATGGGTCTGAAACTTCACCATGTGAAAGCTTTTCCAAAAGTAGGTGAATGAGTTATTTGAGAAAAATTGGCTATCCGCTATACTTTTAGAGATAATTCGCATTTACTCATTTTGAGTAGGTGAGTAATTAGCTATGGGTCTGAAACTTCACCATGTGAAAGCTCTCTCAAAAGTAGATGAATGAGTTATTTGATAAAAATTGGCTATCCGCAATACTTTTAGAGATAACTGGCATTTACTCATTTTGAGTAGGTGAGTAATTACTTACGGGTCTGAAACTTCACCATGTGAAAGCTCTCCCAAAGGTAGGTGAATGAGTTATTTGATAAGAATTGGCTATCTGCAATACTTTTAGAGATAATTCGCATTTACTCATTTTGAGTAGGTGAGTAATTAGCTATGGGTCTGAAACTTCACCATGTGAAAGCTTTTCCAAAAGTAGGTGAATGAGTTATTTGATTAAAATTGGCTATCCGCTATACTTTTAGAGATAATTCGCATTTACTCATTTTGAGTAGGTGAGTAATTAGCTATGGGTCTGAAACTTCACCATGTGAAAGCTCTCCCAAAAGTAGATGAATAAGTTATTTGATAAAAATTGGCTATCTGCAATACTTTTAGAGATAATTGGTATTTACTCATTTTGAGTAGGTGAGTAATTACTTATAGGTCTGGAACTTCACCATGTGAAAGCTCTCCCAAAAGTAGATGAATGAGTTATTTCATAAAAATTGGCTATCCGCAATACTTTTAGAGATAATTGGTATTTACTCATTTTGAGTAGGTGAGTAATTACTTACGGGTCTGGAACTTCACCATGTGAAAGCTCTCCCAAAAGTAGATGAATGAGTTATTTGATAAGAATTGGCTATCTGCAATACTTTTAGAGATAATTAGCATTTACTCATTTTGAGTAGGTGAGTAATTAGCTATGGGTCTGAAAGTTCACCATGTGAAAGCTCTCCCAAAAGTAGGTGAATGAGTTATTTGATAAAAATTGGCTTTCCGCTAGACTTTTAGAGATAATTAGCATTTACTCATTTTGAGTAGGTGAGTAATTAGCTACGGGTCTGAAACGTCAGCAAGAGAAAGCTCTCCTAAAAGTAGGTGAATGAGTTATTTGAGAAAAATTGGCTCTCTGCAATACTTTTAGAGATAATTCACATTTACTCATTTTGAGTAGGTGAGTAATTACTTACAAGTCTGGAACTTCACCATGTTTAAGCTCTGCCAAAAGTAGATGAATGAGTTATTTGATAAAAATTGGCTATCTGCAATACTTTTAGAGATAATTAGCATTTACTCATTTTCAGTAGGTGAATAATTAGCTACGGGTCTGAAACTTCACCAAGTGAAAGCTCTCCCAAAAGTAGGTGAATGAGTTATTTGAGAAAAATTGGCTATCTGCAATACTTTTAGAGATAATTCGCATTTACTCATTTTGAGTAGGTGAGTAATTAGCTATGGGTCTGAAACTTCACCATGTGAAAGCTCTCCCAAAAGTAGGTGAATGAGTTATTTGAGAAAAATTGGCCATCTGCAATACTTTTAGAGATAATTCGCATTTACTCATTTTGAGTAGGTGAGTAATTAGCTATGGGTCTGAAACTTCACCATGTGAAAGCTCTCCCAAAAGTAGATGAATGAGTTATTTGATAAAAATTGGCTATCCGCAATACTTTTAGAGATAATTGGCATTTACTCATTTTGAGTAGGTGAGTAATTACTTACGGTTCTGGAACTTCACCATGTGAAAGCTCTCCCAAAAGTAGGTGAATGAGTTATTTGATAAGAATTGGCTATCTGCAATACTTTTAGAGAAAATTAGCATTTACTCATTTTGAGTAGGTGAGTAATTAGCTATGGGTCTGAAACTTCACCATGTGAAAGCTTTTCCAAAAGTAGGTGAATGAGTTATTTGAGAAAAATTGGCTATCCGCTATACTTTTAGAGATAATTCGCATTTACTCATTTTGAGTAGGTGAGTAATTAGCTATGGGTCTGAAACTTCACCATGTGAAAGCTCTCCCAAAAGTAGGTGAATGAGTTATTTGAGAAAAATTGGCCATCTGCAATACTTTTAGAGATAATTTGCATTTACTCATTTTGAGTAGGTGAGTAATTAGCTATGGGTCTGAAACTTCACCATGTGAAAGCTCTCCCAAAAGTAGATGAATGAGTTATTTGATAAAAATTGGCTATCCGCAATACTTTTAGAGATAACTGGCATTTACTCATTTTGAGTAGGTGAGTAATTACTTACGGGTCTGAAACTTCACCATGTGAAAGCTCTCCCAAAAGTAGGTGAATGAGTTATTTGAGAAAAATTGGCTATCTGCAATACTTTTAGAGATACTGTAAATGCAATAGTTTCAGAGTTATAAGTCATACAACTATATTAGTAGCAATAAAGTAGCCATTACTCACTTGTAAATTGAGCAACAGCTGTGAAACTTAAATATGTTACAGTTCACAAAAAAGTAGATGAACAACGTATTGGACAGAAATTGTGTAGCTGCAATACTTTTGAAGATATAAGCCATTTACTCATTATGGTCATCATTAAAAATTAACAAAGTAGCTATTACTCACTTAGCTATGGAGATACACTTCCAAACTACTGACCATGTTGTAGCTGTGGAGAAAGTAGCTGAACAACATATTGGAACAAAAAGCTGTAAATGCAATAGTTTCAGAGCTATAAGTCATATAATGATATTAGTAGCAATAAAGTAACCATTACTCACTTGTACATTGAGCAACAGTTCTGAAACTTCAATATGTTACAGTTCACAAAAAAGTAGATGAACAACATATTTGAGAGAAATTGTGTAGCTGCAATAGTTTTGAAGATATAAGTCATTTACTCATTATGGTTATCATTAAAAATTGACAAAGTAGCTATTACTCACTTAGCTAAGGAGATACATTTCCAAACTACTGACCATGTTGTAGCTGTGGAGAAAGTAGCTGAACAACATATTGGAACAAAAAGCTGTAAATGCAATAGTTTCAGAGTTATATGTCATATAATGATATTAGTAGCAATAAAGTAGCTATTACTCACTTGTACATTGAGCAACAGTTCTGAAACTTCAATATGTTACAGTTCACAAAAGAGTAGATGAACAACATATTGGACAGAAATTGTGTAGCTGCAATACTTTTGAAGATATAAGCCATTTACTCATTATGGTCATCATTAAAAATTAACAAAGTAGCTATTACTCACTTAGCTATGGAGATACACTTCCAAACTACTGACCATGTTGTAGCTGTGGAGAAAGTAGCTGAACAACATATTGGAACAAAAAGCTGTAAATGCAATAGTTTCAGAGCTATAAGTCATATAATGAAATTAGTAGTAATAAAGTAGCCATTACTCACTTGTACATTGAGCAACAGTTCTGAAACTTAAATATGTTACAGTTCACAAAAAAGTAGATGAACAACATATTTGAGAGAAATTGTGTAGCTGCAATAGTTTTGAAGATATAAGCCATTTACTCATTATGGTTATCATTAAAAATTGACAAAGTAGCTATTACTCACTTAGCTATGGAGATACACTTCCAAACTACTGACCATGTTGTAGCTGTGGAGAAAGTAGCTGAACAACATATTGGAACAAAAAGCTGTAAATGCAATTGTTTCAGAGTTATAAGTCATATAATGATATTAGTAGCAATGAAGTAGCTATTACTCACTTGTACATTGAGCAACAGTTCTGAAACTTCAATATGTTACAGTTCACAAAAAAGTAGATGAACAACATATTGGACAGAAATTGTGTAGCTGCAATACTTTTAAAGATATAAGCCATTTACTCATTATGGTTATCATTAAAAATTGACAAAGTAGCTATTACTCACTTAGCTATGGAGATACAGTTCTGAAACTTCAATATGTTACAGTTCACAAAAAAGTAGATGAACAACATATTAGACAGAAATTGTGTAGCTGCAATAGTTTTGAAGATATAAACCATTTACTCATTATGGTTATCATTAAAAATTGACAAAGTAGCTATTACTCACTTAGCTATGGAGATACATTTCCAAACTACTGACCATATCGTAGCTGTGGAGAAAGTAGCTGAACAACATATTGGAAGAAAATGCTGTATATGCAGTAGTTTCAGAGTTATAAGCCATATAATTATATTAGCTAAAAATGTTATTACTCACTCAAGAGTAGGCCAAAGTTCACCAAACCAAAAAAATTTTGAAGAGAGTAAAAATTCATTAGGACATATAATTTACCAAAAATGTGTAACTGTAGTAGTTTCAGAAAAAACTGCATGACCCACGCACCCACGCACGCACGCATGCACACACATGGTGCAAATTATAATCTCCTGCCGGCGAGCCGGGCGTGAGATAAAAAGAAATGCATTGAAAACTTCTATTCTTAGCATCTGTTGTCACTATTCTTTAGTTTAGAGCCAAAACCTATATACAGAGTAAGTGAAGACCCAATAAGTTTATATATTAAATTCCAGGCCCCAATAAGTTTATATATTAAATTCCAGGCCCCAATAATTATATATACAGTTCTTGAAGACCCAATAATGATGGATACTCGGCATTACATGGATTAATCAGTGCTATCATTAATTGAGAATTATTTTTCTGAGCATGTGTGAAATGATTCTAGGTCTTCTATTGTTTTTACATCACTAACCACTCTATTGTATTTATGTTATTACTAAAGATGTAATAAGTTTATATAAACAACATGAGGACCCAATATTTACATATACATAATCAAGGACCCAATAATGAAGTACCTTATCAGTCAAATGTTAAGACATGAATTTACAGTGGCAGATCTAAGATAAGTAGTATCAGATATGTTTGGATGAAAATACTTAATTTTAAATCAGGACATCTGTTCAAAATTGTCATTAAAATTAAAAGCACAACTTCAGCATGTAAGTTAACACAACACAAATTGCAAATCAAGCTGCTGCAAAGAGATTATATAAAACAGCTTTAGGATTGTAATTTTTACACCAGTAGATACTATTTATGAACATAGACCCAATAGCTATCATAACTAAATAAAGTACCAATAAGCTTATGTGTTGAATTTCATGTCCCAATAATTATACATACACTTCTAAAGGCCCCAATAATTATATATACAGTTCTGAAAGACCCAATAAGGATGTATACTCAGCATTACATGGATTAATCAGTGCTATCATTACTTGAGAATTATTTTTCTGAGCATGTGTTAAATAACTCTAGGTCTTTTATTGTTTGGCATCACTTACCACTCTATTGTATTTATGTTATTACTAAATATGTAATAAGTTTATATAAACAACATGAGGACCCAATATTTACATATACATAATCAAGGACCCAATAATGAAGTACCTTATCAGTCAAATGTTAAGACATGAATTTACAGTGGCAGATCTAAGATAAGTAGTATCAGATATGTTTGGATGAAAATACTTAATTTTAAATCAGGATATCTGTTCAAAATTGTCATTAAAATTAAAAGCACAACTTCACAGTGTAAGTCAACACAACACAAATTGCAAATCAAGTTGCTACAAAGCGATTATATAAAACAGCTTTAGGATTGTAATTTTTACATTAGTAGATACTATTTATGAACATAGACCCAATAGCTATCATAACTAAATAAAGTACCAATAAGCTTATGTGTTTAATTTCATGTCCCAATAATTATATATACACTTCTAAAGGCCCCAATAATTATACATACAGTTCTTAAAGACCCAATAATGATGTATACTCAGCATTACATGGATTAATCAGTGATATTGTTAATTGAGAATTATTTATCTGAGCATGTATGAAATGATTATAGGTCGTTTGTTATTTGACATCACTTACCACTCTACTGTATTTATATCAAATTTTAATTCATATTGATCAAATTGTAAGTTGTAAAAATCTACTGTTATACTGTACAAATCAACACATCTCTTTAGTAATAATTTTAATCTCCAAAAAATGAACAAAACCAGCTCACCTGTAATACTTGTTTTAAAAATAATTTCAAACAATATGTAATAAATGCAAACTAATGTCTTCAAATACTGGCTTCGTAAAACACAATGAAAAGGGACAGTAATATTACAAACATTGCAATAGTTTTGACCCAATTTAATTCAATATTGAATCTTTTGATTCGTGGAGGTAAAATACATGTAACCAAGAGAAGTATGTGGCCTTCCACAAGACTTGAAGAAGACTGAGAATTTATAAAAAATAATTCTGGTTAATTAAAACATAATGTAAATATTTTGACTAGGTTTTAATGCAGTTTACAGAGTTTATGTGTTTAGGCTACAATTTATTTTCTGTAGTGACATGCATCACAACAAATTAATATTTTTACTGGTTACTACTTGATTATGATAAGTCACGCACCCAGCATGAAGTCATTACTTCTCAGTTTGCCACTTATTAGGGCAGGTTTCACAAGAATTTATGCCTGTTTATGACCAATGTTAGATAATAAATGTTTACCCTTTATCATTGCTTAAATGATTGCACAAAGGACAATGCTGAGATTTTTCTCTGATTGAAACTTTGTTCTGATATAAGTCTACATCCAGGCTAAATATTTTAATGAAACTGGGTTGGTTGGAATTCAATACAAAAGGTGACCCAAAGTTATAATGCATGTTGCTTAATATTTTAGTCCATTGATGTATAAAGGTCTGTTTACACCTTGCCTTGTGGTCACAGAAAAAATAATTTGAATTTTGGTTCATTTGGAATATGAAAGCAGCCTGTAAGAATTCATTAGGCGGGAATCATTTCATGTTGATAGATTTGACCTATGACCCCACTTTTAAGGTTAAGTAAGGAAAACCATGTAAAAAATCCCAATACATTCCTCAAGAACCAATATATGTGTACGGTAAATTTGACAATGAGCCCCAATTATTCTAACATATCAAATATTATATAGAACTGTTGGGTCAGATCCAATTAAATTGCTGGGTCTTACCCAATTAATTGGTCTGATAATATTATCCAACAAATGTCTCTAACTGTAAAGGAAAGTGACATATATCAGATGTTTTCGTATACATAATATCAGTTAATAATACATATGACAACCACAAAAGGATTTGACCCTTGAAGTGAGAAGTGGGACGTACGGAAACCACCGCGGTATCTGTGGCGAGTGCACCATCTTCACCAAATTTGGGGGATGATTTTCCAGCATCCTCAGCTACATTTGGCCCAAATATGGCTTGGCTGGACACATTCCTACCGATTTCCTGTGAGGCCACTTTAAGGTGTTTTATTGAGGCTGTATTACAAACTATGAGTGTTCAGTGACCAAAAGTTGTCATATTGGAAACCAGATTACCACTCATTCAGGTGGCCCACATATGCAAGACAGACACCAAAATAAAGGACAACAACACACCTTTCCAATGCCACCTGTCCTGTGACAATCGGACAACGAGAAATGTGGATCGGGGACACTCGAGAAGACCCACCTCTGGGGCGCGTCACAGTATTTCACAGTGAATTCTTGAAGTAAGAAGTGTGCCGGACGGAAACCACTGCGGCATCTGTGGCGAGTGCACCATCTTCACCAAATTTGGGGGATGATTTTCCAGCATCCTCCGCTACAATTGGCCCAAATATGGCTTGGCTGGGCCCATTTTGGGCACATTCCTACCGATTTACTCTCAGGTAACAGACTACACAGTATTTACAGCGCACACACAGTGACCAAGTAGTGAGACAGGGGCCGAACCCAAATTGCCGTGGTTTCTGTTGCAAGTTCACCATCTTCACCAAATTAAAGGGGTCATTCCCCAGCATCCTCAGCTACACTTGGCCTAAATATGGCTTGGCTGGGCCCATTTTGGGCACATATGAGTGTTCAGTGACCAAAAGTCGCCATATTGGAAACCAGATTACCACTCATTCAGGTGGCCCACATATGCAAGACAGACACCAAAATAAAGTACAACAACACACCTTCCAATGCCACCTGTCCCGTGACAATCGGACAACGAGAAATGTGGATCGGGGACACTCGAGTAGACCCACCTCTGGGGCGCGTCACTGTATTTCACAGTGAATTCTTGAAGTGAGAAGTGGGCCGCATGGAAACCACCGCGGTATCTGTGGCGAGTGCACCATCTTCAACAAATTTGGGGGATGATTTTCCAGCATCCTCACCTACACTTGGCCCAAATATGGCTTGGCTGGGCCCATTTTGGGCACATTCCTACCGATTTAGGAACACACAGTGTCCAAGTAGTGAGACAGGGGCCGAACCCAAATCGCCGTGTTTTCTGTTGCAAGTGCACCATCTTCACCAAATTAAAGGGATGATTCACCAGCATCCTCACCTACACTTGGCCCAAATATGGCTTGGCTGGGCCCATTTTGGGCACATTCCTACCGATTTAGGAACACACAGTGTCCAAGTAGTGAGACAGGGGCCGAACTCAAATCGCCGTGTTTTCTGTTGCAAGTGCACCATCTTCACCAAATTAAAGGGATGATTCACCAGCATCCTCAGCGATACTTGGCCCAAATATGGCTTGCCTGGGCCCATTTTGGGCACATTCCTACCGATTTCCTGTAAGGCCACTTTAAGCTGTTTTATTGAGGCTGTATTACGAACTATGAGTGCTCAGTGATCAAAAGTCGCCATATTGGGCACCAGATTACTACTCATCCAGGTGGCCCACATATGCAAGACAGACACCAAAATAAAGGACAACAACCCACCCTTCCAATGCCACCTGTCCCGTGCCAATCGGACAACGGGAAATGTGGATCGGGGACACTCGAGTAGACCCACCTCTGGGGCGCGTCGCAGTTTTTCACAGTGAATTCTTGAAGTGAGAAGTCGGCCGGAGGGAAACCACTGCTTTGTCTGTGGCGAGTGCACCATCTTCACCAAATTTGGGGGATGATTTTCCAGCATCCTCAGCTACAATTGGCCCAAATATGGTTTGGCTGGGCCCATTTTGGTCACGGTGTGTGCGCTGTAAATACTGTGTAGTCTGTTACCCGAGAGTAAATCGGTAGGAATGTGCCCAAAATGGGCCCAGCCAAGCCATATTTGGGCCAATTGTAGCGGAGGATGCTGGAAAATCATCTCCCAAATTTGGTGAAGATGGTGCACTCGCCACAGATACCGCAGTGGTTTCCGTCCGGCACACTTCTCACTTCAAGAATTCACTGTGAAATACTGTGACGCGCCCCAGAGGTGGGTCTACTCGAGTGTCCCCGATGTACATTTCTCATTGTCCAATTGTCACAGGACAGGTGGCATTGGAAAGGTGTGTTGTTGTCTTTTATTTTGGTGTCTGTCTTGCATATGTGGGCCACCTGAATGAGTGGTAATCTGGTTTCCAATATGGCGACTTTTGGTCACTGAACACTCATAGTTTGTAATACAGCCTCAATAAAACACCTAAAAGTGGCCTTACAGAAAATCGGTAGGAATGTGCCTAAAATGGGCCCAGCCAAGCCATATTTAGGCCAAATGTAGCTGAGGATGCTGGAAAATCATCCTCCAAATTTGTTGAAGATGGTGCACTCGCCACAGATACCGCGGTGGTTTCCGTGCGGCCCACTTCTCAACTCAAGAATTCACTGTGAAATACTGTGAGGCGCCCCAGAGGTGGGTCTACTCGAGTGTCCCGGATCCACATTTCCCGTTGTCCGATTGGCAAGGGACAGGAGGCATTTGAAAGGTGTGTTGTTGTCCTTTATTTTGGTGTTTGTCTTGCATATGTGGGCCACCTGGATGAGTGGTAATCTGGTGCCCAATATGACGACTTTTGGTCACTGAACACTCATAGTTTGTAATACAGCCTCAAGTAGTGAGACAGGGGCCGAACCCAAATTGCCGTGGTTTCTGTTGCAAGTGCACCATCTTCACCAAATTAAAGGGGTCATTCCCCAGCATCCTCAGCTACACTTGGCCTAAATATGGCTTGGCTGGGCCTATTTTGGGCACATTCCTATCGATTTCCTGTAAGGCCACTTTAAGCTGTTTTATTGAGGCTGTATTACAAACTATGAGTGTTCAGTGACCAAAAGTCGCCATATTGGAAACCAGATTACTACTCATTCAGGTGGCCCACATATGCAAGACAGACACCAAAGTAAGGGACAACAACACACCTTTCCAATGCCACCTGTCCCGTGACAATCGGACAATGAGAAATGTGGATCGGGACACTCGAGTAGACCCACCTCTGGGGCGCGTCACAGTATTTCACAGTGAATTCTTGAAGTGAGAAGTGGGCCGCACGGAAACCACCGCGGTATCTGTGGTGAGTACACCATCTTCAACAAATTTGGGGGATGATTTTCCAGCATCCTCACCTACACTTGGCCCAAATATGGCTTGGCTGGGCCCATTTTGGGAACATTCCTACCGATTTACTCTCAGGTAACAGACTACACAGTATTTACAGCGCACACACAGTGTCCAAGTAGTGAGACAGGGGCCGAACCCAAATCGCCGTGTTTTCTGTTGCAAGTGCACCATCTTCACCAAATTAAAGGGATGATTCCCCAGCATCCTCTGTGACACTTGGCCCAAATATGGCTTGCCTGGGCCCATTTTGGGCACATTCCTACCGATTTCCTGTAAGGCCACTTTAAGCTGTTTTATTGAGGCTGTATTACAAACTATGAGTGTTCAGTGACCAAAAGTCGTCCTATTGGGCACCAGATTACTACTCATCCAGGTGGCCCACATATGCAAGACTGACACCAAAATAAAGGACAACACCATACCTTTCCAATCCCAACTGTCCTGTAAGAATCGGACAACGGGAAATGTGAATTGCGGACACTCCAGTAGACCCACATCTGGGGTGCGTCACAGTATTTCATAGTGATTTCTACAAGTGAGAAGTGGGCCGGACGGAAACCACAGCGGTATCTGTGGCGAGTGCACCATCTTCACCAAATTTGGGGGATAATTTCCAAGCATGCTCAGCTACACTTGGCCCAAATATGGCTTGGCTGGGCCCATTTCGGCACATTCCTACCGATTTACTCTCAGGTAACAGACTACACAGTATTTACAGCGCGCACACAGTGTCCTAGTAGTGAGACAGGGGCCGAACCCAAATCGCCGTGGTTTCTCTTTCAAGTGCACCATCTTCACCAAATTAAAGGGATGATTCCCCAGCGTCCTCAGCTACACTTGGCCCAAAATAGCTTCGCTGGGCCCATTTTGGGTACATTCCTACCGATTTCCTGTAAGGCCACTTTAAGCTGTTTTATTGAGGCTGTATTACAAACTAGGAGTTTTCAGTGACCAAAAGTCGCCATATTGGGCACCAGATTACCACTCATCCAGGTGGCCCACATATGCAAGACAGACACCAAAATAAAGGACAACAACACACCTTTTCAATGCCACCTGTCCGTGACAATCAGACAACGGGAAATGTGGATCGGGAATACTCGAGTTGACCCACCTCTGGGGCGCGTCGCAGTATTTCACAGTGAATTCTTGAAGTGAAAAGTGGGCCAGACGGAAACCACCGCGGTATCTGTGGCGAGTGTACCATCTTCGCCAAATTTGAGCGATGATTTCCCAGTATCCTGAGCTACACTTGGCTCAAATATGGCTTGGCTGCGCCCATTTTGGGCACATTCCTACCGATTTCCTCTCAGGTAAAAGACTACACAGTATTTACAGCGCACACACAGTGTCCAAGTCGTGAGACAGGGGCCGAACCCAAATCGCCGTGGTTTCTGTTGTGAGTGCACCATCTTTACCAAATTTACCAGCTTTAAGATTTCAATTTTTACATCTGTAGACATCATTTTTTAACATAGACTCAATAACTTTTTATAACTGATTAAAGTCCCAATAAGTTTATGCATTAAATTTCATGTCCCAATAATTATATATACAATTCTTAAGACCCAATAATGATACATAACATTAATAAGAAAATGAGGCTTATATTTATATTGACTGATCTAGGATGTTCTAAAAGAGGAAGAGTGACCAACATGGGAACATCATGTTTATCAAAAATGTTTCAAAAATTTAAAAATCTGAACCAAAATGTCTTTAGAAACTAACTAAACTATAACCATCAAAGGTTACAATCCTACCTGACTAAGTTAATGAAACACTGATTGCATGTAAAACTTCCATTATTAAAATAAAAAAGAAATGCATTGAAAACTACTATTCTTAGCATCTGTTGTCACCATTCTTTTGTTTAGAGCCAAAACCTATATATAGAGTAAGTGAAGACCCTATAAGCTTATATATTAAATTTCAGGCCCTAATTATTATATATACAGTCCTTGAAGATCCAATAATGATGTATACTCAGCATTACATGGATTAATCAGTGCTATCATTACTTGAGAATTATTTTTCTGAGCATGTATGAAATGATTCTAGGTCTTTTATTGTTTGGCATCACTAACCACTCTATTGTATTTATGTTATTGCTAAATATGTAATAAGTTTATATAAACAACATGAGGACCCAATATTTACATATACATAATCAAGGACCCAATAATGAAGTATCTTATCAGTCAAATGTTAAGACATGAATTTACAGTGGTAGATCTAAGATAAGTAGTGTCAGAGGTGTTTGGATGGAAATACTTAATTTCAAATCAGGATATCTGTTAAAAATTGTCATTTAAATTAAAAGCACAACTTCAGAGTGTAAGTTAACACAACACAAATTGCAAATCAAGTTGCTACAAAGTGATTATATCAAACAGCTTTAGGATTGTAATTTTTACATCAGTAGATACTATTTATGAACATAGACCCAATAGCTATCATAACTAAATAAAGTACCAATACGCTTTTGTGTTGAATTTCATGTCCCAATAATTATATATACACTTCTAAAGGCCCCAGTAATTATATATACAGTTCTTAAAGACCCAATATACTTGTCAATGCCTGGTGGTTTACAGTGCAGTATGCACTGGTTTCCTCCACCTGTAAACTACTCATCGCAATATGACCCTGGCTGTTGAACGCGACGTAAAGCAACAAATAAATTAAAGACCCAATAATGATATATACTCAGCATTTCATGGATTAATCAGTGGTATCATTAATAGAGAATTATTTTTCTGAGCATGTATGAAATGATTATAGGTATTTTATTGTTTGACTTCACTAACCACTCTACTGTATTTATATTGTTACTGAAGATGTAATAAATTTATATAAAGAGTTTGAGGACCCAATATTTATATATACATAAAGAAGGACCCAATAATGCGGTATCTTATCAGACAAATGTTAAGACACGAATTTACAGTGGCAGATCTAAGTTATTTATCATGGGAGGTGTTTGCTTGGCAACAGAAAAGCTTGTTTCAGAAAGGGGTTTGTTGGGATAATGTTTGATTAAATGTTTTTTTAAATCAGGAAATCTGTTCAAAATGTTGTTAAAAAGTTAAAGTATTCACAACAAGAGAGTGCACACCTTCAGAGTGTAAGTTAGCAAAACACATGTTGTAAATAAAATTGCTACTAAGAGATTATAAAAACAGCTTTAAGATTTCAATTTTTACATCTGTAGACATCATTTATTAACATAAACTCAATAGCTTTTTATAATTGATTAAAGTCCCAATAAGTTTATGCATTAAATTTCAGGTCCCTATAATTATATATACAATTCTTAAGACCCAATAATGATATATAACATTAATAAGAAAATTAGCCTGATATTTACAATGACTGATCTAGGATGTTCTAAAAGAGGAAGAGTGACCAACATAGGAACATAGTGTATATCAAAAAATGTTTCAAAGATTTAAAACTCTGAACCAAAATGTCTTTAGAAACTAACTAACCTATAACCATCAAGGGGTACACACCCTACCTGACTAAGTTAATGCAGCACTGATTGCACGTAAAACTTCCATTATTAAAATAAAAAAGAAATGCATTGAAAACTTCTATTCTTAGCATCTGTTGTCACTATTCTTTAGTTTAGAGCCACAACCTATATACAGAGTAAGTGAAGACCCAATAAGTTTATATATTAAATTCCAGGCCCCAATAATTATATATAAAGTTCTTGAAGACCCAATAATGATGTATACTCGGCATTACATGGATTAATCAGTGCTATCATTAATTGAGTTTAATTTTTCTGAGCATGTATGAAATGATTCTAGGTCTTTTATTGTTTGACATCACTTATCACTCTATTGTATTTATGTTATTACTAAATATGTAATAAGTTTATATAAACAACATGAGGACCCAATATTGACATATACACAATCAAGGACCCAATAATGAAGTACCTTATCAGTCAAATATTAAAACATGAATTTACAGTGGCAGATCTAAGATAAGTAATATCAAATATGTTTGGAAGAAAATACTTAATTTTAAATCAGGGCATCTATTCAAAATTGTCATTAAAATTAAAAGCACAACTTCAGGGTGTAAGTTAACACAACACAAATTGCAAATCAAGTCGCTCCCAAGAGATTATATGAAACAGCTTTAGAATTGCAATTTTTACATCAGTAGATACTATTTATGAACACAGACCAAATAGCTATCATAACTAAATAAAGTACCAATACGCCTATGTGTTGAATTTCATGTCCCAATAATTCTATATACACTTCTAAAGGCCCCAATAATTCTATATACAGTTCTTAAAGACCCAATAATGATGTATACTCAGCATTACATGGATTAATCAGTGCTATCGTTAATTGAGAATTATTTTTCTGAGCATGTATGAAATGATTATAGGTATTTTATTGTTTGACATCACTTACCACTCTACTGTATTTGTATTGTTACTGAAGATGCAATAAGTTTATATAAAGAGTTTGAGGACCCAATATTTACATATACATAAAGAAGGACCCAATAATGTGGTATCTTATCAGACAAATGTTAAGACATGAATTTACAGTGGCAGATCTAAGTTATTTATCATGGGAGGCGTTTGCTTGCCAACAGAAAAACTTGTTTCAGAAAGGGGTTTGTTGGGATAATGTTTGATAAAATGTTTTTTAAATCAGGAAATCTGTTCAAAATGTTGTTAAAAAGTTAAAGTATTCACAACAAGAGAGTGCACACCTTCAGAGTGTAAGTTAACAAAACACATGTTGTAAATAAAATTGCTACTAAGAGATTATAAAAACAGCTTTAAGATTTCAATTTTTACATCTGTAGACATCATTTATTAATATAGACTCAATAGCCTTTTATAACTGATTAAAGTCCCAATATGCTTATGCATTAAATTTCAGGTCACAATAATTATATACACAATTCTTAAAGACCCAATAATGATATATAACATTAAAAAGAAAATTAGGCTCATATTTATATTGACTGATCTAGGATGTTCTAAAAGAGGAAGAGTGACCAACATAGGAACATCATGTTTATCAAAAATGTTTCAAAAATTTAAAAATCTGAGCCAAAATGTCTTTAGAAACTAACTAAACTATAACCATCAAGGGTTACAATCCTACCTGACTAAGTTAATGAAACATTGATTGCATGTAAAACTTCCATTATTAAAATAAAAAAGAAATGCACTGAAAGCTTCTATTCGTAGCATCTGTTCTCACTGTTCTTTAGTTTAGAGCCAAAACCTATATACAGAGTAAGTGAAGACCCAATAAGTTTATATATTAAATTCCAGGCCCCAATAATTATATATACAGTTCTTGAAGACCCAATAATGATGTATACTCAGCATTACATTGATTAATCAGTGCTATCATTAATTGAGAATTATTTTTCTGAGCATGTGTGAAATGGTTCTAGGTCTTTTATTGTTTGACATCACTAACCACTCTATTGTACTTATGATATTACTAAAGATGTAATAAGTTTATATAAACAAGATGAGGACCCAATATTTACATATACACAATCAAGGACCCAATAATGAAGTACCTTATCAGTCAAATGTTAAGACACGAATTTACAGTGGCAGATCTAAGATAAGTAGTATCAAATATGTTTGGATGAAAATACTTAATTTTTAAATACTAAATTGTCATTAAAATTAAAAGTACAAGTTCAGAGTGTAAGTTAACACAACACAAATTGCAAATCAAGTTGCTCCCAAGAGATTATATAAAACAGCTTTAGAATTGTAATTTTTACATCAGTAGAAAGTATTTATGAACACAGAGCCAATAGCTATCATAACTAAATAAAGTACCAATAAACTTATGTGTTGAATTTCATGTCTCAATAATTCTATATACACTTCTAAAGGCCCCAATAATTCTATATACAGTTCTTAAAGACCCAATAATGATGTATACTCAGCATTACATGGATTAATCAGTGCTATCGTTAATTGAGAATTATTTTTCTGAGCATGTGTGAAATGATTATAGGTCATTTATGGTTTGACATCACTTTCCACTCTACTGTATTTATATTGTTACTGAAGATGTAATAAGTTTATATAAAGAGTTTGAGGACCCAGTATTTACATATACATAAAGAAGGACCCAATAATGTGGTATCTTATCAGACAAATGTTAAGACATGAATTTACAGTGGCAGATCTAAGTCATTTATTATGGTAGGTGTTTGCATGGCAACAGGAAAACTAACTTGTTTTGGAAAGGGGTTTGTTGGGATAATGTTTGATTAAATGTTTTTAAATCAGGAAATCTGTTCAAAATGTTGTTAAAAAGTTAAAGTATTCACAACAAGAGAGTGCACACCTTCAGAGTGTAAGTTAACAAAACACATGTTGTAAATAAAATTACTACTAAGAGATTATAAAGCAGCTTTAAGATTTGAATTCTTTCATCTGTAGACATCATTTATTAACATAGACTCAATAGCTTTTTATAATTTTTTAAAGTCCCAATATGTTTATGCATTAAACTTCAGGTCCCAATAATTATATATACAATTCTTAAAGACCCAATAATGATATATAACGTTAATAAGAAAATTAGGCTTATATTTATATTGACTGATCTAGGATGTTCTAAAAAAGGAAGAGTGAGCAAAATAGGAACATCATGTTTATCAAAAATGTTTCAAAAATTTAAAAATCTGAACCAAAATGTCTTTAGAAACTAACTAAACTATAACCATCAAGGGTCACAATCCTACCTGACTAAGTTAATGAAACATTGATTGCACGTAACACTTCCATTATTAAAATAAAAAAGAAATGCATTGAAAGCTTCTATTCATAGCATCTGTTGTCACTATTCTTTAGTTTAGAGCCAAAACCTATATACAGAGTAAGTGAAGACCCAATAAGTTTATATATTAAATTCCAGGCCCCAATAATTAAAAATAAAGTTCTTGAAGACCCAATAATGATGTATACTCGGCATTACATGGATTAATCAGTGCTATCATTAATTGAGAATTATTTTTCTGAACATGTGTGAAATGATTCTAGGTCTTTTATTGTTTTTACATCACTAACCACTCTATTGTATTTTTGTTGTTACTAAAGATGTAATAAGTTTATATAAACAACATGTGGACCCAATATTTACATATACATAATCAAGGACCCACTAATGAAGTACCTTATCAATCAAATGTTAAGACATGAATTTAAAGTGGCAGATCTAAGATAAGTAGTATCAGATATGTTTGGATGAAAATACTTAATTTTAAATCAGGACATCTGTTCAAAATTGTCATTAAAATTAAAAGCACAACTTCAGGGTGTAAGTTAACACAACACAAATTGCAAATCAAGCTGCTGCAAAGAGATTATATAAAACAGCTTTAGGATTGTAATTTTTACACCAGTAGATACTATTTATGAACATAGACCCAATAGCTATCATAACTAAATAAAGTGCCAATAAGCTTATGTGTTGAATTTCATGTCCCAATAATTATATATACACTTCTAAAGGCCCCAATAATTATATATAAAGTTCTGAAAGACCCAATAAGGATGTATACTCAGCATTACATGGATTAATCAGTGCTATCATTACTTGAGAATTATTTTTCTGAGCATGTGTTAAATAATTCTAGGTCTTTTATTGTTTGGCATCACTTACCACTCTATTGTATTTATGTTATTACTAAATATGTAATAAGTTTATATAAACAACATGAGGACCCAATATTTACATATACATAATCAAGGACCCAATAATGAAGTACCTTATCAGTCAAATGTTAAGACATGAATTTACAGTGGCAGATCTAAGATAAGTAGTATCAGATATGTTTGGATGAAAATACTTAATTTTAAATCAGGGTATCTGTTCAAAATTGTCATTAAAATTAAAAGCACAACTTCACAGTGTAAGTTAACACAACACAAATTGCAAATCAAGTTGCTACAAAGAGATTATATAAAACAGCTTTAGGATTGTAATTTTTACATTAGTAGATACTATTTATGAACATAGACCCAATAGCTATCATAACTAAATAAAGTACCAATAAGCTTATGTGTTTAATTTCATGTCCCAATAATTATATATACACTTCTAAAGGCCCCAATAATTATATATACAGTTCTTAAAGACCCAATAATGATGTATACTCAGCATTACATGGATTAATCAGTGCTATTGTTAATTGAGAATTATTTATCTGAGCATGTATGAAATGATTATAGGTCGTTTGTTGTTTGACATTGTTGTGCACAAACTTAAGATCGGTAAAATCTTAAGATTTGCTTGCTCAAACTTAGGATCCTAAGTTTAGGCAAAAATCTTAAGATTTCTGCCCAATCTTAAGATTAGGCAGCCCAAACTTAAGATTTTGCCTTGGACTGTGATTGGCCTCTTATTGGTGGTCAATTGTTGTCTGTTTGGTTGTTTATTGGGATTGATCAATGGTTGTGTGAAGAGGACCCATGTTACTTATTATAATTGCAATTATTGCATACCAGAAGCCCTTTGTATTTGAAACAGAAAGTGGTATATAATATCATTTATTCATCACTTTATTTGTCATTGTTCTTTTTTATGTACAAATCACAGATTAAAATGTGAATAACACAGATTAAAATTTGAGTAATACATAATAAAATTTGAGTAATACAGATTAAAATTTGAGTTATACAGATAAAACAATTGGGCTACACAGTCTAAAATATATGTACAGACTTATTTTGTAAATTCCTTACAAGTGTCACAAATCCAGTTGCGTGGAGCCCTACTGGTAATACATGCTGTGTGGCATTTCAAACTGCATAGTGTACACTGCACAGTGGGTAGCATCTCAACAACTCCTCTACAGTAGCATCCCAACTGCCTTGTCACCTCAAGTACTGGAGGTCTTGGTTTTCTCTTCTCAGATGGGAACACTGTGATCTCTGCCACTGTGCTTCAACTCCTGGCTGTGGATCTGCTGCACAACATCAAACACCTTGTCACTGCTCACAACTTTTAAGAAGGAGCTGCTACCATCGCCATGTCTCTGAAAAAAAATAAGAAAAATAAATAGATAGATAGAAAACTAATATTTTTATTTCACTGATAGTGTGTTATACAGAGTTACATATATATAAACAGAAAGTTTATACAACAGTTTTACAAAATATCTTCTATGTGCAGTTTTAGTTAAATCACTCTACTTTAGATTTTAAATAATATGGATTTTCTACAATCCCAAATTCAGGTTAGATATTTAACAAAAACCCTTAATATTTTGTTGTTTAAATTCATCAGTTTTATATACTCATCTTCAGGATTTAAAAATATATAAATAATAATAAAACCAGACTTCATAAAATCAAGTACAGGATTTTGTCTTTGATGTTGATTTGTTTCACTTTGTTATTGGGATGTTTTCTTTTTGTCACACTCATACCAAGGAGAATAAATCAACAAGAATTGACTACTAAGACAATAGACACCAATCCTATTGGAAATCATCCCATTAACAGATCAACATCAATGAGACCCTAAGACAATAGGCTCAAACCCTCCAAGAAACCATTCCAATAATATACAAACAAAGCAACATCAATAGAATACTTAGACAAAAATCCCATTAGAAGCCATCCCAATAATATACAAACATATCAAGATCAATAGAATATAATAAGAGTAAACCATGGCAGGGTCACGTCATTTACCCAGTCATGAATAGTTTACATTTTCAATTATTGTTAATTAAGTTTTTAACACATACCTGCTTTTTGTTGGGTACAACCAAACTGCTTTCTATGCCAAGTCCAGGTAAACTCATGAGCTGAAAATTTCGATTTTTAACCCAGGCTTTGAAGTGAGGGTCCACTTTGTTATTTGGAGCCTTAAAATGTTCAACAATTTCATTATACTTCTCAGCAGTTATAACAGGAGAAGTTTTAGACCTTTCAAGTTTTCTCATGTAATTTTCCAATTTATCTCTGTGATTATTCACCATTACTTTGTTCTTACAAGCATCCATGATTACTTGAACTGTGATGTATTTCTGTGAATCTTGGGAGCTTTTATACACAAATAAGAGTCAACAATTGTAATCAGGGACTAAAGTTTGTTCATGGATATAATGCATAATTGTAATTGAATATTTATTGCTATTACTGTTAAAAGTTTACCCTTTTGCCTCAATCAGCCCCAGAGTCTAAAGTGCAATTTCTATTTGTAACAGGGTAATTATCTGACAACAATAAAACAAATACACAATTGTTATTTACAAGTGTAGAATTGCTATTGATAATAATCTTCAAAAATGTAATGTAAGAAGAAATTTCTCAGTTAATATATGTGCATTGTAAGATATTAAATTGAGAAACTTAAGACAACACACCAAAGAAGTGTTAAGTACAATTAGTAAGACCTTCCTATGTAAGATATGTGACAAAGGGATATAATCCCTTTATAGAAGAAGCCTTTGTATGCTGTTGTCAAAATACAAACTTTTCATACTTTCATATTTTTATATACATTACAGATATTACCCTCATATTATTGTTAATTATCTTTATTTATCACTAAACAAGTATAGGGGATTTCATCTTAAGTTTGTGCAGCAAAATCTTAAGATTTTTTGCACAATCTTAAGATTTCTGCCTAAACTTAGGATCCTAAGTTTGTGCAAGCAAATCTTAAGATTTTACTGATCTTAAGTTTGGGCCTAACAACATCACTTACCACTCTACTGTATTTATATCAAATTTTAATTCATATTGATCAAATTGTTAGTTGTAAAAATCTACTATTATACTGTACAAATCAACACATCTCTTTAGTAATAATTTTAATCTCCAAAAAATGAACAAAACCAGCTCACCTGTAATACTTGTTTTAAAAATAATTTCAAACAATATGTAATAAATTCAAACTAATGTCTTCAAATACTGGCTTCCTAAAACACAATGAAAAGGGACAGTAATATTACAAACATTACAATAGTTTTGACCCAATTTAATTCAATATTGAATCTTTTGATTCGTGGAGGTAAAATACATGTAACCAAGAGAAGTATGTGGCCTTCCACAAGACTTGAAGAAGACTGAGAATTTATAAAAAATATTTCTGGTTAATTAAAACATAATGTAAATATTTTGACTAGGTTTTAACGCAGTTTACAGAGTTTATGTGTTTAGGCTACAATTTATTTTCTGTAGTGACATGCATCATAACAAATTAATATTTTTACTGGTTACTACTTGATTATGCTAAGTCACTCACCCAGCATGAAGTCATTACTTCTCAGTTTGCCACTTATTAAGGCAGGTTTCACAAGAATTTATGCCTGTTTATGACCAATGTTAGATAATAAATGTTTACCCTTTATCATTGCTTAAATGATTGCACAAAGGACAATGCTGAGATTTTTCTCTGATTGAAACTTTGTTCTGATATAAGTCTACATCCAGGCTAAATATTTTAATGAAACTGGGTTGGTTGGAATTCAATACAAAAGGTGACCCAAAGTTATAATGCATGTTGCTTAATATTTTAGTCCATTGATGTATAAAGGTCTGTTTACACCTTGCCTTGTGGTCACATAAAAAATAATTTGAATTTTGGTTCATTTGGAATATGAAAGCAGCCTGTAAGAATTCATTAGGCGGGAATCATTTCATGTGGATAGATTTTAATTTACCCCACTTTTAAGGTTAAGTAAGGAAAACCATGTAAAAAATCCCAATACATTCCTCAAGAACCAATATATGTGTACGGTAAATTTGACAATGAGCCCCAATTATTCTAACATATAAAATATTATATAGAACTGTTGGGTCAGACCCAATTAAATTGCTGGGTCTGACCCAATTAATTGGTCTGATAATATTATCCAACAAATGTCTCTAACTGTAAAGGAAAGTGACATATATCAGATGTTTTCGTATACATAATATCAGTTAATATCAGTTAATAATACATATGACAACCATGAAAGGATTTGACCCCAACTACTTTCCTTCTGGTAGGGCCCAATACTTTGGTATGAAATCACAGACCCAATAAAGTGGTGAGTTTATGTGTATATATATAATTATATTAAGTCAGACCCAATATTTATCTATACTTTCATACATATCAATTATGGTGTCTTCTAAAATATTTTTCATTATTATTTCAAATCTCCAACATTTCCGTTCATAGATTAGCACAGTATGCCATATTGTATAGAGATAAAAATGGTATATTGTATAAAGATAAAATGTAATAATTCTTGTGTCAAGTTATTGCATCCTTATTATTCCTACTAAATACAAAACATCAGACCATAGAGGGCAAGTGTTGGCTCTAAATGAAAAATAATGAGTGACCTTGACAGCATCCAAATACTCAAGAAGGTAACATACTTAACATAATACTGTGCTTATTAATTCTGTTATTCTAAAGATATATATGTCTATTGGGCCCTAAAGGCTAATCTATATAATTATTGGGTCCTAACCAATCAATCAATCAATCAGTTGTCCCAGTGCCTAATCTCCGTATTTATGGATTCTAAGGCACACCATCCAGTTGGTAAGGCGTAAGTCATAAGACATTAGACATGTTCCAAGTCGTTCCCAGAGAGGCGATCTGGTGTTCGGTAGTTAGAAGCTATGGTGGGAATGATTTCTGAAATAGGTAGGTTTTTAGTCGACTTTTGAAACTGGAGAGATTTGGAGCACTGCATAAATCATATGGAAGATCATTCCATAATTTAGGGGCGTCATATGAGAAACTATTGTTAGAATGGACCTTTGATTTATGGATGGAAGCACAGTAAAGAGGAACCTGAAGGAACAAATTTTTGGGGTTTGAACGTCTTGTATTCATGGCAGATTTGTACAAAGGGAGATATGGTGCAAAATACTTATGTTGGCCAATGGTGCGGTACTTATAAACCAAAACTAGGGTTTTGAAGATAATACGTTGTCTAATGGGTAACCAATGAAGTGTCCTAAGGGTGGATGTAATGTGAGTGTACTTTGAAGCACCAGTGACAATCCGTGCAAGCGCATTTTGAACATATTGGAGCCTTGTAGCATTTCGGGATGACAAACTGCAAAAAAGAGAATTGCAGTAATCCAAACGACTACTGACCAGAGCATTTGCAATCACCACTGATGTATCCACAGAAAGAAACCTGCTGATGCAATGAAGGACCCTGGGGCTTATAAAACAGGATTTGATGACAGAATTTATGTAATTGGTGAAATAAAACTTTGCATCAAATAGAACACCCCGATTGCGTACAACATCTGCGGGAGAGAGATAATTACCCAGGATATTGACAGGAAATGAGTCACTGAGCCATTTGTATCTGTCTGGTACCGAAGACTATGAATTCTGTTTTATCAGGATTTAGCTTGAGTTTGTTTTCAGACATCCAGACCTGAATATCATTCAAACACGATTTAACACGGTCAAAAGACTTGAGACTATCATCAGGGGATAAGTGAATGAACAGCTGAGTGTCGTCTGCATAGAAGTGATAATTGACTCCGGTATATTTTCAAACAGCAAATATATAAACAGTAGATATCACTTTACTGGGTCTTCCATGAAATTTCTATTAAAATGTACTACAAGCAAGATCTACCATTGACATTTCATATTCAAACATTTATTTAAAAGGAGCAAATTTCACCAGAGATCCACAACTAAAAATGTTTGTTTTATCTTCTACACTTTGGCACCAAGTGTTTGCATTTTAATTAAGCCTACTGAACATATAGCATTGGATCACATATAGTTAGAATTATATCTAAAATCACAAGAAATGAAGGACCTTTAGAGTATATACACAAGAAGGCAACTTCAGTAAAATACTGTGCTTATTCTGTTATGCTGCAGATATATATGTTTATTGGGTCCTCAGATCCGATATTAGAATATATTTGCTTTCAGTATCGATATCCACACAGCCAAACCATGTACCCACTACTCACCTAATTTATTCTATTATGCACTTTTATAGTGCTTAATCTCTGCCAGACAGACTCTAAGGCCCAACATCTTGTTTGTAATTCACTAATCATAATTTCCTGAGCATAGCAATATCGATACCAAGGAGATGCCACATATTTGGTGATGCTAAGATGGGAAAGCCATTTTTTAGCTTTTTCTGAAACAGGCAACAGTTGGAGCAGAACAAACTTCATTTTACAAATTATTCCAAAGTGTGAGAGCATCAAAGGTAAAACTGTTACCAAAATATTTTTTAGATTTGTGTATGGATGGGTAATATTGAGGAATCTCCAAGAACCTTTCTTCTGATCAGTTGAATCTTGTGCCATATTTGCCACAATGGATAGATTAGAGAGAACTGAAATAACTGGTCTGGTCACTACTCGGGTCTGATAGCTTTGCAATTTGTGCTATGGACCAAAACCCTTTTTGGCCTTGTTTATTTAAATTGTTGTATAATCAAAATCCATCACTGAAATTTCATGTCCAAACATTTATTTATAAGGGTAGCAATAGGCAAAGGTCTGTGCTCTCCGAGGGTGTTTCTCTAGTTACTTTTGTTATGCTGAAGATATACATGCTTACTGGGTTGTTGTGGATAGTCGACACAACTATTGGGTCTTAAAAGGCAATATATAACATTATTGGGTCTTAAGCAATTGTTTTTATTTAACTTCTTATGTAATCAAATTTTATCCCTGAAATTTCATATACAAACATTAATTTGAAAGGGTACCCTTAGGCAGAGGTCTATGCTGTATTGGTGACTTTTTCTCATTACTTGTGTTATGCTGAAGATATACGTGTTCAGTGGTTCTTGTGGATGTTCTACACAATTATTGGGTCCTAAGATAATCAAGATCTGTTACTGAAATTTACAAACATTTATATGAAAAGGTAGCATTATGCAGAGGTCTGCACTCTCAAAGTACCTTTTTCTAGTTACTTCTATTATGCTGAAGATATACATGTTTATGGGTCCTTGTAGATATTGTACACAATTATTGGGTCCTAAAACTCAGTATATGGCATTATTGGGTCTTAAGAAATTTTTTTATTTAAGTTATTATATAACCAAAATCTGTCACTGAAATTTCATATCCAAACATTTATTTGAAAAGGTACCATTAGGTCTGTGCTCTAAGAGTACCTTTTTCGAGTTACTTCTGTTATGTTGAAGATATACATGTTTATTGGGTCCTTGTTGATATTCTACACACCTATTGGGGCCTAAAAGGTAATATATAACATTATTGGGTCTTAAACAAATTTTATATTTTAAGCTATTGTATAATCAAAATCTGTCATTGAAATTTCATGTCCAGACATTTATTTGAAAAGGTAGTATTAGGCAGAGGTCTGTGCTCTCAGTTCTTAGCAATGATCTTGTTTTTCCAGATGGCCCAATATTGATAACAACTTAGCATAGGTTTATCCTACAACCCTGTGAAGTTTCAAATCAATCAATGTATAGATATTGAGAGATTTAAAGCCAAGAAAGTTGCGAAAGCTTTATAATTATTTCATGGTTTATGGTCTGAATAAAGTAACAATATTCTTTGAGGAATTCTTAACATTTGTGGCATGTTTGATTAAAGAAAATTACGTTTAAGGGACCTAAGAGGGTTTATCACCATTTTTGACATTGAGGCGACCTTAAAATCAAAAACAGTTGCAGAAAAGCTTATGGGTGTAAAACACCAATTTTGATATTGAGGTGACCTTAAAGTCAGAGGCAGATGATTTAAACTTTTAGTATATAAAAGAACATCGAAAAATAGTTGAATAACTTATTCTAACAAAATGCCAAAATCCTAACCGTTTTTTAGGTTAAAATAAAGTACCACATGTTTTTTTAATTAAATGCTCCCATCTGGCCATTTGGCTGACATGCAGATTAAGTTCTAGAATGTCTCTGTGAAACGTTTATAGCACTAGTGCCAATGATTTTTTCCAAAAAGCAATAACGAATTGTTGTTGACAAATAAGGTGACCTTAAGTTCAGTTAAAGGTCTCCTTAAAGTAGGGCAAAAAATTTCCCGCCCCTATAGTTTTTTAAAATTATTGGAAGGAATATTTTTGCAAAGCCAAAGAAATTATATAATAGAGACTATAGTGTTTCCGTTGGTGGTGGTGGCAGCAGTAGTGGTGGTGACAGTCTGTTATACCAACATGAAGTCCTGGAAGCAAGAACAGTAACTGGGCTTCTATTCTTTAAATAGAAACTGCTCACCTCAGCAAAAAAAATCCACAAATTGCAATAAACTCATTCTCCATATTATAACACTTTTCTTACAGAAGCCCCAGTAATATATGAATGACGTAAATGATTCAAAATATTTTGAAAATTTGCTGAAAATACAGGGCTGAAACTCGCACGCAAGAATCTACTTGTGCTATAGTACATATAAGCAAATTGCAGACAAATCCCTTCAATAGTCACTGAGAAAAGTGTAAAAATGGGTTGAAATTTTAACACTTTGGGCTTTGGAGAACAAACGAACAGACGGATATGCATGCCTTTAACAATTTATCATCTGTGATAGTTAAGCTATATTTTGAAAAAAACAGCACATCTCTAGGCCTTGTAGTTTCAGAGAAGATTGTCACATATACACGTACGCATACACAGACAATGCATGGTGATCTCATTATGCCAGCTGACTGACATTAGTCAGCTGACAAAAAATGAACAACTGGCTGCAACCATATTTGGTGGGGGTTGAATTATCAGTCTTCTCTGTGCTAATTAACAGTATTATTAACATTGAAAAGTTAATTGTTAATTGGACCCAATATTTATGTAGAATATCACAAGACCCAATAAACATGTATATCTTCAGCATAACAGAAGTAATTAGAAAAGGGCACTCGGAGAGCGCAGATCTCTGCCTAATGCTACCTTTTCAAATAAATGCTTGGACATGAAATTTCAGTGACAGATTTTGATTATATAACAAGTTTAATAAAATATGTGCCAAGACCCAATAATGTTATGTATTGCCTTTTAGGACCCAATAATGGTGTAGAATATCCACAAGGACCCAATAAACATATATATCTTCAGCATAACAGAAGTAACTAAAAAAGGCACTCAGAGGGCGCAGACCTCTTCCTAATGTTAACTTTTCAAATAAATGCTTAGATATGAAATTTCAGTGGGAGATTTTGATTATACAATAAGTTTAATAAAAATTTGCTTAAGACTCAATAATGTTATATATTGAATTTTAGGACCCACAAATTGTGTATAATATCCATAAGGACCTAATAAACATGTCTATCTTCAGCATAACAGAAGTAACTGGAAAAAAACACTCGGAGACCACAGAGCTCTGCCTAATGATACCTTTTCAAGTAAATATTTGGATATGAAATTTCAATGACTGATTTCGGTTATATAATAAATTTAATAAAAAAATTCCTCCATCCACTCTTCTTATGACAATGATTTTGCTAAGTTAGCGCACTGATTTCCCCTTTGTTGGGAAGATATTGTGCCTACAAGGCAGTAGAATAGATTAGATATGAAATTTTAGTGACAGATTTGGGTAAAATATTAAATTTATTAAAAATTTGGCTTAAGACTGAATAATGTTATATGTTGCATTTTAGGATCCAATAATTTCGGAGAATATCCACAAGGACCCAATAAACATATATATCTTCAGCATAATAGAAGTAACTGGAAAAGGGCACTCAAAGAGCGCAGACCTCTGCCTAATGCTAGCTTTTCAAATAAATGTTTGGATATGAAATCTCAATGACTGATTTTGGTTATATAATAAATTTAATAAAAATTTCCTTAAAACCCAATAATGTTATATATTGAATTTTAGGACTCAATAATTGTGTAGAATATCCTCAAGGACCCAATAAACATATATATCTTTAACAGAAGTAACTAGAAAAAGGTACTTTGAGAGTGCAGACCTCTGCTTAATACTACCTTTTCAAATAAATATTTGAATATGAAATTTCAGTGACAGATTTTGTTTATTTAATAAAAAAATTGCAAATTCTTTTCTGCAAGGTTACAGGTCACACCATAAAACATCAGACCATAATCTTGAGCAACTACACTATACAGTTAACAATAACAGTTCTATGTATCAGCTTCAGTTTAAAATTTATTAAGTAATGTATATATATATATAAAAAATTTGGGTTTACAATAATGAATATATATCACTATTGGATCTTTATATTATTATATAATCTTGTTGGGTATTGATGTAATAGCAAAGGATTGAATCCCAGATCTTCCACTCTGATGTCCAAAAGTATAGCTACAAGGCCACAGAGATGACAGAAGATATTAAACGTCATGCTCCATATAAGAAGGTTAAAGTCAAATGGTCGCACTATGAAGTTTTTCGACATGTGCTAACCAAGCTCTCTACAAAGTCCTGACTTCCTACAAATTAAAATTTGCAAGATATAGGGAAGGGAAAAACTTAAAAGTCCAATTCTTTCAACCAAAATCTTGAACACCTACACTGAGCAAACAATAACCCAGCAAAGTATCAACTTCAGACACTTATTTATTACTTGTTAAGTAATACATAAAATTATTAGGTATGCGATATAATGAATGTATATCATTATTGATTCTTTAAAATTATTATATAACCTTATTGGATCTCAATGAGCCAGCCAGAAATGGAATGCATTATCTGCGACTGTGAAGTTCACCACACTAACCATAAGGCCATAGAGACGAGAAAACTTCATGATCAAGGTCACTATGAAAAGGTAAATGTCACGATCATTGAAAGCCGTGACATTGTAAAACAACATGTACTTACCAATGTCCCAACCAACTTCCTAGACAGTAACATTTATATATCCAAGTCAAGTATCAACTTCAGACTCATTAATATTTAAGTAATAGATAAACTTCTTTGGTTTGTAACAAATGACTATACATGACTATTGGATCTTTAAAATTATTATTTAATCTTATTGGGTCTTCATGACCCACCGAAAGATTGAACCCCATATCTTCCACTCTTATGTCCTATACTATACCCACAAGGCCACAGGGATGGGAACAAATATTAAAGGTCAAAGTCACTAGGACAAAGTTAAATGTCAAATTATGATTACTTCATGAAATTGTGCAACATATGCCAATCAATGTCCCTCCAAAGTACCAACTGCCTACACATTAAGATTTGGGAGATATAGACCATGCAAGATTTTAAAAGTCAAATTCTTTTCTGCAAGGTTAAAGGTCAAAACGTGTCATGCAATAATCTTGAGCACCTACACTAGACAATTCATAACAGTCCTATGTATCAACTTCAGACAATTTTAAGTTTGTTAAGTAATATATATATATAATAATTGGGTCTGCAATACTGAATATCTATGACTATTGGGTCTATAAAAATTATTACATAAATTTACTGGGTCTCAATGTCCTAGAAAAGGATTGAATCCTAGATCTTTCACTTTGATGTCAAACAGTATGGCCACAAGGCCACGGAGATGGGAAAAGATATTAAACGACATGTTCGTTATAACAAGGTTAAATGTCAAATCATGGTCACACTATGAAGTTTTTCAACATGTGCTAACTAATCCCACTATAAAGTACTAACCTCCTACACTGTAATATTTGCAAGATATAGTGCACGCAAGAATTTAAAGGTCCAATTCTTTTCTGCAAGGTCAAAGGTCACTGTAAAAGATCACAAAAAATCTTGAACACATACATGCAGCAAACAATAACCCAACCAAGTATTAACTTCAGATGCATTCTCGATGACCCAGCCAGGAATTTAGTTGTTGTTTTTACGTCGCGTTCAACAGCCAGGGTCATATTGCTACGGGTAGTTTTACAGGTGGAGGAAACCAGTGCATACTGCACTGTAAACCACCGGGCATTGGCAAGTAACTACCAACTTTCCAAAATGAAGCGCCCAGCCCGAGATTCGAACCGGTGGCCACAGAGGTTGGAGGCGAGAAGTCTAACCGCTACACCACCGAGCCCCCTGACCCAGCCAGGAATGGAACCAAGATCTTCCACTGTGATGTCCACCACACTAACAGCAAGGCCACAGAGATTAGAGAAAATTTCATGGTCAAGGTCACTATGAAAAGGTAAAATGTCACAATCATAGAAAGCCATGAGATTGCAAAACAACATGTACTTACCAATGTCCCAACCAAGTATTAACTTACTAGACCTTAATGTACATATATCCAGGTCAAGTCTCAACTTCAGACACATTAATATTTAAGTAACAGATAAACTTCTTGGGTTTGCAACAAATGACTATACATGACTATTGGATCTTTAAAATTATTATTTAATCTTATTCGGTCTTCATGACCCACAGAAGGATTGAACCCCATATCTTCCACTCTTATGTCCTATACTATAGCCACATGGCCACAGGGATGGGAGGAAATATTAAAGGTCAAAGTCAATATGACAAAGTTAAATGTCAAATCATCATTCCTGTATGAAGTTGTGCAACATATGCCAATCAATATCCCCCCAAAGTGCGAGCTTGTTACACATTGAAGTCTTGGGGGATATAGGCCATGCAAGAGTTTAAAAGTCAAGTTTTTTCTCCAAGGTTAAAGGTCAAAAAGTGTCACACATTATTCTTGAGCAGCTACAATTTTAAGTTTGTTAAGTAATATATATGTAATAATTGGGTCTGCAATAATGAATATATATGACTATTGGGTCTTTAAAATTATTATATAATCTTACTGGATCTCAATGTCATAGAAAAGGATTGAATCCTAGATCTTTCACTCGATGTCAAACATTATAGCCACAAGGCCAAGGAGATGGGAGAAGATATTAAATGAGACTAAAATGAGATTTGACTAGGATATATGTACATTAAGGTCTATTAAGTTTATACTTGGTTGGACATTTGTAAGTGCATGTTGTTTTGCAATCTCATGGCTTTACATGATTGTGACATTTTTCTTTTCATAGTGACCTTGACCATGAAATTTTCTCGTCTCTGTGGCCTTATGGTTAGTGTGGTGGACTTCAGAGAGGAAGATCTTGGGTTCCATTGCTGGCTGGGTCATTGAGATCCCATAACGTTACATGAAAATTTTAACACGCAATAATCGTATACATTCATTTTATTGCATATCCAATAATTATATATATTACTTAGCAAACTTGAAAGTGTCTGAAGTTGATACTTGGCTGAGTTATTGTTTGCTGCATGTATGTGTTCAAGATTTTGGTGTGGTCCTTTGTGACCTTTTACCTTACAGAAAAGAATTTGACCTTTAAATTCTTGCCTGCCCTATATCTTTCAAATATTATGGTGTAGCAGCAGGTTACTACTTTGTAGAGGGATTAGTTATAACATGTCAAAAAACTTCATAGTGTGACAATGATTTGACATTTAACCTTGCTATAGTGAGCATGCCATTTAATATCTTCTCCCATTTCCTTGGCCTTGTGGCTATACTGTTTGACATCAGAGTGAAAAATCTAGGATTCAGTCCTTTTCTAGGACATTGAGACCCAGTACGATTATATAATAATTTTAAAGACCCAATAGTGATATATATTCATTATTGCAGACCCAATTGTTTTTTTTTATTACTTAACTAAAAATTTTCTGACATTGATACATAGGTAAGTTATTAATTGTCGAGTGTAGGTTAGATTTATTTGTTGTTTTACGTCACGTTCAACAGCCAGGGTCATATTGCGACGGGTAGTTTTACAGGTGGAGGAAACCAGTGCATACTGCACTGTAAACCACCGGGCATCGGCAAGTAAGTACCAATTTTTCCAAAATGAAGCGCCCGGCCCGAGATTCGAACCGGCGGCCTCATAGGTTGGAGGCGAGAACTCTAACCACTACACCACCGAGGCCCCCCATTGTCGAGTGTAGGTGATCAAGAATAATGTGTGACACTTTTTGACCTTTAACCTTGCAGAAAAGAATTTGACTTTTAAAATCTTGCATGGGGTATATCTCCCAAACCTCAATGTGTAGTAAGTTTGTACTTTGGGGGATATTGATTGGCATATGTTGCACACCTTCATAAGTCAATCATGATTTGACATTTAACTTTTAACTTTACTGGATCTTTATTTTTTTATTTATTTGGGGTTTTACGTCGCTTTCAACACTGTACAGGTCATATCACGACGGGTCGTTGGAAGGGCAGAGGAAACCAGTACATACAGTTCGTTAGGGTTCTGTACTGTAAACTGCTGACCAATGGCAAGAAACTACCAGCTTTCCCACTTGAGGGTATGCCGGGATCTAACCCCGGCCTCAGAGGTGAGAGGTGAGAGTGTTACCAGTCTGCCACCATGGCCCCTATTGGATCTTTAAAATTATTATTTAATGTTATTGGGTGTTCATGACCCACAGAAGGATTGAACCCCGTATCTTCCACTCTTATGTCCAATACCATAGCCACAAGGCCACAGGGCTGGGAGGAAATATTAAAGGTCAAAGTCACTATGACAAAGTTAAATGTCAAATCATCATTGCTGTATGAAGTTGTGCAACATATGCCAATCAATATCCCCCAAAGTACGAGCTTGCTACACATTGAGGTCTTGGGGATATAGGCCATGCAAGATTTTAAAAGTCACATTTTTTTTCTGCAAGGTTAAAGGTAAAAACGTGTCACACATTATTCTTGAGCACCTACACTCGACAATTAATAACAGTCCTATGTATCAACTTTAGACAATTTTAAGTTTGTTAAGTAATATATATCTAATAATTGGGTCTGCAATAATGGATATATATAACTATTGGGTCTTTAAAATTATTATATAATCTTATTGGGTCTCGATGTCCTTGAAAAGGATTGAATCCTAGATCTTTCACTCTGATGTCAAACAGTATAGCCACAAGGAGTTTATCTGTTACTTAAATATTAATGTGTCTGAAGTTGAGATTTGACTAGGATATATGTACATTAAGGTCTATTAAGTTTATACTTGGCTGGACATTTGTAAGTCCATGTTGTTTTGCAATCTCATGTCTTTACATGATTGTGACATTTTTCTTTTCATAGTGACCTTGACCATGAAATTTTCTCGTCCCTGTGGCCTCATGGTTAGTGTGGTGGACTTCAGAGTGGAAGATCTTGGGTTCCATTGCTGGCTGGGTCACTGAGATCCCATAACGTTACATGAAAATTTTAAGACCCAATAATCGTATACATTCATTTTATTGCATATCCAATAATTATATATATTACTTAGCAAACTTGAAAGTGTCTGAAGTTGATACTTGGCTGAGTTATTGTTTGCTGCATGTATGTGTTCAAGATTTTGGTGTGGTCCTTTGTGACCTTTGACCTTGCAGAAAAGAATTTGACCTTTAAATTCTTGCCTGCCCTATATATTGCAAATATTATGGTGTAGCAGCAGGTTACTACTTTGTAGAGGGATTAGTTATAACATGTCAAAAAACTTCATAGTGTGACCATAATTTGACATTTAACCTTGCTATAGTGAGCATGCCATTTAATATCTTCTCCCATCTCCTTGGCCTTGTGGCTATACTGTTTGACATCAGAGTAAAAAATCTAGGATTCAGTCCTTTTCTAGGACATTGAGACCCAGTAAGATTATATAATAATTTTAAAGACCCAATAGTGATATATATTCATTATTGCAGACCCAATTGTTTTTTTTTATTACTTAACTAAAAATTTTCTGACATTGATACATAGGTAAGTTATTAATTGTCGAGTGTAGGTGATCAAGAATAATGTGTGACACTTTTTGACCTTTAACCTTGTAGAAAAGAATTTGACTTTTAAAGTCTTGCACGGGGTATATCTCCCAAACCTCAATGTGTAGTAAGTTTGTACTTTGGGGGATATTGATTGGCATATGTTGCACACCTTCATAAGTCAATCATGATTTGACATTTAACTTTATTGGATCTTTATTTTTTATTTATTTGGGGTTTTACGTCGCTTTCAACACTGTACAGGCCATATCACGACGGATCGTTGGAAGGGTAGAGGAAACCAGTACATACAGTTCGTTAGGGTTCTGTACTGTAAACTGCCGACCAACGGCAAGCAACTACCAGCTTTCCCACTTGAGGGCGTGCCGGAATCGAACCCCGGCCTCAGAGTTGAGAGGCTAGAGTATTACCACTCTGACACCATGGCCCCTATTGGATCTTTAAAATTATTATTTAATCTTATTCGGTCTTCATGACCCACAGAAGGATTGAACCCCGTATCTTCCACTCTTATGTCCTATACTATGGCCACAAGACCACAGGGCTGGGAGGAAATATTAAAGGTCAAAGTCACTATGACAAAGTTAAATGTCAAATCAACATTGCTGTATGAAGTTGTGCAACATATGCCAATCAATATCCCCCAAAGTAGGCCATGCAAGATTTTAAAAGTCAATTTTTTTTCTGCAAGGATAAAGTTCAAAAAGTGTCACACATTATTCTTGAGCACCTACACTCCACAATTAATAACAGTCCTATGTATCAACTTTAGACAATTTTAAGTTTGTTAAGTAATATATATATAATAATTGGGTCTGCAATAATGGATATATATGACTATTGGGTCTTTAAAATTATCATATAATCTTATTGGGTCTCAGTCTCCTAGAAAAGGATTGAATCCTAGATCTTCCACTCTGAAGTCCACTACACTAACCATAAGGCCACAGAAACGAGAAAATTTCATGGTCAAGGTCACTATGAAAAGGAAAAATGGCACAATCATGTCCCAACCAAGTATCAACTTCCTAGACCTTAATGTACATATATCCTAGTCAAGTCAGACACATTAATACTTAAGTAACAGATAAACTTCTTGGATTTGCATCAAATGAATATACATGCATATTAGATCTTTAAAATTATTATTTAATCTTATTGGGTCTTCATGACCCACTGAAGGATTGAACCCCATATCTTTCACTCTTATGTCCTATACTATAGCCACAAGGCCACAGGGATGGGGGGAAATATTAAAGGTCAAAGTCACTATGACAAAGTTAACTGTCAAATCATGATTGATCCATGAAGTTGTGCAACATATGCCAATCAATATCCCCCAAAGTACGAACTTACTATACATTGAGGTTTGGGAGATATATGCCATGCAAGATTTTAAAAATCTAATTCTTTTCTGCAAGGATAAAGGTTAAAAAGTGTCACACAATAATCTTGAGCACCTACAATTGACAATAACTTTCCTATGTATCAACTTTAGACAATTTTAAGTTTGTTAAGTAATATATATATATATAATAATTGGGTCTGCAATAATGAATAAATATGACTATTGGGTCTTTAAATTTATTATATAATCTTTCCGGGTCTCAATGTCCTAGAAAAGGACTGAATCCTAGAATCTTTCAGTGTGATGTCAAACAGTATAGCCACAAGGCCAAGGTTTATTTGTTTATTTGGGGTTTTAACGTCACTTTCAACACTGTACAGGTCATATCACGACGGGTAGTTGGAAGGGCAGAGGAAACCAGTACTTAGAGTTCGCTAGGGTTGTGTACTGTAAACTGCCGACCAACGGCAAGCAACTACCAGCTTTCCCACTTGAGCCCATACGGGGATCGATCCCCGGCCTCAGAGGTGGGAGGCAGTGTTACCACTCTGCCACCTTGGCCCCCCACAAGGCCAAGGAGACGGGATAAGATATTAAATGGCATGCTTACTATAACAAGGTTAAATGTCAAATCATGGTCACACTATGAAGTTTTTTGACATGTTATAACTAATCCCTCTACAAAGTACTAACCTGCTACACCATAATATTTGCAAGATATAAGGCAGCCAAGAATTTAAAGGTCCAATTCTTTTCTGCAAGGTCAAAGGTCACAAAGGATCACACCAAAATCTTGAACACATACATGCAGCAACCAATAACCCAACCAAGTATCAACTTCAGACACTTTAAAGTTTGCTAAGTAATATATATAATTATTGAGTATGCAATAACATAAATGTATATGATTATTGGGTCTTAAAATTATTATATAACCTTATGGGATCTCAATGACCCAACCAGGAATGGAAACCAAGGTGTTCCACTGTGAAGTCCACCACACTAACGACAAGATCACAGAGACTGGAGAAAATATCATGGTCAAGGTCACCATAAAAAGGTAAAACGTCACAATCATGGAAAGCCATGAGATTGCAAAACAACATGTACTTACCAATGTCCCAACCAAGTATCAACTTCCTAAACCTTAACATTTATATATTCCAAGTTAAACCTCAGCTTCAGACACATTAATATTTAAGTAATAGACAAAATTACTGGGTTTGTAACGAATGACTATACGTGACCATTCGATCTTTAAAATTATTTTTAAACATATTAAGTATTCATGACCCAGACAAGGATTGAACCCCAGATCTTCCACTCTTATGTCTAATACTATAGACACAGGGCCCCAGAGATAGGAGAAAATATTAAAGATCAAAGTCACTATGACAAAGTTTAAAGTTAAATCATGATTGATCTATGAAGTTGTTTAACATCTGTATAATTCTTACTATTTAAGTATTAGATAAAATTATTGGGTTTGTACTATACAGGACTATTGGATCTTTAAAATTATTTTTAATCTTATTGGGTCTTCATGACCCAGAGAAGTATTGAACCCCATATCTTCCACTCTTAAGTCTTATACTATAGCCACAAGGCCACAGGGATGGGAGGAAATATAAAAGGTAAAAGTTACTATGAAAAAGTTAAATGTCAAATCATCATTGCTCTATAAAGTTGTGAAACATCTGGATAATCCTTAACATTTAAGTAATGATTGAAATCATTGGGTTTGCAACAAATGACTATGCATGACTAATGTATTTTTACAATTATTATGTAATCGAATTGATTCTTTATGACCCAGACAAGGATTGAACCCCAGATATTTCACTCTTATGTCCAATACTATAGCCACAAGGCCACAGGGATGGCAGAAAATATTAAAGGTCAAAGTCACTATGACAAAGGTATATTATTACTTTATTATTACAATATTACTTTTAAGATATTTTATGTCAGGTTTCCAGTTTAATTATCTATGGATGAATATTCTGTGGTTGTCTTAGTGAAATATATAAGATATTAAGCAGTTTACAGGAAATTTTAACATAGCCTTGGTTTATTAATTTATTCAGTCTTGTACATGACCTTCAATGGCCTGGGTGATATTGCAACTGGCACTTTATGGGTGGAGGAACCAGTATATATTAGTTGGTCAAGATTCTACACTGTAAACCATGGGGCAAGTAACTACCAACTTTCCAACATGAAGCGCCCCAGAGTGAGATTTGAACCAGGAACCTCAGAGGTTGAAAGCAAGCACTTGAAGCACTATACCCCTATAATCCCTTGGATTTATTACTAAATTTCAATTAGGCAATTTTTTCATGGAATTTGCCCCTTAGTATCTTACTTTAAGATATTTTCTGTCCGTGAATTTGAACCCTCAATTTCTTATTTTTAAGATATCTTGTGTCAGGTTTCTAGTTTAATTATCTATAGATGAGCATTTTACACATAATAATGAACAGTTTGGTGGTGAGCTAATTGAAGTCTATCAAATATTAAGAATTTGACCACCTTTTTAACATAAGCTTGGATTCCCAGAAATTTCAAATCAGGAGATTTTTTTCTGGCGATTTTGCACCTCAATATTTTACATTTAAGATATCTTATGTCAGGTTTCCAGTTCAGTGATCTACAGATGTCAATTCTAAACAAAATAATGAATAATTTGGTGGTTGTCTTATTAAAATCTAGATCTATCAAATATTAAGTATTTCACAGGGCTGTTACAGTAACATAACCTTGGATTTCCCAGTAGCAAACTTCACTGGCTGAGCAGTACAGAATAAGTCAACTGTAAAATTATGCAAAAAGACTCTACAAATGGAGATTAAAATTCTACAAATCAGCTTTACAGCTCTATAAATGAGTTTACAATTCCACAAATTGAGTTCACAAGTCAACAAATCATATCTAAAGCTTTGGAAAACAAGTTTTAATTCATATTAATCAAACTGTTAGTTGTGCAAATTGAATGTTGTACTGTACAAACCAAAACATTTCTTTAGTTATAATTTTAATCTCCAAACAATAAACAAAACCAGCTCACCTGAATTCCTTGTTTAAAAACTATTTCAAACAATGTATAATAATTCAAACTAATGTCTTCAAATACTGGCTTCCTGAAATACATGCAAAAGGGAGTGTAATATTACACGCACTACCATAGTTCTAATCCAATTTAATTTAATATTGATTCCTTTGATTCAAGGAGGTAAAATACAAATAACCAAAAGAAGTATGTGCAGTAGCCTGTCACAAAGCTTGAGGAAAAGTCAGAATTTTTAAAAAAATTATTTAATGAAAACAATCTGTAAACATTTTGACTAGGGCAGGCTTCAAAAAATTGGAGATTTATGTCACTTTTTGATCAATGTTAGATAATCTGCCACAGTGGCCTAGCGGGTAAGACACTTGTCTAGGAACTCAGAGGACGTGGGTTCAATCCCAGGTACAGGCAGATACATAGTGGCTCGGATGACCACTTAAAATGGCGGTCCTCTGTCATTGGGTCCTATCCCCAGTGAGAGGTTAAAGAACCTCAAGGACGTTGATAAATGCTCATACTTGAGCCTCTATCTTCCAGTTAGGGGAATGTGAGTTACTTGTGAGTTGGGGCTGTACCTGTACAGTCGGATTGGTTAAACAACGCTTTGAGTTCTGTAGTATATGGAGATATTGCGCTGAGTATAAATACATACATAATAATAATACATAATAATAAGTCCGAGTCCACGATGGCCTATTGGTTAGCAAGTTTGGAACCTAATTACAGGGTTCCACCTCTCTGTGGTGTTTGACTTATATAAGTGACAATACTGAAGACCTGTCACAATATGACCCTGGCTGTTGAACAGGACATAAAACCCCAACTTTGAACTTTATCATTACTTAAATGATTGCACAAAGGACAGTTCTGAGACTTTTTTCTGAGTGATACTTTGTTTTGTTTTAAGTCCACACCCAGGCTAAATCTTTTAAAGAGACTGGGTTGATTGAAATTCAATACAAAAGGTGACACAAAAGTTGTGATGCATATGGCTTAATATTTCAGTACATTGAGGTATAAAGGTCTGTTCACACCATTCCTTTTCACATGAAAACGGATTTGAACTTTGCTTCATTTGTAACATGAAACCAGCCTGTAAGCCTTCATTAGGCAAGAATTTGATGTGGTTAGATTTGACATATGACCCCACCTTCAAGATTAAACAAAAACAAGGAAAACCATGTTAAAAATCCCAACAAATATCTCAAGACCCAATATATTTGTATAATAAATTTGACAATGAGACCCAATTTTTTCTAATATACAAAACAATATATAGAACTGTTGGGTCAGACCCAATTAAATTGCTGGGTCCGACCCAATTAATTGGTCTGATAATAGTGTCCAACATATGTCTATAATTCTAAAGGAAGGTGACATATATCAGATTTTTTCATATACATGATATCAGTGAATATTACATATGCCAACCAGAAAAGGGTTTGGCTCTAACCACATTCCTTCTGGTAGGTCCCAATACTTAGGTATGAAATCACAGACCCAATAAAGTGGTGAATTTAAGTATTTTAAAAGTCAAATTCTTTTCTGCAAGGTTAAAGGTCAAAACGTGTCATGCAATAATCTTGAGCACCTACACTAGACAATTCATAACAGTCCTATGTATCAACTTCAGACAATTTTAAGTTTGTTAAGTAATATATATATATAATAATTGGGTCTGCAATACTGAATATCTATGACTATTGGGTCTATAAAAATTATTACATAAATTTACTGGGTCTCAATGTCCTAGAAAAGGATTGAATCCTAGATCTTTCACTTTGATGTCAAACAGTATGGCCACAAGGCCACGGAGATGGGAAAAGATATTAAACGACATGTTCGTTATAACAAGGTTAAATGTCAAATCATGGTCACACTATGAAGTTTTTCAACATGTGCTAACTAATCCCACTATAAAGTACTAACCTCCTACACTGTAATATTTGCAAGATATAGTGCAGGCAAGAATTTAAAGGTCCAATTCTTTTCTGCAAGGTCAAAGGTCACTGTAAAAGATCACAAAAAATCTTGAACACATACATGCAGCAAACAATAACCCAACCAAGTATTAACTTCAGATGCATTCTCGATGACCCAGCCAGGAATTTAGTTGTTGTTTTTACGTCGCGTTCAACAGCCAGGGTCATATTGCTACGGGTAGTTTTACAGGTGGAGGAAACCAGTGCATACTGCACTGTAAACCACCGGGCATTGGCAAGTAACTACCAACTTTCCAAAATGAAGCGCCCAGCCCGAGATTCGAACCGGTGGCCACAGAGGTTGGAGGTGAGAAGTCTAACCGCTACACCACCGAGCCCCCTGACCCAGCCAGGAATGGAACCAACATCTTCCACTGTGATGTCCACCACACTAACAGCAAGGCCACAGAGATTAGAGAAAATTTCATGGTCAAGGTCACTATGAAAAGGTAAAATGTCACAATCATAGAAAGCCATGAGATTGCAAAACAACATGTACTTACCAATGTCCCAACCAAGTATTAACTTACTAGACCTTAATGTACATATATCCAGGTCAAGTCTCAACTTCAGACACATTAATATTTAAGTAACAGATAAACTTCTTGGGTTTGCAACAAATGACTATACATGACTATTGGATCTTTAAAATTATTATTTAATCTTATTCGGTCTTCATGACCCACAGAAGGATTGAACCCCATATCTTCCACTCTTATGTCCTATACTATAGCCACATGGCCACAGGGATGGGAGGAAATATTAAAGGTCAAAGTCAATATGACAAAGTTAAATGTCAAATCATCATTCCTGTATGAAGTTGTGCAACATATGCCAATCAATATCCCCCCAAAGTGCGAGCTTGTTACACATTGAAGTCTTGGGGGATATAGGCCATGCAAGAGTTTAAAAGTCAAGTTTTTTCTCCAAGGTTAAAGGTCAAAAAGTGTCACACATTATTCTTGAGCAGCTACAATTTTAAGTTTGTTAAGTAATATATATGTAATAATTGGGTCTGCAATAATGAATATATATGACTATTGGGTCTTTAAAATTATTATATAATCTTATTGGATCTCAATGTCATAGAAAAGGATTGAATCCTAGATCTTTCACTCGATGTCAAACATTATAGCCACAAGGCCAAGGAGATGGGAGAAGATATTAAATGAGACTAAAATGAGATTTGACTAGGATATATGTACATTAAGGTCTATTAAGTTTATACTTGGTTGGACATTTGTAAGTGCATGTTGTTTTGCAATCTCATGGCTTTACATGATTGTGACATTTTTCTTTTCATAGTGACCTTGACCATGAAATTTTCTCGTCTCTGTGGCCTTATGGTTAGTGTGGTGGACTTCAGAGAGGAAGATCTTGGGTTCCATTGCTGGCTGGGTCATTGAGATCCCATAACGTTACATGAAAATTTTAACACGCAATAATCGTATACATTCATTTTATTGCATATCCAATAATTATATATATTACTTAGCAAACTTGAAAGTGTCTGAAGTTGATACTTGGCTGAGTTATTGTTTGCTGCATGTATGTGTTCAAGATTTTGGTGTGGTCCTTTGTGACCTTTTACCTTACAGAAAAGAATTTGACCTTTAAATTCTTGCCTGCCCTATATCTTTCAAATATTATGGTGTAGCAGCAGGTTACTACTTTGTAGAGGGATTAGTTATAACATGTCAAAAAACTTCATAGTGTGACAATGATTTGACATTTAACCTTGCTATAGTGAGCATGCCATTTAATATCTTCTCCCATTTCCTTGGCCTTGTGGCTATACTGTTTGACATCAGAGTGAAAAATCTAGGATTCAGTCCTTTTCTAGGACATTGAGACCCAGTAAGATTATATAATAATTTTAAAGACCCAATAGTGATATATATTCATTATTGCAGACCCAATTGTTTTTTTTTATTACTTAACTAAAAATTTTCTGACATTGATACATAGGTAAGTTATTAATTGTCGAGTGTAGGTTAGATTTATTTGTTGTTTTACGTCACGTTCAACAGCCAGGGTCATATTGCTACGGGTAGTTTTACAGGTGGAGGAAACCAGTGCATACTGCACTGTAAACCACCGGGCATTGGCAAGTAACTACCAACTTTCCAAAATGAAGCGCCCAGCCCGAGATTCGAACCGGTGGCCACAGAGGTTGGAGGCGAGAAGTCTAACCGCTACACCACCGAGCCCCCTGACCCAGCCAGGAATGGAACCAAGATCTTCCACTGTGATGTCCACCACACTAACAGCAAGGCCACAGAGATTAGAGAAAATTTCATGGTCAAGGTCACTATGAAAAGGTAAAATGTCACAATCATAGAAAGCCATGAGATTGCAAAACAACATGTACTTACCAATGTCCCAACCAAGTATTAACTTACTAGACCTTAATGTACATATATCCAGGTCAAGTCTCAACTTCAGACACATTAATATTTAAGTAACAGATAAACTTCTTGGGTTTGCAACAAATGACTATACATGACTATTGGATCTTTAAAATTATTATTTAATCTTATTCGGTCTTCATGACCCACAGAAGGATTGAACCCCATATCTTCCACTCTTATGTCCTATACTATAGCCACATGGCCACAGGGATGGGAGGAAATATTAAAGGTCAAAGTCAATATGACAAAGTTAAATGTCAAATCATCATTCCTGTATGAAGTTGTGCAACATATGCCAATCAATATCCCCCCAAAGTGCGAGCTTGTTACACATTGAAGTCTTGGGGGATATAGGCCATGCAAGAGTTTAAAAGTCAAGTTTTTTCTCCAAGGTTAAAGGTCAAAAAGTGTCACACATTATTCTTGAGCAGCTACAATTTTAAGTTTGTTAAGTAATATATATGTAATAATTGGGTCTGCAATAATGAATATATATGACTATTGGGTCTTTAAAATTATTATATAATCTTACTGGATCTCAATGTCATAGAAAAGGATTGAATCCTAGATCTTTCACTCGATGTCAAACATTATAGCCACAAGGCCAAGGAGATGGGAGAAGATATTAAATGAGACTAAAATGAGATTTGACTAGGATATATGTACATTAAGGTCTATTAAGTTTATACTTGGTTGGACATTTGTAAGTGCATGTTGTTTTGCAATCTCATGGCTTTACATGATTGTGACATTTTTCTTTTCATAGTGACCTTGACCATGAAATTTTCTCGTCTCTGTGGCCTTATGGTTAGTGTGGTGGACTTCAGAGAGGAAGATCTTGGGTTCCATTGCTGGCTGGGTCATTGAGATCCCATAACGTTACATGAAAATTTTAACACGCAATAATCGTATACATTCATTTTATTGCATATCCAATAATTATATATATTACTTAGCAAACTTGAAAGTGTCTGAAGTTGATACTTGGCTGAGTTATTGTTTGCTGCATGTATGTGTTCAAGATTTTGGTGTGGTCCTTTGTGACCTTTTACCTTACAGAAAAGAATTTGACCTTTAAATTCTTGCCTGCCCTATATCTTTCAAATATTATGGTGTAGCAGCAGGTTACTACTTTGTAGAGGGATTAGTTATAACATGTCAAAAAACTTCATAGTGTGACAATGATTTGACATTTAACCTTGCTATAGTGAGCATGCCATTTAATATCTTCTCCCATTTCCTTGGCCTTGTGGCTATACTGTTTGACATCAGAGTGAAAAATCTAGGATTCAGTCCTTTTCTAGGACATTGAGACCCAGTAAGATTATATAATAATTTTAAAGACCCAATAGTGATATATATTCATTATTGCAGACCCAATTGTTTTTTTTTATTACTTAACTAAAAATTTTCTGACATTGATACATAGGTAAGTTATTAATTGTCGAGTGTAGGTTAGATTTATTTGTTGTTTTACGTCACGTTCAACAGCCAGGGTCATATTGCTACGGGTAGTTTTACAGGTGGAGGAAACCAGTGCATACTGCACTGTAAACCACCGGGCATTGGCAAGTAACTACCAACTTTCCAAAATGAAGCGCCCAGCCCGAGATTCGAACCGGTGGCCACAGAGGTTGGAGGCGAGAAGTCTAACCGCTACACCACCGAGCCCCCTGACCCAGCCAGGAATGGAACCAAGATCTTCCACTGTGATGTCCACCACACTAACAGCAAGGCCACAGAGATTAGAGAAAATTTCATGGTCAAGGTCACTATGAAAAGGTAAAATGTCACAATCATAGAAAGCCATGAGATTGCAAAACAACATGTACTTACCAATGTCCCAACCAAGTATTAACTTACTAGACCTTAATGTACATATATCCAGGTCAAGTCTCAACTTCAGACACATTAATATTTAAGTAACAGATAAACTTCTTGGGTTTGCAACAAATGACTATACATGACTATTGGATCTTTAAAATTATTATTTAATCTTATTCGGTCTTCATGACCCACAGAAGGATTGAACCCCATATCTTCCACTCTTATGTCCTATACTATAGCCACATGGCCACAGGGATGGGAGGAAATATTAAAGGTCAAAGTCAATATGACAAAGTTAAATGTCAAATCATCATTCCTGTATGAAGTTGTGCAACATATGCCAATCAATATCCCCCCAAAGTGCGAGCTTGTTACACATTGAAGTCTTGGGGGATATAGGCCATGCAAGAGTTTAAAAGTCAAGTTTTTTCTCCAAGGTTAAAGGTCAAAAAGTGTCACACATTATTCTTGAGCAGCTACAATTTTAAGTTTGTTAAGTAATATATATGTAATAATTGGGTCTGCAATAATGAATATATATGACTATTGGGTCTTTAAAATTATTATATAATCTTACTGGATCTCAATGTCATAGAAAAGGATTGAATCCTAGATCTTTCACTCGATGTCAAACATTATAGCCACAAGGCCAAGGAGATGGGAGAAGATATTAAATGAGACTAAAATGAGATTTGACTAGGATATATGTACATTAAGGTCTATTAAGTTTATACTTGGTTGGACATTTGTAAGTGCATGTTGTTTTGCAATCTCATGGCTTTACATGATTGTGACATTTTTCTTTTCATAGTGACCTTGACCATGAAATTTTCTCGTCTCTGTGGCCTTATGGTTAGTGTGGTGGACTTCAGAGAGGAAGATCTTGGGTTCCATTGCTGGCTGGGTCATTGAGATCCCATAACGTTACATGAAAATTTTAACACGCAATAATCGTATACATTCATTTTATTGCATATCCAATAATTATATATATTACTTAGCAAACTTGAAAGTGTCTGAAGTTGATACTTGGCTGAGTTATTGTTTGCTGCATGTATGTGTTCAAGATTTTGGTGTGGTCCTTTGTGACCTTTTACCTTACAGAAAAGAATTTGACCTTTAAATTCTTGCCTGCCCTATATCTTTCAAATATTATGGTGTAGCAGCAGGTTACTACTTTGTAGAGGGATTAGTTATAACATGTCAAAAAACTTCATAGTGTGACAATGATTTGACATTTAACCTTGCTATAGTGAGCATGCCATTTAATATCTTCTCCCATTTCCTTGGCCTTGTGGCTATACTGTTTGACATCAGAGTGAAAAATCTAGGATTCAGTCCTTTTCTAGGACATTGAGACCCAGTACGATTATATAATAATTTTAAAGACCCAATAGTGATATATATTCATTATTGCAGACCCAATTGTTTTTTTTTATTACTTAACTAAAAATTTTCTGACATTGATACATAGGTAAGTTATTAATTGTCGAGTGTAGGTTAGATTTATTTGTTGTTTTACGTCACGTTCAACAGCCAGGGTCATATTGCGACGGGTAGTTTTACAGGTGGAGGAAACCAGTGCATACTGCACTGTAAACCACCGGGCATCGGCAAGTAAGTACCAATTTTTCCAAAATGAAGCGCCCGGCCCGAGATTCGAACCGGCGGCCTCATAGGTTGGAGGCGAGAACTCTAACCACTACACCACCGAGGCCCCCCATTGTCGAGTGTAGGTGATCAAGAATAATGTGTGACACTTTTTGACCTTTAACCTTGCAGAAAAGAATTTGACTTTTAAAATCTTGCATGGGGTATATCTCCCAAACCTCAATGTGTAGTAAGTTTGTACTTTGGGGGATATTGATTGGCATATGTTGCACACCTTCATAAGTCAATCATGATTTGACATTTAACTTTTAACTTTACTGGATCTTTATTTTTTTATTTATTTGGGGTTTTACGTCGCTTTCAACACTGTACAGGTCATATCACGACGGGTCGTTGGAAGGGCAGAGGAAACCAGTACATACAGTTCGTTAGGGTTCTGTACTGTAAACTGCTGACCAATGGCAAGAAACTACCAGCTTTCCCACTTGAGGGTATGCCGGGATCTAACCCCGGCCTCAGAGGTGAGAGGTGAGAGTGTTACCAGTCTGCCACCATGGCCCCTATTGGATCTTTAAAATTATTATTTAATGTTATTGGGTGTTCATGACCCACAGAAGGATTGAACCCCGTATCTTCCACTCTTATGTCCAATACCATAGCCACAAGGCCACAGGGCTGGGAGGAAATATTAAAGGTCAAAGTCACTATGACAAAGTTAAATGTCAAATCATCATTGCTGTATGAAGTTGTGCAACATATGCCAATCAATATCCCCCAAAGTACGAGCTTGCTACACATTGAGGTCTTGGGGATATAGGCCATGCAAGATTTTAAAAGTCACATTTTTTTTCTGCAAGGTTAAAGGTAAAAACGTGTCACACATTATTCTTGAGCACCTACACTCGACAATTAATAACAGTCCTATGTATCAACTTTAGACAATTTTAAGTTTGTTAAGTAATATATATCTAATAATTGGGTCTGCAATAATGGATATATATAACTATTGGGTCTTTAAAATTATTATATAATCTTATTGGGTCTCGATGTCCTTGAAAAGGATTGAATCCTAGATCTTTCACTCTGATGTCAAACAGTATAGCCACAAGGAGTTTATCTGTTACTTAAATATTAATGTGTCTGAAGTTGAGATTTGACTAGGATATATGTACATTAAGGTCTATTAAGTTTATACTTGGCTGGACATTTGTAAGTCCATGTTGTTTTGCAATCTCATGTCTTTACATGATTGTGACATTTTTCTTTTCATAGTGACCTTGACCATGAAATTTTCTCGTCCCTGTGGCCTCATGGTTAGTGTGGTGGACTTCAGAGTGGAAGATCTTGGGTTCCATTGCTGGCTGGGTCACTGAGATCCCATAACGTTACATGAAAATTTTAAGACCCAATAATCGTATACATTCATTTTATTGCATATCCAATAATTATATATATTACTTAGCAAACTTGAAAGTGTCTGAAGTTGATACTTGGCTGAGTTATTGTTTGCTGCATGTATGTGTTCAAGATTTTGGTGTGGTCCTTTGTGACCTTTGACCTTGCAGAAAAGAATTTGACCTTTAAATTCTTGCCTGCCCTATATATTGCAAATATTATGGTGTAGCAGCAGGTTACTACTTTGTAGAGGGATTAGTTATAACATGTCAAAAAACTTCATAGTGTGACCATAATTTGACATTTAACCTTGCTATAGTGAGCATGCCATTTAATATCTTCTCCCATCTCCTTGGCCTTGTGGCTATACTGTTTGACATCAGAGTAAAAAATCTAGGATTCAGTCCTTTTCTAGGACATTGAGACCCAGTAAGATTATATAATAATTTTAAAGACCCAATAGTGATATATATTCATTATTGCAGACCCAATTGTTTTTTTTTATTACTTAACTAAAAATTTTCTGACATTGATACATAGGTAAGTTATTAATTGTCGAGTGTAGGTGATCAAGAATAATGTGTGACACTTTTTGACCTTTAACCTTGTAGAAAAGAATTTGACTTTTAAAGTCTTGCACGGGGTATATCTCCCAAACCTCAATGTGTAGTAAGTTTGTACTTTGGGGGATATTGATTGGCATATGTTGCACACCTTCATAAGTCAATCATGATTTGACATTTAACTTTATTGGATCTTTATTTTTTATTTATTTGGGGTTTTACGTCGCTTTCAACACTGTACAGGCCATATCACGACGGATCGTTGGAAGGGTAGAGGAAACCAGTACATAAAGTTCGTTAGGGTTCTGTACTGTAAACTGCCGACCAACGGCAAGCAACTACCAGCTTTCCCACTTGAGGGCGTGCCGGAATCGAACCCCGGCCTCAGAGTTGAGAGGTTAGAGTATTACCACTCTGACACCATGGCCCCTATTGGATCTTTAAAATTATTATTTAATCTTATTCGGTCTTCATGACCCACAGAAGGATTGAACCCCGTATCTTCCACTCTTATGTCCTATACTATGGCCACAAGACCACAGGGCTGGGAGGAAATATTAAAGGTCAAAGTCACTATGACAAAGTTAAATGTCAAATCAACATTGCTGTATGAAGTTGTGCAACATATGCCAATCAATATCCCCCAAAGTAGGCCATGCAAGATTTTAAAAGTCAATTTTTTTTCTGCAAGGATAAAGTTCAAAAAGTGTCACACATTATTCTTGAGCACCTACACTCCACAATTAATAACAGTCCTATGTATCAACTTTAGACAATTTTAAGTTTGTTAAGTAATATATATATAATAATTGGGTCTGCAATAATGGATATATATGACTATTGGGTCTTTAAAATTATCATATAATCTTATTGGGTCTCAGTGTCCTAGAAAAGGATTGAATCCTAGATCTTCCACTCTGAAGTCCACTACACTAACCATAAGGCCACAGAAACGAGAAAATTTCATGGTCAAGGTCACTATGAAAAGGAAAAATGGCACAATCATGTCCCAACCAAGTATCAACTTCCTAGACCTTAATGTACATATATCCTAGTCAAGTCAGACACATTAATACTTAAGTAACAGATAAACTTCTTGGATTTGCATCAAATGAATATACATGCATATTAGATCTTTAAAATTATTATTTAATCTTATTGGGTCTTCATGACCCACTGAAGGATTGAACCCCATATCTTTCACTCTTATGTCCTATACTATAGCCACAAGGCCACAGGGATGGGGGGAAATATTAAAGGTCAAAGTCACTATGACAAAGTTAACTGTCAAATCATGATTGATCCATGAAGTTGTGCAACATATGCCAATCAATATCAAAGGTCAAAGTTGGGGTTTTACGTCCCGTTCAACAGCCAGCCCAATCAATATCCCCCAAAGTACGAACTTACTATACATTGAGGTTTGGGAGATATATGCCATGCAAGATTTTAAAAATCTAATTCTTTTCTGCAAGGATAAAGGTTAAAAAGTGTCACACACCTACAATTGACAATAACTTTCCTATGTATCAACTTTAGATAATTTTAAGTTTGTTAAGTAATATATATATATATATAATAATTGGGTCTGCAATAATGAATAAATATGACTATTGGGTCTTTAAATTTATTATATAATCTTTCCGGGTCTCAATGTCCTAGAAAAGGACTGAATCCTAGAATCTTTCAGTGTGATGTCAAACAGTATAGCCACAAGGCCAAGGTTTATTTGTTTATTTGGGGTTTTAACGTCACTTTCAACACTGTACAGGTCATATCACGACCGGTAGTTGGAAGGGCAGAGGAAACCAGTACTTAGAGTTCGCTAGGGTTGTGTACTGTAAACTGCCGACCAACGGCAAGCAACTACCAGCTTTCCCACTTGAGCCCATACGGGGATCGATCCCCGGCCTCAGAGGTGGGAGGCAGAGTGTTACCACTCTGCCACCTTGGCCCCCCACAAGGCCAAGGAGATGGGATAAGATATTAAATGGCATGCTTACTATAACAAGGTTAAATGTCAAATCATGGTCACACTATGAAGTTTTTTGACATGTTATAACTAATCCCTCTACAAAGTACTAACCTGCTACACCATAATATTTGCAAGATATAAGGCAGCCAAGAATTTAAAGGTCCAATTCTTTTCTGCAAGGTCAAAGGTCACAAAGGATCACACCAAAATCTTGAACACATACATGCAGCAAACAATAACCCAACCAAGTATCAACTTCAGACACTTTAAAGTTTGCTAAGTAATATATATAATTATTGAGTATGCAATAACATAAATGTATATGATTATTGGGTCTTAAAATTATTATATAACCTTATGGGATCTCAATGACCCAACCAGGAATGGAAACCAAGGTGTTCCACTGTGAAGTCCACCACACTAACGACAAGATCACAGAGACTGGAGAAAATATCATGGTCAAGGTCACCATAAAAAGGTAAAACGTCACAATCATGGAAAGCCATGAGATTGCAAAACAACATGTACTTACCAATGTCCCAACCAAGTATCAACTTCCTAAACCTTAACATTTATATATTCCAAGTTAAACCTCAGCTTCAGACACATTAATATTTAAGTAATAGACAAAATTACTGGGTTTGTAACGAATGACTATACGTGACCATTGGATCTTTAAAATTATTTTTAAACATATTAAGTATTCATGACCCAGACAAGGATTGAACCCCAGATCTTCCACTCTTATGTCTAATACTATAGACACAGGGCCCCAGAGATAGGAGAAAATATTAAAGATCAAAGTCACTATGACAAAGTTTAAAGTTAAATCATGATTGATCTATGAAGTTGTTTAACATCTGTATAATTCTTACTATTTAAGTATTAGATAAAATTATTGGGTTTGTACTATACAGGACTATTGGATCTTTAAAATTATTTTTAATCTTATTGGGTCTTCATGACCCAGAGAAGTATTGAACCCCATATCTTCCACTCTTAAGTCTTATACTATAGCCACAAGGCCACAGGGATGGGAGGAAATATAAAAGGTAAAAGTTACTATGAAAAAGTTAAATGTCAAATCATCTTGCTCTATAAAGTTGTGAAACATCTGGATAATCCTTAACATTTAAGTAATGATTAAAATCATTGGGTTTGCAACAAATGACTATGCATGACTAATGTATTTTTACAATTATTATGTAATCGAATTGATTCTTTATGACCCAGACAAGGATTGAACCCCAGATATTTCACTCTTATGTCCAATACTATAGCCACAAGGCCACAGGGATGGCAGAAAATATTAAAGGTCAAAGTCACTATGACAAAGGTATATTATTACTTTATTATTACAATATTACTTTTAAGATATTTTATGTCAGGTTTCCAGTTTAATTATCTATGGATGAATATTCTGTGGTTGTCTTAGTGAAATATATAAGATATTAAGCAGTTTACAGGAAATTTTAACATAGCCTTGGTTTATTAATTTATTCAGTCTTGTACATGACCTTCAATGGCCTGGGTGATATTGCAACTGGCACTTTATGGGTGGAGGAACCAGTATATATTAGTTGGTCAAGATTCTACACTGTAAACCATGGGGCAAGTAACTACCAACTTTCCAACATGAAGCGCCCCAGAGTGAGATTTGAACCAGGAACCTCAGAGGTTGAAAGCAAGCACTTGAAGCACTATACCCCTATAATCCCTTGGATTTATTACTAAATTTCAATTAGGCAATTTTTTCATGGAATTTGCCCCTTAGTATCTTACTTTAAGATATTTTCTGTCCGTGAATTTGAACCCTCAATTTCTTATTTTTAAGATATCTTGTGTCAGGTTTCTAGTTTAATTATCTATAGATGAGCATTTTACACATAATAATGAACAGTTTGGTGGTGAGCTAATTGAAGTCTATCAAATATTAAGAATTTGACCACCTTTTTAACATAAGCTTGGATTCCCAGAAATTTCAAATCAGGAGATTTTTTTCTGGCGATTTTGCACCTCAATATTTTACATTTAAGATATCTTATGTCAGGTTTCCAGTTCAGTGATCTACAGATGTCAATTCTAAACAAAATAATGAATAATTTGGTGGTTGTCTTATTAAAATCTAGATCTATCAAATATTAAGTATTTCACAGGGCTGTTACAGTAACATAACCTTGGATTTCCCAGTAGCAAACTTCACTGGCTGAGCAGTACAGAATAAGTCAACTGTAAAATTATGCAAAAAGACTTTACAAAATACATCTTCAGCTTCCAACTCTACAAATGGAGATTAAAATTCTACAAATCAGCTTTACAGCTCTATAAATGAGTTTACAATTCCACAAATTGAGTTCACAAGTCAACAAATCATATCTAAAGCTTTGGAAAACAAGTTTTAATTCATATTAATCAAACTGTTAGTTGTGCAAATTGAATGTTGTACTGTACAAACCAAAACATTTCTTTAGTTATAATTTTAATCTCCAAACAATAAACAAAACCAGCTCACCTGAATTCCTTGTTTAAAAACTATTTCAAACAATGTATAATAATTCAAACTAATGTCTTCAAATACTGGCTTCCTGAAATACATGCAAAAGGGAGTGTAATATTACACGCACTACCATAGTTCTAATCCAATTTAATTTAATATTGATTCCTTTGATTCAAGGAGGTAAAATACAAATAACCAAAAGAAGTATGTGCAGTAGCCTGTCACAAAGCTTGAGGAAAAGTCAGAATTTTTAAAAAAATTATTTAATGAAAACAATCTGTAAACATTTTGACTAGGGCAGGCTTCAAAAAATTGGAGATTTATGTCACTTTTTGATCAATGTTAGATAATCTGCCACAGTGGCCTAGCGGGTAAGACACTTGTCTAGGAACTCAGAGGACGTGGGTTCAATCCCAGGTACAGGCAGATACATAGTGGCTCGGATGACCACTTAAAATGGCGGTCCTCTGTCATTGGGTCCTATCCCCAGTGAGAGGTTAAAGAACCTCAAGGACGTTGATAAATGCTCATACTATCTTCCAGTTAGGGGAATGTGAGTTACTTGTGAGTTGGGGCTGTACCTGTACAGTCGGATTGGTTAAACAACGCTTTGAGTCCTGTAGTATATGGAGATATTGCGCTGAGTATAAATACATACATAATAATAATACATAATAATAAGTCCGAGTCCACGATGGCCTATTGGTTAGCAAGTTTGGAACCTAATTACAGGGTTCCACCTCTCTGTGGTGTTTGACTTATATAAGTGACAATACTGAAGACCTGTCACAATATGACCCTGGCTGTTGAACAGGACATAAAACCCCAACTTTGAACTTTATCATTACTTAAATGATTGCACAAAGGACAGTTCTGAGACTTTTTTCTGAGTGATACTTTGTTTTGTTTTAAGTCCACACCCAGGCTAAATCTTTTAAAGAGACTGGGTTGATTGAAATTCAATACAAAAGGTGACACAAAAGTTGTGATGCATATGGCTTAATATTTCAGTACATTGAGGTATAAAGGTCTGTTCACACCATTCCTTTTCACATGAAAACGGATTTGAACTTTGCTTCATTTGTAACATGAAACCAGCCTGTAAGCCTTCATTAGGCAAGAATTTGATGTGGTTAGATTTGACATATGACCCCACCTTCAAGATTAAACAAAAACAAGGAAAACCATGTTAAAAATCCCAACAAATATCTCAAGACCCAATATATTTGTATAATAAATTTGACAATGAGACCCAATTTTTTCTAATATACAAAACAATATATAGAACTGTTGGGTCAGACCCAATTAAATTGCTGGGTCCGACCCAATTAATTGGTCTGATAATAGTGTCCAACATATGTCTATAATTCTAAAGGAAGGTGACATATATCAGATTTTTTCATATACATGATATCAGTGAATATTACATATGCCAACCAGAAAAGGGTTTGGCTCTAACCACATTCCTTCTGGTAGGTCCCAATACTTAGGTATGAAATCACAGACCCAATAAAGTGGTGAGTTTAAGTATATATATATATATATATATATATATATCTGCATGCATGACTTTCTTAATTTTGTATATAAAAAAAAATTGAATAACAATAAAAATAATTAGTACTAGTTACATTCATTTTGTTTTTTTGTTCTTTACTGCGTATAAAATATTACCCAACATGTTTCGCCCTGGATATTTTGAGCTTGGTGTTAAAACCGCTACTTTGCGGGGCATACCACACCCTAACTGTCTGTCGTTGTCGGCATACACAATTTCCACCACATTTAAGCCGTCTAAGATATTTTTAAACGCTTCACATTGCTCATACTTTAAATTTAAAACATCTTCTAATAATTCTTCTAGCTTAGCCTTCCACGATAATTGAACACTTACATCTTTTTTGTATTTGACAATCTGACTCCAAGCGGTCTCTCTTTGAACAACTGAGGCTTGTTCTTCACCTTGATGAAATTTCACCAAACTGAACACCAGGTAATGATCGACTGACACAAAGTTTAAATTTTGTACGTTCAATTCAAAAGGGTGGCCATTACAAAGCAGATTACAGGGTTTGCAAGCAAATATATGTCTGTTAAAATCTGACCAGGGGGTGAGAACCAAGTCTAATGGAACAGTATGGATGCCGTCATTTAGGATTTTCCTCTTGCAGTAAAAGTAATTGAATCCCGTTCTTGTTTGACTGTAGGTAAACATGGTATTGTTCCGTGCTCTAAAACCTCTGTTCACAGAACTCCTGCTTATTTGATCTTCTAGAACCTTGGACATGATTTCTATTGGGTCGGATACAGTTTTTTTGTTAATTCCTTTGCAGGAGAGTTTGTATTGTCCATCGTTATCCACTACATAGGTTTTAGAACACAGAGCAATCATGGATTCACCAACGTACTCTTGTTTGTACAGGCCACAGGTTCTCTTACAAAATTTAGCGTCTTTTGGACAGCAGGTGCGCGGAAAAAATGTTGACGAATCAGCCTGGTGCTCTTTTCTACAATTACTGGTGAGCTTCTTATCAAAATCAGACCTAAGATGGGGATACACAGCGGCTCGCAGATTATCGTGAGCCAGACCAAAATACAGCGAATCCGTATCCATCTGAACGCATTCAAATTTGGTTCTAGGAATATATTTGCACAGACAGTCGTAATAAAATTCAAGCATTCTGAGCTTAGCATAATTCAAAATTGTAAATCCTATCTGAACAGGAACATCTAAAGTGATTTTTTTCTTTCTCTTTTCTATCTCGTACATTTCACCGTCTAACCATGTGGCTTTTTGGAATTCGGGTTTGTTTACCTGTAGCTTGACGGAAGAATGTCCGTTCATGTATAACGTGTCAGCAAACCGCTCCTTGTTAAGGAGGCAACTACCGTACGAACTGTTCAGGAGCGTTTTAAACGTGTCTCCCAGCAATGCCAAATTTGGATCTTTATCTGACTGACGCCGCCCATCGATGCCGTGTTGCACAAAATTTGCAAAACATTTAACGGGTGAAAACTCGATCACTTCATACAACCTGGTTACTACGAGTCCATGGTTAAGGTACCACTGCAACAATTTCGTTGACAGCAGAATTTGTTTAGCCTTCATGCCGCCTACCAGGAGGCGCCTGGATTTCGTCGGGGCATTGTGGTCAAAACTGTGTTGTATCATGTGTTCTCCTATCGAGTCAAAAGGTACATCCGTCGTACAAAAGAGTGGTGAAAACTCTTTGAAATAATCGTAAGGCGATAAATCTGAGTGAAAATCTCCTCGCCACGTATCCGGCACCTCAATATCCACCTCAGCCATTCCGAATAACTCACCAGATCTTACGGCTTTGAGTAAGGTTGTTTTCGTTAGCGGACGTTTGTGTTTGCTGTAATATTTAGGGATGTATTTGTTTCGGATAGCCTCAGTTGATTCTAAAAATTGACTCTTGAACTCGCATTCCCAAATTTCATGAACGTTATATCCTAAGCTTTCCAAATATTCCTTCCTAACTTGGGTACGCTTATTTTTAGACTGTTGACTTTGAATCCATTTATCAGACTTTTTGTGCTTTACTTTTTCTGTGCATGTTTCACACCCATGTACAAAACATCCGTGGTATTCATAGATGTCGTTATTGTGTATACCATCGACAAAGAAACCCATAATATAGTGTTCTTTTCCCGAATTTAGTTTGTGTAAAATTTTGATATTTTGCATTTCGGATAATTTATCCATCCAAATATACACATCCAAATACTTGGTCTGAATTTTTGGTTTGTACCCTTCCTCCTCGCTTCGTCGTACAAAAGTACCGCAAGGCATTTCCTGACTCAAGCAATAGGGATAAAGGGCATTGGCATCAAAGCCGAAAATTTTGGCACAGGTTTCTTCGCCGTCTTTTAACCTTTGTCCGGCTTTCATAGTTCTGGTGAAAACTATGGAAGGCCCACCACATATATTTTGCTTAACTTTCCTGTACAGATCTTCATTTTCTCGATCAAAAAGGGTAAATTTTGCATCTTTTGTTTTAAACAGCATCTGTCTAGCTGCTCCCGGCACAGAAATTGTGTCTTTAAATATATTTATGTTGTTGTCGAAATAGAATTTTTGGAGGTTGGTGACTGCTTCGGTGAATGGATCGATATCTTTTAGATTGTAATGTACCAAAAAATCTTTCACCGTCTGCATTCCACATTCTTTCCACAGCTTTTTCAAACTTCTATAATTGTCCGGCCCGGACTCCGGTTTTTCCTGGCATACACAACAACTTGACATGCAAAGTAGGCATACTCGTTTCAAACCATGATCTAAGTACGGTAGGCTAGAATCGACTAATTTTGTTTCTTTCCTATACGCATGATATTCCAAATCTTGTGTTTTCCGACTTACATTGAACTTTTTCCGCCAGCAGTCCCATTCCTGTTCTAGAACGTTGCATTGTTTCAATTCGCTGTAAAATGATTGGTACGGCGGTAGCTCGGTTTCCTCTAGAACAGCGGGATCTGACAAGTATTGGTAACAGAAAAAGCTTTTCTTTTCTTGAGCGTGGTAACTTTTTAGAAATTGTGCATAACAATATCCCGCGGCGATGTAATGACTGATATCCAAAAATTTCAGCGTCGGTGTGCAAATAGTTAAGTAACTGTTGTTTTTTTTCACGGTGAAGGAAGGAATGTCGCGATTTGCTAGTTCTAAATGCTTACACAGTTTGGATTTCACCAAGTTCAAATCGTACTTTGACGAATTGAAGCCTAAAACAGGGACACAACTGAGATAACTGTCAAAGCGAGCCTGCAAGTTTTCGAGTTTTTTCAACATTGTACGCCTAAATTTTTCCCTGGGGTCTGCTATGCGTTCCGTTGTCGTTTCATTGTGTCCGTCAGTGTCACCAAATATGTCTTCTTCTTCCTCTTCAAGGTCACTGTTGTCGGAACTAAAATCATGAAATTCTGTCCTTATCTCATCAGTCTCTTGCAAATGTGCAAGCATTGTGTCAAAACTATTCGCTTTGGTGACCCGCTTCGAAAACCTTTTGGAAGGTGGTTCGTAATCGTCGCTTTCAAATGCTGTATTATCCTCCACCAGAGCGCAGGCGCCCTTACTAGTACCAGGGCAAACCTGAGAGGTATGATCTGATGTTGATTGAGTGTCTTTAAAAGAATCAATCATGGCTTTTAATCGGTTGAAAACCCAGTCAAATTTGTGTTTTTCCATTTCTTTGACTTTTTTAGCAATGTTCTGCATATGTTCAAGCATTTGAGATAAAAGGTCATCTAAATCATAACTCACATAGCAAACCCCGTCTTTAAAACCCTCTACATTCGATCCCACCCCAACGGAAATAGGAACATGCTTTTCTTCCCACACCAGTTTGTTGGAAGGGTCCCTGTTTAATTTCTGTAGTACAGCTTCGAAATCGTATGTTATAAAGTGTTTGTAAATTCTGTCATTTTTTGCAATGTAAATGCCGTACTTTTCTAATTCATCGAATATGGTGTGATGACCTCGGTGAAATCCTCCCGGAAATTTTAATTTCGTCACCTTGGAACAGATCTGGTAATGACGCCTGAGGTCTGCACACCTTTTGAATATATGATCGCAGGAAGGACATTGAAATCTTTTTGCGTAGGCATCGATGTTTTGAATGTAGGACAAATGATTTCCCTGTAGGTCTAAATACATTGACTTCTCGTATCCGCTCGTAGTCTTGTAGTGGACAGTCACGCATTTATTTTCCAAAAGTTGAAACACGGTAATGTTCATCTGAAAACAGTTTTCGAGATCTGGAATATCATGCAATGTTACACCTAAACATTTTTTTCCTAAAGCCACCGGGGTGTAGTCCACCCACTCTTTATATTTGCGATGGGTGAGAGATTCTAAACCCACCAGAGATTGAGATTCGTGCCAAGCTAGGCACCTGAAAAAGCATAGCTGGTCATTGTATGCTTTTCCAGTTTTTGGACAAGCTATAAAAGTCAGTACACTTTTTGACTTTTTAATGTGATATGGTAGCTGCGTTGTGTGACCCAAGACATAATCCATAAGGGATATGTCAAAATGAATGTTGGTGATATACACCGGTTCCCATTGACTATTAGGTCTTTGGTTACGGACATATTCCTGTGGATTTATTTTTTTTATTTTATTTTTTAAGGCGCGGAGACTCCCGTGTCTGGTAATTGTATGGGGTGTTTGAAACAAGTATGAATTGGCATAGGGTATGTAATAACGATACTCTCCCGTCTTTCGGTTTCTCATAATAAATCCCAAATTCATGTTTAATTTGAAACTATTATTTTGTTCCCTGTAAATGTCTTCAATGTGTGACATTGGGTCTACCCCACCCTGTAAATTTTCTGTTGTAAAGTTGTAAGTTTGGACTACTTCTCCGCGTGTGTGCGGGGCTCGAATATGGAGAGCATTGTCATTATATACCCTCTCCAAAGCGGGATCAACCACATTGCCTTGTGCATCTTTCCACGGGGGAGCAACTAGTTGAAAATTTTGTACATCTGCTCCCCCGTGTTGCACATGTCGGTGATTGTAAAGCTCCCGTCTACTTTGAAATACCACACTACAACTACGACATTTAAAAGTTTTGTTTGGAGATCTATTTACATTTTTACAAGATTTAAGATGAGATGTTATCCCCCTTTTATTTTGAAAGGATTTACCACAACAGTGGCATTTTGGTAAAATGGTTTCGCAAGCTTTTGCATGCTGATTTAGTGTTTTTCGTGTTTTAAAGGAGCCGCTACATTTGTCGCAGGTGTATGCTTTCTGTTGTGGGACTGTCAGGGCCCCCTGGCAGGTTTTGCTGTGATTCACGTACCTCATGTGGTGGCGGAAGTCTTTCCCACAATTTTTACATTTATATTTCTGAAAACAGAGAGGAAAACAGAAAATCGCTGGTAAAAAGTGTACACAATATATATATATATATATATATAAGGAATAAGTCATTATTTTGTTTTATAGTTGTTTTAACAAATTCAAATAATGCTTACAAACCTTATTGCGATTGACTGTGTCTTCAGTTTCTGGTGTTCCGGTACATCTGGCATTGTTCTGTTGCTCCAACTATTAATAAAAGAATAGTAAAACTAAGATAATACAAACTTATTATGTAGCACCTCTCCGCTATATACTTGGGAGACATTTTAGATCTTTTCCAAATGTTATATGCTTTAAAACGATGTATTACTTGTTGAAATCGAGCAAGAAATAAATATTTTATGAATTTTTTAAAGTTATTGGCATTTCTGATCTTTTCTACACGTTGTAAGCTTTAAAACGATGTATTACTTGTTAAAATCGTGCAAGAAATAAATATTTTATGAATTTTTAAAGATATTGGCATTTCTGATCTTTTCTACATGTTGTAAGCTTTAAAACGATGTATTACTTGTTAAAATCGAGCAAGAAATAAATATTTTATGAATTTTTAAAGTCATTGGCATTTCAGATCTTTTCTACATGTTGTAAGCTTTAAAACGATGTATTCCTTGTTAGAATCGAGCAAGAAATAAATATTTTATGAAATTTTAAAGTTTTAAAACCCGGGGTGTGATACACGGACTGGTACGATTCCGCAATGCTACAGATAGCCAAGGTTTAGAATACGCGAATGGAAGTACGAAAATGCTTCGATAGTTGTCGTTTTGATTTTTAAGTTTCGAGTGTATGTGTGGTATAAGCTATTTGTCACAGCATGAATACGCGTTTCGATTGTTTAAATCCGATAAAGGTCGTCATTCTTTCGACAGTTTCGAGTGAACGTTGTCCGTGTACAGAATAGGCGTTCCTTTTATCGATGTTTTGAAAGACGATGCATGTAGTTTATTTCATTATTATTATTTATTTCTCTTGCCTAGCCTTTGCCATGCCTTGTCCGCTAGATTGTGCATGCAGAACGAATGCAATTGAGTGTTATGGTGTAAACTTAAACACAGTTTATTATGACAGTAGGCTCATTTCCACAATGACATTTGTTGACAGTGTTGTTGACATAAACACCATATTACAGAAGTACAGCAAACTGGAAAGATTGACATTTATAAGCTCAAGTGTACTGAACTGTCCAGCAAAGGCTTCAATCATCATACAGGTAAACAATATATTTTGATCTCTAAGTGAAAGTATATTATGATTTGACAACATGTTTTTGTCCACGTATCTGTTGGTATTGATATTATGCATGAACTCTCTCCTGTCCTAGATACTCATTGTTGCACCAGTTATGTGTATTTGCCTTTCCACAGTAAACTTAAAAGTTTTGTGAGCGTTTACACTGCAAGCAGAATTAAATGCACATTTCCTGAATCTAGAAATATCAGTGTAATCATGTTCATGTTATTGCACACATGCTTCATATTCTTTTATACTTTTTATTATAGGGAGCTTGTGGACACCATGAAGATAGAAGGCCCAACATTCTTACTTTACACGTGGAAGTAGACACTTTAATAAACATGATCAAAACTGTACGCATGCTGAACAGGTTTGGAGTTATTATAAGTTCAATCGGGTTTACTGTTGGGACTGTTGTGTGTGTTTGGAAGGCAATAAAATGCATAAAACGTCGCCAGCAATGTTGTGTAAAGAGTAATGATGCTGAAGAGCTGCGACAACGAAGGAGACGCAATGTGCTCCGAAATCACCAACGCACACATCCCATGACCACCAGAAGTCAAAGCCAACCAATATCTACCTCAGTATAGCTTCACTCATACGTCTTACTCTTGATTGGGATGGATTTTTAGATAGATATGTTTTTGTCTGTTCATATGGTGGATAATTTTGTAATACGGAAAAACTGGATATTGTTCACGGATATTTGGCTCGATATTTTACCCATTTGTGTCTGTTAATATGAGGATAGTTTTGCATTAGTGGTTTACACAGGAAACAGGATATGTTTATAGATATTTGGATATATTTAATCTTTTATTTGTGTTAATATTGTGGATAGTTTGCCTTACAGGATATTTTTTTTTGTTTAAGACAGAAAACCGGATATCTAAGAGCTCGATATGTGTTAGATTTGCAAATCTTTATTACTTTTGTTTTCTGGAAGGGTAAGTGTGTGTGTGCGTGTGTGTGTGTGTGTGTGCGTGCGTGCGCGTGTGTGCGTGCGTGCGCGTGTGTGTGTGCGTGCGTGCGTGCGTGAGTGATTTAATGTAATTAACATGTTTTTTCTTCATATTTAGGATTGATAACTGCAGGGTAATTTACACAAGTTATATTTTGTTGATATTTAAGATTGATAACTACACAGTCATTTGTGCGTGCACGTGTGTGTGTGTGCGTGCGTGCGTGCGTGATTTAATGTAATTAACATGTTTTTTTTTCATATTTAGGATTGATAACTGCAGGGTAATTTACACAAGTTATATTTTGTTGATATTTAAGATTGATAACTACACAGTCATTTTTGTTAAAATTTACACAAGTTATATTTTTCTACTGTACAATATTTATCTAGGATATGTTTTATAGTAAGATTATTAAAGTGATACAGATTGTTAATTTTTTCTATCATTTGCAAATCACTCACCTGTATTGTCTTGTGTTGTATCTGCTCCAACACCTCAGGATGTCTAACTATCCCTTTTACTAATGCCCATTCTAAGATCATATCTACATTTGGTTGAGTTCTCAGTTGATCCTTCTCTGTTGGTGTTAAAGGGGCATAGTTTGAGGCCATGTCTGAAACAAAAATGCTACCTGTTCTTTACAATATCCTACTTGCATGGGTGCATTGTGTCATTGGATCTATCAAAAAAACTTTCTCTTATAAAAAGTAGCAAGAGTGCATTGTGACATTAGATCTGTCAAATACCTGTCTCTAATGAAAAGTATTGTGATTTTGGAACTGACAAAGCCCCTTATCTCTTATATAAAAACATCATTATTGTTATTATTATTATTATTACTTACTTGATGAGTTTATTATTCCCACAATCAGACTTTAAATCAATTTCTCTAATGCAATTGTGAAGAGGTTCACACATGCACACAAAACAACCTTCCAACACTTTGCTAAAAAAAAAAACAGTTTATCTGCTTTATCAATGTTTCTCAGAAACCTTTATAGTTGCATTTGTCTGGTTTCATTGGTTAAAACTGCTCTGATTGGATAAAACCTTCTCAATGAAAGCTAATGTATGGTATTTTGATGTAGTTGTAATTGGATGATGAGTACAGAAGGAACTTTGATTGGTTGGTAAAAACCACAATGCATACACAATTATACACCACAAAATATGCTGAGGAATTTTTTTTTTTTCTTGTTTCATAAGCCTACTTTGTTTACCAAATAGATAGAAACAAGATCATACATTTTGAGATTTTGCTTGATGTATTTTCAAATCCCTGAGCGTGGTTTCTGTACTTGGTTAAAGCACATAGTCTTTTTTTTTATTTATGTTGTTGATAATGGTATTGATAAACCTATACAAAACTTTCATACAAAGATGTACAGGTTCCTTGTCTCTTTCTTCATTTTACAAATGCTCTGAATATTTAATATAAATAATGTATATAATCAATGATTGACATAGGTCTATACAATTTCTGTTGTGTGTAAGCTAATTGATTGAACCCACTCCACAACCTGACTGTTCAAGGACTTTTGGATCCTAGGATAATTAGTGTCATCAATCACCTGTCTTTACCAACCTTTCTACGTGTTGCCAAAGTGCTCAGTGCATGATGTAAAGATTTAGTACAGGTTCCACACCAAGAAAAAAAAAAAAATTAATCAAGATCTGCTTATTTTGTTTGGATCCGCCTTGTTTACCTGTTGCTTAGATCTGTTCCATAAAACTCTGTAATAGGTTCACTATATCACGTTAATGTTTGTATATCTCTGCCAAATCCTAACAGCCTGGAAACAGCAATATTCTACACTCTTGGTCGGTTTATGTAGACTCCATTTTTTCTTTCAACTTTATGTGTGTGTGTGCGTGTGTGTGGACCTTTTTTTATCATTTTTGCTTAAACCTTTATTTCAACTGTTTCAAAAATGAAATTGCTGCTAGGAATAATATATATGTGTGTTATTGTTTGTGGAGCGATGAATGACTGCATAGAGCAGTGCTCCTGTCAAGAGCAGTATATTTACTGCTCTGACTTATTTCACCAACCCAATTTCTTTATTGGACATCCACAAAACATCATTGGGATCTATATCAATACTGGCTATCTAGCAAGTTTGGATTTTGTTAAGCAATTTCCAAATTTAGAGTTTTTGGTATTGAGGGGTGTTACCATTGACTGTGACTTAGTCTGGAATGCAACTATACCAGTGCATGGTACAGATTGTCCTGGTAAGTATTTTTTTTTTTTATATCATGTGCATGCAGGTTAATCTTCTTAGAATACTCTGTTACATTCTCTAGTAATTTTTTATCACAGTTTTATGTTCTCCATGCTTTTGAGCACAGTCCTATGGTAGGATAATGATCTTGAAAATGGTATGTGATGATGTGTGTTAGAGTCTGTCAGGTGAGAGGGATTAAATGCTATACACATTCTGTGGATAGGTCTTGTAGATTTAGCCAAACTAGTATTGTAGGCTTGTTGTCTGATTTTATGATATGGACTTAATATTTTAGATAATTGTCTGTTTTTAAGATATGTTCTAAATATTTTAGATAATTAGTATTTATACACATTCCTGCAATCTTAAAAATGTGATGTTATTAGGTCATCTATTTGACACACAATCACAGTGCATGCTACTTTTTCCCCCCTCAGAGCTCACTACTCAGACATCACAAGACACATTGCTCACCACTTACAATGGGGTGTTGACTACAACCTCTACACAGGACCTCTCCACCCATCCCCTTGAACCTACCACCTCTACATCCCGTGAGGTCACGACAATCACTTACATTTCCACACAAGAACTCACCCAGTCTTTGGATGTATCCCATAGCTCCGCACAACAGACTACCGACCATTCCCTTGTGGACAGCACCACCCCAAACCAAAAGACCACCACCCACTCCCCTGAAGTCAAAACCAACCCACTCCAACAGTCTACCACCCATTCTCCTGAGATCACCACCAAACCACCCCAAAAGTCCACCACCCATTCCCTTGAGTTCACGACCAAACCATCCCAAAAGTCCACCAACCATTCCCTTGAGTTCGCCACCAACCCATCCCGAAAGTCCACCACCCATTCCTCAAACACCACTACAACTGCAAGGGTGACAACCTCTACTGAAGAAGGGGGGATATCTAGTGAAGGTGTGTATAGTACATCTTATTATGGGATGCTTTTTTCAGATCATCCAAGGAGCTCTCCGGATCCGAAGCCTTCAACATCCCCTTCCAAAAATGGAAATAAGGGTAGATATAACTCTTTTATTTTCATGTGGAAGCAGTTGTTGAACCAACTCAAATGCTATAAAAGTCATATATGCTATTTTAAACACATTTACTTCCTGTTTTCAGGAAATAATGTTGTGTTCCGTTGATACTACATACATATAGTGGTGTAAAAGTTCACATTTTGAGTATTCTTGTAAAGCTGTGTGATTACAGTCAGTCTTGCCTTTTCAGAGGATAAGGTGCTGTTGAGTTACTACTAAATGAATTAAGTGCTATACAAGTTTGTTTTTTCAGACAGTGCCATTGTCATTGGAGTGGTGACCACGCTGTGTACTGTGGTCATTCTGCTGAGTTGTGGGCTATGCCTGTATTGCTATCAGAAGGGGAAGCAAAACCGGATCAGATCAAGAGAGGAGAGACCTATTTATCTGGAACACTTGTCATATGACACTTCAGAACTCTAGGTGAGATGCTATGAACAGATTCAAATTACACCAAAGCTCTTCAGAGACGATACGTGGTCATAAGACAAAACAAGCAATGCATTACCAGATATGTGGAGATAGTAGCAGTGGTGGATATTTTATTGTGACAAATCAGAATAGTCAAACCTTAAAGGTTGTACTTTAAAAAGTTTTACGCGCATTTCTTCAGATATATTTGCATTATTAATTCTCTGGATAGCATACCACTAATCTCTTCAGCTGCTAAACAACTCTTCAGTTTAGTAAAATGTAATTATTAATTCTAACCTTAGATTTACTAATGTTGTTTTTCATATGGTTCTTTACTATTTTACTGGATTTTACACTCTGGACCTAAACTAATTTTCACATGAAATGTTTTTTCTTCTTCAGCTTTTCGCTGACGTCTGTGGGTGGCAGGTCTTTCATGGAACAGTTGTCTTCTTGCTGCAGGTGGCGACTGTGCCGGTTTGGGATTTCTTGATGATGATGGGGGAGTCAGTAATGGAATGTTGTTTCTGGATGAGAGCGATGGATGTGGGTTGCTCCTTCTCGCTAGTGTCGGTTGTGGAGTACTGCTGTTTTTACTCTCCTCATCACTACTTAGTACGATAGCTCCGAGTGTAAAGTCATCCAACCCAGATGACCAATCCGGGTCTGTCTCCTCCTTTGGATATTCTGGACTAAACAACGAAGAACTGACCACCGCCTCCCTAAAATGTATGCTGCAACAATGTCTGATAAGGATAAAAAGGTTCTACAATTATTATGATAGGTTTTCATAAGTGTTTTGGGCTGGTATTCACAAAAGAGGCTCACACTAAGCCTGGTGTTAGGCTTAAATATAGTTTCCCGCAGGCACACACAATAATTTGGTAATATTTAAATTATGTTAAAAAGTGTAACATCCCTTTTATTGTCAACATACCTAATTAAAACCAATTTTAAGCCGATAGTATTAGACAATTTTTTAATCAAAAGTTAAGACAAAAGTCTCAACTTTAAGTCTAGGCCCTGGCTAAGCCCTTTTGTGAATAGGGGTCCTGATGACTGCATTGTAAATAGTTTCAAAGATGTCTATCATATTACCCTTGGTTGTAAGTTTGGAGAAAATTTTGTGTCTCACTGATATCTAAGTGTTATGTTAAGTTTGACAAATCATTAAATATTAAAGTTTCAGTTGTGAGGAAAAGTCTGCTTATCAGAGATTAAACAGTATACATACATATATATATAGATTACAGTCTAGTTGGTATACCCAAAACTACTTTACAACATTAACAAATCTTACCCTGCATGTTTTCATTTAGCATAAATTTTTTACTACTTTTACCACCAGTGTATATTGTACTTTGTCTAGTTCTGCAAAAGAAATTGTGCTTACATCCGTTTGTCTTAAATAGATATCATGAACAGATATTACTTCTCCTATAAGATTATGAGGTAAAAAAAAAAATTCAAACAATGATCAAAGTGCAATTTACATGTATTTTTACATAGCTACTGTAGGAACATTGATTCTTTGCAACATGTTATTCTGATGTATAGTACAAAGGCTTACCTCTGCTTTTTCTCTGTTTGATGTAGACTTGGACTTCTTGACCTTGGTCTTTTGTTGCTGTAAATATAATATTTCACTTTTAAGGGATTTCCTTTTCAAAGTTAAACTACTTATAAACAAACCTTTCTCCTTTTTTTTTCTTCCTCTACACTTTGTAAGTGTAACCCACCTTTTAATATTTCAAATTTTATTGTTATATTTTAGCAGTATTTACAAACAACTAGTTCTAGAACTTTACTGAATTATAAATATTCACATAATATTTGATATTTTTATTCTCCCGCAGTATTTTACACAAATACAGGTTATCTTGTACTCACTTTCTTATTTTGACAAAGTGCCTTATCATTTGGTGTTTGTCCTTTGTCCTTGGTAACATTTCTCCTGTCTTAATAGCTACATTTATTAAATACCTTGTACACAAAGTTTGTAAGGTTTCCATATATTACTATTTACTACCTATTGCTTACACTAATGTTCATTTGTAATTGAGTTTTTTTTCAATTATTAAGTTACTTGATAACACAATTGCACTCACTTTGTTGACATTTTGATGTTGTCTTTTTGGTATTCCAAAACAATGTTTTACACACAGACACGCAATTGAATTTTGTCTGAGTAGTTTTTTTTGCTATGAACAGGGGTATTTATAGATGTGATGAACAAGTGGAAAATGAAGAGATGTCATATTGCTGTGGGTGTCATTTTTATTTGTTATTAACTAATGACTTTCAATTTTCATAAATATGTTAACATTATTCATATTAAAAGTGAGCAACAGGAATTAATGTTCTTCCGTGTAAAGGTTTACTATTTCTCCATATAAGTCTTTGTTAAGAAAAAGGGGTGTTCAGTGCACAGAGTGTAGATATTTCCTCCTTTAAACAAGGTTACAATGTTTGCCATATTTGTCATTCTGCCCCCGCTCCCTGTGTGTATTCTTCATTTAAGTTTCAATAAAAACTAGACTTAAATGGTATTGAGGTGTTTGCAATTTATATTTCCATATATGACTCTATGTACTTGTCTTTGATATTGTAGGTAGATGCATACTATATATTTTGTGTATGTAGAGAGTCTTTACATGTCATTTTGGTAGTAAAGCTTTATGTGTTAATTAGAGTTGTGACATAAGTGTAGTACATTTTGTTGTAGACAAAAGCTTTTTTTGACTTAAAATTACTTGTTAAGAATTTTAGATTAATGATGCATCAGTGCCCACTTTAAAGCATAGACATAAAAGGTGACAGATTCCTTGTAAGTGGTATAGAATAAATATGCAGACGGATGCTGTGGTTGTTTTCATCTGTCATAAGACTGAACTTTGTTGTTCTGAATCTTACAATAGTCATCTGGGGATTAAGGTACTGTTACATCCGAGGTCCTGTTTACCTTATTGTATTCAAATAAATTTATGTTAGTGTTAATGTCAATAAGCCACCATTTCATCATCTGGGTGCAGAACATTTCTGTGGGGTCGTATTTTCATGATTCACACGAGAGCCCACTTGTCAAAACAAGTCTGCATTCATCCCATTCTGGTTCATTATCCCCCTCCCTCTTTTTCTATAGACTTTTGTTATGATTAAGGAATTAAGAAGAATTCTGATACGGATGTACATTCTTCCGTCTTAACCTTTTTCACAAGTACATTTCTAACCACTGTCTCTGCCTGTTATTTGTTAAGGTTGTATAAGTGCTCATTATCTTAACCTCAATATTTGCTTCAGCTCTCTTGCAATTACAAATCCTGTTCATATTGGTGCACTTAAAACAGATTTGGAGTTGGTCTTGGGTTCAAAACATATGTATATCTATATATATATATATATATATATATATGTGCAATTTGGGTTTAGACTTATTGGATGTCTAGAGTTCAATCTCTTAATATATCCCTGCACATTTGGGTTTCACATAGTTGGTGTCTTGGGTTCAAACCCAGAATGTGTACATTATATGCAAGCTTATTGTTTCTCTTGGTTTCAAAGCCTTAATATATCTTTGCAAATTTGGGTTTTAATTATTGGGTGTATTGGGTTCAAATCCACAACGTGTACATTATATGCAAGCTTATTGGGTGTCTTGCAAACCCTTAATATATCCGTGCCATTTGGGTTTTAGATATTGGGTGTCTTGGGTTCAAAAACTTAATATATCCGTGTCATTCAGTTTTTAGATATTGGGTGTCTTGGGTTCAAAACCAAAATGTGTACATTATATGCATGCGTCTTGGGTTCAAACCCATAATACGTGTGTGAGAAATTTCAGTTTTAGATATTGGGTGTCTTGGGTTCAAAACCAAAATGTGTACATTACTTGCAAGCTTGTCAGGTGTCTTGGGTTTAAACCATTCTTATATCCGTGTCATTCGGGGTTTTAGATATTGGGTGTCTTGGGTTCAAAAACTTAATATATCCGTGTCATTCGGGTTTTTTAGACATTGGGGGGTCTTGGGTTCAAAACCTAAATGCGTTCATTATATGCATGCGCCTTGGGTTCAAACCCATAATACGTGTGTGGGGTTCAAAACCAAAATGTGTACATTACATGCAAGCTTGTCGGGTGTCTTGGGTTTAAACCATTCATATACCCGTGCCATTTGAGTTTTAGATATTGGGTGTCTTGGTTTCTAACCATTCATATACCCATGCCATTTGAGTTTTAGATATTGGGTGTCTTGGTTTCTAACCATAAATCTGTACATTCTATGCAAGCTTAGTGGTTGACTTGGGTTCAAACCCTTAATATATTGGTGTTATTTGGGTCTTAAATATTGGGTGTCTTGGTTTCAAAGCCTTAATACATGTGTGCAGTACGAGTTTTACATATTGGGTGTGTTGGGTTCAAACCCTTAATATATCTGTGCAATTTGGGTTTTAGAGGTTTTGGTGTCTTGGCAACAACTTCGATTGTGTACATTATTTCTTTCAAAATATAAGTTCACAGTGTCACAAATTATTCTAGTCTTTTCTGTCCATAACTTTCACTTCCCCCCCCTCCCCCCCCCCTCCCCCCTGCGGGGGGAGGGCAATACCCCCGTGGTTTTAAAACTCTCATTCTTGTGGTTTAGGAGTTATGGTTGTGGGTTTCCCTCCTCTCTTCCATGATGACACTTGGTCTATTGATTGACAGCTCTCATGATTGACAGCATCTAAGCCCCGCCCACACGGTCACGTGACCTATGACATCAATATGACGTCACTTACGGCAGCGACCACGGGGTGTATAGTGTGTATAACACACTACTGCTGGAAGAGTAAACCCCATCAGTGATTCATATTCCTCACAAACAGGACTTCAGGCAAAAGTCTTGCAAAGGCGGATACAACCCGACAATAACACTGCAAATCATCATTTAAACATGTTTAGTTTAAAAGTTCCACCATGAGAAAACTAAGTGAAGGCAAAAGTGGAACAAGGGGAAATACTCAACAACAAAAACACACAGAAAGCTTAAGGTAAACAGAAAGCTAAAATGCTATCCCAGACTTGGTAAAACAGGGCTTCCACCTGTCTGACATAAGCTAAAAAACTAGATAAAGATAAGTTGAGGTCAGAATGATTATAAAAACAGTAAAATGATGAGTTTTACCATAATGGTGAGCAATCACCAGCTTGTACATTGTATCAGCACAGAATGAACAAAAGACCAGACACTAAACTTTGGAAAGAAATAAGATATATATACAATCCAGTACAACAAGAAACCATCGACTGGAAATTAGTGAAATGGCGGCTGCCAAAATTATTGAGGTCTTGGAAAGTGAGTACCAGAGTTCAATAATACTGGTCAAGAGGAAAAGTCACAATCTTCAAGATCTGTATCAGTCATTTTACCAAACAGAGGTAGTTCCAAAACACAGAAATACTTTACTAATTTAGCATTAAGACAGCTTAATGAGGCAATATAACATGCTGACATAATCCAACTCCCAAGTTATGAAAGACCATTTTGCATAGACACTGAGGGTTCCAACCTAGATTGTGGCACAGTCTTATTATAGAAACATGATAAGGAAAAAAATGCACCCAATACATTTGGCATCATTTTACTTTAACCCAAGAGAACAGAGAAATCAATAACATTTCAAGAATTGCTAGCATGTTTTATGACAATGAAACCAAACTATGGATTATCTGGGATGGTCATTGGGAATCATGGAATTAGGGAGGGGAATTAATTAATGGATTAATTATCCGTGGTAAAAGGCTTTTAGAAAAAGTGAGATTATTGAAATGGTCATGAAGGGTAGCAGAATAATTCTAATTCGACTTTTATTCTTAATCTCCATTCTAAGACGCAACAAGACAAGAATAATTCAATGGAATATAATACAACAATTATTCAAACTGAAGAAAGCAGCAAATTTATAGCATTGTAGCAAGTAAGGGCATTTAAAACATGCAAAACAACTAAAGGCATTTAAAGTGAAACATAAATTTATAGCATCATGAATGATTATTAGTTTTTCTTCACAATGCACTGTTGTCTTTGTGGCATATTATTGTGGACTTTTCTACAGGCTCAATCACTTCCTCAGACTGTTCCAATTGACAACAAATCAAATAAATGTGGCGACCTTTCAGTCAGGTCGCTGGGTAAGATTGTACGGCCAGTTCAAAAATGTATAAGTCCTCCGTTGTGTTCAGAAAATGAAAAAACCGTGAACCAGTCTCAAAAGGCTTCAAAATAAGAGCCACCAACAATGAAGCTTGGTATCAAAAGGACTCCTACATCAATTTAGTATTCGGTTGCAGAAAAATATAAGTTAAAATCAACAATGTAATTAATTTAATAAATTACACACACACCAATATTAATATTGGTTAAAATATGTTTACAATAAAAATACACCGGTTCACTAAAAATTCAATATTATAATGTGTCTTTGAAAAGAAAAGAAAATCACCCCTTTGGACATCTCTGGTTACAAATTTTACTACACAGTTATCCCCATTAAAATCAGTATCATTTACCGCAATTCATCAGGTAACTGTAAAGTGTAAAATAGTCACCGTTCGTAACAAATAAGTTGTTTTCCAGCAAGATGACACTGTTTTCCTACCCACTAATCTATCCAAGTGACTTGGTCTGATTTTAAAAACCTCTTCCAGCCATTGTCACGGTTGTCAAGCAACCCAATCACTCCATAAATCTCCGGATTTACATGAATATATAGACGTTCAACATAATGCTTTGCAAAAGCACCGGAGTACACCGAACTTCACCGTATTACACATAAAAGTGTGACGTCACACTCAAGCTGGTGACCAAATGATAAACAAAGTGCATATTTTAAAATATCGCAACAATATAACAATGTGAATATCACGAGAATAAATAAAAAGACAAATATATTTGTCTCTAACATCTTTAACCCAATATTCTGCAATATTTTACTTTAAAATTGCTTTACACCGTCTTAAAAACGTGTTCTATCATGAACAATAATAGGGTGAGTTCACGAGTTCACCGTCTACACCAAACAACTTGCGATTAAGAATTTCTTTTATAAAAATCCACGAGAATCCACTAGGTTCACCTCATTACCCCCCTTCTTAAAAAAATGTTATGCCCTAATAACACTTAAAATTCTGAACATTTTGTAAACCCCACAAACATATTACATGAGATAGAAAGAAATACTACTTCAGAAGTTACCAAATTACCTCCATCTACTCAAAATGCAGTGTTGTAAATCAAACTCTTTGTATTTACAAGGCTACATACGCAAAAAATTAAAAAAAGAATTATATTCATATTGGTAATAATATTTTATAGTAACATTTTATAGTAACATTAACCAGAGATGTCCATTTAATGAACAGATACCAGAAAAGTGGTATAACATGTGTAAATATAACAACCTGTACTAATAACATATTATATTGATATACTTGCAAAAATGTGAGTACTTGCCAGGTTTAATAACCAAACTGACACATTAATAACACAATAGCTTATTGTTCACTATGTATTCAGACTAACTAAAGAAATTGGTACTGTCAATTAAATCGTAAAGTCCATCTGCCCTGGGATAATTGCCTTTTCCTGTAATTGTCTCGTTCTACTTTGAATATCCTTTCTTGCCTCCCTTTCTTCCTTTAATTACTTTTCCAACTCACTGATCCTCTGTGGTTCCTTTATCCAGTTGGATCTCCTCAGGGCCTCCTGTGCTTTTTCCTCCCTCAGCTCCATCTGTAACTGCTTCAACTTTTCCTCCTTCTGCTGGCAGTCAAATTGGCGTAGAACCTTCTTTCTTTGTCCATAGCTGGACATTGCACGTTTAGCCTCCAAGACTTCTTGAACCAGTATGTCTTTGGATGTTGGTAAAGGATCGCAAGAGGATTGTATGACTGCTGTACATGTACTGGAACTGGAGGATACCTCACTGCCCTTTTGTTGCTGTTGATCCTGTCTCAATCTGTGAGCTCCTGGAACTCTGGCAATCTGTGATGTTGCTGGCTGAGAGTGGTTGCTACTTGGCATCTTACACACTGTCTTGGAAGGTTTAGGTAAAGATAAAGGTCTTTTCCTGTCAGGAATGGGGTTATTGTTGGCAGGTCTGGGTGGTGATGACCCCATTGACGAAGGCCTTGTCCTGTCAGAAATGGGGTTACTGTTAGTCATTAACTGACTAAGAGACCTCCCTTGCATCTGCCTCGCTAAATTACAGGTTGGCATCTGAGCTCCTTGAGGGTCTACAAAAAATTTGTTATCTCTCACAACTGACTTTGATCCCATTTTTTCTTGTGAAATTTCAATGAGTGCCTCTTCACATCAGATAGTCTTCTGAAGACTCTTTGGCATGTGTTGTACTCCTGCAGTTCCACTGTTGGCATGTGTACCTCCAACCAGTGACATAAAGTGAAAGCCTTTTTGAAGGTCTTGTTCATCCATTCATGTACTGGACAGTGAAGAATATTTTCCTTTTCACTATCACATATTTTGCCATCCTCTGGTTCAGAGTCCCACTCTACCTTGCCCATGTCTCTCATCAGATCTTCCAATATATTTTCATCCATCTTGTAAAATATAAAGTAGCCCTTAATTAGGACTTACGACTATGTAATTTTCCTAATATATAAATACTTCTACGATGCATATATATATTACAGTACAAATCTTAGAATTCTAACTAATTTAATTATGACACATTTTAGTGTCTCCTATAAATGTAATAATTACATAATTACATATTTGTTTGCACCTCCACATCACATTTAAGCCCATTCAACCAACTTGGTGGCGTCTCATGCTCAAATGCTTTGATATGGTTCACATGCAATGTAATTTTTTGAGACTGTTGGGTTTCCTGTACCCTGTAATTGAAATCCCCTATTTTCTGTACCACTAAGTAAAGGCCTTTCCTGCCTTGTCTAAATTTTTGTTTATCACTAGGCATATGGTACACCCATACCCAGTCACCTATTTTGAAGCTATGAGATTCAGTATTATGATCATCTTATCCACTGGACATATTCTATGGGACAATTTGGGACATTCCTTTCATTTACAACACCATAAATTATGTGTACAGGCAGTTTTTTTCTCGGGCAAATATTAACAGATTTGGAATACACTTGGTACTCTCCTGAACTGTGGCCCTATATGCCATAATGACATAAGGAAGGTGATTATCCCAATCTGATTTTTCGGAATCACAAAATGATCTCAACATTGATTTCAACGTCTGGTTATATTGCTCCACCAGACCATCTGTTTGAGGTCTATAGCTGGATGTGCGAATTTTCTTTATGTCTAACAGTTTGCATATTTCTTGAAACAGGCCAGATTCAAAATGTCTACCCTGATTTGACAAGATTTGTAAAAGAACCCCATTCCTACAAACCCATTCAGTCACTAAACAGTCAGCTACTGTTTGAGCTGTTTGATCATACTGTAAACAAGATCCGCACAATAGGGGCAGAAGAAGTATCTGACAGTCAACAGTCTGTATCATCCAGCACTAAACATGCTGACAAAAGCCAAAGGTTATTAAAAACAAGAACAACAAAAGCATGCTTCTTCTAGCATTTCCTTGTCAGTACCAGTCAACAAAAGTGACCAGACACCAGCAGAAAATGACTAGGTCATCAAAACTGAATGAAAAACAACTCGTATGAAATCAGCAAAAAATGAAACCAAGGCCAAGGTCGCTAAGATATACATAGGGGAGTTGCAAGTAGTGTCTCTACAGATGGCATTGTTTCTGAACTGATGGACCAAGGTATCAAACAGGCAGAGCATTTCCTGCAAAGTAAAAACAACAACAATCGTTTGTTGTCACTGTACCGCAAGATAAAGAACAGTCCATATATAGCATCTCAACATGGCCAAAGGATATCATAGTGTGGCCCTTTCTGTACCCAGCTGCAAAATCAAGACATCAAGAACAAATCAAACACAAAAACTGCAGATATTCTTCTACCAAAAACACTGCTTCCACAAGAAATACTGCTTGGCAAAAACGACCAAAAGTACAATGACTCAAACACATTGTGGCGATCCCGGAGAGATCCTTACTACTACACGCCATATGAAAATCAAGAGCAAAGTTGGGATGAGTGGGATGAATCAAGATACAGCAGAGATTACAACTGGCCACAATACCAACATAAAAACTGATGCAGCAAAAATACTAGAAGTACCAGTGACTTTTCAATTTTCAATTTGAACTGTCATGGCTTCAAAAGTTCCTATGGTTCTATTATGGACCTGATGAAATCTACTGATATGTTATTTCTCTCAGAAACCTAGCTCAAACCCTGCAAACTATGTACTGTTTCCAATGATATGGTAAAGGCAGGTTTTTGGTCTAATTTCAAATCAAGTACTGACTCCGAGACAATTCTGGAGGGGTGCCCTTATGGTGGTGTTGCTATTATCTGTAAAAAAGTGTTAGGGTTAACATATATTCCATTACAAACTGAAAATGACAGAATTTTATCCCTTCAAATTAGAAGTCATGACAGAATTCTGTCACAATAATAGGTGTGTATATGTCCCATTTTAATGGATCTGCATCCCAGACTGCTGAATATTGTGATATATTGGAGGATATTCAGTGCATTATTGACTGTAATGATCCTTTACATGTTATATTCCTGGGAGATATGAATGCATCCTTACCACAAAGCCTGACATTGCCCAGAAATTGGCATAAAAAGTCACCATTTAACAATAACAGTTTTCTGCTATATGACTTTCTCTGCCAAAATGAATTTGTTTCTGGCAACTTTAGACATGCACAGCAAATTAATTATACTTACAACAGAAACAATACATTCTCACACATAGACCATGTGTTTTGCACAAGGTATTTTCACCAGACTGTCACAGAATGCTCTATATTACTTGACACTGCAGATATAGTCAGTGATCATCTCCCAATGCATCTCCTGACAAGACTTGAAATTGAACCAAAATCCAATGTACCTGAAGATAATCTGGTGAGATTTAATAAAGTTTATCCTCGCCTTGACTGGTCAAATAAAAATCAGTAGATTGTTTGCTCAACATGTTACAGAACTTGCAGTCACTTTACCTAATGTGGATCTGAAAAGTATAACTATGCAGCATGCAAAACTAGAAGTCAACAGGTTATGTGATGCTGTCCAGGAAGTCCTCCATAAAGCAGCTAGTAAAGTAACTGATGAAATGAGTGCACCACAAATTAGAGCGAAAAGGTCATGGGGGTGGAATTCTGACTGCACTTACGCAAGAGATAAACAAAGATTTTGGCACAAAGTTTGGGCTTTGGCTGGCAGTCCAAGATCAGGCAAAGTTTACCAATGTTATAAAAATGCAAAGAAAACATATCATAATGCTTGGTGGCATGCTGTCAACTCAAGGAACAAAAAACATTACAGACAACTGAACTATTATCTTGTTTCACGGAACATGAATAAGTTCTGGAACTTATATTCTGCATCACAATAAGCCATCATCACAGTCTAGTACAGCAGGCATCAATCTTAATACTCAGAACACTGAAATACCACAAAGTTAATAAAAGAGGCTGAAACAGTTGTAACTGATAGTTATATGACAATCAAAGACAAGGTAAATAAACATTTTGTTTTGTCTGAGGCTGACTTAAAGAACTACCACTTTTATGTCGATGACACCCAGTTATACATAACACTTTCACCAGCAAATTTTTCTCACTCTATGCAAAAACTAAACAACTGCCTAAACGACATTCAAAATTTCATGTTTACAAATAAATTAAAAGTTAACCTAGACAAAACTGAGTTTATTCTCATAGGCTCCCCAAAAAAATAAAATTGTAAAGAACTCCTCCCTTGCTTCCCTATCAATATTCTGGGAAATCAGGTCTCGCCTGCACAAAGTGTCAGGAACCTCGGAGTGGTGATCGACTCCCATTTCAATCTATCAAACCACGTGTCACAAGTTATAAAGTCTACTAGAGTACATGTGAGAGACCTCTACAGAATTTGTCCCCTTCTAGACCTTAATACATCAGTACTGGTGGCAAATGCTTTGGTGAGCAGCAGGTTGGATTATTGCAATTTACTCTTCTTATCGCTCACTGATTTTGAGTTAAGGAGATTGCAGCTAGTCCAAAGCTCACTCTGCAGGGTTGTCACCCGTTCCTTTAAATTCTCTCATATTTCCCCTCAACTAAAAAAACTCCATTGGCTACCAGTCAGATACAGAGTACAATTTAAAATTGGCCTCATTACATACAAAGTCAACGTTTATCTAAGAGAATTAATCCATCCCCACACCTCTTCCAGAAATACAAGGTGAAGTACTCCCAAACTCAAGTTCCTTCAAAGCCCAATTTTCGATCGCAGAGTTCACAAATCAAACACTTTTCTAATTCCTATACCCCAGTCCTTTGGAACTCTTTCCCCTTTCATGTAAGAAACAGTCCCTTTGTTGCATCTTTTAGGAAGCACCTGAAAGCCTACCTCTTCAGTTCTAGTTTCCCAACTTAATTTTCTTCCATCCTGGTCACACCAACAATCCTGGATTACTGACCGTAAGCGCCCCTCGACTCTCCCTATAATAATGATTTTGTTTCATTAGCGAACTGAGTTCCCCTTTGTGGGGAAGATATTGCACTTCCAAAGCAGTAGATTAGATTAGATTAGAACTACTTGTCTAAATTCTGCACTGGATGTGCAGGAGACCTTGATGGTATCTGTGTAGAGCATTTAAAATTAGACTCTGAGTAAAAGGTCTTATCAGCTGTCTGCAATATTTTGACCTTGTGTTTCCAGTTTGGAATTTTTTGCTGACTCATTTACTCAAGGATTATTCATTCCATTGTTAAAAAAACGAATATTGACCCCCACCAATCCAAAAAATTACAGACCCATTTTTATTGCTACTATTTTCTCAAAACTGTTGATCTTCAATTTGGATTCATTGGCAACGGAGGAACCTTAATGGCAGCTGCCTTTACTAATGATGTGCTTGACTATTGTACAGCCAATAAGTCACCAGTCTATCTATGTGCTCTAGATGCTGATTCTGCATTTGATGGCATCCCTCATGCAGTTATGTTTCAAAAGGCCTTGAAAGTTATGCCTCCACTTCTATGGAGAATCCTTGTTTACTGGTACAGTCAGCTAACCATGATTATCAAATGGGGGAATGTTATAAGTAATCCAATATCAATTTCCATAGGGACCTGACAAGGAGGGCTATCCTCTCCCTTTATATTTAATATCTTCTATCAAGACCTTGTTAAAACATTATCCTCAAAGACCTGTGGAATAAATATTGATGGAGTAAGTATGTAACTATGCAGATGATCTTTTACTTAGTAATCTTAGCACACCAGGTCTGCAAACTCTAATTGATAAAGCTACTATATGACAATACATGGGCTCAAAGTTAATTCTTCAAAAACCAAATGACTTTTGGAAAGAGCAAGTTCAAGGGAAGACAGTGGTTCCTCAATGGCAAAATGCTGGTGGAAGAGCAAGAAATATTTACTTTGGTGTACTGCTTGCAAATGATCACAACAGTCATGCTAAATCACGTACTCAGGCAATGCGTAAGGCCTTCTATGCACTTCAAGTATCAGGATTGTGTCAACATGGATCTAATCTTGCCACCATCTCTCACATTTTCAAAGCTGTAGTCCAGCCAGTATTAACATATGGCATGGAATGTATTTTTCAATCAAAATCTGCACTGCACCTGGCACAGTCTGCTCAAACAAAATTATTGAAGGCATCCCTGGGTTTAAAAACTTCCTGCAAGAGCCCCCCTTGTTACAAGCTTTAGACATGAAAACACTAGAGTCAGTGACATCAGTGTGTATCCAGAAACTTTCTCTTTTTAGATCATTGCTTTTATCAAACTCCCGTTCCAATGAATTCTACTCATTTCTGCTCTCAAAAATAGTAAACAGGGAAGTTTTAAGTTCAAAAAACATTTTACATAGAGTGTTGTTAACTAGTCACAAATATAAATTTCAATGAATATATATGTGATACTACCTATTTTATATTCTCGCCTGCACAAAGTGTCAGGAACCTCGGAGTGGTGATCGACTCCCATTTCAATCTATCAAACCACGTGTCACAAGTTATAAAGTCTACTAGAGTACATGTGAGAGACCTCTACAGAATTTGTCCCCTTCTAGACCTTAATACATCAGTACTGTTGGCAAATGCTTTGGTGAGCAGCAGGTTGGATTATTGCAATTTACTCTTCTTATCGCTCACTGATTTTGAGTTAAGGAGTTTGCAGATAGTCCAAAGCTCACTCTGCAGGGTTGTCACCCGTTCCTTTAAATTCTCTCATATTTCCCCTCAACTAAAAAAACTCCATTGGCTACCAGTCAGATACAGAGTACAATTTAAAATTGGCCTCATTACATACAAAGTCAACGTTTATCTAAGAGAATTAATCCATCCCCACACCTCTTCCAGAAATACAAGGTGAAGTACTCCCAAACTCAAGTTCCTTCAAAGCCCAATTTTCGATCGCAGAGTTCACAAATCAAACACTTTTCTAATTCCTATACCCCAGTCCTTTGGAACTCTTTCCCCTTTCATGTAAGAAACAGTCCCTCTGTTGCATCTTTTAGGAAGCACCTGAAAACCTACCTCTTCAGTTCTAGTTTCCCAACTTAATTTTCTTCCATCCTGGTCACACCAACAATCCTGGATTACTGACCATAAGCGCCCCTCGACTCTCCCTATAATAATGATTTTGTTTCATTAGCGCACTGAGTTCCCCTTTGTGGGGAAGATATTGCACTTCCAAAGCAGTAGATTAGATTAGATTAGAACTACTTGTCTAAATTCTGCACTGGATGTGCAGGAGACCTTGATGGTATCTGTGTAGAGCATTTAAAATTAGACTCTGAGTAAAAGGTCTTATCAGCTGTCTGCAATATTTTGACCTTGTGTTTCCAGTTTGGAATTTTTTGCTGACTCATTTACTCAAGGATTATTCATTCCATTGTTAAAAAAACGAATATTGACCCCACCAATCCAAAAAATTACAGACCCATTTTTATTGCTACTATTTTCTCAAAACTGTTGATCTTCAATTTGGATTCATTGGCAACGGAGGAACCTTAATGGCAGCTGCCTTTACTAATGATGTGCTTGACTATTGTACAGCCAATAAGTCACCAGTCTATCTATGTGCTCTAGATGCTGATTCTGCATTTGATGGCATCCCTCATGCAGTTATGTTTCAAAAGGCCTTGAAAGTTAAGCCTCCACTTCTATGGAGAATCCTTGTTTACTGGTACAGTCGGCTAACCATGATTATCAAATGGGGGAATGTGAGAAGTAATCCAATATCAATTTCCATAGGGACCTGACAAGGAGGGCTATCCTCTCCCTTTATATTTAATATCTTCTATCAAGACCTTGTTAAAACATTATCCTCAAAGACCTGTGGAATAAATATTGATGGAGTAAGTATGTAACTATGCAGATGATCTTTTACTTAGTAATCTTAGCACACCAGGTCTGCAAACTCTAATTGATAAAGCTACTATATGACAATACATGGGCTCAAAGTTAATTCTTCAAAAACCAAATGACTTTTGGAAAGAGCAAGTTCAAGGGAAGACAGTGGTTCCTCAATGGCAAAATGCTGGTGGAAGAGCAAGAAATATTTACTTTGGTGTACTGCTTGCAAATGATCACAACAGTCATGCTAAATCACGTACTCAGGCAATGCGTAAGGCCTTCTATGCTCTTCAAGGATCAGGATTGTGTCAACATGGATCTAATCTTGCCACCATCTCTCACATTTTCAAAGCTGTAGTCCAGCCAGTATTAACATATGGCATGGAATGTGTTTTTCAATCAAAATCTGCACTGCACCTGACACAGTCTGCTCAAACAAAATTATTGAAGGCATCCCTGGGTTTAAAAACTTCCTGCAAGAGCCCCCCTTGTTACAAGCTTTAGACATGAAAACACTAGAGTCAGTGACATCAGTGTGTATCCAGAAACTTTCTCTTTTTAGATCATTGCTTTTATCAAACTCCCGTTCCAATGAATTCTACTCATTTCTGCTCTCAAAAATAGTAAACAGGGAAGTTTTAAGTTCAAAAAACATTTTACATAGAGTGTTGTTAACTAGTCACAAATATAAATTTCAATGAATATATATGTGATACTACCTATTTTAAACCTATAAAATGCAAGAGACAGATACTGCAAGATATACATAATACTGAAAACAAGGGATTAAAGGACACTGTGTTGTTTTTATTACAATCTGACTGTGATAGATCAAGAATACTGTTGAATAACTTTTATCTCCTGTCTGATTTTATCTTATATTAATCTGTTAAATATGTTATATTTATCTTGCATATAATGACATAATTTTTGTCTGTATTGCATTGTATTTACATTTTAACTCTCTCCTTTTGGAGGCAATAAATATCTTATCATTGTAATTGTTTTCATTTTTTGTCATCCTTACGGAATATCCAGTTTGTTCATTAAAAATTTGATTATTAAATAAAATCTACACAGGAGCTGCCTATTTGTAAAGGGTTTCATGCAGGGCTTCTGCAGGGCTTTCATGCTCTGTATGTGAAATCAGATTCCTCATCCATACTTAATGATTCAAAACTGCTACTGTCACAAACTGATAAATGTTTTTATTCATTAAGGTCTGGATCTCTTCCATCACTTCCCAGTGAATTGTACTCCTTTTGAAATGGTGCACTGTTGTCCAAATATTAGCATAATGTCACATAATACCCTGTCTATACTTCCAAAATAAATCTTTTGTGGCCTTTTCTCTTGGTTCTACATTGGAATACCCGTCATTCTTTTAGGATTCTACTTTTTTACACTATTCGCACTATGTTATGGGTTAGGGTTGGTTAGAATTGGCCAACCCAATTCATAGAGTTCATCCGTATTTTCAACACGCAGTCTTTTCACAGGGGGCTGATAACTTTCGGGACACCCTCTTTTAATGTGTTTCTCTAGATCCATTGTAAATGCAAAAATGATACCCCAATTCATGCAAGAACAGTGGCTGTTATCCATTTTATATTCTTCAACCCTCTTTTTCACGGTTTTTTCCCTGCTCACTGCCAGATGTTAAGTGATGCATATTATTGTATTTTCCAACCTCTTTTATAATATTAGTCCTAAGCCTGTCTCCATTGACTGTATCTTGTTTGAGGTCCACCAGTAAATATTTGTAGGGCTCTCTGGTAGCATAACGAAATGCATCTGAAAACAAGTGTGAATTGTTTGGGTACATCTGCCTTGCCCAATGTGCCATCTGTTGCTGGTCAAGCGGGTTTTTAAAAAGTAAGATATGTTGCGTATTTATAGTTCCGTTTTCTTTTTCTCGATGGTACAAATTTTGTAGCAGGCAAATTACACTCAAGTTACAGTAGTGAGCGCCTTCAGGATACATTTTTACATATGTCTACATTTTTTGTGGTGTCTTTTATAATATCATCGTAGACAAGGTAGGCTAGCCATCAAGATCCCACTGTCCAATGCCCTGCACAAATTTGATACCAGGAACAATTTCTTGTAACTCACTGCAAGCTGGTTGCCATCTTTTGTAAAACCTCTTAACTCTTAACATAAGATCTTTTCAGGAGGAGTGGTTATCATTGTTTCAGCCTGTTGCAGTAAATGTGTCATCCAGGTTGTTTTTCCACAAGAGGTTGGTCCTGCCAAAAAATTGTAAATAGGTGCCTTAACACAAAGGCATTCTCTAGCTTTGAGATATATTCAAATGTGGAGGAGAAGTTTCTCTCAATCTGTGTGCTGTATCAGATGAAAAAAAACCTTTTTCTTGTGGTGTCTTGAGTGTTATAACTGACATTACATTATTTACACAAGGTGTTATAACCGATGTCTCTTTTGCTAAATGGGATGTTACATCTGTCATATGTGTGACATCAGGTGCTACCTGTGCCACATTAGGGTTTATATGTGCGATGTGTGTAACATTGGGTAACATCAGCTGACGATTGATTTACAATTTTATTTTCATCCCAACCTGATATTGCACCTGCTTTGTGGTGTGTAAACATATGTCTCCTTCATGAATAAGGCGCAGCAAAACCTTTTGAACACTTTTCACTTGTTTTATTCATGGTGACTCTTTGATTTCTAACCCTTGATCCTTAACCCTAAACAGCTATGATCCCTCTCCCCTGGCATGTCGCATTTTCAACCATAAGAGTGCTCTCTAAGTGGGTCGAAAATTTTTTTCTCAGTTACATAGGGTCTTACATATGCTACATCATGTGTCACATGGGTTACACATGTGGCTTTAAGTGTCACATGTGTTACATGTGCTATATCGGGTGTGACATGTGTGGTATTGGGATGTTACATGTGCCATTTCGGGCATCACATGTGTACATGTGCGATATCAGGGTGTCACATGTGTCACATATGAGACATTGGGTGTTACATTTGTTACATGTGTTACGTGTATGACATTAAATGTGTCACATGTGGTGTCAGGTGTCGCATGTGTTATGTGTGCCATTTTGAGTGTCACATGTGTTACGAGTGCAGTGTACAGTTTTGTGAACCACATGTGTTACATGTGATGCGTTAGGTGTCACATGTGTTATGTGTGCGATTTTAAGTGTCACTTGTGTGGTTTTGTGAGCCACATGTGTTACATGTGATGTGTCACATGTGTTACGTGTGCAATTTTAAGTGTCATATGTATTACGTGTGTGATTTCGGCTGTCACATGTGTTACATGTGCGATTTTTAGCATCACATGTGTTTGCCAAACTGTTTGTCTAGAATCACAGATTAAGACACTTATGGAATTTTAAAATTGGAATATCCCTCGCACAGTTATGGCCATTTGAAAATTGGGAATTATGAGTCTCTTAACATAAATAATGAACATATTTTTTAATTCTTTATTAATGTTTTAACACGAGCATGTTTGGTATTAAAACATTTGTCTGGATTAAGAGACGTTTTGAATTTTTAATATCAGTTTATCCCTTGTAGAGTTAGGGCCATTTCAAAATTGTGAATTGTGAGTCTCTTAGCATAAATAATAAATATTTTTATTCTTTATTAATGTTGCAACAAGAGCGTGTTTGATATTAAAATGTTTGTCTGGACTCATGAATTAAGACACTTTTTGAATTTTTAAAATCCGACTATACTTTGGAGAGTTATGACTGAAAATTATACATTATAACCCAGTGCATGACAATTACAACCACCCACCGTCTCTTTGATGTGCCACCGATTAATGACCCCAGTGTCCATCTGAGGAGAGCCATTAGTTTTTGAAGTGATGGGGATAAATGACCTTTCTCCTGAGTAATGAATTCCCCCCTCACTAATTCCATGATTGCCAATGACCATGCCAAATGGGCTGTGGTTTTGGTTCCTGAGGAATTATGGCATAGTTTCATGGCAACCCCGCAAGGTGAGATGCCCAAAAACTATGCCTTAGTATCTACCATACTACTCATCTCTTTCAGTAAAGTGATTCTTTCGACATATCATAGATTGCTAGTGTAATACTCTTAATTGCATAAACAGATTCTCAGTTTTTTAAATACAGTTTAATCAGTTTTTAAAAGAGAAGAAATTCAGTTAAAATAGCACAAATCAAATGCAGTTGCTGATTCTGTATTTCGTGCTCCAAAAGTTGCATTCCAAGAAGTAAATTTAAAAAATACATGAGTATGCAGATAGCACGAGTTTCTCAGTGCCAGAAATGTCTGAGCAAACATGAGACGTTAGCAAGAATACACCTTACCACCTGTACTGGAAAGTGAAGGCATAAAAAGTAAAATTGGAAATAGAATCATACTGAGATAGTATTGATTGAGACGGAAGATACAGATTTCTTCCACCACAACAAAATTGTGCCCCATTTTAAATCGGCCACACAGCAAAATCTAAACACCAAAATTGACTTAGAGCAAAACGATACAGACGAGATAAATACAAATGAAAACACAATCACTAAAAATATAAAACAAAATAAAAAAACATTTGATCAGTCATGGGAATCAGAAAGAGAGGGCCAAAATTATGCTGGATAGACATAAATGTCTGAAAACAACTTTTTCTTGTAGGGGCCTGGGTTAAGGGGATTGGCATCGGTGGACATTAATTCAGACCTTAATTTGGCAATTTTGTCTGCAAAGTATTTGCCAAATTATTGTGTCGACTGTTGTGAGGATTTTGTTTTTTGCAGAGTTCCATAAGGCCTTGGAGTTATCCTAATGTTTGCTAACCATGTCGCTGTAATATCGCGTTTTAAAAGCTCTAAGAGATGGTTAAAATGATTCACTGGGGCACTGTACCTACCAGGGTTTAAATTAGAGTTATAGGAGCATGCTTGTCTATGGTAGCCTTACCTGGTTAAATTTTAGCTGTTTTCCACCCTAGGAAACATTTTTTGAACTATAAATGCTATGACAGGTTAGTTAGAGTTTTACTTTTGGAACTTTTCATTCTCTTTGTTGAGTGTGATACAGATCGTGTGATGATACTCATTTATTACCATAGTAGCACCTTCTATTCGTGGCAGTTGGTAGACTTCTATGTTGATAAAGTGTGTTGTGTGTAGTCAGCTTCGTGACGAGTTCAAATTTCAAAGAGATTACCAGCACCACTTCAATTGACAGAGCAATCAGATCACCCACAATTGTTGCCTGGGAAAGCAAAGACTTATTTAAGTGTTCCAGTTTTGGATGTAGAAGACCAGCATCGGGAAAACATACCACACCAATATAAAACTGTCTTTGAACAGCTATCTGAGTGGTAAACTAATGAAATATTTTGACTTATGGCAAGGTTTAATGATGAAAAATGATTGGGAAAGCCTCAGCTCAACCATGAGGAGCCGGAGACCTGTTGGAGATTGACTTCATGACCTTTGGGAGTGAAGGCCAATCTGCACTGGTTAGGGACTACAGAAGCATGCCTATCAAAGTGTTTAGGCTCCACAGAGCCTCTTCTCAGCTCCATAAATTTATTTATTTATTTGGGGTTTTACGTCGCTTTCAACACTGTACAGGTCATATCACGACGGGTAGTTGGAAGGGCAGAGGAAACCAGTACATACAGTTCGTTAGGGTTCTGTACTCTAAAATGCCGACCAACGGTAAGCAACTACCAGCTTTCCCACTTCAGGCCATGACGGGGATCGAACCCCGCCCTCAGAGGTGGGACTCAGCTCCATAAAGCCACCAGTTGCTGTTGCAGGGTTTTGTTGAATCCAATTTTGTTGTCCAGCTGACAAGCAGTTCAACAGTAACTACTGACTCACAAATACACAGGATTTTATGAATCATAAAGTTCTTTCAAGCCAATTCCGCTAAGAGCTTTGCCTGAAAAAATGAATCCATCCCAGTGGTTTCTTTGTTTTCTTTGTTTAATACAGAGACTGGCCATAATACTTCCAGTACATCAATTATGAGATCTCTAGGAACTGAATTTAGGACTGATTTTATCATTAACTGAATACCCCACACAATGATACTGCAGACAACCATCTCCTACTTACAACCATCATCACCACCACCACATATGTCAGTTTCATAACTTCTTTACACACAAGCAGCCACAGTAACCATCCACTGGCATGACTACTGCCTATGTTTGGGCCCTTGTACCAGTGCCGAGGTCTTTATAGACTCACCCAAATTATATTGTAAAGGACTGTCCAAATCTTCTGGTAAAAAAATAAAGTTAGACCTGCTCCCCTCAAAAAATAAATAAATAAAATAAAACAACATAACACTGTTGCATAACATAACCACTCACATACTCACAGAAAAAATCCTACCACACAATGTCCAATAAATTTAAATATTTGTGGAAATTAAAATACATTTCGTGCAACATATTTATAAACCAAATAACGGTTGGTCTATATTCTAAGAGAAATGACTGAAAATAAATGCATAAAAAATCAAATATTCTAAATTGCTCACTTTTTCTCAAAGATAGTCACCTGCAACTAAGCTATTAAGGGCAAGCAATATAATGATTACATTTAAACCAATGGAAGAAATAAATCCAACATTGGTGTAAAAATGTAATATGAAAGTTAATTATGAAGAGGCTTTCAGGTCATAACATTCAAGTGATGAAGTTTATGACGGAGAAGTAATGACCCTGATTAAAGTTTGGAAGTTAGTCTTATTCAAATTTATCCCTAGTCATTAGTTGGCTTTTGAATGTCAAGCTTTCTATCTCTAGTAGGTCCTTGCAAATATGTGACTTGAACTCACAAGCTCTCCCATTGAGAACGAATAAAGATCCAGTAAAGTAATGCAACTTTGTTAAAATAGCACTATTACACCTGGGACAGTGGATCCATCCATTTTTATGTATTGTTTCATCACTTCAGTACTAAAGCCAAACAGGTAAGCAAATAATCTAAAAAGGAATTCACATGATCAGTTTAAGTGGAAAATACATTATTTCAAACACCAAGTGTATTGTAAAATTAAGATAGATATAAACAAGTAATTAAAAAACTTGCTTTGGCAACAAGGTCACAGTACACAAACTACATTCAACACCCAAACAAGGGGAGAGTGTCACGTGATTTTTATTGGATTCTAATGATCATAAGTAAACTTTATTTTTGGACAAACGCTCTGCAACACACAACAGTTGTAAGCACTTGATGAAAAAATCAGCAAGTGTTTAAAATTTATTCACAAAGTTATATTACATTTGTTTATACCTGGCTTAATTTAGAGTTACAATCAAAAACAAACAATATACTATAAAGCAATAGCATGCATGAATGTATCAGACTTGCACCTTTTTTCGGGGGATATTTTATCTATATTACATTTGGCTGTCCAAACTGCATCCAAAAACTCTCTGCCTGCCTAACATTCTTTTAATTTTATGAAATAATAAATGATCATTATGATAACTAATACCCTCCCCCAATGTGCCATGACAGGAGTAAGGATGATTACCATGACAGCCAGAACCAATTTGTAATGTGGAAGGATATAAGAAGTACAGAATAGTCAGGAATCTGGACCTGGGGTACCAATATTTCTAACATTCCTGTTCTGTCTGATGCTGTTGAAAGCTTATCTGTCACTCTCAATATTACAGGGAAATCAGTGTTCAGTCAGGATTTGTTTCAAGACAAATGAGATTGTACAGTTTCCCAATTTGAATTTGGTTAAGACACGTTTGACAGAGCTCAAAACATGAGTTGCATCTGGAAATATTTTTATTTTTTACAAAGCTTCCCACGAGGTCTCACAAGATAAACTAAAATGTATGTGCTGGAGGGTTAAAGGGGAAAGGCTATAGTGGGCAGTTTATTCTTCAAAGTGTGCTACCAATACACAAGGTTTGTGCTTGCAGGAATAAGGACAAAACACAGACCGGTCATCACAGATCAGGTCATGCAACATGTTTTGACTGGATCTTTCCCTTGTGGCCCATCTTTTGTGTGACATAATCTTGAGGAAAATACATACAACCATATATATAAGAACTTGAGTAATTTAATCTGCAATATTCCTGACGATGGATGCAAATCAAGGAACTTTACCACAGGAACTTTGCCCAATGCAAAGTCTACCCATAGAACCTTTGCCCCTAAGAACTTTGTCCAATGCTAACTCTATCCACAGCACCTTCGTCCACAAGGAATTTTACCCACAATAATCTTTACAGGGTAGGATATCCACCCACAAACTGATTTTTTTCTCACTACATATACATTTTATTTTTATTAATTTATCAATCAATCAATCAATACTCCACTTAGATAACTACTGAAGGACTTATAGTGCTGAAAAAGATAAACACTAATTGTATTTCCAAAGTTACACTATATAAAGTATACAAGTTGTTTTCATTAGCATTTAATTCAGTGTTGATGGATTTACATAGTATTGCAAAATGGAAATAATAAAAAATACCAAAACCTTTGTAATGATAAAAAACACATATACTATAAAGGCTTCAAGAAAGTCTAACATTCATTTGGAATATTATTATATTGTAAAAATTACATAGTTATAATTCAATAACATAATAAGAAGTTGGCATTTAAAATAGTAGATATAGTACATTATTTTGTGCAAAGTTCCTCCCCTGTAATCATGTGGTGGACAAAGTCCCTGTGGGCAGGAGTGCTTGTGGCCAAAGGTCTATACACAAGTTTATTTGATTGTATATTTCATATATTAATGGTTACATGAAATATTATGAAACAGATATGTGATTAGATAAAGTAATAAAGTACCTTGAGATAACTGTAAGTCTTTATTACATATATACAATGAGCAGAAATAAATGTATAGTGGTGGTGGACCAGTTCACGCCCGGGTACCAATTGACGCCCACCCTCAATTTTCTTGAAGATTTATGATTTTTCATAGAGAAGATGTTTATATATAGTTTATAGATAATCCTCAAATTGATCATATACATTTGTAATTTATTGTTTAACTGTGATTGTTTTGGATAAATTTAGGGGTGGGCGTGAATTGGTACCCGGCGTGAACTGGTCCACCACCACTATATAGTATAAATTGGTTTTAGCTATAACAGTTCATTTAGTGCTGATTGGTTGTAGACCATCTAGAAGTGAGAGTACAGTCTTACAAATGTCCTGTGGTCTTCATACTTGGTACTTGATCCTGGTGACATTGTAACAAAGATGTAACAATATAACGTCCTACAGCACATGTGCCATATGTCTCACGTGAATTGTCAGTGTCTCATTAACCTCCTCTATGAAGTTGGTCCTAATGTGATTGTGATCAACATACATGTGACACTGGGCTCCTCCATCCCACAGTTAACATATACAGAACTTCAGTATTGGGTTGGACTCCAGTGGTCACTAACGGGTTGTACTGCAGACTTTGGTGCTAATAAAACAGTTTTTATACTACTGATAGTAACTCACTGTAATCATTCACACTTTGAGTACAACTAAGCAAAACCAATTTATAAATAATAGTACTTTGCAACAACTGTCTCCCACCAAAATCATATGACATATGCTAAAGTCCAAGTTCATCTATGTTAATTTTATAAATGCTTAATATCTGTGGAAAGGTTACTTTTAATGATTTATATATCAACAGATAAAATAAATGCTTTATTACTTGTCATAGTCAAACAGAGATTACTAGAGAAATAGCATGAAATATGACCTAATTACATACTGTTGTTTTAATAACTCTTTCAAAACACAAATTATTAAAATAAGTAACACTTCACTTACAGTGTGTCCAAAGTTCCAAAACAAACAACCACTCTGAGGGGCTTCATAAAACACATTGAAGTTGCAAGAAATATTTCCTAAATCTACACTTTTAAACTTTACAATATTGAAATCAAGGTGTGAACCACAGTGAATAAAATGATCTCAGACACAGATTAAATGACGGTTTGGTTACACTGATCAGTATAGTCAATAAAGAACTGTTCTGACAATTAAATATATATAACACTTGTAGACACATTATCACAAATAATCACCACCTTTATTATGTTGTTTGAGCCATCTAGTATATTATATATGCTAAAGTGATATTCTAAAGTTTAGGTAATTTAATCTTAATTATGGTCAGTATACATTGATAACAAATTGTCAGGTGTATGACCGCTTATGTACACATCACTGAACTAGACAAAAGTTAAACATTCCAATTCAAATGTAACATACCCCCAAAAAGCTAAATTAATATCATCTGGATGAACTAATGATGTAATGAAATCCCCCACTAACACTTATGTCCAAAGAACCACTTTCAAACTCTTTTTAAACCACTTTTTACTCTTTGGGGTAGAATTTTATGATCAAAGCACTGGAAACATTTAACTTTGGACCAGATTTAATCAGATGGATTCAGACATTTTACAAAAATATATCCAGTTGTATAATAAATCATGGAAAAACAGGCAGATACTTCGATGTACAAAGAGGTGTAAGACAGGGAGATCCATTATCACCTTATCTATTCATAATTTGTGTAATTATTGGTTAGTGCAATAAGAGGAAACAAAGCAATTAGAAGCATAAAGTTAAAAAATAACTGGGGCCACGGTGGCAGAGTGGTAACACTCTCGCCTCCCACCTCTGTGGCCGGGGTTCGATCCCCGTCATGGCCGTAAGTGGGAAAGCTGGTAGTTGCTTGCCGTTGGTCGGCAGTTTACAGTACAGAACCCTAGCGAACTATATGTACTGGTTTCCTCTGCCCTTCCAACTACCCGTCGTGATATGACCTGTACAGTGTTGAAAGCCACGTAAAACCCCAAATAAACAAACAATCAAAAATAACTAAATTAAATAAATCCAATTCGCTGAAGATTTAACATGTTCGTTAGCAAATATAAACTCTGGCCACATAGTATTTGACATATTTAAGTCATTTGAGTTGGTCAGTGGCCTTACATTAAATAAACTTAAAACTCAAGGTATGTGGTTTGGCAACAAAATATATTGCACAAGAAAACATTTTGACATATCTTGGCTAGGAGTTATCCAAATATTGTGGATGTATGTGGGACACAATATCATTGAAGTAGAAAAGGCGAATTTTGAAAAACCAATAAAAAATTTAAAACTGCAATTAAATGTATGGAAAAGTAGAAACTTACAAATATTATTAGTTAAAACATTGGGTACATCCCAATTTCTGTTTCTGACTGAAGTGATTCAAGAAAGAAATTACTTCTATTTTATATCCATTTATCTGGAATGGCAACACAGAGAAAGTTAGTAGAAACATATTTATGCAAAATCTGAGTAATGGGGATACAATATGCATTACTTCAATGTTACAGATAAGGCTAACAAGGTAATATGGATAAAATATTTTTATGAAAACACAAATTCCCTGTGGAAGAACTACATTTTAGAAAGTGCAGGAGTAAATAACATGAATATTTTCTTTAGGAGTAACTTCAGTGAGTGTATGATCCCTAACTATTCTGAGCTATCAGCTATCATACAAAACTGGAAATTAGTACATTATCAAGATAACGCAACTCAAACAGAAATGAAATTGCAGTGGGTTTGGTACAATTCAAGAATATTTGTAAATAAGTTCTCACAATTCTTTAGTGGTTCTCTATTTCAAGCAGGTTTAAGGTATATAAAAGCTATATTTGATGAATATGATACAATCATTCCATTCAACATCTGGTTGAAGAGGGCTGCACTACATAGATATTATTTAATGTGGAGAAAATTAGTTAGCGCTGCACATGACAAATACAATTTGTAACAGCACAGAAAATGTTACTAGTATCCTTGTACTAAAATTTAAAATTAGCTTGGAACAACTGCACTCAAAAGATTTAAAGAATCTGTATGCACAGAAAGTTTTGAGAGAACTTCAAAAAGATAAAAAAAGATACAAAAATATTTACTTATACAATTCACAGTTTGGTCAATTATCTGATACAGAATGGAAAAATATTTTTATCTTAGCACATACACTTTAAGTAGAAAACCAAGTTAAAGACATGCAATATAAGATATTATTCCGTTTTGTTCCAACAAACAATTTACTTTATAAAATGAAGAAAAGGAATACACCAAATTGTCATATGTGTTTAACGGAGGTTCAAACAATTGAACACTTATTTTATAAATGTTTGATAGTTAAAAGCTTCTGGCTAAAATTATAGAATGCATTATGTAGAACCTGTCAAAAGGACGATCCAAGTATAAATACAGTAGAACCTCAATTATCCGGCCCTCTAAAATCCGAATCTTCAGATTATTCGAACTTCTTTGATAATGCGCCTATCACTGATTGGGTGTTCGATGGGTTTTGCAATTTGTAATCTCCAGGAGTAAGTCTATTCATAGACTGACGTGTATTAAAAGAAAAACTTTAACAATGCATTGCCAACTGAACATACCAATTGAAGACATGTTTGATTAGGTCCTTGTAAAAAATAATCTCCCGGAGTTTTTTACTTGACAAAATGTATAACGATGTTCATCTAGAAATGAAATGCCAACACTGCATGTACAAAACAAACACACCCAGCAGAAGTCTGTGTAATATTTTAATTAAAATGCATGAAAATATCCATAGATATAGATCAAATAAGTGAAAATTAGAGGGTTAGTTATATAAAATTATACATATTTATTAAACTACTTCCGCAATGACCTCCCAAGTCTATATTTAGTGCATAAAAACTATTTTCTTTAATTGTTGTCCACTTGGTAACCCATAGACGGTGAATTTCGGTTTACTTTATCAATCTGAACCCCTTCATTATCCGACTTGATTGTATGTCTCCCATTGGGTTCGGATAATTGAGGTTCTGCTGTATAAGAGATGTGTGACGGGGCCACGGTGGCAGAGTGGTAACACTCTCGCTTCCCACCTCTGAGGCCGGGGTTCGATCCCGGCACGGCCTCAAGTGGGAAAGCTGGTAGTTGCTTGCCGTTGGTCGGCAGTTTATAGTACAGAACCCTAACGAACTGTATGTACTGGTTTCCTCTGCCCTTCCAACTACCCGTCGTGATATGACCTGTACAGTGTTGAAAGCGACGTAAAACCCCAAATAAACAAATATAGGAGATGTGACGCTTGGCTACAAATTTCAAGATATTGTTCAAAATAGAGAGGTCAATGTCATCATTCTCCATGCAAAACATTATATTTTCAAATGGTATTTTAATAAAAAGGAACTAAATATATCACATTTTTGTAATTATTTGACAAGTTATATTTTGTATTTCAAGAGACTGTTGGAAGGTACAAGAAATCAAATAATTGTTCAGACAAGAAAAAAATTGATAAATATACTACACTCCTTATGTGTCATGATATACTCTCTATCTTTGGGGTCACTTATTATTTCAAAAGTAATTGTTACAGCATTCTACCTTATAGTATAAAGATCTATATCATGTTAGATATTCTGTATGTGCTTGAAATATTTCAGCATATTCTTTTTGTATTGTGCTGTGTTGTCTTGTCTTTTTTGAAAAAAAATTGCAAATCAGTTGTATAAAAATATCAATTAATTCAGTTCCTTTAAATCATACTATGTATATGATGTGTTCAGACACCGATGAGGGTTTGCCACTCTCGCCCCTCCGGTGGTCATTTGATGTAAAATAGAGTGAATAAACTGAAAAAATAGGACCACTCATACTATATTAATGATATGGGATAACAAACACTCTGATATATATAAAAGGGGTAACAAAATTAGTCCGAAATCATCAATGGCCCAGTCTATCCATTTTATAAACTTGCCCCAAACAGATCAGTTAATCTTATGAGCAACAAAAAAATTGAATATATCCATGAGAAATGTCCGACAGGAAACTTATACCACCAGATTTATATAAAAATTATTTTAAAACCACAAGAATGGAACTACAAAAACAGTGTTGTATAAGTATTTAATTTGGGATTTTTAAATGTGTGATTATCAACTGAAATAAGTTCACAACTGCAGGAGCTGTGTCCAAATTAACTGAGGTAAGCTGAATAATACTAAGCTAGATAAGGGCTGAAAATCCCACATCCCACAGATAACATTTAGAAATTATATGTGAGTTTGAGACCTGTCACAATTACCATTTCCAAATTACATGGCAAAGTATCTGAAAAATGTCACAAAGAAGTCACTCATGTGGGTGTCTACGGTCCTCATACATATATTAAATGTCTACTTAAAACCTTGATGTTTGGCACATGTAAAAAGAACATAATAGTGTATTCTCAGATGATAATTCAACTGAGACGCATAGTTTAACAGCCACAGGGGTTAAAAGTGGCACACATTTGGTCTCTATGAGCATTTTAGAAACATCAATCTGCCCTCAAAATTAAAGCTACAAACTTCGTTTTTTTCCTCACATAAACCTAACATGCAGAAGTTTTATCTGGTACAGTTTGAGACTTCTCAGACTTTTCATTTTTAAGTTACAGGGGAAAATATGTGAAAAATGTAAAAAAAGAGTTACTCGGGTGGGTGTTCATACACTGCACAACTAATGTGAGTATCAAAGCTGGCCATGATGTGGCCGGTGCTTCTTTTTCTCTGGCCAGACAATGCCATGATATCCAAAAACAAACTTCACAATAAAATATGTACGACCTCACACAAATAACAGTATACAAAATGAATTTAATCCTTGACTGTGAGAAACACTTCTAAGTAGTTTCCAAACGAAAAAGAGGTTGTGACGTCATGGCCACCTGGCGAGTACAGGAAACATTATCCCTCTAGTGAGTGTAGAGGGCGATACCGGTCCGATCGGGGGTATACCCAGAAGGTCTTTTTATGGCAATTGGCAGACCGGCTCGCTCCGGCATATAGCAGGAGTCTGATAGGTAAGAAATATTAACACAATAAAAAGTTCTTTTTGGTCCTGGATTTGAACTCATTTTATTTCAAACAATGTTAGCAAATAATTCACAATCTATCTGCGACCAAAATATGTAAAGAATATTAGGTAGTTTTACTCCCAAACTGCAAATTTAATAAGTAAATTAAATTATTATAAGTTAATACCCTATCCAATGGACATTTGCTAATCCGGTCAGTGCAGACGGGCCTGCCATATGACAGAAAAGTCATCCCATGTTTCCACTGTACTGTGAACTGTACATTCACCAGGTGGCACATCGTCCTTCTTTTCTGTCTAGAGGTCTGAAATCATAGCATCTTTTTCATTGTCTAAATCTATTAAGACCTCTAGTAAGCTGATAGCAGGGCCTATTGGGAGGGCGTTTATCAACTGAAATAAATAAATTACTTACTAAATTTTCAATTTTATTGTTACTACATCCTATATAATGGGCAATTGCAGGATAACTACCGCTTGGTTGGTGGATAAATTACTAGGGACTTAAGTGAACTCATAAATGATAAAATTTTCTCTGGCCTAGGTTGACTCAGAAAACCTGTAGGCCTATGGTCGGTTACCAGTACCCGGTTACCAGGGCTTTACTGATGTTGCCCCTATTTTTACAGGGAGAGAGAGAGAGAGACAAGTTCATTCCCAGAGGGCAAATATTCCTCCCGAAGGAAGCACTTAACATTTTTTTTTCATCTTTTTTTTTGGTGAGAAGGCAATCATCTTGAATTAAAGTAAACAAACAGTAACAGGGGAAACACTCTGTTTCAGTTTAAGCAATAATTACTGTGTAATAATTATAATAAAAATAATTATGGGTGTTCTTTAATTTCTGGAGATGTATAAACATGACTTTGTACTGCAGGACCTGCAACTTTAAAGCGAGGTCTGCACTTTTTGGTGGAGCATGTCCTGCAGTAATTTTCAAAGAATTTCCTACACTGGCCTGAAGTTCCATTTCTGACTTTAAGGTGGCCATAACCTCAGTATTATTTGGGGTTTAAAGGCATCTTAAAAAATGGTTCAACTCCAAATACATGCGTGTGCCTAGCTGAAATGAAATCCATGAAAGTGTTTTTGAGTTATGGTGCACAAAAAATGTACAGTGGCAGTCTAACAAACGTAAAACCAGTATATCCCTGATTTTCTGCAGGGAATATAACAAATGTATACTTTCCAACTTTTTAGGATTTCTTGGAGACTCATTACTGCTGTTTGACACTGTTAACTCCTCTCAGACCAAACATTTTTGTTGGTATCACAATATCAACTTCACTGTGTGGTCTGATCAGAAGTCAAACAGTCTGAAATAATTATAGCTACATACACATTAAAGTATGAACAATAAAATTAAATTTTCGACAAATTTGACTGCTGGCGAAAAGAAGGTTTTAGCTTGAAAAAAGGCTAATTTGCAAATTTAATACCCTATCCAATGGACAATATGCTAAAGTGGTCGGCGCAGTCGGCCTCACACTGCACTGGCCAGGTGGACAACCTGACGTCATAGCATCTTTTTCGTTGTCTAAATGTATTAGACCCCTAGTAAGCTGATAGCAGGGTCGGTGGGAGGGTCTTGTGTGTCCATTGGATAGGGTATTAACTTATAAAAATTTAATTTACTTATTAAATTTGTAATTTTATTGCGTTAATACATCCTATCCAATGGACAATATGCTGAATAACTACCGCTTGGTCGGCGGGTAAGTTATTAGGGACTTATGCGAACTCAGAAATAACTAACAAGATTTCCTCTAAACCTGGGTCGACCTGAGATCGTCAAGACCCTTGAGGCTATAGTCGGTCAACAGAAACCGGTCCTCCCCCCCTTTTTTACAGACCTGCTCTGAGGTAGGGGAAGAGAGGGATGAGTTCAGTCCCTACGGAAATAAACCTCCCGAAGGAAGCACGTCTGAGTTTTTTTTTTTATGCTTCTTAAATATATATACACTATTTACATATGTACAAATCTCCTCCCTGACCTGCGCTACTGGTGGATCTGCTGAGCAGCCACTACAGGTCCCAGATGATAAAGCTCAGAGTCAGCCCAAGCCACATCCTTCAGATAAAATTGTGTAAAGGACTTCCAGTGGCAGGCTGACAAAATCTGTTCCAAGGAAACCCCCGACTGGAAGGCATTGGAAGCAGCATAGGCCCCGACATCATGGGCTTTGACCTGATGTAAGGTTTGGGGCTCTTGGTCTGAGAGCTCATAACATAGGATCACGGTCCGTTTGATCCATTAGGAGATAGTGGCAGGTGAGATGTCCTTGTCGAAACTTTTCTTGAAGGAGACAAAAACCAACTCTTTTTTTTTTTTTTATATCTTTTTATTTTGACATAAAATAGACATAACAATATATACATAATACACAGGACATTTAAAAAGACAATTTCACAAACACAAACATATTTCAGTCTCCGCTGGTATTTTATTTTTATTAAAGATTATTGAATGAGGAAATTAATCACTCATTAGTGATTCATAATACTGCAGTAAAGTTGTTTCTGATTCTCCGTTAAGTCTTACTGTTACCAAACTGATATATATTTTAACATTTTCTTTCAAAGTATAGATAAAGCTATGAAATGTCAGTTTTTTACCATTATGTCTCTGTTTATTTATGAAATATTTTGCCAAAATAATAACATAATTAATAATTTGCATCAAGCTGTCATTTGAAAAAGGTATCCCAAAAATTACCTCACACACTGTTAAATTAAACTTAACTTTCAATTTTTCAAACAGCCATTGTTCAACTTTCTTCCAGAACTCGATACAATCAGCACATTCAAAGAAGTGGTGTGTCACTGTATCAATATTTTCACAGTAAGCACAATTCGGTGAATTTTTTATACCCCACTTAAATAGATTAAAATTACAGTTAATAACTCTATTTAATACTTTGTATTGAAAACTCTGCATATACGTTTCTTTTATTACTTTATAAGGAAGCACAAATGTGTCATTCCAGTTATATTTTTCTAAGAAGGGGTAGACTTCAATCCATGATATTAAGGATGTTGGTGGCTTTGACCGAAACCTTATCAGCTCATTATAAATTTTTTTTGATGTAATATTACTTATAGGGACTAGTTCGTTATCAACTTTAATATGAATTTCATCAGATGATCTGTTTTCAGGTCTAGTGCCTATTTCTTTTATTTTTTGTCTCCATTCTTTGGGAATTGCACTGATGATTGAATTATATGACAGTTGAGTCAACTTTGTATCTAGTGATAAGTTTAAAATATCTTTATTCAAAATTTTGCAATTTTGGTCTAGAATATGTCTAACTTTGATATTGTAACCAAATTTATTTGGAAACTGGTTCAAAGAGATAGATTTTTTAGCTATGGTTATATTTTTATTGTACAAGATATATTCATTTAATATTTCTTCAGTACTATTTGGATCAGTCCCATAAAAATTGTACCAGCTTTCTAATACTTGTTTATGAAATGACGACATGTCATTTTTAGCAATCTGAGATAAACTAACTTTTTTGTTTAGCATATTTTTTTCTAAAGATAACATTTTGTAGAATAACAGTTTCCAGTCTGTATCTTCATTTGTACAAAGTCTTTTAATCCAGCTAATTTTAGCTGCTGTATGCATAGAATATACATCAACCATTTTCAAGCCTCCTAGTTCAATTGGAGCAACTATAGTGTCTTTCCTTATTTTTGGAGCTTTATTCCTCCATAAAAATTTAAAAAACATCTCATTAATTTGGTCAAGAATGTAGACTGGTACATAAATTAAATTGAATAAGAATAAGATTTGTGGTAATATCAGAGACTTCAGTATAGTTATTCTCCCTTTTAGTGACAGATTTCTAGAATTCCAGATGTTCAGTAATGTTTTCATCTTGTCAAGCCTAAGCTTAAAATTTAGATCAACAGTTTCATTTTTATCATTGGAAAACCAAATGCCCAATGTTTTAAAAGGTCCCTTTGTCATTCTTATTTGTTTTAATGTACATGTTATTTTAGGTTCTTTGAGACTGTTTGTACCAATTGGAATTATTTCTGTCTTTTCCAGATTCAGCTTTAATCCTGATATTTTTGAGAAACAATCAAAGTCATGAATGGCCTGTTTGATATCCTGCATGCATTCTGAAATAAGTGTGGTATCATCAGCTAACATTTTTATTTTGAATTCTTTCCCATTTATACGAATACCATTTATATCTTTGTTGCATCTAATGTATATTGCTATTACTTCAGCAACAAGTAAAAACAGCAGGGCTGATATAGGACAGCCTTGCCTAATACCACGAGTTAGTTTAAAATATTTAGAGTAGTATCCATTATTACCAACACAGGATGAAATATCATGATATATGATTTTAATCCAGCTTATAAAATCTGGGCCAAAATTGAAATGCTTTAAACTTTTTATTAAGAAAGGCCATTCTATTGAATCAAATGCCTTTTGAAAATCTAATAAGGTAATATATCCAGGAATTTTGTTTTTGACTGTATAGACCATCAAATCAGCTATTGTTCTTATGTTCTCTCCAATGTATCTGCCTGGTATATAGCCGACCTGGTCTGTATTAATTATATTCGGTAAAACTTTTTGTAGTCTGAGGGCCAGGGCTTTCGTTAAAATCTTATAATCTGTTTGTAATAGGGTTACAGGTCTCCAGTTTGATAAAAAGCGTACATCTTTGTTGCTTTTGGGAATAAGATTAATCACTCCTCTTTTTTGTTCCTCACTTAGGGTATTATTTTGAAAAGAATATTGAAAGCTATCAAATAGTAATTCCTTTAGGTCAATCCAAAAAATTTTATAAAAATTTGTGGTAAAGCCATCTGATCCTGGAGACTTGTTATTTGGTAAAAGTTTTAGGGCCTTTGTACATTCCTCTAGTGATAGCATTTTATCACATATTAATCTATCTGATTCATTTAATTTTGGTATATTATTTTTTAGAAATTTTTCCTGACTACCAACAGAGTTCATTCCAGTTGTAGTGTACAATGTTTTATAAAATAATACTTCTTCTTCAATAATATCTTCTAGTGATGTTAATTCTTTGTCTTCCTTAGTTATTAGTTTTCTGATGCATTTATTATTATAATTTCGTTTCTCTAGGTTTAAAAAGTATTTTGTATTTTTTTCACCATCTTCCACCCATCTTGCCTTTGATCTAAAAATGATTCCATTATTCTTTTTTCTAATTAAACTTTCCCATTCTTCTTTACATTGCAAATAGGTTGTGTAACTCTCTTTATTATCAGATTTTAGGTTTTGTTCTAAATGATTTAGTTTTTTGGTCAATTCTGTTTCATATTTTTTGTCTTGCTTTGCTTTTTTACTTGCATAACTTATAGTGTGACTTCTAATATCACATTTTACATAATCCCAAAGTATGTTTTTATTGTCAATATCTGTGTTGCTTTTTATTTCCTTTATCAGGTCTTTAATTATTGCTACATAATTTTTATCTGATAAAAGGTTATTATTGAATTTCCATAAGCCTTGCCTTCTTTTTTGACTATCTAAAATCTGTAGACCTAATGAAATAAGACTATGGTCAGAACTGTTTCCAACTTTTATCTTGACATCTTTTATTATGTATTCTAATTGGACAGAAATGAGCCAAAAATCTAGCCGTGATTGAATTAACCCAGGTTTAGTCATTTCCCTTCGGGTGAAAACTTGCTTGTCATTGTACCGAACCCTCCATATATCGACTAATGAAAATTCTTCACACAAGCTGTCAATGCTTTCACTAAAAGCAGATTTTTTTTCCAGTTTACCACCCTTTTTATCTAGCGATGTATTTAAATATGTGTTAAAGTCCCCTCCAATAATCAGTGCCTTATCACAGTATTCATCTAAGAGGTTTTTTAGATTTCGAGAAAATTCAAGTTGCATGTCTAATCTGTTTTTTGTTGGGGGCATACACATTAATAATCACAAATTTGTTCTTTTCAATGTTGCATTCTAGCAGTAAGATACGACCTGACGTATCTTTAAATGTCGAAGCGATTTTGAAGTTTAATTTCAGGGGCTCTGGTATTAAAATTGCCACTCCTCTACTATTAGTAGAACCATGTGAAAATATTATTTCACCACCCCATTCTCTTGACCAGTCTGTCTCATCAGTCAATGCTGAATGAGTTTCTTGTAACAGTGTGATGCCATTGTGATGCTTTTTTAACCAGGTAAATATGTTGATTCGCTTTTGTCGGTCACGTAATCCTCTGCAGTTAAAGGAATTTAATGTAATGTTTTCTGTTTTGTTCATTCTGGTGATCTATGACAATAATATTTCTGTTTACATATCTGTTGTTTTATATTTAGCTTTTCAAAATAGGTACCAGTGATACCAGCTGAGACTGACATATTCAGCAAATACACAAAGTGAAACAAATAACAATAATGAAATTCAAAACATATACATCTCAAAGGGTGAAACATTTTATCTTAAGTCTGAACCAATAAAGTGACTGTGAGCAAATAATACACATTTACAACCATTTCATAAAAATTATACAAGACTGTGCCTTTCCAAAACTAAACTCTGTCAAAGTTAAGATAGTCATACAAATCCTCCAATTGTTTCACACTGTGTAGTGGAGGTAAATATATATCTATTTGAGAATAATCCGAAATATTTTTCAAAGTATACATCTACTGTATCCATGTATAACATGAATCCATCTGATGGATTAATAGAAACGGTTATTTAACATTAAATCTTCTATTAAGCTATGTTAAGTATCTAGACAAAGTCATTTTCTGCATGCCCTGTATACAAAGTTTCCCTTCACAAATTAATTATATATCATACTTAGTAAACAAAAGTTGTCATATGTGATAACTATGATAGAACTTGTTTGTTTTTAAAATTATATATATAGAAAAGAAAATTAATCAAATTTTATGTATATTACACACACAACATTCTGTATGATTTTAGCAAGTATCATACTTAGTAAATGAAACTTACCACAGTCATGTAATGATTATAACTGAACCTGTTGGTTCTTTAATATTGAAAAACTGAAAGAAAAAAAACCTTCAACAAATTCATATAATCCATTTTAGGTAATTATACAACATTACTATTTTGACAAGTATCACATTTCGCAAACAAAAAGTTTCACATGTAATAACTATGATTAAACATATCCGTTCATGTTCTGTTTGATATTGTACACATTTAAGGGTTACCAGTTATTAATAATTTATGTAGACTAAAACAGTATACCTTAAGTGCAATGAGTTAGTTCTATTGTTTTCAACAAACAATAAGGATGAACACCTGATTGATTTGACAAAGCATTGTTTTTGCTGTTCTGCTTCAGCAGAATAATCATACACATTTGATAGAAATTCCAAACAATGATTAAGTCTTTGGAAAAAATAATGTTACAACATTAATCTTAATTATTTACTATTCACTCATTTGACTCTTGTCAAGTATTATATTAAAAAAAAAAAAAAAAAAAAAAAAAATTTCATTGGCAGCATGGTTCAACACAGATAGCTCAGCAAACCTCCTTACTTACGCAAAACATACACTCCTAGCAACGTTGCCAAATATTGGTTAGGTAATCTAAAAATATATGAATTTGTTTTTTATCAAGTGTTCTACTTCATTAACATTTATTGCATTACATATACATACTTTACTTGTATCATACAGTAACAAGAGTTAATATTTAGCAGTTCATGCAAAATTTATTTCACTTTTTAAGATATATCGAAATTTAATGACTCACTTAACCATGTCTTTTAATTTTAATAGTTGTATTCAGTATATGTTTATAGTTACATCTTGTCACGAATTTCCATTAACATTTCACCAAGTTTATTTTGTCCTTTCCAATTCTTGAAGTTCCAGATATTTCTGTCTCTTAAATGTAACCCTACACCCCAGTACTTGTCTGTAGGGTTAGCTTCTGCCAGTCTAGTTTTCCTAGTACTTTTGAGAAAGTTTCTACAATGTTCTGATTGGTCAAATTTAGCAGTTAGTGCCTCCATCATAACATCGTTTCGTCTACTGTCCCACACATTCTTCTTTTGGCCATGATCCTTAATCATGTATCCAAGCTTTTTTTGATATTTAGGATTCTCTGTCATCAAGATTTTCTGAGCAGTTTCTTCATCACCAAGTGTAAGAGCTTTTTGGTGGAAGTATCGCTGTTCAACACAATTGTATTTCCATTTTCCTATTTCTATGGAGCATTTGTAGTGATTGGATAAGGGGCTGGCTCCAGTGAAAAAAGCTGTCACTGCTTGTTTTGAAGGTGTAGCCACGGCTTCTGGCCTGAATTGAGATGGTAGCTTGTCCAGGCTTGCAGTTGTTATTACTAACCCATTCCATATGAGACGTTCAGCTGTTAATTTCACCTTGTTTCTGTAAGGGAAATTGTACCCGTCTTCTGTGAAATTGAATATTGCCCAGTATATCGGTATCAAGATCTGCCGCTGTTTGTCAATTTCATCAGGAAAGTCTTCCATAATTTTCACGCCAACTTGTTTTAGTTTATTTTGGTTCCCAAGGGTGTACTCTTTATCTTTGTAGTGACTGAATCTCACTAGAATTGGTCTAGATTTTGAGTCTGTACCACTCTGTGTGCTCTAACAATGGCTCTGGGATGGATATTTCCAAGCCCAGAGGTTTTAATGGCTTGGATTACTTTCCTTTCACAACCCATTGCTGTTTCTCCTTTCTCTTCGGGTATACCAAGGAAACGTAGGTTGTCACGCCTTGTATAGCTTTCCAACTTGAGTATCTTCTCTTCTAATATTTTCACATATTGCCTTTCTTTTACCAATTTTTCTTTGCAACTGTCTAGCTCTTTCTCTTGATTATTTAGCTTTTCTGTCAATATGTTTAGTTTAACCAAAAGGTCACTATTTCCCTTTTCAATTTCCTCTCTTATAATTGATCTGAAGCTGATCTGCACTTGCTGCTGTATCATTTCCATGAGATCAGTTTCCCCTTGTTTTCTACTAACCAGGTAGTCATATTCATCATTTGATATTTTACTTGACTTTGGTTGTTTAGTTATGGAGGGTGATGGAGTATCTGGTTCAACATCACTGTGTGATCTATAATTTTTCCTTGGTGTTTTAGAGCCTAGTGTGTCCATTGCATCATATGTAGTGACAGGTATGGTGACAAATGTGCTTTCTGGTTATTACTAAATAGTTCAGTTATTACTGTTACAAAATGGATTTCAGTTATGTAAGCTGCAAATGATTTACACTTTTGTTTACATCTGCTATGATCCCCTATTACTGTCCACTTGTTTAATACCAAACATAATATAGGTATCTGAAAATCTGTCTCTGTTCTGTTTTATTTTGGGGGTTAAAATAGTTCTTCTCCATTGTGTATCTTTCAATCACTGTTTGTTCTTTTTGCATACTTTATGGTTGAAGATACTTCACGTCATTGTTTACATTCAGTAAAGTCTGGTATTACTGCTCACCTGTCACAGTTTCAAAGAATTCTTTCATAATACTACATGTTTCCACTCACTGTCTGATTCTGTTGATTCCACATAATATTATACTTCCTTCTGCGAAATAGGGTCCAGCAATGCTTATTAAAACTATCAATAAAATTCAATTATAACTTTTTCACTCTTCACACTGTTGATTCCACAGTTGAAAAAAAAAAACCAACTCCTGCTTATTAAAACTATCAATAAAATTCAATTATAACTTTTTCACTCTTCACACTGTTGATTCCACAGTTGAAAAAAAAAAACCCAACTCCTTATTCTGCCTGAGGTCTGAGGTCCTGTCCAAATAGTAGTGCAAAGCTCTGACCGGACAGAGGGACCTATCAGACTTGAGGGACCTATCCAGTCAGGGCCAGGGCTGGTATAAACACTGGAGCCACGCTGTCCGGACCCTCTTTGGCTAGCTGGTTCTTGGAAAGAAAGCTGGGAGATGGGTACAGGGACACCTTAGACCAGTCAGACTAGTGTCTGATGTTCTTACTTTGCCAAGCATGAATCTCACTTCTGCATTTGCCTGAATCAAGGGCTAGGAGAAAAACTGTCTTGAAGGTCAAATGCTTCAAGGAGGCCTCCTTAATTGGTTCAAATGGAGCCTTTGTTAGCTGGTGTAAAACCAGAGATAGGTTCCAGGAAGGGATACCCCTTCTACCCTTGGGTCTGTCTCTATGGAAACTATCCAAGAGGCGGGTGAGATTTTCATCTTTGCTGATGTTGAGGGTTGAATTTCCCAGTTTATCAGCAATGGCTGACCTGTAGCCATCAATGGTGCTGGGCTGTAATTTCCAGCCCTCAAAAAGGTACATAAGAAAATCAGCAACTGACTTTACAGGTGGTGCCCTGAAGTCCAGCTGATTTGTGATGCACCACTTTGTAAAAATGGCCCACTTCGCCTCATAGATGGATCTTGTTGATCCTCTTTGAGGAGCCTCAATTCTTGTTGCCACCGCCTCAGAGAAACCCTGCTCCTTGATAGCTGTGGCTCTAGGAGCCATGCATGGAGATTTAGGTTTGTCAGACTTCTGTGAGGGGTCTGATTGAAGGGTTGAGTCAGGAGGTTTGGCAGCTGAGGCAAAAGCAATGGGATCTGACTGGACATCTCCACCAGATCCCGAAACCATGGCATGTTGGGCCACCCCGGGGAAATAAGGATCAACCTTTGGTATGGTGAGTCTTGCAACTTCTCCACCACTTTGCCCAATATGGCTGTCGGTAGGAAGGCATATGCGTTCAGATTCTCCCATGACAGGCTGAGTGCATCCATTGCAGTGGCCATGGAGTCCGGGACTGGTGATACAAACAGGGCAATTTGTTGTTGAATCTCATGGCAAAGAGATCTATTTGAGGCTGGTGCCGCTTGTTGCACAAGGTCTGGAAAACCTCTGGAAGGAGGGACCATTCTGTTTGGATGGTCTGGCCTAACCTGGATAGCTTGTCTGCCACTACATTTAAACGGCCTGGGATGTGTCGGGCCTTTAGGGTCACTTGTTCCCGGTGCAGCAGGTCAACATTCTCCAGAGTAGGGCACACAGTGGGCCCGACCTCATGCCTCCTTCCTTGTTGATGTAGGACACTACCGTGGTGTTGTTGGTTGCTATCAGAACCATTTTGCCCACGCATAGGTTTTGGAACTCTTTTAAAGCTAGAAAAACTTTTAGTTCTAGATAGTTTATATGCAATTTGCTTTCCAGTAGGGACCACGTTCCTCTGGCAATGAACTCATTTTGACCGCCCCACCCTTCTTTTGATGCATCTGTAAAGATTTGCAGAGCATGTTGTATGGGGTGTAATGGTTGACCTGTGAGGACATCGTCTTCCTTCAGCCACCATTGTAAGTGAGGATGTAGAGATCTGGGTAGGGGAATCATTTTTTCTAACGATTCCGGTATCCTCCAATTGCTTTTGACATGCCATTGGATGGGCCTCATGTGTAGTCTGCCCAGGTGAACACGTTTTTCTGTGGCTGTTAAAAGGCCTATCAAGGACATGAACTCCCTTACAGAGCAAGTCAATAGGGAGATAAGTTCCAGTATTTTTTCTTGTAGGCTTTGCCACCGGTCTGGTGTCGGTCAGACATGACCGGACTCGAGGTCGAATTGGTAACCTACGAAGTTCAAAACTTGTTTGGGTTCCAGTTCCGACTTTTCTATGTTTACCAGCCAACCTAAATTCCGGCACATTTTCATTAGGACCTGTGTATGCTGGAGACAGACCCGGTGGTATGTGGCTCTCACCAACCAGTCGTCTAGGTATTAGTGGATCCTTATACCATTTTGAATGGCCATCAGTTTTACCTCTTTTGCTATAATAGTAAACTCCATGGGCGCTGTTGACAGACCGAACGGCAGTGCTTTGAACTGGTAGGTCTGGCCCTGGATATGAAATCTCAGGTACTTCCTGGACTGTTCCTGTATCAGAATGTGGAAGTAAGCGTCCTTGAAGTCTATGGAGGTTACTCATTCTCCCTTTTGGAGTGATGTCCTGATGGTTTCTGGTGTCTCCATCTTGAATTTTTTGGTCTTGAGGAAAAGGTTCAGATTGCTTAGGTCTAAGATCGGCCTCCACTTGTTGTTGGGTTTTGGGACTAAAAATAGTCTGTTGAAGAACCCTAGTGAGACCTGTTTGTGGATTAGTTCTATGGCATTTTTGTCCATAAGCTGATGTAATGCCTCTAACAGTTTGAGATTTCTGTGAGGGTTGCCATAGCAGCTTATCCAAAAGGGAAGGGTGTAGCCCTCTTTCAGGATTTGAACCACTCTCGGTCTGCACCCAGATCTAACCATTTTTTCCAAAAGTTTTGGAGTCTGGCCCCTACAGGCAGATTTGTGACAACATGGGGAGCATTTATGACAGGATTTACACAAGAGTGGAGTGACACAAGAAACACTTTTCACAGACTTTAATTTGCTTTTCTTGAAGCAACAACCTGCTGCCCTGGGACTTATTTTGTTCTTTTGAGAATGCCCGGGAACAGTATGAACAGAATGTACAACATGTAGCTTTACATTGGAAAAAAGTGTTCATCGTCTTTATTGTGGGGCTCCCGGCCAGCAGCAGAGGCTTCAACTGAATTACACATTGATTGTCATTTGTACTGCTGCTGACCCTTGGCCGGTCGCGAGTATTGCTGTTTCCCCTTGCTCCTTCTGCGTTGACTATGTGACAAGTTTTTCCAAGCTGGGCGCTCGTGCTTCTTGTCTGATGCTTGCCCTTGTCTTTCACAGGGATGATATCTGCGACTCTTGTATACACAGCTTGACCGGCCCTTATCAAACGCGGCTATATCCTCCTCCGCTCTCTTAACAGTACTGTCCGGAAACAGAGTGTCCTGGTGAAGTGGAGCAGTTCTGAGGGCATTGAGGGTGTCGGCTTTCACACCGGCCTTGAGGTAGGAAAGATAAGAGTCGCGTCTCAGAAGAGTAACATTGTCCATGTTGACAAAAACGAACTCGGTAAGGTGATCCATGGATTTCGCCATGGCCTGGCAAACACTTGAGTTAAAGTCAAGCAAAAACTGGAGTTCGTCCACTGCTGATGACACCTTGGCCAGTCCCTTCCCCTTTGACTCAACGAGTTTAGCTTTCAGCTGAGTGGACATGTTCTGCTGGATCTTCAACAGGCAGAGGTTAAAACCGGCTGCATGGTTGCAAATCACTGTCGATTCGCGCGCAGACCTCTCCCATTTGCGCAGATTTTCTTGAGAAATGGGTCGTGACATGGGAGGTGCACTGGCAATACTGGCCTGTTGAGCGATCCTGAGGTATGCGCTGTTGTGTCGGGAAGATCCGGTGTACCAAGACGAGACAGTTTGTTCAGAGTCTTTCTTAGGGTTAGCATGAAACCCATACCATTTCCCCTGCGACTTCGGTGGCCGCACGAACTGGTCCTTCAACAGTCCTCTTGCCTCAGATGTACGAGTAGGATATCCCTGGACCAGTGTAAGATTCAACTTGGACATCTTTTTGCATAGCCATTCGTCGGTTGGTAAGTTCACTGACACTTTCCCTGGTGTATGCAACTTGGGACCCGCGAAGGGGTTGTCTTCAGATGTGGTAGTACCGGAATCAATGTCCGGTATGTACAACCTAATCCCCCTCATAGTCTCTCGGTAGGATTGTTCCTCTGAGAGAGATTGGTCATGGTTGGACAGATTGGCCTCTTGATCATCAGACAGTTCGCCTTCTTCGGGAAAAATGTCAAAGGGGGGGTCAGTCTGATGAAAAAACTTTCCAACTCAGAGTCACTGGAAGATGGAGTTTCTTTTCTAGACGTATCAAACACACTAGATAAATGTCTCGGAACAGTCTGTGCAGTGGTCGGTGCAGTAGAAGGTTCCGGCTGAGCTGAAGAGGGTTAGGACCTCAAGACCTCTATTAAGCTGATAGCAGGGCCAATTGGGAGGGCCCAAGTGGCCCCCTGAGCAGGGCCTCTAGTCGGTTGAATCAATCCGACCATTTCCTGTCGAGATCAGAGATTCTTGTGTCAGTAGAGGAGGTGGTAGATTTGCCCTGGTTGGTGGTAGTGAGTGGAATCGCCTCAATTTTATTGGTCGATTATTCGTCCATTTTTCCGACCGATGATCGACCCATTCTGATGAAACACTTTCCGGGATAAAATGTATTTCAATCCGGTAAGAATAACGGTGTTTCCGACTTTTAGAAGCTACCAAAAGTACCCACTTCCGGTAAATATGGCAATAGTTTGTAAACAAACTCAAAATTCACGAGAAATCTGTTAATTTATTGAAGGAAAGTTCTGGAAACTGCCCAAAATATAAAAAATATGTGGATATTGAGATACATAAAGAAGTGTGAGATTTAATCGATTTCTAGAAGTTGTCAGTGACCGAACGCAATTGTACCATGACACCAACGATTGATCGAACGTTGGTCTAATCGTTGGTGAAGTAGCGTGAGGCCGGCTGGATGAAGACTTCACAGACTTGTCTGACTTCACCGACTTGTCTGACTTCACCGACTTAACAGATGATGAAGATTTCTTGTCAACCTTCTTGTCAAGCTTCTTCTTCTTTTCAACCGGCCAACTCAAACAAGAGGAACTCTGCCCATCCACGACCCCCACAACCGACACAAGTGCCGGGTCCACAAGAGTGGGACTGAGAGTGTCTATGTCCTTAGCCGGAGTAGATGATTTCGGATCTCTCTTTTCCTTTTTAAGTTTGTAAGAGGGGGTGGAAAGTTGCTCTTTCTGCTCTGAAAATAAAGAGTCACAATGAATGCACGTGGCAGGTGGTGTTTTAACACAAGGGTCTGAGCCCTTCTTCCTATCACGGCAGCGAGTACATACAGAGTGCTGATCAAAACCTGCCATCATGTGGCCACAACCCCCTCGACACTGGCTAGGAGAGGACATAATGATCTATGATATGTGAGGAAGTAAATAATAAAGTTGTAAAATTTGTTTATTTGGGGTTTTACGTCGCTTTCAACACTGTACAGGTCATATCACGACGGGTAGTTGGAAGGGCAGAGGAAACTAGTACATATAATTTGTTAGGGTTCTGTACTGTAAACTGCCGACCAACGGCAAGCAACTACCATAAAGTTGTAAAAGAATAAACTTCTGTTATCTCACAAAAAATGAAAAAGTTTCCAAACACAAAATAATCTGTGCGGGCAGTGCATACGCCAAACGAAAAAGATGCTATGACGTCAGGTTGTCTAGACAGGAAAGAAGTACGATGCACCACCTGGCGAGTGCAGTGTGAGGACCGGCCAGCCGGTGGAAACACAGATCATCTTTTTCTTACGTTTGGCGGGCCGGTTAGCGCCGACCGGTTTAGCATATTGTCCATTGGATAGGATGTATTAACGCAATAAAAGAAGGGTTTCATGCCATTTAAAAAAAAGTTTTTTCTTGAAAAAATTAGAAAAAAGGTTTTATTTGCAAAAAAAGGATAAAACCTTTTTAAAAAGTTTCCCCTGGGATGCCTGTATTCATAAGCCAGACATTGCAGGGGTCAGCACCACGAACAGAGCAGAAGAAAGGAAAATTAGAGTGGATATGCTTTTCCAAAGAGGTAAGACTTCAGAGAGCGTGATGTCACAGGATCTTTTTTGTTTGGTGTGTTACTGTGCAGACATGTTTTCGAGAAGCTCTCAGAAGTTTTGTTATTTCTACAGAATTGAATCATATTTTTATTTCTACTATGTGATAATAACTATACGAAATGGCATCAGCAGGACTAAAGAGAGAGGCCTGCGGCCATTTAACGGCAGCCTTTGATTGTAAGAAGGTATTCACACAATAAAAAGTCCTTTTCGGTCCTGGATTTGAACTCATTTTATTTCAAACAATGTTAGCAAATAATTCACAATATATCTGTGACCAAAATATGTATAAGATATTAGGTAGTTTTACTCCCAAACTGCAAATTGAATAAGTAAATTAAATTATAATAAGTTAATACCCTATCCAATGGCCATTTGCTAATCCAGTCGGTGCAGACAGGCCTGCCATATGACAGAAAAGTCGTCCCATGTTTCCACCAGCTGCCCGGTCCAACTGTACATTCGTACTTCTTTCCTGTCTAGAGGTCTGACATCATAGCATCTTTTTCATTGTCTAAACCCATCAAGACCTCTAGTAAGCTGATAGCGGGGCCAATTGGGAGGGTCTTGCTGTCCATTGGACAGGGTATTAATTTAATTTACTTACTAAATTTTCAATTTTATTGTTAATACATCCTATATAATGGGCAATTGCAGCATAACTACCGCTTGGTTGGTGGATAAATTCCTAGGGACTTAAGTGAACTCATAAATGATAAAACTTTCTCTGGCCTAGGTTGACTTAGTCAGGAAACCTATGGGCCTATGGTCGGTTACCAGTACCCGGTTACCAGGGCTTTACTGATTTATTTATTTTATTTGGGGTTTTACGTCGCTTTCAACACTGTACAGGTCATATCACGACGAGTAGTTGGAAGGGCAGAGGAAACCAGTACATAGAGTTCATTAGGGTTCTGTACTGTAAACTGCCGACCAACGGCAAGTAACTACCAGCTTTCCCACTTGAGGTCGTGACAGGGATCGAACCCCGGCCTCAGAGGTGGGAGGCGAGAATGTTACCACTCTGCCACCGTGGCGCCAGGGCTTTACTGATGTTGCCCCCCCTTTTTACAGGCCTGCTCTGAGGTAAGGGGGAGAGATAAGTTCATTTCCAGAAGGCAAATATTCCTCCCGAAGGAAGCACTTAGCAGGTTTTTTAAATCTTTTTTTTGGTGAAAAGGCAGTCATCTTGCATTAAAGTAAACAAACAGTAACAGGGGAAACACTCTGTTTCAGTTTAAGCAATAATTACTGTGTAATAACTTTAATAAAAATAATTATGGATGTTCTTTAATTTCTGGAGATACAAAAATGTATAAACATGACTTTGTAACCAGATATTTACTGCAGGAGCTGCAACTCTAAAGCCAGGTCTGCACTTTTTGGTGGAGCATGTCCTGCAGTAACTTTTAAAGAATTTCCTACACTGGCCTGAAGGTCCATTTCTGACTTTAAGGTGGCCATAACCTCAGTATTATTTGGAGTTTAAAATCATCTTAAAATATGGTTCAACTCCAAATACATGCGTGTGCCAAGTTTAAATGTAATCCATGAAAGTGTTTTTGAGTTATGGCGCACACAAAACATACAGTGGCAGTCTAACAAATGTGAAACCAGTATATCCCTGATTTTCTGCTGGCAATATAACAAATGCATACGTTCCTACTTTTTAGGCTTTCTTGGAAACTGATTACTGCTGTTTGACACTGTTAACTCCTCTCAAACCAAACATTTTTGTTGGTATCACAATATCAACTTCACTGTGTGGTCTGATCAGAAGTCAAACAGTCTGAAACACTTAATCATAGCTACATACACATTAAAGTATGCACAATAAAATTAAATTATCAACAAATTTGACTGCTGGCGAAAAGAAGGTTTTAGCTTGAAAAAAGGGCTAAAAAAGGTTTTAACGTCATTTTTCAGCTTGAAAAAGGTTTTCATGAAAAAATTAGAAAAAAGATTTTTTTTTTTGCCAAAAAAGGATAAAACCTTTTTAAAAGGTTCCCCTGGGATGCCTGTATTCATAAGCCAGAGACATTGCAGGGATCAGCACTAAGAACAGAGCAGCAGAAGAATGGAAAATTAGGGTTGATTTCCAAAGATGTAATACTTCAGACAGCATGATGTCACAGGATCTTTTGTTTGGTGCGTGTTACTGTGCAGACATGTTTTCGAGAAACTCTCAGAAGTTTTGTTATTTCTACAGAATTGAATTGCAAATTTAATAAGTAAAGTATTAATTATAAGTTAATACCCTATCCAATGGACCAATGCTTATCCGGTCGGCGCGGGCCGGCTCGCCAAACGTCAGAAAGAGACGTCCTGTGTTTCCACCGGCTAAGCCGGCCCAGCACTGTGCACTCGACAGGTGGCGTGTAGTACTTCCTTCCTGTCTAGACAGCGTGACGTCATAGCATCTTTTTCGTTGTCTAAACTCATTAGGCCCCTAGTAAGCTGATAGCGGGGTCGGTGGGAGGGTCGTGTGTCCATTGGATAGGGTTTAACTTATAAAAATTGAATTTACTTATTAAATTTGCAATTTTATTGCGTTAATACATCCTATCCAATGGACCAATGCTGAATAACTACCGCTTGGTCGGTGGGTAAGTTACTGGGGACTTACATGAACTCAGAAATGAACTAACAATTTTCTCCAAGCCCGGGTCCGTCCTGAAGACGAGTCACCCTTAAGTGTAAAGTCGATTAACTGAGACCGGTTAAACATGGTCCAAACCAACTTACCTCCCCCCCCCCCCCGTTTTTAAACAGACCTGCTCTGAGGTAGGGGAAGAGAGGGATGAGTTCAGTCCCATAGAAATAAACCTCCTGAAGGAAGCACGTCAGAGTTTTTTTTAACATATATACAAATGTACAGCTATCTACATATGTACAGATCTCTATTTTCTGGGCTACTGGTGGATCTGTTGAGCAGCCACTACTGGGCCCAGATGGTAGAGCTCTGAATCAGCCCAAGCCACATCCTTCAGATAAAATTGTGTGAAGGTGTTGTGTGATTTCCAGTGGCAGGCCGCTAAAATTTGTTCCAAGGAGACTCCCGATTGGAAAGCCTTAGAAGCAGCAAAGGCCCTCACATCATGGGCTTTGTCTTGATGTAAGGTGTGGGCTTCTTGGTCTGAGAGCTCATAACACAGAATCACTGTCTGTTTGATCCATGAGGAGATAGTGGCAGGTGAGATGTCTCTGTCGAAGCCTTTCGAGAAGGAGACAAAGACTAACTCCTTATTCTGCCTGAGGTCCTGTCCAAGTAGTAGCGTAGAGCTCTGACCGGACAGAGGGACCTGTCAGACTTGAGGGACCTATCCAGAGTTGGGGCCAGGGCTGGAATAACCACTGGGGCCACACTGTCTGGACCCTCCTTGGCCAGCTGGTTCTTGGAAAGAAAGCTGGGTGATGGATACAGAGACACCTTGGACCAGTCCGACTGGTGCCTGATGTTCTTGTTTTGCCAAGCATGAATCTCACTTCTGCGTTTACCAGACCCCAATGCTAGGAGGAAGACTGTCTTGAAGGTCAAACACTTCAATGAAGCTTCCTTGATCGGTTCAAAGGGGGCCTTAGTCAGCTGGTGTAAGACCAGTGACAGGTACCAAGAAGGGATACCCCTTCTGCCCTTGGGTCGGTCTCAATGGAAGCTATCCAGGAGAGGAGTGAGATTTTCATCTTTGCTGACGCTGAAGGTTGAATTACCCAGTTTATCAGCGATGGCTGACCTGTAACCATCAATGGTGCTGGGTTGTAACTTCCTGTCCTCAAAGAGATACATAAGGAAGTCAGCAACTGATTTCAAAGGGGGTGCCCTGAAGTCCACCTGATTAGTGACGCACCACTTTGTAAAAATGGCCCACTTCGCCTCATAGACTGATCTGGTTGATCTTCTTTGAGGAGCCTCAATCCTTGTTGCCACTGCCTTAGAGAAGCCTTGTTCTTTGATTACTGTGGCTCTAGGAGCCATGCATGGAGATTTAGACTTGTCAGATTTCTGTGAGGGCTCTGATTGAAAGGTTGAGTTAGCAGGTTGGGCATGCTGGGAAGGCTCAATGGTATCTGACTGGACATGGTCACTAGGTCCCAAAACCAGGGCATGTTGGGCCATCCTGGAGCAATCAGTATCATTCTCTTGCATGGAGAGTCCCACAACTTCTCCACCACTTTGCCCAGAATGGCTACCAGTGGGAAGGCATATACATCCAGATCCTCCCATGGTAGACTGAGTGCATCGACTGCAGTAGCCAGGGAGTCAGGTACTGGGGATACAAACAGGGGCAACTTGTTGGACCTCGTGGCAAAGAGGTCTACTTGGGGCCGGTGCCACCTGCTGCATATGGTCTGAAAAACCTCTGGGAGGAGCGACCATTCTGTTTGAATAATTTGGCCTAGTCTGGATAGTTTGTCCGCTACCACATTTAGTCAGCCTGGAATGTGTCGTGCTTTGATGGTCACCTGTCTCCTGGTGCACCAAGTCAAAATTCTCCGCAGAAGGGCACACAGTGGGCCTGACCTCATTCCCCCTTCCTTGTTTATGTAGGACACTGCTGTAGTGTTGTCTGTTGCTATCAGAACCGTTTTGCCGGTACAGAGGTCCTGGAAGTTCTAGATAGTTTATATGCAGTTTGCTTTCTGGGAGGGACCAACACCCTCTTGCTGTGTGTTCGTCTAAGTGAGCGCCCCACCCTTCTTTTGATGCGTCTGTAAATATTTGCAGAGCATGTTGTATGGGGTGTAACGGTTGACCCTGGAGCACATTGCTCTCCTCCAGCCACCATTGTAGGTGAGGGTGAAGGGTTCTGGGTATTGGGATGACCTTCTCCAGTGATTCTGGTACCCGCCAGTTGTTTTTGAGGTGCCACTGGATGGGCCTCATATGTAACCGACCTAGGTGTACTTGCTTTTCTGTGGCAGTCAGTAATCCTATCAGGGACATGAACTGCCGGACCGGACATGTCGGTAGTAGTAGCGGCGACTGTATCTTTACCTGTAGACTCTGCCACCGGTTCGGTGTGGGTCGGACCCGGCCTGACCGGAGGTCGAACTGGTAACCCACAAAGTTGAAAATTTGTTTTGGGATCAGTTCTGATTTCTCTAAATTGACCACCCAACCAAGGTCTCGGCACATTTGCACTAGAGCTTAGGTGTGCTGGAGACAAACTTGGTGGGATTTGGCTCTCACCAACCAGTCGTCTAGGTACTGGTGGATTCTTATACCCTTGTGTGTGGCCATCAGTTTCACTTCCTTTGCTACCACAGTAAACTCCAAGGGTGCTGTGGATAGGCCAAACGGAAGTATTTTCTGGACTGTTCCTGTATTGGAATATGGAAATAGGCGTCCTGAAAATCTATGGATGTGACCCATTCCCCTTGTTGGAGTGACGACCTGATGGTTTCCGGTGTCTCCATTTTGAATTTCTCCACCTTGAGGAAGAGATTTAGCTTGCTCAGGTCTAAAATAGGTCTCCACTTGTTGTTTTGTTTCGGAACTAGAAAAAGCCGGTTGAAAAACCCTAGTGACCTTTGATTTTGAACTAGTTCCACTGCATATTTGTAGGGGGCCACGGTGGCAGAGTGGTAACACTCTCGCCTCCCACCTCTGCGGCCGGGGTTCGATCCCCGTCATGGCCGTAAGTGGGAAAGCTGGTAGTTGCTTGCCGTTGGTCGGCAGTTTACAGTACAGAACCCTAGCGAACTATATGTACTGGTTTCCTCTGCCCTTCCAACTACCCGTCGTGATATGACCTGTACAGTGTTGAAAGCGAAATAAAAAATAAACACTGCATATTTGTTGATAAGCTGATGTAATGCTTCCATCAGGTAGTTGTCCCTGTGAGGATTGACATAGCAACTTACGACTGTGGGATACCTTGTGAGCCTGGGTCCGATCCGGAAGGGGAGGGGGTAACCCTCTCTCAAAATTTGAACCACCTTCGAAAAGTTTTGAAGTCGAGCCCCTACAGGTAGAGTTGTGACAACATTTTTTACATTTGTTACATGTTGGGCAGAAGACAATTGAGTGACACAAGAAGCACCTTTCACATATTTTACTGTATAACTTGTTTGAAAGGAATGACAACCTGCTACCCCGGGACTTATTTCTTTCTTTTGCGAAAGCCCGGGGGCAGTATGAGCATGGTTCACAACATTTAACTTTACAAAAGTGTCTGTGTATTGTCTCTGTATTGTAACTGGGCTCCCGGCCAGCAGTCCTTCCTGTGAGTTGAAAACACATTGATGGTCATTTATAGGACTGCTGGCCCTTGGCTGGTCGCGAGGAATAGTAAGAGGCCTTGCCCCTGCCTCTCTTGCTCTGTCCTCTGTATCCCACATTCTTCCAAGCTGGTCGTTCTGACTTTTTATTGTCTGATCGTTTTTCAGGACGTTCATAAGGATGGAAGCGAGCTTTCTTTCCAGTGTGAATCTGTCCTTTCGATTCAAAGTTGGCTATTTCTTGCTCTGCTTGTTTTAAGGCTTCCTCTGGGAAAAGTGTAGCCATGTTAAGAGGAGCTGTCCTGAGTGCAGCCAAGGTGCCCGGTTTTATGCCAGCCTTGAGGTGTGATAAATATGCATCCCTTCTGGTTAGTGTAGAGTTGGCCACCGTCACGAAAACAAAATCGGTGAGATGTTCAAAGGTCTTGGCCATAGCTTGGGTGATACCCGAGTTAAAATCCAGAAGGAACTGTAATTCCTCAGCAGCACCAGAGACCTTGGTTGAAGATTTGCCCTTACTAAGTTCCAACTTAATGGTTTTTAACTGTGACCTCAAATTGTCTTGCACTTTGTACAGACACCTATTGAATGCTGCTGCCTGGTTGCACATAGTGGATGCTTCACAAGCTGCCTTTTCCCAACGTCGTAGATTGTCCTGAGAAATCTGACGTGAAGGGGGAGGGGTGGAAGCGATACCGGCTGCTCTGGCGATCCTACTGTAAGTGCTGTTTACTTTGGAGGAGTCGGTATTCCACGACGACATTGATTTGCCAGAAGAAACCTTATGTGGATCCGATGCCAACCCATACCATTTCTGTTGTGATCTGGCTGGTCGTACAAATTGGTCTTTAAGTAAACCACCTGCCTCTGAGCTGTGAGACGGGTAGCCTTCCACCAAGGTCAGGTTAAGTTTTCCCATTACCTTACATAGCCACTCATCCGTGGGCATTTTAACCGACACTTTCCCTGTGGGTTGTGTCCTTGGACCAGCAAAAGGGTTGTCGTCCGAGGTAGATGTTGTAGTATCAATATCTGGAATGTCTGTCCACCCCATGTAGGACCTGATCCCTCTCATCGTCTCCCTATAATTCTGGTCCTCTGAGAGGGTCTGGTCGGCGTCAGCAACAGTGGCATCTTCTACAAATATATCCACTGGGGGTCGGTCGGAAAACTCAAAGAGTCAGAATCAGTGTCCATGGAGGCTGAGTCATGTCTTCCGGCCAGTACTGAGGACGATTTACTGGAGACCTGAAGAATAGGTGAGCCGGTTCCAGGTATATCTGAGCGTTGGTCGGTGTTTGGTTTGTCTTTAGGCAATTTGCTGGTCGATTGACCCTTGGGACCAATCTGAGTATCACCATGCAAATCTGAGGACTTCTTCATAGTGGATGTATGCGATCTGTCCGCTGCCTGTCTCTGTGGAGAGTGGTTGGTGCTGGACAAATCTGATGCTGGAAGTTTATCAGTCGGTCGGATGAAGGGATCCGAAGATCTAACTACACCAACTGGTGGAGTGTGCGTCGGTGTGACCTTAACCGGAGCAAATGTCAGTTCCTGTCTATCCAGTGTTTTTGCAATCAGAAGGGCTTCCAATCTATTGAACCTCTCCGACCATTTAAGGTCTAACTCGTCAATCCTGGAATCTGCTGAGGATTTGTGAGATTGAGGTGGCGATTTAGAAGACTTTTCTTCACCGGGTGTTTAGCGGAAGTTTTCTTTTCCTGAGGGTTGGGTTTCTTCTTTTTCTTGTCAGAACTCAAACCCGGGGATTTCACTACCCTCTGGGCGTCCACTGCTCCCACTACCGTCACAGAGGACGGGTCGATGAGAGAGGAACTGGCTGAGTCTTTGCTAGGTGTATCGGAAGACTTTTTAAGTTCTCGCTTTTCCTTCTTCAGCCTATAGCTAGGCGTGGACAACTGTAAGCGTTGTTCTTCCGTGAGGGAGTTACAAGCAGGGCAGTCATTATGTGATATACAAGGGTCTGAGCCTTTACTTTTTTCTCTGCATCTAGCACAGTAACTATGGCTGTCGAAACTGGCCATGATATGTCCACAGGTCCCGTGTTTCTGGCTAGGAGAAGACATAATGAACTGATAGAATTGCGAAATAAGATACAAACGTTCTATGAACTCCCACAAGAATGTTTATATAACTTCCGAAATACTTCTTGAAGATAAAGTGACAATATTCCAAAAAACAATTTACTGTAAAAAACTCTGTGTACACAACGCACGCGCCAAACAAAAAAGATGCTATGACGTCACACTGTCTAGACAGGAAGGAAGTACTACACGCCACCTGGCGAGTGCACAGTGCTGGGCCGGCTTAGCCGGTGGAAACACAGGACGTCTTTTTCTGACGTTTGGCAAGCTGGTCCGCGCCGACCGGATAAGCATCGGTCCATTGCATAGGATGTATTAACACAATAAAATCATATTTTTATTTCTATGTGATAATAACTACACGACATGGCATCAGCAGGACTAAAGAGAAAAGCCTGCGGCCATTTAATGGCTGCCTTTGATGGTAAGAAGATATTAACACAATAAAAAGTCGTTTTCGGTCCTGGATTTGAACTCACTTTATTTCAAACAATGTTAGCAAATAATTCACAATATATCTGTGACCAAAATATGTATAAGATATTAGGTAGTTTTACTCCCAAACTGCAAATTTAATAAGTGAATTAAATTATTATAAGTTAATACCCTATCCAATGGACATTTGCTAATCCGGTCGGTGCAGACGGGCCTGCCATATGACAGAAAAGTCATCCGCTGTTTCCACCAGCTGGCCGGTCCAACTGTACATTTGCCAGGTGGCGCAACGTACTTCCTTCCTGTCTAGACAACCTGACGTCATAGCATCTTTTTCGTTGTTTAAACCTATGAAACCCCTAGTAAGCTGATAGCGGGGTCGGTGGGAGGGCCTTGCCTGTCCATTGGACAGGGTATTAACTTATAAAAATTTAATTTACTTTTTGTAATTTTATTGTTAAAACATCCTATCCAATGGACAATTGAAAGATAACTACCGCTTGGTTGGTGGATAAACTAGAGGAATGCTTTTGCTAACAAAAGCGAAGCGTCCCTGAGAGTTTAAAATGCCTTGTGGTTTTAATAAGCATACTGTAAAGCTAAGAATGCACAAAGGTGCACCGTACTGTTACATAAACCAACCCATTTAATGATATCATGAGAGGGAAAATCCTACAAAGGTCTTCTTTCATTAACATAAACAAGTGTTGTAGACATAGACCAGCTGGAGAAAGTGTTGTAGATTGGAAAAAGCATATATTATGCTTTTTTGAGGAAATGTCCTATTCTAATTAAAACATTAAGCCAAGCCTACTAAATATGCTTGTAGTAATATTCTGATGTGTATATTTCACACTGTTTAAGTGTTAAGGATAACTTAAGTAAATTTTGTGTAAATGCTACAAAGCATTTCAGTAATGAGTATTGATAACTTCATATATAACCATGTGTGCAAGTATGTATTGCTATTTAGATTGTCCACAGGGTTTTGCAATAGCTTTCAATACATTGTGAAAGCATAAAAGCAATAATAAAGGCAAAAGATATTTTATGACCCCAGTTTGACCCATACATGGGGGTCATGAGGTAAAACTAAACTAATTTCGACTGTCCAGATATGGTTTCCCAATACCTCTTAATACATTCCGAAGCTATAAAAGCAACAATGAAGGAGATATCAGGTAAAAACTCCAAAACAGCTATTTTTTACCCCAGTTTGACCCATAGGGGGGGGGGTCGGGCGGTAAAACTGACCGGCTACTTAGACTCTCCACATATGCTTTCCCAATACCTCTTAATACATTCTGAAGCTATAAAACCAACAATGAAAGAGATATAAGGCAAAAACTCCAAATGACCTATTTTATGAGCCCAGTTTCAGCCATAAAGGGGGGGGGGTCGGGAGGGGTCGGGGAACCGACCGGCTATTTGGATTCTCCACATATGCTTTCCCAATACCTCTTAATACATTCTGAAGCTATAAAAGAAACAATAACGGAAATATAATGCAACAAGAGGAGAGTGCCCGTGAACGGGCACTGTGTCAGCTGACTGAATGTTTTTGATTTGTGATGGTGATAATGAGAGGAAAGCATAATTATCAGGGAAAGGGCAGTACAGAAATACAGTAAATGGTAACTGAACAGTATGTTCGAAAGATATTCCGAAGCTGACAGAAGAAAAGGACAAAAAAGTTGTGCCCTGCAAATGATATTATGAAATAAAGTAACAAGGTAATTGTTTAAGTGTAAAAAGTAGGTTAAAAATATTTAAAGAAATACTATAAATGCAATATCCTCTTTCGACCATAAAGAAGGGGTCCAAAGGTCAAATCTGACCATAGCAAAAGATTCCCAGCCAAAGAATTTAGGATGGTTTACCATCCCAAACCTCTCGGACCAATAATAAGTGAGTCATAGGCACTTTTTAAGTTTGGCTATCCTTGTTTGACCTTGACGGAGGGGTCCAAGGTGAAATCCGACCACACAAAAAAATTCCCAGCCCATGATTTCCTGTAGCTTGTTTACCATCCCAAACCTGTAGGACCAATAATAAGCGAGTTCTAAGCAATTGTAAGTTTGGCTATCCTCAATTGACCTTGAAGGAGGGGTCCCAGGTCAAATCTGACCACACCAAAAGAATCCCAGCCCATGATTTCCTATATGTTGGTTTACCATCCCAAACCTCCAAGACCAATAATACGCGAGTTATAAGCACTTTAAGTTTGGCTATCTTCGTTTGACCTGGAAGGAGGGGTCTAAGGTGAAATCTGACCACACCAAAAGATTCCCAGCCCATGATTTTCTATAGGTTGGTTTTCCATTCCAAACCTCTAGGACCAATAATAGCGAGTTATAAGCACTTTTAAGTTTGGCTATCCTCATTTGACCTTGAAGGAGGGGTCCAAGGTGAAATCCGACCACACCAAAAAATTCCCAGCTCATGATTTTCTATAGGTTGGTTTTCATTCCAAACCTCTAGGACCAATAATAAGCGAGTTATAAGCACTTTTATGTTTGGCTATCCTCATTTGACCTTGAAGGAGGGTTCCAAGGTCAAATCGGACCATATTAACAGATTCCCAGCCCATGATTTCCTACAGGTTGGATACAATGATTTACTCAACAGTGAGAGCCTGAAAGAAGCTATTGCTCAGCTATGCCATGACATAGAGGTCTGCAATTTCACTATGTTATAGCTGACCAAAACGTCTGTGAATAACATATTTAACAAAATACTCTAAATGTAATAGTTTTCAAGTTACTACTGATTTACTCAAGAGTGAGAACCTCAAAGTAACTATTACTCAGCTATGCAATGAGCTACATGTCTGAATTTTTGCTCTGTTATAGCTGACCTAAAAGTAGGTGAACAACATATTTAAGCAAAATACTGTAAATGCCATAGTTTCCAAGTTACAACTGATTTACTCAATAGTGAGAACCTGAAAATAGCTATTGCTCCGCTATGCCATGAGCTATAGGTCTGTAATTTCACTATGTTATAGCTAACCCAAAAGTAGGTCAACAATATATTTTAACAAAATACTCCAAATGCAATATTTTTCAAGTTATAGCCGATTTACTCAACAGTCAGTGCCTGAGAATAGCTATTGCTCAGTTGTGCCATGAGCTACAGGTCTGTAATTTCACTATGTTATAGCTGACCCAAAAGTAGCTGAATAACATATTTAAACAAAATTCTGTAAAGGCAATAGTTTTCCAATTACAACTGATTTACTCAACAGTGAGAACTTCAAAGTAGCTATTACTCAGCTATGCAATGAGCCACAGGTCTGGAACTTCACTATGTTATAGCTGACCCCAAAATAGGTGAATAACATATTGCAACAAAATACTCTAAATGCAATAGTTTCCAAGTTATAAGTGATTTACTCAACAGTGATAACCTAAAAGTAGCTATTACTCAGGTATGCCATGAGCTACAGGTGTGAAATTTTACTATGTTATAGCTGACCCAAAAGTAGCTGAATAACATATTTATACTAAATTCTCTAAATGCAATAGTTTTCAAATTATAAGTGATTTGCTCAACATTGAGAACTTCAAAGTAGCTATTACTCAGCTATGCAATGAGTCACAGGTCTGGAACTTCACTATGTTATAGCTGACCCCAAAATAGGTGAATAACATATTGAAACAAAATACTCTAAATGCAATAATTTCCAAGTTATAAGCGATTTACTCAACAGTGATAACCTCAAAGTAGCTATTACTCAGCTATGCCATGAGCTACAGGTCTGAAATTTTACTATGTTATAGCTGACCCAAAAGTAGGTGAACAACATATTAAGCAAAATACTGTACATGCAATAGTTTTCAAGTTACAACTGATTTACTCAATAGTGATGACCTAAAAGTAGCTATTACTCAGCTATGCCATGAGCTACAGGTCTGAAATTTTACTATGTTATAGCTGACCCAAAAGTAGCTGAATAACATATTTATACTAAATTCTCTAAATGCAATAGTTTTGCAATTACAACTGATTTACTCAATAGTGAGAACCTCAAAGTAGTTATTACTCAGCTATGCAATGAGCTACAGGTCTGAAATTTTACTATGTTATAGCTGACCCAAAAGTAGGTGAACAACATATTTAAGCAAAATACTGTAAATGCAATAGTTTTCAAGTTACAACCGATTTACTCAATAGTGATGACCTAAAAGTAGCTATTACTCAGCTATGCCATGAGCTACAGGTCTGAAATTTTACTATGTTATAGCTGACCCAAAAGTAGCTGAATAACATATTTATACGAAATTCTGTAAATGCAATAGTTTTCCAATTACAACTGATTTACTCAATAGTGAGAACTTCAAAGTAGCTATTACTCAGCTGTGCCATGACCTACAGATCTGAAATTTCACTATGTTATAGCTGGCCCAAAAGTAGCTGAATAACATATTTATACGAAATTCTCTAAATGCAATACTTTTGCAATTACAACTGATTTACTCAATAGTGAGAACCTCAAAGTAGTTATTACTCAGCTATGCAATGAGCTACAGGTCTGAAATTTTACTATGTTATAGCTGACCCAAAAGTAGGTGAACAACATATTTAAGCAAAATACTGTAAATGCAATAGTTTTCAAGTTACAACCGATTTACTCAATAGTGATGACCTAAAAGTAGCTATTACTCAGCTATGCCATGAGCTACAGGTCTGAAATTTTACTATGTTATAGCTGACCCAAAAGTAGCTGAATAACATATTTATACGAAATTCTGTAAATGCAATAGTTTTCCAATTACAACTGATTTACTCAATAGTGAGAACTTCAAAGTAGCTATTACTCGGCTATGCCATGACCTACAGATCTGAAATTTCACTATGTTATAGCTGGCCCAAAAGTAGCTGAATAACATATTTATACGAAATTCTCTAAATGCAATAGGTTTTAAGTTACAAGTAATTTACTCAATAGTGAGAACTTCAAAGTAGCTATTACTCAGCTATGCAATGAGCCACAGATCTGAAACTTCACTATGTTATAGCTGATCCCAAAATAGGTGAATAACATATTGAAACAAAATACTCTAAATGCAATAGTTTCCAAGTTATAAGCGATTTACTCAACAGTGATAACCTAAAAGTAGCTATTACTCAGCTATGCCATGAGCTACAGGTCTGAAATTTTACTATGTTATAGCTGACCCAAAAGTAGCTGAATAACATATTTATACGAAATTCTCTAAATGCAATAGTTTTCAAGTTATAAGCGATTTACTCAACAGTGATAACCTAAAAGTAGCTATTACTCAGCTATGCCATGAGCTACAGGTCTGAAATTTCACTATGTTATAGCTGACCCAAAAGTAGCTGAATAACATATTTATACGAAATTCTCTAAATGCAATAGTTTTTAAGTTACAAGTGATTTTACTCATGATGGAAGTTACTGAAAAGCCCAAAAGTAGCTATTACTCACTTAGCTATTGAGACAGGCACCCAACTTACTCACCATATTGTAGCTATGCAAAAAGTAGCTGAATAACATATTTTAACAAAATGCTCTAAATGCAACACTTTTCAAGTTATAAATGATTTTGTGCATGATTTCATGAATTTTAATGCATTAAAAATTATTAAAAAAATTTATTAAAAAAAAAGTAAGACAGATCCAGGTCTCATACTCACACAAGAGAATCTACCTGTGGCCTAGTACATATATGCAAGATATGAGAGAAATCCCTGCAATAGTCACTGAGAAAATTGTGATTAAGTGTTGAAATTTTTACACTTTTGGTGGGGGTACCCCCCTTGTAATGTCTCTAGCAAACAGACGAACAGACAGATTTGCATGCCTTGAACAATTTTTCATCCTCGATAGATAAGGTATCTTTTAAAAAAAACAGTACGTCTCTAGGCCTTGTAGTTTTGGAGGAGAAGTTGTTCACGCGGACGCGTACGCGTACGCCCACGCCGCAGAGTGACGACATAATGTCAGCTGACTGATAAGTCAGCTGACATAAAAACTCCAAAGCAACTGTATTATGACCCCAGTTTGACCCATAGGGGGGGGGGGGGGGGGGGGGGGGGGTCAGGGGATAAAACTGACAGGCTATTTAGATTCTCCACATATGCTTTCCCAATACCTTTTAATACACTCTGAAGCTAGAAAAGCAATGATAAAGGAGATATAAGGCAAAAACTCCAAAGCAGCTATTTATGACCCCAGTTTGGCCCATAAGGGGGGGGGGGGGGTCGGGGGGTAAAACTGAGCGGCTATTTAGACTCTCCACATATGCTTTCCCAATACCTCTTAATACATTCTGAAGCTATAAAAGCAACAATAAAGGAGATATAAGGCAAAAACTCAAAATCAGCTATTTTATGACCCCAGTTTGACCCATAAAAGGGGTTGGGGGGGTGGGTAAAACTGACCAGCTATTTAGACTCTCCACATATGCTTTCCCAATACCTCTTAATACATTCTGAAGGTATAAAAGCAACAATAAAGGAGATATAAGGCAAAACTCTAAAGCAACTATTTTATGACCCCAGTTTGACCCATAAGGGGGGGTCGGGGGATAAAACTGACAGGCTATTTAGATTCTCCACATATGCTTTCCCAATACCTCTTAATACATTCCAAAGCTATAAAAGCAATGATAAAGGAGATATAAGGCAAAAACTCCAAAGCAGCTATTTATGACCCCAGTTTGGCCGATAAGGGGGGGTCGGGGGATAAAACTGACCGGCTATTTAGACTCTCCACATATGCTTTCCCAATACCTCTTAATACATTCTGAAGCTATAAAAGCAACAATTAAGGAGATATAAGGCAAAAACTCAAAATCAGCTATTTTATGACCCCAGTTTGACCCATAAGGGGGGTCGGGGGGTAAAAAAAGTAGGTTAAAAATATTTAAAGAAATACTATAAATGCAATATCCTCGTTCGACCATGAAGAAGGGGTCCAAAGGTCAAATCTGACCATACCAAAAGATTCCCAGCCAAAGAATTTAGGATGGTTTACCATCCCAAACCTCTCGGACCAATAATAAGTGAGTCATAGGCACTTTTTAAGTTTGGCTATCCTTGTTTGACCTTGAAGGAGGGGTCCAAGGTCAAATCCGACCACACAAAAAAATTCCCAGCCCATGATTTCCTGTAGCTTGTTTACCATCCCAAACTTGTAGGACCAATAATAAGCGAGTTCTAAGCAATTGTAAGTTTGGCTATCCTCAATTGACCTTGAAGGAGGGGGTCCCAGGTCAAATCCGACCACACCAAAAGATTCCCAGCCCATGATTTTCTATAGGTTGGTTTTCCATTCGAAACCTCTAGGACCAATAATAAGCGAGTTATAAGCATTTTAAGTTTGGCTATCCTCATTTGACCTTGAAGGAGGGGTCCAAGGTGAAATCCGACCACACCAAAAAATTCCCAGCTCATGATTTTCTATAGGTTGGTTTTCATTCCAACCTCTAGGACCAATAATAAGCGAGTTATAAGCACTTTTATGTTTGGCTATCCTCATTTGACCTTGAAGGAGGGTTCCAAGGTCAAATCGGACCATATTAACAGATTCCCAGCCCATGATTTCCTACAGGTTGGATACAATGATTTACTCAACAGTGAGAACCTGAAAGAAGCTATTACTCAGCTATGCAATGAGCTACATGTCTGAATTTTTGCTCTGTTATAGCTGACCTAAAAGTAGGTGAACATATTTAAGCAAAATACTGTAAATGCAATAGTTTTCAAGCTACAACTGATTTACTCAATAGTGAGAACCTGAAAATAGCTATTGCTCCGCTATGCCATGAGCTATAGGTCTGTAATTTCACTATGTTATAGCTAACCCAAAAGTAGGTGAACAATATATTTTAACAAAATACTCCAAATGCAATATTTTTCAAGTTATAGCTGATTTACTCAACAGTCAGTGCCTGAGAATAGCTATTGCTCAGTTGTGCCATGAGCTACAGGTCTGTAATTTCACTATGTTATAGCTGACCCAAAAGTAGCTGAATAACATATTTGCACAAATTTCTGTAAAGGCAATAGTTTTCCAATTACAACTGATTTACTCAACAGTGAGAACTTCAGAGTAGCTATTACTCAGCTATGCAATGAGCCACAGGTCTGGAACTTCACTATGCTATAGCTGACCCCAAAATAGGTGAATAACATATTGCAACAAAATACTCTAAATGCAATAGTTTTCAAGTTATAAGTGATTTACTCAACAGTGATAACCTAAAAGTAGCTATTACTCAACTATGCCATGAGCTACAGGTCTGAAATTTTACTATGTTATAGCTGACCCAAAAGTAGCTGAATAACATATTTATACTAAATTCTCTAAATGCAATAGTTTTCAAATTACAAGTGATTTACTCAACATTGAGAACTTCAAAGTAGCTATTACTCAGCTATGCAATGAGTCACAGATCTGGAACTTCACTATGTTATAGCTGACCCCAAAATAGGTGAATAACATATTGCAACAAAATACTCTAAATGCAATAATTTCCAAGTTATAAGCGATTTACTCAACAGTGATAACCTAAAAGTAGCTATTACTCAGCTATGCCATGAGCTACAGGTCTGAAATTTTACTATGTTATAGCTGACCCAAAAGTAGGTGAACAACATATTTAAGCAAAATACTGTAAATGCAATAGTTTTCAAGTTACAACTGATTTACTCAATAGTGATGACCTAAAAGTAGCTATTACTCAGCTATGCCATGAGCTACAGGTCTGAAATTTTACTATGTTATAGCTGACCCAAAAGTAGCTGAATAACAAATTTATACTAAATTCTCTAAATGCAATAGTTTTGCAATTACAACTGATTTACTCAATAGTGATAACCTCAGTAGTTATTACTCAGCTATGCAATGAGCTACAGGTCTGAAATTTTACTATGTTATAGCTGACCCAAAAGTAGGTGAACAACATATTTAAGCAAAATACTGTAAATGCAATAGTTTTCAAGTTACAACTGATTTACTCAATAGTGATGACCTAAAAGTAGCTATTACTCAGCTATGCCATGAGCTACAGGTCTGAAATTTTACTATGTTATAGCTGACCCAAAAGTAGCTGAATAACATATTTATACTAAATTCTCTAAATGCAATAGTTTTGCAATTACAACTGATTTACTCAATAGTGAGAACCTCAAAGTAGTTATTACTCAGCTATGCAATGAGCTACAGGTCTGAAATTTTACTATGTTATAGCTGACCCAAAAGTAGGTGAACAACATATTTAAGCAAAATACTGTAAATGCAATAGTTTTCAAGTTACAACTGATTTACTCAATAGTGATGACCTAAAAGTAGCTATTACTCAGCTATGCCATGAGCTACAGGTCTGAAATTTTACTATGTTATAGCTGACCCAAAAGTAGCTGAATAACATATTTATACAAAATTCTCTAAATGCAATAGTTTTCCAATTACAACTGATTTACTCAATAGTGAAAACTTGAAAGTAGCTATTACTCAGCTATGCAATGAGCCACAGATCTGAAACTTCACTATGTTATAGCTGATCCCAAAATAGGTGAATAACATATGAAACAAAATACTCTAAATGCAATAGTTTCCAAGTTATAAGCGATTTACTCAACAGTGATAACCTAAAAGTAGCTATTACTCAGCTATGCCATGAGCTACAGGTCTAAAATTTTACTATGTTATAGCTGACCCAAAAGTAACTGAATAACATATTTATACGAAATTCTCTAAATGCAATAGTTTTTAAGTTACAAGTGATTCTACTCATGATGGAAGTTACTGAAAAGCCCAAAAGTAGCTATTACTCACTTAGCTATTGAGACAGGCACCCAACTTACTCACCATATTGTAGCTATGAAAAAAGTAGCTGAATAACATATTTTAACAAAATGCTCTAAATGCAACACTTTTCAAGTTATGAATGATTTTATGCATGATTTCATGAAGTTTAATGCATTAAAAATTATTAAAAAAATTTATTAAAAAAAAGTAAGACAGATCCAGGTCTCATACTCACACAAGAGAATCTACCTCTGGCCTAGTAGATATATGCAAGATATGAGAGAAATCCCTGCAATAGTCACTGAGAAAATTGTGATTAAGTGTTGAAATTTTCACACTTTTGGTGGGGTACCCCCCTTGTAATGTCTCTAGCAAACAGACGAACAGACAGATTTGCATGCCTTGAACAATTTTTCATCCTCGATAGATAAGGTATCTTTTAAAAAAAACAGCACGTCTCTAGGCCTTGTAGTTTTGGAGGAGAAGTTGTTCACGCGGACGCGTACGCCCACGCCGCAGAGTGACGACATAATGTCAGCTGACTGACAAGTCAGCTGACATAAAAACTGTTTTTGATCATGTGACCTTCATAAAGGTCAAAGGTCAAATTTTAGCATGCAGAAAAATTTTCCCATGCCTAAGGTATATAACTGCCAAATATGGTTTGAAACCTTCTAATAATAAGGGAGATATTCAAGGGAGACCATAATGTGGCGGCGGCGGCGAGGAAACTGAGGTGAAAACAAAGAAGCGCCCTTTCAGGGACGCTTAATTACTAGGGACTTAAGTGAACTCATAAATGATAACAAAATTTTCTCTGGGCTAGGTTGACTCAGAGTCAGGAAACCTGTAGGCCTATGGTCAGTTAGTAGTACCTGGTTACCAGGGCTTTTACAGCCCCCCCTTTTTACAGGCCTGCTCTGAGAGATTAGTTCATTCCAGGGCAAATATTCCTCCGGAAGGAAGCACTTAACGGTTTTTTTAATCTTTTTTTCCGTTTCATGAACTATTTACACTATGTACATATATACAAATCTCCTCCATAAAAAGACTATTGATGAATCTGCTGAGCAGCCACTACTGCGCCCAAGTGAAAAAGCTCTGAATCAGCCAAAGCCACATCTGATGATCCCCTGGTGATGACCCTGTTATGATTTGGATGGTGTGCATTAGAATTCGCGAGTTCAGAGATTAAGCACATGGATACCTGATCCTTCAAATAGAACTGTGTAGAGGTGTTATGTGACTTCCAGTGGCAGGTTGATAAGATTTGTTCTAAGGAACTCCTGTCTCGAAGGCCTTAGAAGCAGAAAAGGCCCTGAAATCATGGGCTTTAACCTGATACAAGGTGAGGGTCTCCTGAACAAAAAGCTCATAACATAGGATCACAGTCTGCTTGATCCAAGAGGAGATAGTGTCAGGCGAGACGTCTTTGTCAAAACAAAAAGGCGACAAAGACTATCTCCTTGTACTGCCTAAGGTCTGGGGTCCGGTCCAAAACAAAAAGGCGACAAAGACTAACTCCTTGTACTGCCTAAGGTCTGAGGTCCGGTCCAAATCGTAGCGCAATGCTCTGACCGAACATAGGGACCTATCAGACTTGAGGCACTTATCCAACTTCCTGTCCTGGAAAAGGTACAGAAGGAAGTCAGCTCTTGACTTTATAGGGGGTGCCCTTAAGTCACACTGTTTACTAAGGCACCACTTTGTCAAAAAGGCCCACTTTACCTCAGATTGATCTAGTTGATCCTCTTTGAGCCTCGATTCATGCTGACACTGCTTCAGAGAAGCCCTGCCCCTTGACTGTTGAGGCTCTAGGAACCATCCATGCAGATTTAGGTTTGACAGATTCCTGTGTGGAGTCTGATTGAATGGTCGAGTGAGCAGCTTGGGCAGACACAGTGGGATCTGGCTGCACATGGCATGTTGGGCCATCCTGGAGCAATCTGAATGATTCTCCTGCATGGGTAGTCCTGCAACTTCTCCATGGGGATCTGGCTGGACATAGCATGTTTGGCCACCCTGGAGCAATCATAATGATTCTCCTGCATGGGTAGTCCTGCAACTTCACCACTTTACCCAACATGGGTACTGGTGGGAAGGCATATGGGTCCAGATCCTCCCATGGCAGACTCAGTGCACTGAATACCCAGGCCAGTGGGGTCTGGAACTGGTGACACAAACTGAGCCAGTTTGTTGTTGAACCTTGTAGAAAATAGGTCTGTCTGAGGTTGGTGCCACCTGTTGAATATTGCCTGGAAGCCACTCTGTTTGAATGGTCTGGCCTAACCTGGATAGCTTGTCTGCTACCACATTCAGCTGGCCTGGAATGTGTCGGGCTTTGAGTGTAACCTGCTTTCTGGAACACCAGGTCAGGATTCTCCACAGAAGGGGCATATAGAGTGCCAGACTTCATCCCCCTTCTTTTTTATGTAGGCAACCACTGTAGTGTTGTCTGTGGCAATGAAAACTATGTTGTTCTTGGAATTCTTTTAGGACCAAAAAGACCGCATCTAGTTCCAGGTAGTTTATGTGTAGCTTCCTTTCTGGAATGGACCAGGTTCCCCTTGCAGTGTGTTCGTTTAAGTCAGAGCCCCCCACCCTTCTTTTGATGCATCTGTAATGATCTGCAAAGCATGTTTTAGTGGGTGTAATGGGTGATCTTCAAGCACATTACTTTCCTCCAGCCACCATTTCAGATGAGGATGGAGCAATCTGGGAATGGTTATCACCTTTTCTAGTGACTCTGGGACCCTCCAATTGTTTTTCAGGTGCCACTGTATGGGCCTCAAATGGAGTCGACCTAGGTGGACCTGTTTTTCTGTGGCTGTTAACAGACCTATGAGGGACATCAGCTGCCAGCCCGGACAGCTCGGCCCAGTCAATAAATCATCGACCTTTGCTGTAAGGGTCTGCCAATGCTATTGGATGGTTCTGACTTTGCCCTCTTTCAGGTCGAATTCGCAGCCTACAAAGTAAAAAACTTGTTTGGGGTCCAGCTCTGATTTCTCCATGTTGACTAGTCAACTTAGTTCCTGACAAATAGTTACTGGAGCCTGTGTATGCTGGAGACAAGTTTGGTGGGGTCTGGCCCAGACCAACCAGTCGTCCAGGTACTGGTGGATTCTTATACCCTTCTGTAAAGCCACCAGTTTGACCACTTTGGCCACTACAGTGAACTCCATGGGTGTTGTTGACAGACCAAAGGGTGGAGCTGATAGGTCTGACCTTAAGTATTTTCTGGACTGACTCTGAATGGTTATATGGAAGTAGGTGTCCTTGAAGTCCATGGACATAACCCACTCATCTGTCTGGAGGGAGGTTCTGATTGTCTTTGATGTCTCCATTTTGCATTTCTCTGCCTTGAGGAATTCGTTGAGATTGCCGAGATCTAGTACAGGCCTCCACTGGTTGTTTTTGGGACCAAAAATAGCTGGTTGTAAAACTCCAGGGATTCTCGATTTTTGACCATCTCTACTGCATTTTTGCTCGTAAGCTGATGTAATGCATCTAGAAGGTAGAGGTTCCTGTGAGGATTGACATAGCAGCTTATGATGATCGGTGACCTTGTTAAGTTTGGTCTGGTCCAGAAGGGGCGGATGTAGTCCTCTTTCAGCATTTGTAAGATCTTTGGTCCGGCCCCCAAGGCTTCCCAAGATTCCCAAAACTGGTTTAGTTTGGCCCCTACAGGCAGATTTTGTGCAACAGTTTGGGCATTTGGTACATGTTTGACAGAACAGAATTGATCAACACAGGAAACATTGTTCACATATTTTAACTAGACCTATGCATTGGAGAACCGATGCAAATCTGTATCCACCGGAAAGACAACTCACCAAAGCTAGTGAACCATCGTTTGACCTTGAAGGAGGGGCCAAAGGTCAAATCTGACATCAGAAGATTCCCAGCCCACAGTATCCTGCAAGTTGGTTTTACATTGCAAACCTGTAGGATCAATCATAAACGAGTTATAAACAATTTTTAAGTTTGGCTGAAGGAGGGCTCAAGGTGAAATCTGACCACATCAGAAGATTCCCAGGCCATGATTTCCTATAAGGTGGTTTCACATTGCAAACCTCTAGGACCAATAATAAGCAAGTTATAAGCACTTTTAAGTTTGGCTATCCTCGTATGACCTTGAAGGAGGGGGTCCAAGGTCAAATCTGACCACCTCAAAAGATTCCCAGCCCATGATTTCCTATAAGTTCCTTTGCCATCCCAAACATCTAGGACCAATAATAAGTGAGTTATAAGCATTTTTAACTTTGGCTATCCTCGTTTGACCTTGAAGGAGGGGTCCAAGGTCAAATCCGACCACACCAGAAGATTCACAGCCCATGATTTCCTATAGATTGGTTTACCATCCCAAACCTCTAGGACCAATATTAAGCGAGTTATAAGCACTTTTAAGTTTGTCTATTCTCACTTGACCTTGAAGGAGAAGTTCAAGGTCAAATACGGCCATACCAGAAGATACCCAGTTCACGATTTCCTATAGGTTGATTTACCAGTCCAAATCTCTTGGACGATTAATAAACGAGTTATAAGCACTTTTAACTTTGGCTATCCTCGTTTGAGCTTGAAGTGGGGGCCCAAGGTCAAATCCAACCACACCATACCAGCCATATGGCCATACCAGAAGATTCCCAGTCCATGATTTCATATAGGTTGCTTTACCATCCCAAACTTCTTGGACCTATAGTATGCGATTTATAAGCACTTTTAAGTTTGGTTATCCTCTTATGACCTTGAAGGAGGGGTCCAAGGTCAAATCTGACCACAGATTCCCAGCCCATGATTTCCTATAAGTTGCTTTACCATCCCAAACCTCTAGGACCAATAATAAGCGAGTTAGAAGCACTTTTAAGTTTGGCTATCCTCGTATGACCTTGAAGGAGGGGTCCAAGGTCAAATCTGACCACATCAAAAGATTGCCAGCCCATTATTTCCTATAGGTTCGTTTACCACCCCAAACCTCTACAGTGTTCATTTTACTACGCGTTTCCGCGTCTTTTGTCGCTATACTGGGGCGAAAAGACGCGTACACGTTATGATCCCGAGTCGCGGTGACGCATAAATCTTGCATTATCGCCCACGTTTTCGCTGTAAATATTGGGAAAATTAGATGAATTTTGTTTAAAAATCAAATAAAAGGACACATATATTGTCTTTTTAACCCAATTCCTCCATGTTTCCTTGCTTCTAAATGCCTTAATTTGATTGGTTGAGCGGAAACGGCACTGTCCAATCATACTTCGTTTAACAAAAATTCAGTATTTATCAACAGAAAACACGTTTATAGTAAGTGATTTAAACTCACCAGTAGCTGTAAATTTCCACTTTTTTCATAGTTTTGTTAAATATATATAGAAATAAATATCTATTGCACAACAAGATTTTATTATCCAGCTTTTTAATATTTTCACTTTTTAAAGTTTATTTTTGCATAATGCACTCTTACAAGTGACTTCAAAGACAATTGTTAACAGGTAACAACAAACATTTTAAACTACTGTGGGACAAACTTGAAAAGTTGCATCTATGTTAATAACAAATTTTCGGCTGGAAAAAAGTTAAATAATAATTTAACTTAAACTTTACATGGTATGTTATTGCTTTAAAACCAGTTTTTTTTTTCAAATGAGATAAAAACAACTCCCTGAGTGAACCTATGTGAAGGTGAGTTAATTTTTTTTTCTAGTTTTAGATAGAGCAGGGTTTGACCATATTTATTCAAACAAAAAAAAAACAAAAAATGAAAAAAAAATCAGTAAAAAATACTTTAATTATTGCAAATCATGTACATCATAGGAAATCTTGTACATCATGCGGACTACAAATATGTCTTGAATTGAAATAAAGTTTTTTTCACAGTGAGTAGACTTGAATTTGATTTAGTATTGCAAATTCACTTTGAAGATAGACTAATAGTACTTTTTTTCTCCTCTCTCCTATTTAAGTCAATTTGCTCAACTGTAAGGTTAATTTTTGTCATTTGACTCATTGCATTTACTAAATGTCCCACCAAAATTTAGTAAAGGAGTCATTTGACTCAAGTAGCTCCAACTCTAGAATGAATACTGCCTCTAGGACCAATAATAAAGGAGTTATAAGCACTTTTAAGTTTGGCTATCCTCATTTAACCTTGAAGGAGGGGTCCAAGGTCAAATCTGACCACATCAGAAGATTCGCAGCACATGATTTCCTATAGGTTGGTTTCACATTGCAAACCTGTAGGACCAATAATAAGGGCGATATAACCACTTTTAAAGTCCACTATGTGGGTTACTTAGGCACTCTGTGGATGACCTTGAATTAAGAGCTTCAAGGTCAAATGTCTGCTAGGTTGTGGAGGAATATATATATGTTATACATAATACATATCACCTATGAAGACATTCAACCTTCTACCTGCCAGCCAGTAGAAAAATGTAGATAATTGTCCGCGGCAGCTATCTTGTTTTTCAGAATGAGGCTAATTTCCTTCCCAGAGGAGCTTACCCCCAAATGAAGATATCCAGCAAATTTGGTGAACTGATGTAGTGTCATTGTTTTAATCCAGATAGCAGTTGCTTCTCACTAGCATCATATTGGCCATGGAAACAAAAACAAAGTCAGATAAATGTTCCATGGCCTTGGCCATACACTGTGTGATTCGGGCAGTAAAGTTCATCAGGTACTGTAGCTCTTCTGTAGCGGTTGTTTCTTTGTCTCTGCAACGGGCACAGTAAGCATTGGAATCGAACCCCACAATTAAATGTTCATAAAGACCTCTTTTTTGGCCCAGGTGAAGCCATAATGAACTATAAGTGTCTATCAACAGTTTACAGTAAAATACAGTTCAAATTATGCAAATAAGACACAATTCTTCACTGTGAAAACATTTACAAAAATCTGTCTGCACATTACACACGCCAAATGAAAAAGATGCCATGTGGTCACCCTGTAGACAGGAAGGAAGTACGATGCACCACTTGGGGAATGCATAGTGGGACCGGCCAGCTGGTGGAAACACAGGACGACTTTTCCTGTCATTTGGCGGGCCGGTCTCCACCTACCGGATTAGCAATTGTCCATTGGATAGGATGTATTAACGCAATAAAAATAACACTTTTCCAGATATCTGAATAAACACTGTTTAAAGTACGGTGGCCATATGAAAATGAGGAAGGAGAACATAGGTCATAGAGCATGAGATAGGGCAACACCTAGTGAGTCCCAGTCTGTAGACACTAAGCACTCTGTTTTCTAGAGTTGGGCTGCTTGTGAGGGGAGTATCCCAATAGACAATGAGTTTTAATGGAACGCTATTGTGCCTCAATAAAATAAACACTATTAAGTATTCCATATTGAGATTCTCACTAATTTGGATCTGCAAAAGTATAAAATATCACAATTTCGGATAAAAAGATATCAAAATAATAGTAATTGTACAATAGGTTTCAAACATACAATATAACAGATTTTTACCACCAAAGTATGCAGTTATAAGTACAAGCCAATGTCTGGTTACATGGTCTTAGTTGTAATTATATATGATCAAGGCATTTTACAATGGAATACATGGACATATAAAAAGCCTGGAATGTCTCACCAATATGGAGAGTCAGATTATTGCAGAGAACACTTTGTTTACATGTTACCAAATCACAAGGATGAGTGTTTTTAGATTCAGAACAGTTTGTTTACTTCTTACCAGAACACAAAGATGGGTGTTTTTAGGAACAGAACAGCATGTTTACTTATTACCAGGACACAAAGATTAGTGTTTTAAGGAAGAGAACAGTTTGTTTACATTTAACCAGAGTACGTAGATGAGTATTTTAAGGAACAGAACAGCTTGTTTACTTGTTACCAGAGCACATAGGTGAGTGTTTAAAGGAATGGAAGAAAATGTTTACACCACAAATTAACTTTTTACAGAGAAAACATTGAGTACCATTGACTGCATTAATAAATATGTTTTGTCCTTCTGCTTTAAATATTTTAGCAAACAGTTAGTCTCATGAAAATTTCAAAAATATAAAAACAAGGCAAATGTATACACTAACATACAGTATGATTAAAGAACTAAAACAAGCTCACCAACACAGTGAGTATATAACATAATAATTAGAGATAAAGTGTCCACGGTATAACAACTAGGGTGAAGTGGTTGGCAGAATGCCAACCACAGAGTCGAATCTTAGGACAGCAGTGGGTGTTGAAATCTATAAACTTGGTATTATCGCCCGCAAGACGGAGTGAGGTGCGGTGACAGTAAAATATTGCTGGATTATATATTTGTAAAATATTGTTAGAAACACCATTGTAGCCTCACGTTTTCATCACTCTGTGGGTGTACAACTACCAGCATTTGATATTTTATTTGTTTTAAATATTGCGAGAAGACAGAGTGAGGTGCGGCGACAGTAAAATATATTGCTGGATTATATATTTGTAAAATATTGTTAGAAACCCCATCGTAGCCTCACGTTTTCATCACTCTGTGGGTGTACAACTACCAGCATTTGATATTTTATTTGTTTTAAATATTGCGAGAAGACAGAGTGAGGTGCGGCGACAGTAAAATATATTGCTGGATTATATATTTGTAAAATATTGTTAGAAACACCATTGTAGCCTCACGTTTTCATCATTCTGTGGGTGTACAACTACCAGCATTTGATATTTTATTTGTTTTATATATTGCGAGAAGACAGAGTGAGGTGCGGTGACAGTAAAATATTGCTGGATTTTTCTTTGTAAAATGTTGTTAGAAACCCCATCGTAGCCTCACGTTTTCATCACTCTGTGGGTGTACAACTACCAGCATTTGATATTTTATTTGTTTTAAATATTGCGAGAAGACAGAGTGAGGTGCGGTGACAGTAAAATATTGCTGGATTATATATTTGTAAAATGTTGTTAGAAACCCCATCGTGATAACTTCTAGGACATACAAAACCGCCTTCTAGTGGTTGAATGTAGAACTACGGAGTTTGAATATTTTCATTGTCTCTGCCAGAGGTGTCCTCGATTTTGATTGGCTGAACCACAAATGTGTAGTACTACCGTGACGTCACTTCATTCATTAATTTCTTTGCGGTTTATTTGTTTGACAAATAACTGAGTACACGTAGATGGGCAGACAGCAATTTTACATTAACAGTGACTGCGTGATAAACCCTGCACTGGCCTGCAGACGAATAAATTAAATTGGGGTTTCACCTCTAGAAACCAGCAGACGAAACCGTTAAAAAAGACTCGTTCGAGTAGAAAATCACAATGGAAATACAATAGGTTCTAGGACATACGGGTCCTTGGAGAAAGCCAGACAAAGTACCAGACATGCTTTTAACTTCATAAAATATAACTTAATAAAGGCATTAAAAATCTTCAAAATGGCAGAGTGTATAATATACACCTTAATGTACAGATATGTGAAGAAATATTATACAGAATTTGGTATTTAAGGGCTTAAACGGCCAATTTAAAATCGTGGCCGCAACTCAGTACATAACTCGAATCAAAGATTCGACTAATAAAAATACAACAGATTTTAGATAAGCTTTATCACTTCTACAGTTGGAGCTCCAATAACCACCACACTAGAAGAGTAACACTCTGTTTGGGTTACAGAAGGTTCACAAAACAGTTTATAAAACAACAGACATCTGGCAGATATGAATTGAGTTTATAAAATATTTAAATAACAGAATGCCAGATTATGGAGATTCCACTTTATTTCTCAGTTCAACTTTGATTCTGATTAAAGAAGCTTTTTTGATTCTTACAGATTGTGAAAAAAACAAAATAGCATGAGAGATGCTTGAATCCCACAGTATAAAGGTGGGGAGACTTTCACAATACACAGTGTAAATTATGTAGAGGTGCAGGGAAAAAATGTAAGAGAGCAAATATATATGTAAAGACAAAGTCTCAAAACAAGGAAATTCATTAGGAAGGTGACAGCATTATTTGGTAAACTTAATTATTATGAAACAGTAACCTTTCTTAAAGTATAGCTGTCAAAGGAAGATTAAAATGAGTTAAAGTACATATTATCATCCGTTTCAGCAATCCATATAGCTTGGTGATAGAAATATGTTTCAGATATGACAGCAGAAAGTATTTTGGGAAAGCAAAATTCAAACACTACTCCAAGATCACACCTTAACATTACACGCCTACATGCCTCAATCAATGGCCCTAAAAAGTATCAACTTTCTATAAATTATGGTTTCCCAAATAGGGCCCAGACAAGACTGTTAAGTTCAAAGTTCCCATGCAAGGTGGAAGTCACATCAAGGTTAAACCAACATGTTGCACACCTACACCCCCACTAATTTCCCTACCAAGTATCACCTCTCTCTACACCTTATGGTTTGCAGATATAGCCCAGATAAGACGTTAAAGGTCATGGTCACTATGGCAAGGTCAAGGATCAAATCAAGGTCACACCATAATGCTGCACACCTACACCTCCCGACCAATGTCCCCACCAAGTATAAACTTCCTTCACTTTATGCTTTCTGAGACATAGCCTGGTCAAGATTATTGCTCCTGCCAACCCAGCCACACATCATGGGTGAAAACAATACCTTGAAATGAAAATAACAAGCATTCTGACGCATGCATTTATCTCCCGCCGTATAAATTAGATGTACTAAAGATAGTGGAATATAAATTTTCTTGTGAGATGGAGGCACATGTAGAAGTGAAAACAAGTTTAATGTTTGATTGCAATACTTTTAAAGACAAAAGGCATTTACTCACTTTAGTAGCTATTACTCTGCCATCCAAAGAGCTACAGTTCTGCAACTTTATTATGCAGTAGATCAACCCAATGTAGGTAAGGACGTATCTAGAAGAAATTGCCTATCTGTAACACTTTTAGAGATGAAAGATATTTACTTATTTTAGTAGCTATTACTCTGCTATCCAAAGAGCTACAGTTCTGCAACTTCACGATGTGGTAGATCACCCAAAAGTAGGTGAATGACTTATTTAGAAGAAATTGCCTACCTGTAATACTTTTAGAGATAAAAGACATTTACTCATTTTAGTAGCTATTACTCAGTTATCCAAAGAGCTACAGTTCTGCAACTTCACTATGTGGTAGATAACCCAAAAGTAGGTCAATGACTTATTTAGAAGAAATTGCCTACCTGTAATACTTTTAGAGATAAAAGACATTTACTCATTTTAGTAGCTATTACTCAGCTATCCAAAGAGCTACAGTTCTGCAACTTCACTATGTGGTAGATCACACAAAAGTAAGTGAATGATGTATTTAGAAGAAATTGCCTATGTGTAATATTTTTACAGATAAAAGACATTTACTCATTTTAGTAGCTATTACTCAGCTATCCAAAGAGCTACAGTTCTGCAACTTTACTATGTGGTAGATCACCCAAAAGTAGGTGAATGACTTATTTAGAAGAAATTGCCTACCTGTAATACTTTTAGAGATAAAAGACATTTACTCATTTTAGTAGCTATTACTCAGCTATCCAAAGAGCTACAGTTCTGCAACTTCACTATGTGGTAGATCACACAAAAGTAGGTGAATGACTTATTTAGAAGAAATTGCCTATGTGTAATATTTTTACAGATAAAAGACATTTACTCATTTTGGTAGCTATTACTCAGCTATCCAAAGAGCTACAGTTCTGCAACTTCACTATGTGGTAGATCACCCAAAAGTAAGTGAATGACTTATTTAGAAGAAATTGCCTACCTGTAATACTTTTAGAGATAAAATACATTTACTCATTTTAGTAGCTATTACTCAGCTATCCAAAGAGCTACAGTTCTGCAACTTCACTATGTGGTAGATCACACAAAAGTAGGTGAATGACTTATTTAGAAGAAATTGCCTATGTGTAATATTTTTACAGATAAAAGACATTTACTCATTTTGGTAGCTATTACTCAGCTATCCAAAGAGCTACAGTTCTGCAACTTCACTATGTGGTAGATCACCCAAAAGTAAGTGAATGACTTATTTAGAAGAAATTGCCTACCTGTAATACTTTTAGAGATAAAAGACATTTACTCATTTTAGTAGCTATTACTCAGCTATCCAAAGAGCTACAGTTCTGCAACTTCACTATGTGGTAGATCACACAAAAGTAGGTGAATGACTTATTTAGAAGAAATTGCCTATGTGTAATATTTTTACAGATAAAAGACATTTACTCATTTTGGTAGCTATTACTCAGCTATCCAAAGAGCTACAGTTCTGCAACTTCACTATGTGGTAGATCACCCAAAAGTAGGTGAATGACTGATTTAGAAGAAATTGCCTACCTATAATACTTTTAGTTTTTTATTTATTTTATTTATTTATTTGGGGTTTTACGTCGCTTTCAACACTGTACCGGTCATATCACGACGGGTAGTTGGAAGGGCAGAGGAAATCAGTACATACAGTTCGTTAGGGTTCTGTACTGTAAACTGCCGACCAAAGGCAAGCAACTACCAGCTTTACCACTTGAGGCCGTGCCGGGAATCGAACCCCGGCCTCAGAGGTGGGAGGCAAGAGTGTTACCACTCTGCCACCGTGGCCCCCATATAATACTTTTAGAGATAAAAGACATTTACTCATTTTAGTAGCTCTTGCTCAGCTATCTACTCACTTAGCTATTGACCTACATCTGCAAAAGCAACAAAAATATAAAGGACACAGGAAAGTAAGCTTTTGAAAAACTAGATGAATAACAAATGAAAAGATTTGCCTAACTTTGGTACTTGTGAAGGTATTTGACATTTATTTCCATCATAATTTTGCTACAAATAAGAAAATAGCTATTGCTCACTTATGACATGCAATGGAACCCCAAACGATATGCCATCTTATAGTTAAGGAAAAAGTAGCTGAACAACATATTTTAGGAAAATCCTGTAACTGCAGTAGTTTTTGAGTTACAATGGATTTACTCAACAGTCACAATTTCAAAGTAGCTATTACTCAGCTGTCCAGTGTGCAACAGGTTTGCAGCTTTACTATCTGATAGCTCTTCAAAAACTAGATGAATAACATATTTGAAAATATTTCCCTAACTTGAATACTTTTGAAGATATTTGAAATTTACTCATGTCATTATTTTGCTTCAAATAAGGAAATAGCTATTACTCACTTATGGCATGCAATAGAATCCCAAACTGTATGCCATCTTATAGTTAAGGACAAAGTAGCTGAATAACATATTTTAGGAAAATACTCTTAACTGCAATAGTTTTGGAGTTACAATGGATTTACTCAACAGTCACAATTTCAAAGTAGCTATTACTCAGCTATCCAATGTGCAACAGGTCTGAAACTTTACAATGTGATAGCTTACCAAAAACTAGATGAATAAGATATTGAAAAGAATTCCCTAACTTTAATACTTTTGAAGATATTTGACATTTGCTGATGTCATTATTTTGCTACAAATAGAAAATAGCTATTACTCACTTATGGCATGCAATAGAACCCCAAACTATATGGCATCTTATAATTAAGGACAAAGTAGCTGAACAACATATTTTAGGAAAATACTCTAACTGCACTAGTTTTGGAGTTACAATGGATTTACTCAACTGTAGAATTTCAAAGTAGCTATTACTCAGCTATCCAATGTGCAACAGATCTGACACTTTACTATGTGATAGCTTATAAAAAAGTAGATGAATAACATATTTGAAAAGAATTCCCTAACTTTAATACTTTTGAAGATATTTGACATTTACTTATATCATTATTTTGCTACAAATAAGAAAATAGCTATTACTCACTTATGGCATGCAATAGAACCCCAAACTATATGCCACCTTATAGTTAAGGACAAAGTAGCTGAACAACATATTTTAGGAAAATACTCTAACTGCACTAGTTTTGGAGTTACAATGGATTTACTCAACTGTAGAATTTCAAAGTAGCTATTACTCAGCTATCCAAGGTGCAACAGGTCTAAAACTTTACTATGTGATAGCTTACCAAAAAGTACATGGACAACATATTTGAAAAAGATTTCCCTAAGTTTAATACTTTTGAAGATATTTTACATTTACTTCTTCTGTTATTTAGCTACAAATGAGAAAATAGCTATTATTCGCTTATGGCATGCAATAGAACCCCAAACTATGTACCATCTTATAGCTAAGGACAAAGTAGCTGAACAACATATTTCAAGAAAAAACTCTAACTGCAATACTTTTTGAGTTATGAGTCCTTTACTCAAAATAGATAAAATTGCTATTACTCACTGATCTTTAGGCCTAAGTCTACAAAACAAAAAAATTTCAAGGGCATGAAAATTCATTAGGACAATTAATTTACAAAAAATCTGTAGCTATAGCAGTTTTGGAGAAATCTGCGTGACACACTAACGCATGCACCCACGCACGCACAGGATGCATTTTATAATCTCCCTCCCGGGCTAAAGCCCGGCGGGAGATAATAATCACAAGGCTGGTCCTGAAAGGTTATTTTCTTCACAGATACATGTCATGATATTCAGGTTAAGATAGTTGTTCAAAGACAAATGGGGCTATAATATGAATGTAAAACTAAGTTTAAATAACATAGTGGTCCAGTGTTTGTGCTTTAGTTGCTCACTCGGGGTTCAAATGTCTGATGAATGACATCCAGTTGTTCATACGTGTGTATTCTTTCCCTCAGATTGCGCACTGCCTCAACCAAACCCCGAATCTCAGGCTCATTGTGTCCTTCTGACAAAATGTACTGCTCAAAGTGAAACACACTGGTCTTACAGAGAGTGCTCTTCTTGTGGTGAGAGTCGACATAGAGTAACCTGGAAATACACATAGAGTAAGCTGGAAATACACATCACATACAGTTGCTTGTAAATACTTTTAACATATAGTAACATGGGAATACACAAAACATATATGTCCCCACTTGTTATACAGAGAGAGTGTTTCATGTGGCCAGAGTCCACTGATAGTAACCTGGGAATACATATACTTAGTTACCTGCAAAAAAGAATCAAGGAACAAAGTCTGTTGCCACTTTTTCCGACCGTGGTGAAAATCCCTACATTAGACTTTTGGGGTATAAGGGTAGCTTAAAATACTACTTGAAGATTATGCACTATCTTTATATACATGTACTTATAAAACAACAAATAAAATAGCAGCATTAATCAGTAAACTAAAAAATTTGGAAATTTAATAAGTAAATTAAATTTTTATAAGTTAATACCCTATCCAATGGACAATTGCTAATCCGGTCGGCACCAACCGGCCCGCCAAACGCCAGAAAAAGACGTCCTGTGTTTCCACCGGCTGGCCGGTCCGTAGTACTGTGCACTCCCCAGATGGCGCCTCGTACTTCCTTCCTGTCTAGACAACCTGACGTCATAGCATCTTTTTCGTTGTCTAAACCTCTTAGACCCCTAGTAAGCTGATAGCGGGGTCGGTGGGAGGGTCTTGTGTGTCCATTGGATAGGGTATTAACTTATAAAAATTTAATTTACTTATTAAATTTGCAATTTTACTGCGTTAATACATCCTATCCAATGGACAATTGCTGAATAACTACCGCATGGTCGGCGGGTAAGTTACTAGGGACTTATGTGAACTCACAAGTAATAGCAAATTTTAACCTACGGTCTAGGCTGACTTTGTCAGGAGACCTATAGGTCCAGGCCTGGGTTGACTTTAAGGTCAGGAAACCCTGCAAGGCCATGGTCGGTTGCCGGCAGCCGGTTACCCGGGGCTATACCGCCGTCGCCCCCCCCTTTTTTTGCAGACCTGCTCTGAGGTAGGGGAAGAGAGGGATGAGTTCAGTCCCAGAATGCAAATAAACCTCCCGAAGGAAGCAAACCACACTTAATTCTTATGTACATGAAGAACTGTTATGCACATATACAAATCTCCTCAATCTAAGGGCCACTTGTGGATCTGCTGAGCAGCCACTACCGAGCCCAATTGGTAAAGCTCTGAATCAGCCCAAGCCCAGCCCTTCATATAGAACTGTGTGAAGGTATTGTGACTTCAGTGGCAGGCTGACAAGATTGGATCTAAGGATACTCCCGACTGGAAGACCTTAGAAGCAGCAAAGACCCTGACATCATGGGCTTTAACCTGATGTTAAATGTGGGCCTCCTGGTCAGAGAGCTCATAACATAGGATCACAGTCTGCTTGATCCAAGAGGAGATAGTGGCAGGTGAGATGTCTTTGTTGAAACCTTTCTTAAAGGAGACAAAAACCACCTCCTTATTCTGCCTGATGTCTGAGGTCCTGTCCAAATAGTAGCACAATGCTCTGACCGGACAGAGGGACCTGTCAGACTTGAGGGATCTATCCAGAGTCGGGGCCAGAGCTGTTATAACCCCAGGGGCCACACTGGACACTCTATGGCCAGCTGATTCTAGGATAGAAAGCTGGGTGATGGATACAGGGACACCTTTGACCAATCGGATTGGTGTCCAATATATCAGTTTTGCCAGGCATGAATCTCACTTTTGCACTTGCCCGACCCAAGGGCCAAGAGGAATACCATCTTGAAGGTCAAATGCTTCAAGGGGGCCGCCTTGATTGGATCAAATGGAGTCTTAGCTGGTGCACGGCCAGTGAGGAGTTCCAGGAGGGTATGCCACTCCTGCCTTTGGGTCTGTCTCTGAGGAAACTATCCAGGAGACAAGCGAGATTTTCGTCCTTACTGATGTTGAAGGGTGAATTTCCCAGTTTATCAACAATGGGTGACCTATAACCATCAATGGTGCTGGGCTGTTTGCCAAGCATGTATCTCACTTCTACGCTTGCCCGAACCCAGGGCCAAGAGGAAAACTGCCTTGAAGGTCAAATGCTTCAAGGAGGCCTTTAACTGGTTCAAAATGAACCTTGTCAGCTGGTGCAAAAACCAGGGAGAGGTTCCAGGAGGGGGTTCCCCTCCGGCCTTTGGGTCTGTCTCAGTGAAAGCTATCCAGGAGACGAGTGAGATTTTCATCCTTACTAACATTGATGGGCAAATTTTCCAGACTATCAGCTATGGCTGACCTGTGACCATCAATGGTACTGGGCTGCAACTTCCTGTCCTGAAACAGGTACCTAAGGAAGTCAGCAACTGACTATACAGGTGGTGCCCGAAGTCCACCTGATGAATGATACATCACTTGGTCAAAAAGACCCATTTGCCTCATAGACTGATCTGACTGACGCCCCTTTGAGGAGCCTCAATTCTTGCTGCCACTGCCTCAGACAAGTCCTGCTCCTCGATTGCTGAGGCTCTAGGAGCCCTGCATGGAGATTAAGATTTGTCAGATTTCTGTGAGGAATCTGATCGAATGGCTGTGAACAGGCTGGGCAGATTGGGCAGGCTCAGCGGGATGTGGCTGGACATGGCCACTAGATCCCAAAACCAAGGCATGTTGGGCCACCCCGGAGCAATCAGAATGATTCTCTTACATGGGGAGTCTTGCAACTTCTCCACCACTTTGCCCAATATGGCTGATGGTGAGAAGGTGTATGCTTTTAGATCCTACCATGGCCGACTGAGCACATCCACTGCTGTGGCCAGGGGAACCGGTGCCGGTGACACAAAACAGAGGCGACTTGTTGTTGAACCTTGTGGCAAATAAGTCTATTTTGGGCCGGTGCCACCTACTGCATAGAGTAGAAGACCTCTGGAAGGAGAAACCACTGTTTGGATGGTCTGGCCTAGCCTGGACAGCCTGTCTGCTACCACATTAGGCCGGCCTGGAATGTGTCGTGCTTTAGAGTCACTTGTTTCCTGGTACACCAGGTCAAGATTCTCCATAGTAGGGTACAAAGTGGGCCCGACTTCATTCCTCCGTCCTTTATGTATGACACTACTGTGGTGTTGTCAGTTGCTACAAGTACTATCTTGTTTGAGCAAAGGTCTTAGAACTCTTTAAAGTCAGAAAAACTGCTTAAAGTTCAAGATAGTTTATATACAACTTGCTTCCCGGAGGGGACCAGGTTGCTCTTGCAAAGTGCTCATATAAGTGAGCGCCCCACCCTTCTATTGATGCGTCTGTAAATATTTGCAGAGCATGTTTTATTGGGTGTAATGGTTGGCCTGTAAGTGCATTGTCTTCCTTCAGCCACCATTGTAAATGGGGGTGCAGGGACCTGGGGACTTGGATCACCTTTTCCAGTGATTCTGGTACCCTCCAGTTGTTTTTGAGATGCCACTGTATGGGTCTCATATGAAGTCTGCCTAGATTAACATACTTTTCTGTAGATGTTAGTAACCTATCAAGGACATGAATTCCCGGACCGGGCAAGCCGGTAGGGATAGCAGTTTTAACCGTCTCTTGAAGGTTCTGTCACCAGTCCAGAGTCGGTCGGAACCGATCAGACCTGAAGTTGAACTGGTAGCCTACAAAGTCGAAGTCTTGTTTGGGCTCCAGCTCTGATTTCTCTAAGTTCCTCAGCCAACCCAGTTGCTGACACATTATTTACTAGTTCCTGTGTATGTTGGAGACAAGCCTGGTGGGATCTGGCTCTCACCAACCAGTCGTCTAGGTACTGGTGGCTTCTTAAATCCTTGTGTATGGCCATCAATTTCACCTGCTTTGGTATCACGGTGAACTCCAAAGGAGCTGTGGACAAACCGAATGGCAGGGGCTTGAACTGGTATGCCCGACCTTGGATGTGAAATCTCAGGCATTTCCTGGATTGTTCTTGAATTGGTATATGGACATAGGTATCCCTCCTTCAACAGTTGTACTACCTAGGGTCCAGCCCCCAAGGCTTCCTACACGTTCCCAAAAGGGGCTTAGTCTGGACCCTATAGGCAGACTGTGTGCCACATTTGGGACATTTGGTATTCTGACAAACATTTTCTGTCCCTCCGGACACTGGTCCGGTCTGGTGACAATGATCCAGGTTAACAGTCTCTCTGTTCTTATAGTGGTCCGGTGGGGCTGACACAACTTTTCACATTAATAGACTCTTCGCCCCGGGCCAGCAGCCTGCAGGGTGCAGCATTTACAGAGCAATTGTCATTTGTGAGATGTCTGACCCCTGGCCAGACATGATGACAAAATTTATTATCTCTCCAGTTAAGTCCAGCACCGATAACAGGTTGTTGAGAGGTGTGATAAGGGCAGTAGCTTGGGACACTGTCATATCCCTGTCATATCACCAAGACCACTGACCGGTCTAAGAATTCTCTGTAACCAAATAAACCTGAGGCAACTCTGTCCGGTACCCGGACTCCATACTCGGTACTTTACTGTAACTCTCTGTAACAAAAACCTAGCAGGCTGGGGTCATCAATGAATTTTGACAGCTACTGGTCTATATTTTTGTAACCAGTTGGGTTGAAGCACTGTACAGTAAGGACTGTGTAGCCAACACCCTGTTAGTAGACTTTGTAACCCGTAGGTTGAAGCAAGTGTACAAGGCTGTGTATCCAGTACCAGCCGGTACACTCTGTAGCCAGTTGTTGAAGCAAGTGTACAAGGCTGTGTAGCCAGTACCAGTCGGTACACTCTGTAACCAGTTGTTGAAGCAAGTGTACAAGGCTGTGTAGCAAGTACCAGCCAGTACACTCTGTAACCAGTTGTTGAAGCAAGTGTACAAGGCTGTGTTTATTTGAAGCAAGTGTACAGGGCTGTGTAGCCGGTACACTGTAACCAGTTGTTAAAGCTACTGTATAAGGCTGTGTAGCCAGTCGGTGATTTGTAACCAGTTGTTGAAGTAACTGTACAAGGCTGTTTAGCCGGTAGTCGGTCGGTACATTCTGTAACCAGTTGTTGAAGTAAATGTACTTACAACTATCTTGTGTTGAAATCAGCTGGCTGTAGGTTTCGCCATTAATCAAAGTATTTCTTATGAACGCACGTCTTATTGTAGATTTGACAGTTGCTGGGAAAGCCCTTGAGATCTATATATAGAAACAATTGTTGGTCGGTGTGTCACATGACCAGTTTCCTGGTCGGAGGGACAAAGTGATTGGCTGACTGGAGATGACGATCAGCTTTGTGACCTGGTCGGTGAATCACGTGACCAACTTCGGGGAAATGCCCTCACTGGACGCGTTCTTTCTTTATATCACAGTAAACGTGAGCTGACTGGTCGACTGATGCCTGTAGCAGAGAAGTCTGTACCAGTGTGCTGGAGGTGAATTTCAGGAACTAAAAACTGGAGTCACAGTAGACGTGAGTGCAAATAATCCTCTTGTTCGGTGAATCACGTGATAAACTTTGTGACCTAGTCGGTGCACCACGTGACCAGCTTCGTGATTTGGTAGAAAGGACACGCGATTGGCTGACTGGATATGACGTCAGAGGTCGCGTTCTTTTGTGCTGGCCGGTCAGCTGATGCTTTAAAAGCAGAGAAGCCTGGACCGGTGCGCTCTGTAGATGTGTAGATGAAAATCCTTCTTTTGTGATAAAACCAGTGAACTGGCCATCCACAACCCTCACTACCGACAACAAAGCCGGGTCTGCAAGGGAGGGACTGATATCACCTTCTATTGTGAAGTCGGTTGAATTGGAGCTTGCCGGTCGACTAATGCTTTACAGCAAAGATGTCTGGACCAGTGCGCTCTGAAGAAATCTGAAGAATGCATCTCTTGCTTCTGATGAAAAACACTGATTATACTCGAGCTAGGCTGGTGTGACTGATGCTATACAGCAGAGAAGTCGGTACCAGTGCGCTCTGAAGAAATCTGAAGAATGCATCTCTTGCCTGGGGAATTCCTTCCATTTACAGGGTTCAAAACTACGGAGACTGAAGTTCCCCGTGATTTTATTTGTACGTAGTACTAGAAAAGACGTTTCTATGGTGACTGTAGCTGGAAGGGTGGAGAAGGTAATTCAAACAAAGACACGGATAAAAATACCTGTAAGTAGTATATCCATAATTTCTCAATATTGTAGATCTGCCCCTAACAACACAATGGTTGAATGGGAGGAAACTAGCAAAATGGCTGCCTTCATATTTCTCGTCGATTACTGCCCTATCATCAACACTAAAAATTGAGTCAACTAGGGAGCGTTTCCAGCAGATTTCTAAATGTATATCCGTGCTTGGTCAGTAGATAACACTTCTACACTGAGAATATCCACAAAAAGGGATGAAAATCCGTCATAATGCACACTTTTCTTTAAAAAATCTGGAGATGTTGAAAACACGTTCACACAGTACACACGCCAAACGAAAAAGATGTTATGACGTCAGGTTGTCTAGACAGGAAGGAAGTACGAGGCGCCATCTGGGGAGTACACAGTACTACGGACCGGCCAGCCAGTTGTAACACAGGACGTCTTTTTCTGGCGTTTGGCGGGCCGGTCTGCGCCGACCAGATTAGCAATTGTCCATTGGATAGGATGTACTAACGCAATAAAAATGAAGCTGTAAAATTTATTAATTGGAGAATTGCTGTCAATGAAAATAGCATAATTTTAAAAGTCAAGGCCACTACAGCAAGGTCAAAGGTCAAATCAAGGTCACACCATGACGATGCACACCTACACCTCCTAACCAATGTCCCTACCAAGTATGAACTTTCTACACCTTATCGTTTCCGAGATATAGCCAAGGTAACACCAAATGAAGGTCACACCATGATGTTGCACACCTACACCCACTAACCAATGTCCCTACCGAGTATCAACTTCCTGCACTTTACGGTTTCCGAAATATAGCCCGGACAAGATTGTATAGGGCAAGGTCACTACGACAAGGTCAAATCAAGGTTACACCATGATGTTGCACACCTACACCTCCTAACCAATGTCCCTACCGAGTATTAACTTCCTACACTTTATGGTTTCCGAAATATAGCCCGGAACAAGATTGTATAGGTCAAGGTCACTACAACAAGGTCAAAGGTCAAATCAAGGTTACACCATGATGTTGCACACCTACACCCACTAACCAATGTCCCTACCGAGTATTAACTTCCTACACTTTACGGTTTCCGAAATATAGCCAGGACAAGATTTTGTAGGTCAAGGTCACTACGACAAGGTCAAAGGTCAAATCAGGTCACCTACAACCCGCTAACCAATGTCCCTACCAAGTATCAACTTCCTACATCTTACGGTTTGCAAGATATAGCCCAGACAAAATTTTATAGGTCAAGGTCACTACGGCAAGGTCAAAGGTCAAATCACGGTCACATCATGACGTTGCACCCCTACACCCCCAACCAATGTCCCTACCAAGTATCATCTTCCTACACCTTACGGTTTCTGAGATATAGCCCGGACAAGATTTTGAAACTCAAGGTCACTATGGCAAAGTCAAATCAAGGTCAGAACATGACGTTGCACACCTACACCTCCTAACAAATGTCCCTACCACTTATCAACTTCCTACACCTGACTGTTTCTGAGATACAGCCCGGACAAACTTTTTCCCGCCACCCACCCACCTGGACACCATGGGTGAAGACAATACCCCGACAGCTCTTCAGGGCTGTGAGGTAAAAAACACATGATAAAGTAATACGGTTTTAATAGCTCCAAAATACCCTTTATTATATATACTTAAAAGTGAAAGATAGCTTCTTATGCCTGTAATGCAATGCCCTATCTGTAATTACATTACAAACTTAGTGTTAATCACTATATTAGAATGTTAATACTCAAAATGTTTTTAATGTTTAAGATGTGAAGTGATTTACGAGGATGGTTACTTATGGTTTTATTTCTCAATATCATTTCCATTGCAATCTTTACTCAGGTTGATATTACTTAATCTAATCCACTGCTTTGCAGGTGCAGTATCTGTACCACAATGGGCAATGCGCTTGGCTGACAAAAGTATTTTTCATACAGATAGTTAAAGGGGGTTAATTCATTAAATGGGTATTTCCAGTTGCATTCAAACTGCTTTGTGCTGTAATCTTCAATCCGAATTCATCTTTTTTCAATCTTAGACTTAATAAACAAGAAATAGAAAATTTAATAAGTAAATTAATAACACAGGACATCTTTTTCTGACATTTGGCGGGCTGGTCTGCGCCGACCTGTTTAGCATATTGTCCATTGGATAGGATGTATTAACGAAATAAAAATATCATTTTAAAGCTTACAACAAAATGAAAGTATCTACAATGACAATCTGTCAATATTTCATGACTATTTCTGTGAAAATAGAGTAACAAAATTGCAAATTTAATAAGTTAATACCCTATCCAATGGACAATAGCTTATCCGGTCGGCGCGGACCGGCCTGCCAAACGTCAGAAAAAGACGTCCTGTGTCTCCACCGGCCAGGCCGGCCCAGTACTGTGCACTTGCCAGATGGCGTGTCGTACTTCCTTCCTGTCTAGACAGCGTGACGTCATAGCATCTTTTTTGTTGTCTAAACCTATTAGACCCCTAGTAAGCTGAAAGCGGGGTCGGTGGGAGGGTCTTGTGTGTCCATTGGATAGGCTATTAACTTATAAAAATTTAATTTACTTATTAAATTTGCAATTTTATTGTGTTAATACATCCTATCCAATGGACAATAGTTGAATAACTACCGCTTGGTTGGCGGGTAAGTTACTAGGGACTAAAAACTTGAATTCATGTTAGAAATAATGATAATTCCTTTTTTAAGCCTGGGTAGACCTTGAAGTCAAACACCCTTAAGGCTATGGTCGAATATTTTCATCCGGTTATCCGGACTGGAACCGTCAGAGTCGACCTTGCCCCCCCCCCCCCCCCTTTTTTTACAGACCTGCTCTGAGGTAGGGGAAGAGAGGGATGAGTTCAATCCCTTCGAATTAGATCTCCCGGAGGAAGCACGTCCAGACTTTTTTTTTGTGTTGCTCCTTAACTATATGTGCAATATAAATACAAATATGTACAACTATTTACATATGTACAGATCTCCTCTAGGTAACAGTCTGTTGGTGGATCTGCTGGGCAGCCACAACAGGCCCAAGATGGTAGAGCTCTGAGTCAGCCCACGCCACATCCTTCAGATAGAATTGGGTGAAGGTATTATGAGATTTCCAGTGGCAGGCTGATAAGATCTGCTCTAAGGAGACTCCCGACTGGAAGGCCTTAGAAGCAGCAAAGGCCCTCACATCATGAGCTTTAACTTGATGTAGGGTGTAGGCACGATGATCATAGAGCTCATAGCATAGGATCACAGTTTGCTTGATCCATGAGGAGATAGTGGCAGGTGAGATGTCTTTGTCGAAGCCTTTCTTGAAGGAGACAAAAACTAATTCTTTGTCCTGCCTAATGTCTGAAGTCCTGTCCAAATAGTAGCGCAAAGCTCTGACTGAACAAAGAGATCTATCAGACTTGAGGGATCTATCCAGAGTAGGAGCCAGGGCTGGTATGACCACTGGGGCTACACTCTCCGGACCCTCTTTGGCCAGCTGATTCTTGGAGAGAAAGCTGGGAGATGGAAACAGGGACACCTTAGACCAATCGGATTGGTGTCTGATGTTCTTGTGCTGCCAAGCATGGATCTCACTCCTTCTTTTACCAGAGCCCAGGGCCAAAAGGAAGACAGTTTTGAAGGTCAAATGCTTCAGAGATGCCTCTCTGAGAGGTTCGAAAGGAGCCCTTGTCAGCTGGTGTAGTACCAGGGAAAGGTTCCAGGAGGGTATTCCCCTCCGTCCTCTGGGTCTGTCTCTGTGGAAACTTTCCAAGAGACCAGTGAGATTATCATCCTTGCTGATATTGACTGTTGTATTACCCAGCTTATCAGCAATGGCAGACCTGTATCCATCAATGGTACTGGGCTGCAACTTCTTGTCCTCAAAGAGGTACATTAGGAAGTCAGCCACCAACTTTACAGGTGGTGATCTGAAGTCCACCTGGTTAGTGACGCACCACTTTGTAAAAATGGCCCACTTCGCCTCATAGACTGATCTGGTTGATCTTCTTTGAGGAGCCTCAATTCTTGCTGCCACTGCCTCAGAGAAGCCCTGTTCTTTGATTGTTGTGACTTTAGGAGCCAAGCATGGAGATTTAGATTTGTCAGATTTCTGTGAGGGATCTGATTGAAGGGCTGTGTCAGCAGGTTGGGCAGGCTGAGAGGGACCTGACTGGACATGGTCACTAAGTCCCAAAACCAAGGCATGTTGGGCCACCCCGGGGCAATCAGAATGAGTCTCTTGCACGGGGAGTCTTGTAACTTCTCCACCACTTTGCCCAATATGGCGGTCGGTGGGAAGGCGTATGCATCCAGATCCTCCCATGGTAGGGTGAGTGCATCCACTGCTACTGCCAGGGTGTCGGGTACTGGAGACACAAACAGAGGTAACTTGTTGTTGAACCTCGTGGCAAATAGATCTATCTGGGGCCGGTGCCATTTGCTGCACAAGTTTTGAAAAACGTCCGTAAGGAGGGACCATTCTGTTTGGATGGTCTGATTTAGCCTGGATAGCTTGTCTGCTATCACATTTAATCGGCCAGGGATATGTCGGGCTTTTAGAGTCACTTGTCGCTGGGAACACCAGGTCAAGATTCTCCACAGTAGGGCACACAGCGGGCCCGACTTCATTCCCCCTTCCTTGTTTATGTAGGTCACTACTGTAGTATTGTCTGTGGCCACTAGGACAATTTTGTTTGTGCATAGGTTTTTGAACTCTTTTAAGGCCAAAAGGACTGCTTTCAGTTCCAGGTAATTTATGTGCAGCTTGCTTTCCGACACTGACCAGGACCCTCTTGCAGTGAACTCGTCTAAATGAGCGCCCCACCCTTCTTTTGATGCGTCTGTAAAAATTTGCAGAGCATGTTTTATGGGGTGTAATGGTTGACCTTGAAGCACATTGCTTTCGTTTAGCCACCACTGTAAGTGTGGGTGCAGGGATCTGGGTAGAGGGATAACCTTTTCTAGGGATTCCGGTACCCTCCAATTGTTTTTGAGATGCCACTGTATGGGTCTCATGTGTAACCGGCCTAGGTGAACTTGTTTCTCTGTGGCTGTTAACAGACCTATCAAGGACATGAACTGCCGGACCGGACAGGCCGGTAGCAAAAGCAGTGTTTGTATTTTCCCTTGAAGACTTTGCCACCGGTCCGGTGTCGGTCTGACCCGGCCGGACCTGAGGTCGAACTGGTAGCCTACGAAGTTGAACACTTGTTGGGGCTCCAGTTCTGATTTTTCTAGGTTCACCAGCCAGCCTAGATCCTGGCACATCTTGACCAGGATATGGGTGTGATGGAGACAGGTTTGGTGGGATCTGGCTCTGACCAACCAGTCGTCTAGGTACTGGTGGATTCTTATACCCTTGTGTGTGGCCATCAGTTTCACCTCCTTTGCCAAGACAGTGAACTCCATGGGTGCTGTGGACAGACCAAAGGGCAGTGCCTTGAACTGGTAGGTCCGACCCTGGACATGAAATCTGAGATATTTCCTGGATTGTTCCTGTATTGGTATATGGAAGTAGGCATCCTTGAAGTCTACTGAGTTTACCCACTCCCCTTGCTCGAGGGATGTCCGGATGGTTTCCGGTGTCTCCATTTTGAACTTCTCCACCCTGAGGAAAAGATTTAGTTTGCTTAGGTCCAGTATAGACCTCCACTTGTTGTTGGGTTTGGGTACCAGAAAAAGTCGGTTGAAAAACCCTAGAGATGTTTGATTGTGGACCAGCTCTATTGCATTTTTGTCCGTAAGCTGTTGTAATGCTTCCAGCAGGTAGCTGTTCCTGTGGGGATTGACATAACGGCTTATGACAGTGGGAGACCTTGTGAGGTTTGGCCATATCTGAAAGGGGAGGGTGTAGCCCTCTCTCAAGATTTGAACTATTTTCGGTCCGGCACCTCTTTCCAGCCAAGTTTGCCAAAAGTTTTGAAGTCTGGCCCCTACAGGCAGATTTTTTACAACAAGAGGGACATTTGTCACAGATTGGACACAAGGCAATTGGATGACAGAAGAAGCACCTTTGACATGTTTTAATGTACAATCTTTTGATATTACAGCTGACAAGCCAGGACTTATTCCTTTCCTTTGCGGATGCCCGGTTGCAGAATGAACATGGTTGACAACATTTAAATTTACATTTGTTTTCAAAGATTGAACAGTCAATGTCTCTTTGGGAGTGCTCCCGGCCAGCAGCCGTGCCCGTAAACTTGTTACACAGTAATTGTCATTTATACGGCTGCTGGCCCTTGGCTGGTCGTGAGGAATACTGATGTTTTCCTTTCCCTCGTCTGTACTGGCTATGAGAGGATACGTTTTTCCATGCCAGTCGGTCTTGTTTCTTAGGGTCAGACTTCCTATCTTGCATTTCATAGGGGTGATATCTGCCCTTCTTGTACACCGACCCAGAACGATTTCTGTCAAAATTGGCATTATCCTCCTCTGCTTGCTTGATAGCTGAGTCCGGGAACAATGTATCCAACTCCAGTGGGGCTGCTCTTAAAGCATTCAAAGTGTCCGCCTTCACTCCAGCCTTGAGATAGGACAAATAAGAGTCACGTCTTAACAGCGTGGTGTTGGCCATATTAACAAACACAAAATCCGTTAGGTGTTCCATAGCCTTGGCCATGGCTTGACAAACACTGGAGTTAAAGTCTAACAGGAATTGGAGTTCGTCTGTGGCAGCCGACACCTTGCTTGCTGCTTTGCCCTTGGATTCAGTCCGGATGGTACGGAGCTGAGTTTGCATGTTCTGCTGGACTTTAAGTACACAGCGGTTGAAGCCAGCAGCTTGGTTGCATATTATGGATGATTCCCGGGCTGATCTCTCCCACTTTCTTAGATTTTCCTGGGAAATGGGTCTGGAAAGTGGTGGGTTTGAAGCAATGCCAGCTTGACGCGCAATCCTAAGATAGGTGCTGTTAATGCGGGAAGAGGAAGTATTCCAAGATTTCAATGTGGAGCCAGAGTCCTTGGCTTCAGAGTGCACACCGTACCACTTACTCTGGGATTTGGCCGGACGGACAAACTGGTCCCGCTGAAGAGTTCCTGCCTCGGTGGTACGTGAAGGATAGCCCTGTACAAGAGTAATATTGAGTTTAGAACATAATATTGTTTGTTGCAGAGCCACTCGTCCGTGGGGAGGTTGACGGATACCTTGCCAGGATGTTGAAGTTTCGGTCCAGCAACAGGGTTATCATCTGACGTCTTGGTGCCGGAATCAAGGTCCGGAACATGAGTCCACCCCATGTAGGACCGAATCCCCCTCATAGTTTCTCTGTAAGACTGTTCTTCAGAGAGGGATTGGTCGGGGTCGTTGAGAGACACTTCAGGGTCGTCAGATAATTCACCCTCTTCCGGGTAAAGATCAACTGGAGGCCTATCCGAAACAACACTTTCTGAGTCTGAGTCACTGGACGAGCTTTCCCTTCTGGACAAATCAAAGGCAGTAGAAAAGGACCTCTTAGCGGGCTGGCTAGAAATCCCTGAGGTTTCCAGTTGGTGAGAGGGTTGAGAGGAATCGGAACTGGCCTTAGAAGCAGTGGTGACATCCACATGGTCGGTAGCCAGTGGCACCGAGGTAGCTGGTGGGTGTGAAGGCTGTGAAGATGAAGAAGGCTTCAGGAAAGGCTGAGAGCTGATAGCGTTGGCCGGTGGAGCATGAGTGGGAGTTACCTTGACAGCACTGAAAGTCGGTTCCTGGTCTAATGTTGGCCAACAACAATGCCTCCAACCGGTTGAACCAATCCGACCACTTTTGCTCCATAAGTTCAAGTTTCTGGTTGGTGGATTCAGTAGAGGGTCGGTGAGATGACTTGACCGACTTGTCCGGCTTTTTGGAGGTAGTAGCTTTCTTTTCCTTCTTCTTCTCCTCTTTTTTCCTCTTCTCGACCGGCTTATCACTCAAATCAGAAGGCCCGGCTGGGCTCTGACCATCCACGACCCCCATTACCGTCACCAAAGACGGGTCTACAAGGGTGGGACTGAGAGTGTCATCAGTAATAGGATTCTTAGATGGGGTTGAAGACTTCATATCCCGCTTCTCCTTTTTAATTTTATAAGATGGCGTTGATAGCTGGGCCAATTGTTCAGGGGTGAGAGCATTACAATGACGACAACTTGCCCCTTCCTTCTCTACACAAGGATCCGTCCCTTTCTTTTTATCACGACAGCGTGCACAAACTGTGTGGGGGTCAAACCCCGCCATCATGTGGCCACAACCACCCCTACGTTGACTAGGAGAAGACATAATGAGCTTTAAGTCTTCTAGAATCCACTGATCAAATAAAGAAATGAAAATTATAAAAGTTCAGATATAAAACTTGAAATTAAAATTCGCTGAGAAAATCCGTGCACCATGTACATGTGCCAAACGAAAAAGATGCTATGACGTCATGCTGTCTAGACACGAAGGAAGTACGACACGCCATCTGGCGAGTGCACAGTACTGGGCCGGCCTGGCCGGTGGAGACACAGGACATCTTTTTCTGACGTTTGGCGGGCCGGTCCACGCAGACCGGATAAGCTATTGTACATTGGATAGGATGTATTAACGCAATAAAAATCCTTTTTTTAACGCTAGATATCACTATATATGTTGCATTGATGGAACAGCCAACATGGCATTGGATTTGTTTTGATTTTTGCGTAAGATTTACCCCTTATTTTTACTAAAATATTTATGCAACCATTTTAGAATAGGAATAAAAGACAAATCCCGAAGGGCTGAGTGCTTTAATACAGCAGATCGATAGTTTAAAACCATCATAAAGCACTCGAATATGCCTTTTATTCCTACATTTAATCCATCATGCCATTTTTGAGATTCTGTCTGGAAAGGAAGTATGACAACATTGATCATGTATGTCCTCCATCATTGCTGGTAGTGACACAAACTAATGCAACCTTAAAACAACTGAAAGATGTTTTGAAATGCACATTATTTGAAAAACTGTTGAAAAATTTCCTAACTTAAAGTGAATATAATTCTGTTATTACTGGGAGTTTCAGGTCACCTTATTGTATGGCACTTATCTATGGCTAGTTACATATACATGCAAAATTTAAAAAAAATTACAAAAAGAGAGCTTTTTTGGTGTAGATATATGCACATGATGAATATCAATGAAGTCTTAATTAGCATATAAAATATCTTCAAAACACACAAAAAAAAAAATTGTCCCAACCTTAAACTCAATGTTAGTTTGCAGGTGTGCGGGAGTTTGAGATAATCTTTTCCTGAAGGTTCTGTTCAAGGTTTGTTACATCCACAACTTAGACATGCCTAGAACTGCACAGTATTTGAAATACTATTAAAAAGTTTGCAAAATTAAAGGGAATACAATTTTGTTATTACTGCTAGTTTAAGGTCAGCTTAATGAACGACACTTAAGTATGGCCCGTTACGTATACTTGCAAAATTTGAATGTAATCTGTCACGTTATTTTCAGTATACTGTATGGAAAAATGTAATCTCAACATAATTCTTTTATACATAGGAATTTAAGGTCACCTTAAAATAGGGCACACCTTCAAAACTAGTTACAACCAGATGACAAATTGGAATTAAATCCGTCAACCCATTTTTCAGATATGGTCCGGAAAAAAAAAACTTAAACTCAAGGTAAGGTCACCAAACTATACAGCACACCCTGAGGACCAGTTACATTCACATGCCAAATTTGAATTTAATCTGGCAGGCCATTTTTGAGATACTGTTGGGAAAGAAAGTAGTGATGACAACAGACGACGACGCCACAAAATGAGGTGACAAAGCAAATCCTTATATGCCATGCAGCATAAATGCTGGTGACACAAAAATGGAAAAAAAAACACACATTCAAAATGTTACCACTGTAACACAGATTTAGGAAGTAGACAAAATTGTTTAACTTCAATATTTTAGCACTCACATCCAAGTCTGAGATTGTAACCCATAGAGGCAGGCGTGTTCTGAGTAGAACACTCTTTGGATCTCACCATTGAAGCTTGTATGCTAGTATCTCAAGAGTTAGAAGAAAGCTCTTATTTCAACTCACCTTTCACATACGAGTGCAAAGTTTTTGTGCCAGTAGGCAGGAAAGGTAACATCATACATTCGCCGACCTGGCTCCTGGTTCGTTTTAATGGCTGTGTGGTAAAGCTGTAAAAATAATAAAAAGTATGTCAGTCAGGTACATGTGGAAATAGGGAACAGAGTGGTATTTATGAACATATAATACAGAGTGGTATGTGGGGACATATGGTAGAGTGGTATATATGACATATGGTACGTAGAAGTATTTGTGGACATATGGTACAGAATGGTATTTGTGGACATATAGTACAGTGGGGTATATATGTACATATGGTACAGAGGGGTATACATATACTGAATAGACTGGTACACACTTCACTCACATCATAAGCTGCCAGCAGGTAATCTTTCTTGGTCTGAGCATCAGTTGCTTCCTCAGACTTGCTGTACATGTAAAATGCTGAACTAATTCTGTCACAGAAAAAAACATCACAATTTACAGACACAAGTAAATCATGTTTGGATCATGGGACTAGATAAGGTGACTTGCGGTGATATTTGTCACAGTTGCTTAATTTGAACACAGACACATGTCATGCATGAATTTTAAAACCTAAACAGGTTCAATAAATTGACATGTCATACGCTCATTTTAATACATGAACAGATGCAATGATTTTAACACTTAAACAGATCCAGTACCTTGGATGCCATACATTCATCTTTCTACCTAAACCTTTCTTCAATAGGAAACCCACTTACTTTGCATTCCACATTTCATCATTGGCTACTTTTTCCCAGGACGTGTTTGAGTATCTGCAAGACAAAAAGTTCAAGTGTCACAATGTCCACTTAAAGAACTGATTTTTGGTACATGTGAAAATAACCAATTAATATATTCTCTGATAAAATATCAGGTGGGTCAGCCAATAGAGTATGCAAGGTACAGGGCTCAGAGTAACAAGACATGCATACAATTGGTCCTTGTGGGCATTATTTTAGACCTTAAGGTGACCTTTTAATTATACTACAAACAACAAATGTTCCACAGAGATCACATAATTATAGAAGATACATTGAGCACAGTTTCAGGCTGGGTCGGATTTTCCATTTCCACCTTCCACAGCAGAATATGAGAAAAAAAGTTGTTGACGAAGACTTGATTTGGACATATTGAAACATAATATAAACATATCACCAGAAAAGAGATTATTATTGGATGATGGACACATTATAAAAGCTATAGGGCTCAAAGTGGGAAAAAATTCATAAAATTTGTCCCTGTGGTCATTTTTAGAAACATCAAGATGAGCCTAAAATTAAAACTACTCTGCGGATACTCTGTGAGGCAAAAATTTTGTTGAAATCGCTCTCACACTCACACTGTTTCTGAAATATTAAAGATTTTTCATTTTCATTGTTAAAAAAATTATGGCATTTAGGTAATCGTTAATAAGTACTGCAACTTTAATTTGGATCACTTCCCAAAGTAAATGATTTTTAGACATCAAAATAGAAAACATACTTGCCAAATTTCATGAGAATAGGTGTAGCACTTTTTAAGTTATCATCCAGACAAGTACACCGCTTTTAAAAGCATGTTTTTAGTCATGAGATTTCTCCAATTGGTCAAAATGTCATGATACCATATTTAGAAAAATTTTCCCAGGGATACTGCATACATGAAGGGAATCTGTCCGGTGGTTGCCAAGCTATAAGCAATAGGAAATGTGGAATTCAATGGAGCCGGTGGTCCCTTAAGCATGAATTTTCTCCTTTAATTTCTGTGTCCCTTATGGGATGTTTAATTATATGAACAAGCAATCAGTGCCCGTGAATGGGCTCTATGTCAGCGGACTTTGTTTTTTGAGCTTCACATGAAAGTAGACAAGAATTCAGAAGAATTGTACTGTCACCAGCTTTGGTGAAAGACTGAAGCAGATGAAATTCAAAAGGACAAAAATTATGCTGGACATAAATAGTTGGCTGACTGGCAGTATTTTTGCAGATCCAGACGTTCCTTGAGAAGTACCTAGCCATGGTGAGGCTCCAACTTGTTGAAAAATATAACCTAGATCCAATGTACAGGATATGACAAATGGACACGGCAGACAGAGAGGCAAACACATGAAGTTATCACTTACCAAGTTTTTACTAGATGTCAGCACTCAGCAGGAAATTCAATAAAGTATCTTTTGGGTAACCTTCTATTAAACTGCTAGTCATATGCCCATATAAGTTAATGCACTGTGCAACATCGTTCCTGTTTTGTCTGCCTCCTCTGTTCACGGAGAAAAGAAGAAACTACTGATATTTGTCAGCTATTTTGTGGGACAACAAACAAGCCTAATGTCTAATCTTGTGGAGTGAAAGTCACTTAACCCTACAGATCTTCTTCAGGACTGTTTATATCTACAACCTAAAACCAGAAAAAAAGTGTTGCAATAGCAAATAGTTGCCAGGTACTGCCGAAAATCTAATCAGCTGCAATCTGTGCAGCGGTATGGAATGCATAGAACCCATAAAAATATTTGTAAGTCCAAGAAACCGAAAGAAAGTGATGCCGTGGCAGCACTTGTTGCAAGTTATTTGCCAAAAACTAATCAGCTCCAATCCATGCAGGGGTATGGAATGCAAAGAACCCAAATTGTTCAAATTATTTATAAGTTCAAGGAACAAAAAGAGTGTTGCCATGGCAACAAGTACAGTTGTTGCCATGTACTGTCGAAAAATTAGTCAGCTCTCATCCATGCAGGGGTTTGGAATGCAAAGAACCCACAAAAATATTTATACATAGGTAAAACAAACAGAAAGAAAGTGTTGCCATGGCAACACTTGTTGCCAGGTAGTGTCCAAAAACTAATCAGCCCCAATCTGTGCTGGGGCGTGGAATGCAAAGAAGAAACCACAAAAATGTTTATATATAGGTAGAAGAAACAGAAAAAGTGTTGCCATGACAACAATTGTTGCCAGGTATTGCCAAAAAAACTAAGCAGCTCCAATCCGTGTAGGGGTATGGAATGCAAAGAACCCCAAAAATATTTACCTATGGGTCCAAAAAAACATGTTTCCAGGTATTGCCATGGCAACACTTGTTGCCAGGTATTGTTGAAAAACTAGTCAGCTCCAACCCGTGCAGGGCTTAAGAATGCAAAGAACCCACAAAAATCTTGATACATAGGTCCAAAAAAAAGATAAAGTTTTGCCATGGGGTTTGGAATGCAAAGAATCCACAAAGAGATTTTCAAACCCAAGAAACATGAGAAAGTGTTCCCAAGTACCCACAAAATCACAATTTGAAAAACAATACAGAAAAAGTATCACCATGGCAACAGCTGTTACCAAAAACTTGCAAAAAAGCATCATCACTACTCTTGTAGTTCCCCTTGCAAAAAATTTATCCTGAAAATACAGGTTAAAATCTTTGCATGGGTTTTATTTATAAACATCCCACCAATTTAAAAGTGAAAAACAACGGAAAAAGTGTTGCCATGGCAACAGCTGTTGGCAAATGTTGCCTAAAACCAAATCACAAGTTCCTCTTGTAATGAACATATTTAAAAAGTTTTGAATAATGTTAAATATCCAATAAAAGACCAAGAAACAGAAAAAGTGTTGCCATGAAAACACTTGCTGCAGAAATTGCCAAGAAAGCAATTACATACAAGTTCTCATGCCATTAAACCTCCACAGTTATATATACATGCAAATTTTTAATGAAATTTCTCAAGTTATCTTCAATATACTCTATCCTATACTATATACTAAATAAGAAACTGAAACTTAACATAATTCTTTTGGGCATGGGAGTTTGAGGTCATCTTGAAACTGGACACACCTTGAATACCAGTTACAACCACATGCCAAATTTGAATTGAATCCGCTAACCCATTTTCAAGAAACTGTCTGGAAATGGAAAAACTTAAAATCAATATAAGTATGTTACTAGTGGGAGTTTTAAAACAGGACATACCTTGATCACCAGTTACATCCACATACCAAATTTGAATTTAATCCATCATGCCATTTTTGAGATACTGTCTGGAAAGGAAGTGTGACGACGATACTGACAATGTGTTATTACTGGGAGTTTAAGGTCAACTTAATGTATGCACTTATCTATGGCCAGTTACATATACATGCAAAAATGTGAATGAAATTTCTTAAAAGTTATCTTCAGTATACTCTATGGAATAATAAAAAGCTTAATTCATTTATACATAGGAGTTTAAGGTCACCTTAAAATAGGACACATCTTGAATACTAGTTACAACCACATGCCAAATTTGAATTGAATATGTCAACACTTTTTTGGAGATACTGTCTGGAAATGGAAAAACTTAAAATCAATATAAGTATGTTACTAGTGGGAGTTTAAGGCCACCTTAAAACAGGGCACACCTTGAGTACCAGTTACATCCACATGCCAAATTTGAATTTCATCCATCATGCCATTTTTGAGATACTGTCTGGAAAGGAAGTGAGACAACGACACTGACCATACTTGTCTTCCAACATAGCTGCTAGTGACACAAAAGTAATGCAACCTTAAACTCATAAGTTTATGAAATATAAGGAATTTACTATAACTTTACAAAAGAAACTTTTTTGTGTAGACAGATGTACATGATGAATATCAAAGAATAAAGTCTTAATTAGCACATCAAATATCTTTTAAACACCAAAAAATTGTCCCAACCTTAAACTCAAAGTTAGTTTGCAGCTGTGAGGGAGTTTAAGGGAATCTTTTCCTGTAGGTTTTGTTCACAGTTTGTTACATCCACAACTTAAAAGATGCTTAGAATTGCACAGTGTTTAAAATACTGTTGAAATATTGCCAAACTTAAAGTGAATATAATTCTGTTATTACTGGGAATTTAAGGACACGTTATTGTATGGCACTTACCTGTGGCCAGTTACATATACATGCAAAATTAGAATGAAATTTCTCAAGTTATTTCCAGTGAACTCTATGGAAAAATGATGTAAACTCAACATAATCTTTTAATACATGAGAGTTTAAGGCCACCTTAAAATAGGGCACACCTTGAAAACCAGTTACAACCATATGCCAAATTTGAATTGAATCCATCAACCCATTTTGAGATACTGTCTGGAAATGAAAAACCTTCAACTCAATATAAGTATCTTTCTACTGTAAGTTTAAGGCCACCTTAAATAGGGCACATCTTGAGGAACAGTTATATCAACATGCCAAATTGGAATTTAATTCATCAAGCCATATTTGAGACACTCTCTGGAAAGTAAGTGTGATGACGACACTGACCATGTATGTCTTCCATCATAGCTGCTAGTGACATAAACTAATGCAACCTTAAACTCATAAGTTTATAAAATATCAGCCATTTACTAAAACCTTACAAAAGAGACCATTTTTGGTGGAGATATATGTACATGATGAATATCAATATGAAAAGTCACAATTAGCACATCAAATATCTTTTAAACACCAAAAAATTGTCCCAACCTTAAACTCAAAGTTTGTTTGCAGCTGTGAGGGAGTTTAAGGGAATCTTTTCCTGTAGGTTCTGTCCAAGGTTTGTTACATCCAAAACTAAAATATGCCTAGAATTACATAATATTTGAAATACTGTTCAAAAATTACCAAACTTAAAGTGAGTATAATTCTATTATTACTGGGAGTTTAAGGTCACCTTATTGTATGGCACTTGCCTATGGCCAGTTACATACACATGCAAAAGTTCAATGAAATTTCTGAAGTTATTTTCAGTATAATCCATGGAGAAAGAAAAACGTAAACTAGATATAAGTATTTTTATTCACGGGAGTTTAAGGTTACCTTAACATAGGGCACACCTTCAAAACTAGTTACAACCACATGCCAAATTTGAATTGAATCCATCAAGCCATTTTTGAGATACTGTCTGGAAACGAAAAAAAACTTAAATTGAGTTTAAGTATCTTACTAGTGGGAGTTTAAGGTCACCCAACTATACAGCACACCCTCGGGACCAATTACATCCACATGCCAAATTTGAATTAAATCTGACAAGCCATTTTTGAAATACTGTCCGGAATACAAAGTGTGACAATGACAACGCCACAAAATTGGATGACGAAGCAATCCCTATATGCCACGCAGCATAAATTCTGGTGACACAAAAAGGACACAAAGTTGTGGGTTGCAAATGATATTCAGAAGTCAAATACAAACTTAAGTATTATGGTTCTTCCTAAGGACCTACTGACTCAGAGGATCTAGGTCTTATACAAAGGTAGAGAGTACAAAAAGTAAGTGCATAGTGACTACAAATGTAGAGCTGATATCTTCACAAAGTAATGTACTTCTTCCTTTGTACATATTGGCAAAATAGCAGAATTTCTCTGAAATATTGGCAAAGAAATATGAAAGTGTGTTAAAATTTTAAGACTAGGTAGGTGACCTCACCTGTCTCGGCTCTTCTTCACAAAGGAAATCTCTGGAACCAACAATAATGGAAAGGTATTAAACGTCGCAAGGACTAATTTGACCTTGAAGGGAAAGTCTAAGCTTAAATCTAAACCCATGAAAAAGATTCAGGGCATATGGTTTCTAAGAGGTTGTCTTCATATCCCAAACCTCAAAGATCAGTAATAGAGGAGACACAGTTATAAAAAAGTATCAAAGACCCCACTTGACCTTGATGAAAGGGTCAAAGGTCAAATCAGACCCACAAAAAGATTCAGGCCACATAACATATTTATATAGCGCAATTCTATTTAAGAATAAACAATCATTCCGCTTTTTCTCTAGAAAATGCTTTTTTAAAATAATGAGTTTTTAGTTTCTTTTTCAAGATGTCAAATGGAAATTCAATGTTCCTTATATCATCTGGCAGTTCATTCCAATACTTTGGTGCCACAACACTGAAGGCACGGTCACCCACAGAGACGAGTTTTGATCTTTTTTCTTGTAGCATGTATGATTTTCTTGCCAATCTTGTGGTGCATTGATGTTGCTGGTAGTTAAGCATTGATGTCAAATATGATGGTGCCTGTCCATTCAAACTCTTATATACTAGTAGATTTAGTAGATCCGAAACCTTACAGGCAACCAGTGGAGCTGATGCAGGTGAACCGATATAGAATCATGTTTCTTGACATTCAAAACTATCCTGGCAGCACAATTTTGTACTTTCTGCAACTTATGGATAAGATATTGTGGGAGTTCAGCTAGGAGGGAGTTACAATAGTCCAACTGGAAGACATGAGTGACTGTACTATTGTGTGTGCGGCAGACTTAGTCAGGTAAGGTCTTATTTGAATGATGGACCTTAGGTGACCATAACAGGATCTGCATATGGGATTTGCTTGTTCCTTAAGTGATAGGTCTTGGTCAATGATTACCCCAAGGTTTCTGGCACTTGTGCTTGGCTTTATGTCAATACCAACCACATTTAATGAGTCAATAATGACTTTGGAGTGTTGTCTTCATGTGCCAGCAATGAAGAACTGTCTTTTCTTCATTTAGCTTGAGCCAGTTATTAGACATCCAGTTGCTTATCTCAGATATACACAAATGGAGTTGTTCCGTATTTTTGGGGGGGTTTCAAAATTACTTGGATCAATTGATTTGTAAAGCTGTGTGTCATCAGCATACATGTGGAAAAGTCTGTGAAACATTCTGATGATGATACCAAGACATAATGTATATTTGCAGTAGAGATCAGGCTCAAGACCCGATCCCTGAGGCACACAGCATTCTAGAACCGTTTTATGAGATTCACAGTCACCAACAACTACTGATTGAGTTCTTGCTGTTAAATAAGTTCTAAACCAGTCTAAAGCTTTTTCTTCAATTCAACACATTTTCTCAAGTCGGTGCAGCAAAATACAATGATTAACAGTGTCAAATGCAGCTGATAAATCTAGAAACCGCATAAGTATCACCTTTTGATTATCTGCTTCCAATAGAAGGTCGTTCATGCTGATTGTAGATTTTCACAGAGATTATGACTGTTTGTGTGGTCAAGTAATTGGATTGAGACTGCTTTTTCAATCATCTTGGACAGAAAAGGCAAGTTAAATACTGGCCTAAAATTTTTAAATTTAGGATCCGCATCTGTGCATTTTGGCAGAGGGGTAGCAACCGCATGTTTGTACCCCCCGGCATTTCACCTTGTATGAGTGACATGTTTATTACTTTGCTATTTTGACATGATTTCCTATCAGCTATAAGTCTTCACATCCCAAACCTATAGGATCAATAATAAAGAGATATATAAGAGCATTATAAGTATGAACAACCCCATTTGACCTTGAAGGAAGGGTCAGAGGTCAAATCAGATCCCACCAAAATAGGCAATCCCAATGCTCTTGGATCAACAATTAGGGAAACAAAAGTAAATGAAAAACATCTTTCAGAGAAATTGTGTACCTGCAAAACCTTTGAAGATAGAAGCCATTCAGTCATTATGGTAAGTGCTGAAAAGTTTGAAAGTTGCTACTACTCATTCATACATTCAGAAACAACGTAGAAACTTAACTCTGTTAAAATTAAAAAATAGATAATGAATAACACCTATGACATAAGTTGCATAGCTGCAATACTTTTGAAGATATCAGTAATTTGATCGTTTTACTAAAAACTGAAAATTGAGAAAGTGGCTGTTACTCACTTTACTATTGCGATAGCCATACCAAACAATTTTTTTCATGAAAATGCAATAAATCTATTACCTTTCAAGATATATGGAATTTACTACATTATGATATAATAAAAGTAGCCATTTACTCACTTACATATTGAGCAACAACTTTTAAACTTTGATATGTTATTGTTCATCAAAAGATAGATGAACAACATTTTCAAAGGAAATTGCTGAAATACTTTGAAAATACAAGCTATTAACTCATTAGGTAACTGCTGAAAAACGCAAAGTAAATATTACTTTGTTTCTTTGTTTCAAAATACGCTTCTTGGAAGACTAAGGGTTAACTAGAGTATTGCTTTGCAAGAGAAAAAGAAATTGTTTTTGCACAGCAATAACAAAACATCGAAATGAGTATTAATCAGTTTGTAGAAATGACTGTATTCCTGTGTTTAATATGTTTTCCCATTTATGACAAAATGCAAGGTTTCCTAGATGAATCTGGTTTATTTATTTATTTTTATTTTTTTGCGTTTTATACAGAAATTCAAGATGGCCGCCAAAAGTGGCGGGAAAACAATTTTTGCGAAAAGTCGCCAGTAGGCTCTGCAGATACCCTGCGGGTCAAAAATTTCGTTGAAATTGCTCAATCTCTCTCTGTTTCCGAGATAAACGGTTTTTTGCTTTTAACGCAGAAATTCAAGATGGCCACCAAAAGTGACTGGAAAACGATTTTTGCGAAAAGTTGCCAGTAGACTCACTGTGCAGAAACACTGTGGGTCAAAATGTTCATCGAAATTGCTCTATCTCGCGCTGTTTCTGAGATAATTGCGTTTTTTGCGTTTTCAGAGTTAAGAAAAATTGTGACATTTAGTAAATCGTTAATAAGTCGGCCATTTTGTATTGGATCACTTCCAAAAGTTAATGATTTCCAGACATCTATAGAACAAACCTACTTGCCAAATTTTATGTGAATAGGTGAAGCGCTTTTTAAGTTATCATCCGGACAAGCACACCCTTTTGAAAAACATGTTTTTGGTCTTCTCTGATTGGTTGAAATGTCATGACATCATATTGAGAAATTTTTCCCAGGGCTAGGGGCTACTGCATACACCTGCCAAATATGAAGAGAATCCGCCTTATGGCTGCAAAGATATTGCAAAAAGAAAATGTGGATCCAGCGGATCCGGCGGAGTCGTTCTCCCATATACAAACAAGCGTCTCCCGGGAGACGCTTAATGAAAAAGAACAGAATAAAATGTGACAATATTTATGTTGTTATTTTGTTTTAGACAGGTGTTTCAGGGTTCAACAGTTGAAAAACGTAGAGCGATAACAGAGCGATAATAGAGAGTTCAACACGGACACCACACCAAGTAAATGACATAGCAATTTATACGGATGTAGATCTGACCTATTATGTTGAAGTAACTTTAAAGATATACAGAAATGGAAGGTATTACAACAAAAACAATTAAAATGGATTATACCCAGGACAACATCAAAAATATAAGGCTTGATGCAGGAAATTCTGCAGATAGTTAAGAATTTAATCATATTAAAATTAGTCTTTAAAATTACATATAAAAAGAAAACAAAAACTGTGGACAAAATGTGTAAAATATGTCAGACAATGATGTCCAAAAATATAAGTAAACATAAAAAATAGCATCAGAGATGCCTGTACCCCCCAGCCTGGGGAAATAGTTTTCAACACCATAAGATACAGAAGTAGTGAAAAAGTACAAAGATCGGGACACTTTCAGAGCAGTGTCAAATATATTAAGGTCTAAATGATGTTTAAGTAGAGAAAATAACATCTAAGAGAAACAAAATGTATGCAAAGATAAAGTATTAAAACCAGACAATTCAATAGCAAGATGACAGCATTAATCAGTAAACTAAAAATAGCATCAGAGATGCCCGTACCCCACAGCCTGGGGAAATATTTTTCAGACAAGATTTTACAGGTCAAGGTCACTATGGCAAAGGTCAAATCAAGGTGACACTATGACGTTGCACATCTACACCCCCTAACCAATGTCCCTACCAAGTATCAACTTCCTACACCTTACAGTTGCCGAGATATAGCCCTGAAAAGGTTTTATAGGTCAAGGTCACTACGGCAAGGTCAACAGTCAAATCAAGGTCAGACCATGATGTTGCACACCTACAACTCCTAACCAATGTTCCTACCAAGTATCAACTTTGTACACCTTACGGTTTCTGAGATATAGCCCGGACAAGATTTTATAGGTCAAGGTCACTACAGCAAGGTCAAATCAAGGTTAGACCATGATGTTGCACACCTACACCTCCTAACCAATGTCCCTATCAAGTATCAACTTCCTAAACCTTACGGCTTCCAAGATATAGCCTGGACAAGATTTTAAAGGTCAAGGTCACTATGACAAGGTTAAAGGTCAAAACAAGGTCAGACCATGATGTTGCACACCTACAACCCCTAACTAATGTCCCTGCCAAGTATCAACTTCCTACACCTTATGGTTGCCGAGATATAGCCCGGACAAGATTTTCAAACTCAAGGTCACTAAGGCAAGGTCAAAGGTCAGACCATGACGTTGCACACCTACACCTCCCAACCAATGTCCCTGCCAAGTATAAACTATTTCCCGCCGCCCGCCCGCCCGCCCACTTACCCGCACATCCGGACACCGTGCGTGAAAAGAATACCCTGACAGCCCTTAAACCAATAACCCCTAAGCAATGTCCCTACCAACTATCAACTTCCTACACTTTACAGTTTCACAGAAATTGACCGGACAAGATGTTATAGGTCAAGGTCACTATGGCAAGATCAAAGGTCAAATCAAGGTCACCCCATGACGTTGCACACCTACACCCCCTAACCAATGTCCCTACCAAGTATAAACTTCTTACACCTTACGGTTTCTGAGATATAGCCCGGACAAGATTTCCAAACTCAAGGTCACTGCGGCAAGGTCAAAGGTCAAATCAAGGTCACACCATGACATTGCACACCTACACCTCCTAACCAATGTCCCTACTAAGTATCAACTTCCTACACCTTACAGTTTCTGAGATACAGGCCGGACAAACTTCTTCCCGCCTCCCGCCCATCCGAACACCATGGGTGAAAACAATACCCCGACTGCCCTCAAGGGCTGTGGGGTAATAAGTTTGCAAAGTTTAACTGAGGTCAGCTGAACAATACAAAAGCTGAACAATACTGCAAGGTGGCCATTACTTCATTCATATTGGGACTTTAAGGTGACCATAAAATAAGAATGTCCCTTTTGTCATAGTGCATAAAGTTAAGCTCAGGTCAGTTGAACATTAAGATAGCTGGAGGCTGAAAACTTCCTTTTTTCACTGTAAGGTGACCATAACTTCATTGATATTGTGACTTTAAGGTGACCATAAACTGAAAATGACCCTTCAATATCAATACACATTAGATATGGAAAAGGAAAGAGGTCAGACAGCTTTATTCCAATTTTATGACTTTAGGGGGGCCATAGCTTCAATTATGTTAACAGTTTAAGGTCACCATAAAGTCAGGATAATCCTTTGGTAAATATTAATATATAGGCCAAGTTTGGTTGAAAAAAGTCAAAAACTAAGTGAACTGGAGAGCTAAAACCCCCTTTTTGACATCAAGGTGACCTTAAGATTGCAGATACAGGGCTAAAACTTTGGTATGTGAAAGATTATCAAAACGTAGCTGAATAAGTTATTCCAACCAAATGCCGAAATCCTGACCGTTTTTGAGATACAGATCAAGTACCTATTTAAAAAAAATTTATGAAACTAAAACGCCTCCCATTCAGGAATCTGTGGTCTGATTGATCAGAAAATCCTTTCCGACTTGCAGATTTAGGTCTAGAATGTACCTGATCAATTTTATAGCACAGGTGTGTGTGTTTTTTTCTGAAACGTGATGACGGGGTGTTTTTGAAAAATGCTTAAGGTTACCTTAAGTAAAGCTTAAGGTCTCCGCAAAGTATCCCAAAAATTTTTCCCACCCCTATAGTTTTAATGAAAGATAAGAAGGAAAGAAAATTTGAAAGCCCAACAAGTTATTCAACAGAGACCATAATCCTGCTGCGGCGGTGATCAGTCGAACTTACGCCAAAACAAATAAGCACCCCTGACTGGCCGCTTAAAATCTCACATTCATAAGCTGTTTAGATAATAGAAGTTCTACTGTAATTTGTATGGATACTTCCACTAATGGATACATTTCTCTGACTGAATACTGTGTAATCTTACCCATTACATGGAGAGTTCCATTTGATGGCCACCCTTCTCTGACTGAATTCTGTGTCATCTTACCCATTATTTGGACAGTTCCACTAATGGCCACCTTTCTCTGAATTAATGCGTAATCTTACCCATTATTTGGATAGTTCCACTTGATGGCAACCTTTCTCTGACTGAATTCTGTGTCATTTTACCCATTATATGGATAGTTCCACTAATGACTACCTTTCTCTGACTGAATTCTGTGTCATCTAACCCATTATTTGGATAGTTCCACTTGATGGCCACCTTTCTCTGACTAAATGCAGTGTCATCTTACCCATTATATGGATAGTTCCAATAATGACTATCTTCCTCTGACTGAATTCTGTGTCATCTAACCCATTATTTGGATAGTTCCACTAATGACTACCTTTCTATGACTGAATGCTGTGTAATCTTACCCATTACACGGAGAGTTACATTTGATGGCCACCTTTCTCTGACTGAATTCTGTGTCATCTTACCCATTATATGGATAGTTCCACTTGATGGCAACCTTTCCAGTCAACTCCCCCCATTGTTTGGGGTTCATCACTTCCGACTTTTTCACAATTTTGTTGCATGGACCAAATGGCCAGAGAGTAAAGTCTGTCTGCCAGGAGAGATCACGCTCTGTCATCCCAATACATGCAAAGAGGCCTGCTCTGAAATAATAGCAAGAATTGGGGTGAAAACAGCATTGGAGATGCCTGCACCCCGGAGCCTGTGGAAACTGCGAGGGACACCGTGTGATATAGATAGAAGAGTATGACATTCAATAAAAGAGAATATAAGCTTTCAGTTCTTACGTTAAATGTAAGAGGTTTAAATAATAGTATCAAACATAGAAAATTATTTCATTGGTTTGAAAATATAAAAGCAGACATAATACTTCTGCAAGAAACCTTATGCACATGCAAAACTGCAAATATTATGAAATCTAATTGGAAAGGTGCCATGTTTAATTCTTGTACTGACTCAAACCACAGCAAAGGGGTAGCAGTTCTGTTTAAATCTGGATATTAAAATCTTGCAGTGTCCATTCTAGAGTTGGAGCTACTTGAGTCAAATGACTATTTTACTAAATTTTGGTGGGACATTTAGTAAATGCGATGAGTCAAATGGCAAAAATTAACCTTACAGTTGAGCAAATTGACTTAAATAGGAGAGGAGAAAAAAGTACTATTAGTCTATCTTCAAAGTGAATTTGCAATACTAAATCAAATTCAAGTCTACTCACTGTGAAAAAAACTTTATTTCAATTCAAGACATATTTGTAGTCAGCATGATGTACAAGATTTCCTATGATGTATATGATTTGCAATAATTAAGGTATTTTTTACTGATTTTTTTTTTCATTTTTTTTTTGTTTCAATAAATATGGTCCAACCCTGCTCTATCTAAAACTAGACAAAAAAAATTAACTCACCTTGACATAGATTCACTCAGGGAGTTGTTTTTATTTCATACAAAAAAACTCCGGACATTTATTTATGTAAATGGATATAAATTCGCCACTTTTTGAAAAAAAAAAAAAAAACAAAAAAAAAAACTGGTTTTAAAGCAATAACATACCATGTAAAGTTTAAGTTAAATTATTATTTAACTTTTTTCCAGCCGAAAATTTGTTATTAACATAGATGCAACTTTTCAAGTTTGTCCCACAGTAGTTTAAAATGTTTGTTGTTACCTGTTAACAATTGTCTTTGAAGTCACTTGTAAGAGTGCATTATGCAAAAATAAACTTTAAAAAGTGAAAATATTAAAAAGCTGGATAATAAAATCTTGTTGTGCAATAGATATTTATTTCTATATATATTTAACAAAACTATGAAAAAAATGGAAATTTACAGCTACTGGTGAGTTTAAATCACTTACTATAAACGTGTTTTCTGTTGATAAATACAGAATTTTTGTTAAACGAAGTATGATTGGACAGTGCCGTTTCCGCTCAACCAATCAAATTAAGGCATTTAGAAGCAAGGAAACATGGAAGAATTGGGTTAAAAAGACAATATATGTGTCCTTTTATTTGATTTTTAAACAAAATTCGTCTAATTTTCCCAATATTTACAGCCAAAACGCGGGCGATAATGCAACATTTATGCGTCACCGCGACTCGGGATCATAACGTGTACGCGTCTTTTCGCCCCAGTATAGCGACAAAAGACGCGGAAACGCGTAGTAAAATTAACACTGATCTTGGATACCCACTCTAATCCAGATGGAAGAAATCTATTGGTAAATGTCAAATTTCCAAAACAAAATATTTTCCGTGGTACCTGTTTATGCACCAAATATTGAAACTGAGAGAATACAGTATTTTAATATGCTAGAAGATTGGATAAAAAATTCAGCATTAGGTATAAATAATCTTATTATTGGTGATGATTTCAACTGCACTTTGAATTGTTGTCGTAATACTGTAAAATCACATGTTAATGACAAGAGTAGAAAAATAATGCAAAAACTTGTAAACAATCTTCATTGTGTAGATACCTGGAATGTTCTTAATGATGAAACCACTTATACATACTATGACAAATCAACAAATCAGTATAGCAGGCTAGATTATATATTTATGTCTAAAGATTTTAGTAATAAACTCATGAAAACATATGTTAGTCAACCAGTAAGAGACATTCATGTTATTGATTTTTCAGTGGTTTGTAATTTTCAAATGAACACAACAAATGCCTGTGGTCCTGGATGTTGGAAATTCAACAATCAACACTTACAAAATGCAGATTTATTAAGGGCATTATAAATAATATATCAACTACAATTGTACAATTCAACAACATCGAATCACAGCGGATAATTTGGGAACTTATTAAGTACAATATAAAGCATTATAGTATATCTTATGCTTCACCACTAAGTAAGAGTAATGGGGAGAAAATTAATAAGCTTCAAAAGGAGCTAGATAATTTGAATCTTAAAATACTGAAGACAATCAGGAACAAATATGTTGAAAAAAGAAACTGAAGCAGAAGTTAACTGCTATTATAATGAAAACGTCAAGGGCTCTGTAATACGATCAAGAGCAAGATGGGCGAAGGAAGGAGAAATAAGCTCTAAATACTTCCTAAGTCTTGAGAAAAAGCGTCAGAACCACAATGTAATCAAAGAATTAAAGACTGACAAAGGTCAAATTGTCCACTCAGATAAAGATATTTTAAAAGAAGCGCATAAATTCTATTCAGATCTATATACAAGTAGTAAAACTCCAATCGGTGATATCAATGTCTACTTTGAAGAAACCCCTGGACCCTTTGTTCTGTCAAATAAAGAAAAGTTAGCATGTGATGAGAAACTATTTGTAATGGAGATAACTGAGGCAGTAACAAAACTGTACAAGAATAAATCATCTGGACCAGATAGCCTTACCCCTGAATTTTACCAAAAATTCTGGAATTATCTCAAGAAACCTTTCATGGAAATGCTAGATGAGTCTTACAAATACAAACAACTTCCATCTTCCGTGTCCAATGCTATCCTAACTTTAATACATAAAAAATAAAGGAACTGCTTAAAAATTATAGGTCGATCAGCTTAAATAATTATGATTTTAATTAATCTCGTTTGCCATATCTTATAGACTTCAGAAAGTAAGTTTGAAAATAGTACCAAAAGATCAAAGTGCCTATATTAAAAAAGATATATCGGATTTACAGCTAGATATCTATTAGACATCATTAATTACTGTGAAACAAACAAAATCTCAGGTATCCTGTTAACATTAGATTTCAAAAAAGCTTTTGACTCTTTAGAATGAAACTTTATGTCAAAAACATTGAACAAATTTGACTTTGGAGAATACTTTAAATCCTGGGTTAATATTCTTTATACAGAACCCACAATGACAAAAAATAATGGTTGGTTATCAAGAAAACTAACAATGAAGAGAGGTATAAGGCAAGGATGTCCCTTGCCGGCACTACTTTTTGTTATAGCCACTGAATTTCTCTCTATTAATTTAAAATTTAATGAAAATATCACAGGGATAAAAATTGGAAAAGATAAGTCAACCATCTGCCAATATGCTGATGATACTACACTTACTCTAGGGAACAAAAACTCGATTCACCACTTTTCCAGTGTTGCTGGTCTACAATTAAATATTCAAAAATATGTTGGATTATGGCTTGGACCCTTAAAGAAAGGACCTGCCTATTTTGAAAATGTAGCAATTACTAATGATCCGATTAAACTAATGTGGGTGTTCCACCACACAACTAAGGCTCCCGATTAAGGGTTTTGGGGGGTCGGTTTGAAATATTTGCTGAGTCCCAGACCTTCTGTAAGGGTCGGTTGTGGTCGGTTGGGGCCGTGTGAGAAATCAAACATGTTTGATATTTCACACGACTACAACCGATTCATATTTCCCGCCCTCAACAAAATGTCCAGTCCCAGGCGTCCTCAGGCCTCCTCAGACCCAAATTTACACAGTCGTGTGTTGTCCCAGGCCGCCTGCGACCCTTAGTCCCAGACCTCCCTAGCTTAGTCCCAGGAGGCCGGTTGTTAATCCCAGACTCAAATATGATGCGTATGAATTTCATGCATCTGAAAGTGGGTCGGTTGCATTAGTCCCCGGAAGCCTCAGACCGTCTGCGGTGTCCTGGGACCCAAAAATCAAGGTCTGGGACTAAGAACCGACTAAGGGTAACCGACCCTAATCGGCCTCCCCAGGACGCCTGGGACCACACATTTTCAGTCTGCGGCGGCCTGAGGACGCCCCAGGCGGCCTGGGACTAACAACCGATTAAGAACCGACTGTTTTCCGCGCGTCGGAAATTAAAACGAGGCAATGAGGGGGTCTGGGACTATATAAGCGACCGCGCACACTTTGTCGTTGTTACTGACTGTTTGGCTACTGAGAGACGTGTGTCACTGATTTGTAGGGGTTTTCAGTTTTTATTTTACATTTTATATACTTGAGCTTAGGGCAAATTTCACAGTTAGGAGACACATTTTACTATTTTTTTATTATTTTGTCGACTGGATTATGAGGAAAGAGAAAGGAGGGAAGAGAGGAAGGAAAAAGATGGATGAGAGGGAGAAGGAAAGTCAAGTAGAGGAGAGGAGTGAGGTTATTACAGAAGAAGGAAGTGAGAGGAGAGAGGAGGAGGAGATTCAGGAAGATCCAGCTATTGGGGAAGCTGTGGCAGAAGAAGAAGAGAGGTGTGAGGAAGATCCGGAGTGCCATTCTTCAGCCAAGAGAGCCAGGGTGTGTGCCACTTTTACAGACAGCCAGGAAGTTTCCATTGTGGAATTTGTAAAGCTGCACCCTGAACTGCATGACAAGGAACATTCACATTTCCACGACAGGACCAGAAGAGAGGCTCTCTGGGCAGAAATATCTGCAGAACTCAAGCTCCAGCCCTTTGATGTCAGAAGATGGTTCGAGTCCCAGCGAACCCGTTATGGGAAGCTGTCTAAGCTCCAATCTGGCCAAGCCCCGAGGGAGATGACCAAGAGACAGTCCTGGGTGTACCAACAGATGGGTTTTCTTAAAACCCACATCAGAAGAAAGGGGGCCAATAGAAGTCCAGGTTTTGAGGCCAGTCCAAATACCAGCAGGCAGGACGAATCACGTGGCTCAACTACTGATACAGAACACCTCGAGTCCAGTGTCCTGAGGGAGAGGAGTCAGTCCATCATTACATCAACGCCCGTTTCAACTACAGACTCCAAGATTCTCGAACACTTTGAGCAGATGAGGACACTTATCTCTGGTTTTCTGCATCAGAAGTCAGACAGGCAGCCCTTCTTTGACTACGTGGCATCAGAGGCCGAGAAGATGACTCAAGAAGAATTTGAAGAATTAAAGGGCAAGATTTTTAGAGACATCGAAACTATTAAGAGTAACCACAGATGTCAGCCATTGCCCAGAAGATCAGCCACTGTTACCACGGAGTCCCAGAGGGTCGGCCTACTGCCAACAACCACTCCACAGGCGTCTAGTTCCACTCAAGCAGCAGCTAGCAGCAGTTTTGTGTACTATACACCAAGCCCCATTGGCTTCAGCAACCCGACATCTGTCCTAACTGTACAGGATGAAGGGAGCAGACACAATCTGAGTGGAATCTTAAGCCAGCTACCAGATCTGACATCAACACAGATCGTCGAGCAGCCTCAGCAGCAGCAGCAACAACCGCAGCAGCAGCTCTTTACTATCACCACTTCAGCACCGCCTCAACAGCAGCAGCAGCCTCCTCAGTAGCCATCCAGTCAGGGCGGGTCTTTGACCTGCCAGGCCCTTTTCAGGGCCACCAAATCTTCCAAAAACAATTATTCAGCTACGTGTTCTTCCAATTCCCCTCCCAAAACAAAAAAGTTCAGTACAAATACTTATCACAAGAAAAAAAAATAAAGTCCAACACCTACACCACCCCAAACATGAAACAAATAACCCATGGTACCACACATAACAAAAAAGGCCACATAAAAAAAATTAAAAATAACTCCCAATATGGCCATTAATCAGCCCATTTTTAGATTAAAATCCATGGGATAGTTTAAAATCTGTAATTGAAAAGTCCAACACTTACACCTTCCCTAGAGTTAAAAGGCATTATCACATACTTACCAACCCACAAACAGACAAACCCAACACCAAACATAACCCCCAAATAACAAACCCAGTACCAAACCTAACACCCAACTACCAAAAATAAACCCAACCCCAGTAACCACCAACCAACAAACACACAAACCCAAAAGTAAATAGAACCCATGCCAACAAACTGACAAACTATTTTGCAAACACAATCCCCCATTATTGAAAGCAAAACTAGTTCCATGGTTATATTTTCCCCATTTTTGTGATTACAAGTGAAGATTTAAAATTGAAGATTTCCATGAAAACCTTTGTGCTACAAATAAATTTGCAAGCCATTAACAAGAAAAATTGGTGAAATTATGATGTGGATTTCAAAATATATAAAAAAAAAATCAATTTCGGATATTATGTGTGACTTTGTGTTTGGCTTTTGTTTAACAGTGGGTTTGTCTGTTTGTTGGGTGAGTAAGTTGTGTTTGTCTGTTTGTCCGTCTGTACAAGTTATGTTTGGCATGGGGTTTGTCTGTTTGTCCGTCTCAACAAGTTATGTTTGGCATGGGGTTTGTCTGTTTGTCCGTCTCAACAAGTTATGTTTGGCATGGGGTTTGTCCGTCTGTAGCAAACATAGCTGATTAATTGTTTTTGGAATAATTGGTAGTCCTGAAAAGGACTGTTATAGTTAGTCCTGAAAAGGACTGTTTACTGCAGCAGGACTTATATTCTGCCATCTTGCCAGGCCACTGCTCCCTCATTGTTGAAGTAGTCCTTCAGGTAATCCCTCTGTCTCTTGGCTTCTCTGGCAGGGTTTCTGTCTTGGCCACCACCAGCAGCACCACCAATCAATCCACAATCATCAGGTACATCATCATCATCGTCCTCCCCCGGCTGCTGACCACCAGGTTGACCTTGATACTGGCTTCTCAGTATGTTGTGTAGAACAACACAGGTCAAGACCACTTCCCTGACTGTTGCTGGGGGTAGTTCAATGGTTGTCCTCATCACCCTGAATCTTGACACAAGGATGCCAAAAGCGTTCTCCACCACTCTTCTGCCCCTTGAAATTCTATAATTGGCAATCCTTTCCTCTCTTGTTAACATCCTTCTGCCATAGGGTTTCATGAGCCAGGTCTTCAGGGCAAAAGCATCATCTGCCAGGATGAAGTAGGGGACATCTCTCCCACCCTGGGTTATAGGAGCTGGGTCAGGGAAGCCTATCCTGCCATCCTCAATCCTCCTCTTCAGTTGAGAGGCATTAAATATCTGGCCATCCGAGCAGGATCCTTCAGTACCCACATCCACCCATCTAAACTTGTACTGTCCATCTACCAGGGCCAACATCACAATGGAAAAGAACCCCTTATAGTTGTGGTAGAGGGATCCAGTGTTCTTGGGCTTCTTCAGGGCCACATGCTTCCCATCCAGAGCTCCCAGGGCATGTGGAACATTCCACCTGATCCTGAATTCCCTCTCCAGTTCTTTCCACTCATCTGGGGTAGTAGGACATTTGAGGTACTCCCTGGTGAACTCATCCTGGATGGCCCTGCAGACCTCTGGTATAAACTTGGAGATGGTGGATCTGCCAACCCTGAACTGACAGGATAATGATGTGTATGACTCTCCAGTGGCCAGATATCTGATGGTGAGGGCTAACTTCTCACCAACACTGATTGGTGCTCTGTAGTTGGTGGCCTGCCTGGCTAGGTGTGGTTCCAGTCTGGTCTTAATCATTTCAAAAAATTCTGGGGTCATCCTCATGTAGTTGGTGAATCCTGGAATGTCTGTGGCATAAAGATCAGCCATAATGTTGTGGTAGGCCCCTCTCTCCTCTCTCTGCAGTAGCCATGGCCTGACCCACATGTTGTGCCTTCTTCTAGGTCTCTGTATGGGTGCTGGTGGTGCTGGTGGTGGTTGCTGTGGTCGACGTAAAAAATGGAAATACATGATTATTTGTAACTGAATAAAAACCAAAAAAGCCCTAAGTTGTTGTTGAATCTGTCTTCCATTAAAAGGTGGCATCCTGCTGTGTTCCCAGAAAAGCAATGATGATTAGATCACGAATTTTATATATATATACCTAGAAAATCCAGCAAATTTGGAAAACAATAATCGGGGATCCTGGTCTGGGGAAGACTGAGGAGGCCTGAGTAGGCCTCAGGACGCCGGTAGTTAATCGTGTGTTAGTCGGGGCTTAGTCCCAGGAGGCCCCGAGGCGTCCTGGGACCCAGTCGGTATGTGTACGACAGGATCGTGGTTGAAACCGACCTGAAAACTGCCTTAGTTGGTTCTTAGTCCCAGACCAGTCGGGGACTGTCTGCGGCCGCCTGAGGCGTCCTGGGGACGATCTGTTCTTAATCCCAGACTTCAGTACCGACCCAGTATTCCCGCCCATTTTTGTTATTTTCCCACCGACTGTCCACGATTAAGGGTCGCCGACAGGATCGGGGCTTAATCTTTTGGTGGAACAGGGGCATTAGGTACAGATAGCCAAAAATGTATAGCAAAATCATGGGAGGAACAATTAAGCAAATTTAGACACAAATCAATAATAACAAATTAGCTTGCTTTGCGAAAACTTACTTATATTTTGACAACACTACCTACCTCAGATGAATTTTTGAAAACTACTGAAAAAGAAATGCTTACCTTCTTATGGAGCAAAAAACAATTTCCAATCAAAAGAAATGACGCAATTGGCACACATGATCTTGGGGCCTTAATGTTGTCGGCATATTCTCCAAAGAGAAATCTCTTAAAGCCTCATGGATCCCAAAACTCCCAGATAATGATAATAAATGCCGCATAATTTTAGATTACTTCTCACAAAAGAACACTTTTAGTTATGAAATACTATTCAAAACAAATTTCCGCAAGAAAACACAGTGTGATGTTGTTCTGCAACTACCAGACTTCTATAGCAACCTACTCTTAGCATTCAACCATTGTAAATATATCAAACCTATAAACTAACCAAATGAATACGGAGCTGTTAACTCAATGCATATGGGGAAATGAATATTTTAAATCTCAAGGAAAAACTCTATTCTTAATCAATTGCATAAAAAGTGGATTTATATATGTGAAAGATCTCTTAAACAAGGATGGAATGTGGCTAAGTGAACAAGAATTAAGCTCTAAACTTCAAAAGAAAAACAACTGGATTGCTGAACTCACGATAATTAAAAAATCAGTTAGTAAATACCTACAAAACAAAGATTTATCAAATTACAAATACAAGATTGACTGCTTAATAGGTTGATAACTACAATGCAAAATTCTTCTACACAATTTTGAGAGATAAACAAGACCACTGCCGCGGTGTGTATCTCCCACCGAGCATTAAAGGGGAAGAATATCTTTTCCGAGATATTCACAATTTTTCATTTTCCGTTAAAATCCAAGATGGCCGCCAAAAGTGGCTAAAACTGAAATTTTTCTCCTAGGCACAGAATACTGTTGCACTACCCTAAAAATTCGCTCGAAATCGCTCTATCTCTTACCATTACGAAGATATTTTCAATGTTTTATTTTCCGCTAAAATCCAAAATGGCCGCCAAAAGTGGCGAAAATTGAAATTTTCCCCTTTGCATAGGATACTCTTGTACTACCCTACGGGTCAATAAGTTCGCTCAAAATCACGCTCTATTTTTCCCCATTGTATAAGATACTTTTGTCTACCCTGTGGGTCATATATTTGCTCGAAATCGCTCTATCTCGTACGGTTTTCAAGATATTCACACTTTTTCATTTTCCGCTAAAATCCAAGATGGCCGCCAAAAGTGGTGAAAATTGAAATTTTTCACCTTTGCGTAGGATACTCTTGTACCACCCTACGGGTCAATAAGTTCGCTCGAAATCGCTCTATCACATACGGTTTTCGAGATATTCACACTTTTTCATTTTCCGCTAAAATCCAAGATGGTTGCCAAAAGTGGCGAAAATTGAAATTTTTCCCCATTGTATAAGATACTTTTGTCTACTCTGTGGGTAAAAAATTCGCTCAAAATCGCTCTATCTCTTACGGTTTTCGAGATATTCACACCTTTTCTTTTTCCGTTAATTTCAAAGATGGCTGCCAAAAGTGGCGAAAATTGAAATTTTTCCTGTTAGCATACAATACTCTTGTATTACCCTCCGGGTCAAAAATTCGCTCGAAATCACTCTATCTCTTACGGTTTTCAAGATATTCACACTTTTTCTTTTTCCACTAAAATCAAAGATGGCCGCCAAAAGTGGCGAAAATTGAAATTTTTCCCCTTTGCATAGGATACTCTTCTACTACCCTGCAGGTCAAAAATTCGCTCGAAATCGCTCTATCTCTTATGGTTTTCGAGATATAATATTCACACTTTTTCATATTCCGCTAAAATCCAAGATGGCTGCCAAAAGTGGCGAAAATTGAAATTTTTCCCCTTCGCACAGGATACTCTTGTACTACCCTGCGGATCGAAAAATTCGCTCGAAATCGCTCTATCTCGTACGGTTTTCCAGATATTCACACTTTTTCATTTTCCGCTAAAATCCAAGATGGCCGCTATAAGTGGCGAAAATTGATATTTTTCCCCTTAGCGTAGGATACTCTTGTACTATCCTGTGGGTCAAAAGTTTGGTCGAAATCGCTCTATCTTGTACGGTTTTCGAGATATTCACACTTTTTCATTTTCTGCTAAAATCAAAGATGGCCGCCAAAAGTGGCGAAAATTGAAATTTTTCCCCTTTCCATAGGATACTCTTGTACTACTCTGCGGGTCAAAAATTCGGTTGAAATCTCTCTAAAATCGTTCTATCTCAGACGGCTTTGGAGATATTCACACTTTTTCATTTTCCGCTAAAATCAAAGATGGCCGCCAAAAGTGGTGCAAATTTGCAAATTGAATAAGTAAATTAAATTTTTATAACTTAATACCCTATCCAATGGACAATAGCTAATCCGGTCGGTGCAGACCGGCCCGCCAAATGACAGAAAAAGTCATCTTATATGAGTGCATAATGCCCTCACAAGCTGGTCAGTCCCAGTACTGTACACTCCCCAGATGGCGCCTCGTACTTCCTTTCTGTCTAGACAAGATGACGTCATAGCATCTTTTTCGTTGTCTAAACCTATTAGACCCCTAGTAAGCTGATAGCGGGGTCGGTGGGAGGGTCTTGTGTGTCCATTGGATAGGGTATTAACTTATAATACATCCTATCCAATGGACAATTGCTGAATAACTACCGCTTGGTCGACGGGTAAGTTACTAGGGACTTATGTGAACTCACAAGTATTAGCAAATTTTTAACCTACGGTCTAGACTGACTTCGTCAGGAGACCTATAGGCCCAGGCCTGGGTTGACCTTAAGGTCAGGAAAACCCTGTAAGGCCATGGTCGGTTGCCAGCAGCCGGTTACCCGGGGCTATACCGACGTGCCCCCCCCCCCTTTTGCAGACCTGCTCTGAGGTAGGGGAAGAGAGGGATGAGTTCAGTCCCAGAATGCAAATAAACCTCCCAAAGGAGTACATGTATTATGTACATGAAGAACTGTTTACACTATGTACATATATACAAATCTCCTCAATCAAAGGGGCAATTGTGGATCTGCTGAGCAGCCACTACCGAGCCCAATTGGTAAAGCTCTGAATCAGCCCAAGTCACGCCCTTCAGATAGAACTGTGTGAAGGTATTAAGTGACTTCAGTGACAGGCTGACAAGATTGGATCTAAGGAGACTCCCGATTGGAAGACCTTAGAAACAGCAAAACCCCTGACATCATGGGCTTTAACCTGATGTAAGGTGTGGGCTACCTGGTCAGAGAGCTCATAACATAGGATCACAGTCTGCTTGATCCAAGAGGAGATAGTGGCAGGTGAGATGTCTTTGTCGAAACCTTTCTTAAAGGAGACAAAAACCACCTCCTTATTCTGCCTGAGGTCCTGTCCAAATATTAGCGCAAAGCTCTGACTGGACAGAGGGACCTGTCAGACTTGAGGAATCTATGCAGAGTTGGGCCAGGGCTGTTATAACCCCTGGGGCCACACTGTCTGGACCCTCTTTGGCCAGCTGATTTGGAGAGAAAGCTGGGTGATAGGTACAGGGACACCTTTGACCAGTCAGATTGGTGTCTAATATTTCTGTTTTGCCAAGCATGTATCTCACTTCTACGTTTGCCCGACCCCAGGGCCAAGAGGAAAACTGTCTTGAAGGTCAATATTATTGCTTCAAGGAGGCCTCTTTAATTGGTTCAAAATGAACCTTAGTCAGCTGGTGCAAGACCAGTGAGAGGTTCCAGGAGGGTATGCCCCCCCCCCCCCCCCCCCCCCCCTGCCTTTGGGTCTGTCTCTGTGGAAACTATCCAGGAGACGAGTGAGATTTTCGTCCTTGCTGATGTTGAAGGGTGAATTTCCCAGTTTATCAGCAATGGCTGACCTGTAACCATCAATGGTGCTGGGCTGTAACTTCCTGTCCTGCAATAGGTACATAAGGAAGTCAGCAACTGACTTTACAGGGGGTGCCCTGAGGTCCACCTGATTAGTGACGCACCACTTTGGCTCATAGACTGATCTGGTTGATCATCTTTGAGGAGTCTCAATTCTTGCTGTCACTGCTTCAGAGAAGCCCTGCTTCTTGATTGATGTGGCTCTAGGAGCCATGCATGGAGATTTAGGTTTGCCAGATTTCTGTGAGGGATCTGACTGAAGGGCTAAGTTAACAGGTTGGGCAAGGACAGGCTCAGTGGGATCTGACTGGACATGGCCACTAGGTCCCAAAACCAAGGTATGTTGGGCCACCCCGGAGCAATCAGAATGATTCTCTTGCATGGGGAGTCCTGCAACTTCTCCACCACTTTGCCCAAGATAGCTGCTGGTGGGAAGGCATATGCGTCCAGATCCTCCCATGGCAGACTGAGTGCATCCACTGCAGTGGCCAGGGGATCTGGTACCGGTGACACAAACAAAGGCAACTTGTTGTTGAACCTCGTGGCAAATAGGTCTATTTGAGGCCGGTGCCACCTGCTGCATATTGCTTGGAAGAGCTCCTGAGGAGAGACCACTCTGTTTGGATGGTCTGGCCTAGCCTGGATAGCTTGTCTTCTACCACATTCAGCCGGCCTGGAATGTGTCTGGCTTTGAGTTACTTGATTTCTGGTGCACCAAGTCAAGATTCTCCATAGTAAGGCACAAAGTGGGCCCGACCTCATGCCTCCTTGCTTGTTGATGTATGACACCACTGTGGTGTTGTCTGTTGCTACAAGTACTATCTTGTGAAGCTAGAGGTCTTGGAACTCGTTCAAAACTAGAAAGACTGCCTTGAGTTCTAGGTAATTGATATGCAGCTTGCTTTCTGGAAGGGACCAGGCTCCTCTTGTAGTGCGTTCATTTAATATTCTCACTAGATCTTGAGTGTGCTGGAGACAAACCTGGTGGGATCTGGCTCTCACCAACTAGCCGTCTAGGTGCTGGTGGATTCTTATACCCTTGTGTATGGGCATCAATTCAACTCCTTTGCTACTACAGTGAACTCCATGGGTATTGTGGACAGACCGACAGGCAAAGCTTTGAACTGGTATGTCCAACCGATATGTCTGTACTTGGTCAGCCAACGTGGGCGATATTGACAGAAATAAGCTTAGATTCGGGGACTCGGGTATGAGATTTCGGATTCGGGTAAGTATTCAGGGTTCGTTGAGATCAAACTTTGCTCAGATCTAGAATAGGTCTCCAACAGTTGTGTGGTTTTGGAACCAAGAAAGGTTGGAGAAACCCAGAGATTTTGAACTGGCTCGACTGCATCTTTGTCCATAAGCTGATGTAATGCCTCTAAACAATATAGATTCCTGTGAGGATGTACATAGCAATTGATAATTTTTGGTGACCTTGTCAAGCTTGGTCAAGAAACCTTGTCAAGCTTGGTCTTGACTGGGAAGGGAGAGTGTAGCCCTCCTTCAACATTTGTACTGCCTAGGGTCCAGCCCCCAAGGCTTCCTAAGTTCCCAAAAAGGGCTTAGTCTGGACCCTACAGGCAGATTGTGTGCCAAATTTGGTATTCTGACAAATATTTTCTGTCCCTCCGAACACTGGTCCAGTCTGGTGACAATGATCCAAGTTAACAGTCTCTCTGTTCTTATTGTGGTCCGGTGGGGCTGACACAACTTTTCACATTAATAGACTCTTTGCCAGGGCCAGCAGCCTGCAAGGTGCAGCATTTACACAGTAATTGTCATTTGTGAGATGGCTGACCCATGGCCAGATGTGATGAAAAAACTTGCTTGACTGTCAACCAGTTAATTGCTTTTTCTTTTCATGCTGGTTATTCAGGTCTGTGTTTGAAAGGTGAAATCTATTATCTCTCCAGTCAAGTCCAGCACCGATAACAGGCTATTGAGAGGTGTGATAAGGGAAGGTTGCCTGGAAGTAGCTTGCCCTATCACTGTCATATCACCAAGACCACTGACTGGTTTAAGAATTCTCTGTAAACCAAATTTACCTTAGGCAACTCTGTCCGGTACCAGGTCTCCATACCCGGTAATTTACTGTAACCAGTAATTCTCTGTAACTGGCAAAAACTGGCAGGCTGGGGTCACCAATGAATTTAGACAGCTACTGGTCTGGGTGAACCGGTTGGGGTGAAGCACTGTGTAGCCAGCACCCAGTCGGTAAACTTTGTCACCGGTGGGTTGAAGCAATATCTGGTAGATACTAGCAAAACCAGAATCAACACAGAGTTGAATGGACTGGGTCAGATGACTCTGTAACCAGTAACCAGTTTGGTCTGGTAAGCTGTACAAGGCTGTATAGCTGGTACCTGGTTGGTACACTCTGTAACCAGTTGCTGAAGCAACTGTGCAAGGCTGTGTAGCCGGTAACCAGTCGGTATACTCTGTAACCAGTTGATGAAACAAACCTACAACTATCTATCGTGTTGAATTCAGCTTACTGTAGGTTTCCTCCATGTATTGCTTTTAAATGCACATCTTATTTGCAGATTCGACAGTTGCTGGGAAAGCCCCTGTGAGCTATATTTAGAAGCAATTATTGTTCGGCGTGTCACGTGGTTGATTGGAGATGACATCAGTGGTCGCGTTCTTTGTGTGATACTTAACCGGCAACTTTACAGTATTCTCACCATCTACAAACCCCACTACCGACAACAAGGCCGGGTCTGTGAGGCAGGGACTGGAATCACAGTAGACGTGACTTCTGAAGAATGCACTTCCGACTTTTCTCGTCGGTGAAGCACGTGACCAACTCCGTGATCTGGTCGGTGAATCACGTGACCAGCTTTGTGGAGAAGATGACGTCAGAGGTCACGTTCTTTTGAGCTGGCCGGTCAGCGGATGCTTTAAAAGCAGAGAAGCCTGGACCAGCGCGCTCTGAGGCGTAGGAAGTTCTGTAGATGAAATTCTTTCCACAACCCGCTCTGTAGGTGAATATCTTGGTCGGTCTGACGTGAGCTGGCTGGTGGACTGATGCTTTACAGCAGAGAAGTCGGTACCAGTGCGCTCTGAAGTTGAATTTCTTTTGTGATACTTAACCAGGAAACTTATACAGTAACCTGGCCATCCACAACCCCCACTACCGACAACAAAGCCGGGTCTGTAAGGGAGGGACTGATATCACCACTCTGAAGAAATCTGAAGAATGCACCTCTTGCTTCTGTTGAAAAAAACACTAAATACTCGAGCTGGCTGGTGTGACTGATGCCTTACAGCAGAGAAGTCGATACCAGTGCGCTCTGAAGAAATCTGAAGAATGCAACTCTCGTTTGGGGAATTCAGTGTATGTTAAATACTGCATAGACTGAAGTTTTGCGTGATTAAATGGGGGAATTCCTTCTATTTATAGTTTAAAAAAAAAACTAGAAAAGAGTGACGTTTCTTTCGTGATTGTACCTGGAAGGTTACAGAAGGTACATTCAAACAAAGGACACGGATAAAAATACCTTGTAAGTAGTATATCCATTATTTTTCTTAATATTGTCGATCTGCCCCTAGCAAAATGTCTGCCTTCATATTTTTCGTCACTTACTGCCCTATCTTCAACACTAAATTGAGTCAGCTAGGGAGCGTTTCCAGCAGATTTCTTAATGTATATCTGTGCTTGATATGTAGATAACACTTCCACACTAAATAATAAGGTTGAAAATCTGTCATAATGCACACTTATTCCTTTAAAAACTCTGGAGATGTTGAAAAACATGTCTGCACAGTACATAACACGCGCCAAATGAAAAAGATGCTATGATGTCATCTTGTCTAGACATCTGGGGAGTGTACAGTACTGGGACTGGGCCAGCTTGTGAGGGCATTATGTACTGCAATTGTCCATTGGATAGGATGTATTAACACAATAAAATGAAAATTTTCTCCTTTGCACAGCATACTCTTGTACTAGCCTGCAGGTCAAAAATTTGCTCGAAGTCGCTCTATCTCGTATGGTTTTCGAGATATTCACACTTTTTCATTTTCCGCTAAAATCAAAGATGGCTGCCAAAAGTGGTGAAAATTGAAAATTTTCCCGTTAGAGTAGGATACTCTTGTACTACCCTGCGTGTTAAAAAGTCGCTCCAAATCGCTCTATCTCTTATGGTTTTCGAGTTATTCACACTTTTCCATTTTCCGCTAAAGTCAAAGATGGCCACCAAAAGTGTCGAAAATTGAAATTTTTCCCCTTTGCACAGCATACTCTTCTACTACCCTGAAGGTCAAAAATTCGCTCGAAGTCGCACTATCTCTTATGGTTTTCGAGTTATTCACACTTTTTCATATTCCGCTGAAATCAAAGATGGCCGCCAAAAGTGGCGAAAATTGAAATTTTTCTCCTCGCATAGGGTACTCTTGTACTACCCTGGGGGTCAAAAACTCGTTCGAAATCACTCTATCTCTTACGGTTTTCGAGATATTCACACTTTTTCATTTTCCGCTAAAATCAAAGATGGCTGCCAAAAGTGGTGAAAATTGAAATTTTTCCCCTTTACACAGGATACTCTTGTACTACCCTGCGGGTCAAAGATTCGCTCGAAATCGCTCTATCTCTTGTGGTTTTCGGGATATTCACACTTTTTCATTTTCCGCTAAAATCAAAGATGGCCGCCAAAAGTGGCAAAAACTGAAAATTTTCCCGTCAGAGTAGGATACTCTTGTACTACCCTGCGCGTCAAAAATTCTCTCGAAATTGCTCTATCTCGTACGGATTTCGAGATATTCACACATTTTCATTTTTGCCACCAGTTTAAGTGTGCTGCAATGGCTTCTGTCCAAGGAAGGAGGCTGTCCAACGACTGAGGATATCTCCAGTGCTCCTTGAGGTGAAACTGAAAGAGCCTCATGTGAAGGCGTCCCTCCGGGGCCATTTTCTCTGTTGAGGCAAGCAACCCAATTAGCGACATCAAACATCTTGCAGTCAAGACATGTCTCAACTTGAGTCTTAGGATCAAATCCTGAAGTTTGAGCCATCTCTCTTGAGTGCGTTTTTACAAGGGCTGAATCTAGATGGTATTCATAGCCCACGAACAAAAACACCTGAGTAGGTTTCAGTTCTGATTTTTCCCGATTTACTATCCACCCTAAGGACTGGGTTAGGTCTACCACTGCCTGAGTGTTCACTTGGGCTTCCTCCTGAGACTGGGACCTGATCAGCCAATCGTAAAGGTATTGGTGAAGTCGGGGGGGTTGGCTAGTCTGAAGGGGAGGGAGGTAAACTGGAACACCTGCGACCTGTGGCAAAACCTTGGGTATTTCCTTGAGTTTGGGTGGATAGGGATGTGAAGGTAAGCATCCGATAGGTCTATCGACGATACCCATTACCCTGGAATCAGGGAGGTCCTGATGGACTCTGGAGATTCATTTTGAACTTTTCTACATGTAGAAAAGTGTTGAGCCTGCTTAAGTCTATGACTAGCCTCCACCTTTGGTGAGGCTTGAGGACGAGAAACAGGCGACTGTAAAACCCGAGAGATTTTACATTTTCCACCCTTTCAATTGCGTTCTTGACAGAAGAGACTGGATACAAGTGGCCAGAGCTGGGTCTTTTTGAAGGGCCTTGTATTCTGACCGAATCAGAGGGAATCTGATCAGACTTAGTGGCAGTATGTAGCCATTGGTGATAATGTTTAACACGTTTGATGAACATTTGTTTGTTTGTCATTCTCTTCTGAAAGAACAGAGGAGACTGAGGGAGGCTTTTAAGGAGTCATTGGGGGAAGGGGTTTTCCACGCCCTCGTCCCCTGTTGTGGGGTTGAAAACGACGCCTGGAGCCTCTGAAATTCGTTTTCCCCCTGCCTGAGGAAACGATTGGTTACTGCTTGGAATGGAAGGACCCCCATTGGGGTGTTTCCTGTAGGAGCCTCTAGATTGTGGGGAATGCGAACAGGCTGATTAATAGGGCCTAAACCCTAAGTGTTATTACAGGTGCCTTGTTGAGGAACTCCTGTCCCTCCTAAACTAGTTGTGGATGGGGAGCTTTAAGGTCTAAGATCCGGTATCTCACCTGAATTCCCCATACCCCTTCTGACTACATATATACACCATGAAATTGAGTTTAACCTGTGTGGTAGTAGCCTTGCTACTGTCTTAACAGATAACCATAACCAGGTTGCATTCCGAAAAACCTAGTGAAGAGCAGCCTGAAGCTCAACTCTTGATGACCAGAAGGGGGAGGGGGGCTTACCCAAAGAGGCCTCTAGGGAGGTACAGATATGAAAATTTGTAATTTGTCTTCAAAACAAGGTTGTCTCATTTTAAGGGAAATTAGCAGCCTAAGTTCCTGTTGGCCTGGTAAATCATTCAGAGTCCAGACTGTGGAGGGTCTAGGCATAAATTCCCTGGGGACAGGGAGATTCAAAAACTGCCTAAGTTTCAATGTCCTCAGAAAATGGTTAGGGTTAAGTCAGGCAACCTACTTCCCTATAAAATTGAAAATTTTAATTACTTAAATGTAGCTTTAAAAAGCTACAAGCTTACCATGTGGGACTTAATGCTGTTCTCGGGTTGCCACACCCGGAGCCAATGTCTTAGAAAAAAAGACAGTTCTTGTTAGCCACCGGATATACTGCTAGTTGTCGTCACGTGATAACTTCTGACCAATCGCCCTACTTTCTCGTTGATATTTTCTAAAACCTACCCCTCAGCTGTAAACAGCGGGGAGGCAGGGTGGGACTCTTCTAAGTCCCACATGGTAAGCTTGTAGCTTATAAAAGCTACATTTAAGTAATTAAAATTTTCAATTTTATTACGCCACAATAGCTTACCATGTGGGACTTAATGCTGAATTCAACCGCCCGGTGGCGGGATTACAGCTGAGACTGGAAGATATGTCATTTTTTCTAAGATTTTGAATTAATATGTATAGAATAGTGCCAGAAATACCAGTCTGAGTCCCATTTACAGTGTCCCGATCCTGATGACCGGGCCTGTAACGAGCCAAAAACCTAAATAAAATGAGAGACAGTGCTGAAACTGTCTAGATGTTTGATTGTAGGACGGAAGTGCAGCAGTGCTCACTTCGAGGTCTAAGGGTCCCTGAGGGCCCTTCACTAGTGACTGACCAACCCATGGTTGGAGATCTCATAAATTTTTGCAACCTGAATATGAGATTAATGACAACTAAATAAGTCCTTAATAGAAATTACTTGATGACTAAAAAACAAAATGACCTTACCCGTAACATCTTGAAGGTAAAGGAATACCTAGATCCTGGGAGAGACTCCTGAAGACTTGGTTGTAGCGGATGTGCCCCCCCCCCCTTTTTTCTTTCCAAGGACAACTGGTCTGAGGGGAAGGATCTAGGACTTGTTGTGCCGCCACTACGGGTCCCAGATACATATTGATGTCGGTGTCCGACCAAGTAAGGTCTTTTAGGTAAAAATTTGTAAATGTGTTGTGAGCTTTCCAGTGACAGGCCTGCATGATTTGGTCCACCGATACCCCACCGTAAAGGGCCTTAGAGGCCGCAAAGGCCCGGATGTCATGCGCTTTAACTTGGACCAAGTCCAAGGCTTGTTGGTCTGCTTGTTTGTAACAAAGTAGGATGGTTTGTTTCAACCAGGACGAGAGAGTAGCGGGTCTGATGTCTGAGGTATGTCCTTTCTTGAAGGAGATAAAAAGGAGGGAACGAGACCCTCTCAGGTCTTTGGTTCGGTCCAGATAATACCTCAGGGCCCGTACTGGACACAGGGTCCTGTCGTCTTTCAATTATCTATCTACAATGGTAGTCAAAGCAGGAATAGTCACCGGAGACACACTTTGAGAACCTTCTCTTGCTAGTTGGTTTTTGGCTATGAAATCAGAAGAAGGGAACAAGGCAACCTTTTCCCATTGGCCTAGATTAGATACTTTGTTTGCGACCCAGGCATGGATTTCGCTGCAGCGTTTGCCGGAGGCCAAAGCTAGCAAGAAAGCAGTTTTGAGAGTAAGATGTTTGAGGTCCGTGTCTTTCATGGGCTCAAAGGGTGCTTTTGTGAGCTCGTTGAGGACAACAGAAAGGTTCCACTTAGGTAAATTTCTGGAACTTTTTGGACGATCCCTGTGAAAACTGGAAAGTAATCTATGAAGGTCTGCATTATGTGCAATATGGTGGGCCGTTGGGCCCAAAGTGTCAACGATTGCAGTCCTGTAACCATCAATGGTCGAGGGGCGCCTGTTTAGGTCTTGGTACAGGTACATGAAAAAATCTGAGATTTGTTTCACAGATGGCGTGGAGAAATCCACCGAATTTTCTCTGCACCATTTTCACATAGGGCCCACTTTGACTATAGATGGTCCTTGTTGATGACCGCTGAGGAGCAGCAATTCTCTCTGCCACCTCCACAGAGAAGCCTTGTTCTTGGAGTTGTCCGCTCCTAGACACCAGGCGAGGAGGTTCAGCTGTTGTGGGTTGTTGTGGAACACATACTTGTGGGACTGTGAGTAGGGTCGTTGACACTGGGAGTTGTAGTGGGATCTCTGTTGAGAGCTGCACTAGGTCCCAAAACCAGGGCATCCCTGGCCAGCCTGGGGCTATCACGATGATCAGGCAATGTCATTGCTTGATCTTTTGGATCACCTTGTGAAGGAGAGCCGTAGGAGGGTAAGCATAGGCCGAAAGGTTCGTCCAGTTTATGTTCAGAGCATCTATGTCCCAAGCCTATGGGTCTGGGACAGGAGATACGTACAGTGGAAGTTTGTGGTTCAGATGATGGCTGAACCACTCTGGCTGATCTGTTTGAACACCTGCGGATGCAGAGACCATTCTGTTGACTGCACTTGGTTGGACCTGGACAGCAGGTCGGCCATCACATACGGGCACCCTGGGATGTGCCTGGCTTTCAATGTTATGTGATAGTGATGGCACCAGGTCATGATCTTCCACAGTAGAGCACACATTTCTGCCAAGTTCCTCGTTTGTTGATGTAGGCTACCACTGTTGAGTTGTCAGTCGCAACTAACACTGTTTGGTTCTGGCACTGGTCCTTGAAGTCTCGAAGGGCCAGGGAGACCGCCTTCAATTCTAGGACATTTATGTGTAGCCTTTTTTCCCGATCTGACCACAGACCCTTTGTAAAATTTTGGTCTAAATGAGCGCCCCATCCTTTGTTTGAGGCGTCGGTAAAGAGTTGGATACTGTGGTCTTTGGGATGAAGGTCTGCGCCTTTCATCACGTTTGAGGGATTTTGCCACCAATCCAGGTGGGCTGCAATGGCTTCTGTCCAAGGAAGGAGGTTGTCTAGCGACTGAGGATATCTCCAGTGCTCCTTGAGATGAAACTGAAAGGGCCTCATGTGAAGGAGTCCCTCCGGGACCATTTTCTCCGTTGAGGCTAGCAACCCAATTAGCGACATCAAACATCTTGCAGTCAAAACACGTTTTGACTTGAGGAGTAGGATCAAATCCTGGAGTTTGAGCCATCTCTCTTGAGTGGGTTTTACAAGGGCTGAATCTAGATGGTACTCGTAGCCCACAAACGAGAACACCTGAGTAGGTTTCAGTTCTGATTTTTTTTTTTTTTGACTTATTATCCACCCCAAGGACTGGGTTAGGTCTACCACCGTCTGAGTGTTCACTTGGGCTTCCTCCTGAGACTGGGATCTGATCAGCCAGTTGTCCAGGTATTGGTGAATTCTGAGTCCTCTTGAGAGGGCCATTAGTTTCACTTCCTTTACAATCATTGTAAAGACCTGGGGGGCTGTGGCTAGTCCGAATGGGAGGGAGGTGAACTGGAACACCTGAGACTTGTAGCAAAACCTTAGGTATTTCCTTGAGTTTGGATGGGTGGGGGTGTGTAGGTAAGCGTCCGACAAATCTATCGACAATACCCATTTCCCTGGAATCAGTGAGGTCCTGATGGACCCTGTTTAGGTCTATGACTGGCCTCCACCTTGTGTGAGGCTTGATACTAGGAACAGGCGACTGTAAAACCCGAGAGATTTTACATTTTCCACCCTTTCTATTGCGTTCTTGACAGAAGAAACTGGATACAGAGGCCAGGACTTGGTCTTTGAAGGGCTTGGTATTCTCACTGTGTCAGGAGTCTGACGACTTAGATTTGAAGATTTCCTCTCACTTTCCTGTCAGCATTCTTGGTAGCCTTCTTCATCCGGTTGATTCTGTCAGAAATCTAGGTGTGTGGTTTGATGCAGATTTTTCATTCTCTGAGCATATCAAGAGGACTTGCAAAGCGTGCTTCCTTCAGATGCGTGACCTCCGTAGAATTAGAAAGTATCTCACTTCTGAAGTGGCAGTCCTTGCTGCAAATGCCTTGGTTAGTAGTCGTCTGGACTATTGTAACTCTCTGTTCAGAGGTTTGTCCGGTTTCAATCAGCACAAATTGCAAAGTATTCAGAACACCCTTGCTCGTATTGTTACAAATCATAGAAAGTATGCTCATGTTACACCCATTCTACAGAAACTCCACTGGTTGCCTGTTAAGTATCGTTGTATTTTCAAAACCGCAACACTTGTGTATAAATTTTTGCATAGTGGTTCTCCTTCTTACTTCAAACCGTTCTTGTCTTTTAGTAGTTGTCCCTATAGTACTAGGCATAGTCACCCAGATTGTCATTACCTTACAGTTCCTCCTTTCCATTCATCAGTCTTTAAGTCAGCCAAACATTTTGGCCATAGTTTTGCCTTTGATGCTCCTAAGATCTGGAATGACCTCCCTCAAGATGTTCGCAGTGCAACATCAGTTGCCTCCTTCAGAAAGAAGCTTAAAACTTACCTGTTTGCAAAAGCCTACCCACCATAGCCTCTCCCGCCACATCTGTGTCTCCTTGGTACGACCTGGCTATGTCCCTTGATTAACGATAACTGCCTTGCTTTATGTTTAGATGCGCCTTAGAGTCCATCAGTGATGGAGATTAAGCGCTATAAAAGACCACATTAGATTAGATTAGATTTGAAAAGAATGACAGGATTTGTTTGCCAGTCTTATCTGAAAGAACGGAGGTGACCTCCTACTGGTGGACTGAGTGAGGCTGGAGGAGTCATTGGGGGGGGGAAGGGTTTTCATGCCCTCGTCCCCTGGAGTGGGTCGAAAAGACCTTGGAGCCTCGGCTACTCGATTTCCCCCTACCTGGGAAAACGATGGATACTGCTTGGGATGGAATGACCCCCATTGGGGTGGTTCCTGTAGGAGCCTCTAGATGTGGGGAATTGGAAAGGGTTGATTAATAGGGTCTAAACCCTAAGTGTTATTACAGGTGCCTTGATGAGGGACTCCTGTCCCTCCGAAAGTAGTTGTGAATGGGGAACTTTAAGATATAAAGATCCAGTATCTCACCTGAATTCACCATATCCCTTCTGACTACTTATATGCACCATGAAATTGAGTTTGACCTGTCTGGTAGTAGCCTTGCTACTGTCTTAACATATATCCATAACCAGGTTGTATTGAGAAGAACCTAGTGGAGAGCAGCCTAAAGCTCAACTCTTGCTAACCAGAAGGGGAGGAGGGGCTTACCCAAGGAGGCCCCTAGGGAGATACAGATTTGAAAACTTGTGTTCAAGACAAGGTTGTTCCATTTTAAGGGAAAATAACAGACCAACTTCCTGTTGGCCTAGTACATCATTCAGAGTCCGGACTGTGGAGGATCTAGGCATAAATTCCCTGGGGGCAGGGAGGTTAAAAAAACTGCCTAAGTTTCAATGTCCTCCAAAATGGTTAGGGTGAAGTCAGGCAACCTACTTCCCTAAAATACAAAGTCAGGACTGAATGAAGGACCTTGTTTAGAAGCCCTCTTGGGCTTGAGGACTTGGACCCAAGCCTCCAATAAGTGATATTTACTGCCAGGCTGGTAAAATATTAGTCCAAGTGTGTGGTAGGATTGTTCAGAGTTCTGATCTGGAACCATCATCAGAACATCAGATTTAAGATCTGATCATCCGAGCATTAGATCTAGATACAATCATCCGAGCATCGGATTTAAGATTAGATCATCCGAGCATTGGAACTTAGTGTAACCTCGGATCAGGTCTAGATGCAATGAAAATCCGAGTATCAAATCATATTCGGATGGATAGAAGTTGAAAATAATGCATCCGATTCTCGGGTGCATTAAAAACCTCGGATGAACTAAGATGTTATCTGGATTCAGATTTAAGCGGGGATCTGATCCACCCTGGAGAAAGAAGTTGGATATTATAATTTCTATTGTAAGCTTTCCTTAAAGTAGGCTTCCATGTAAGCTTTTGCCTTTCCTTCTTGAAGGAACTACACAACTGGATTTACGTAAGTAAATCAACAGTGACACAAGGTCACCTGCCCCACCCGCCTCACTGCAGGTAGGGCTAGTTGTGAGATAAGGAAAGCAGTAATTACACAGAATTTGATAAAATAACATAGAATCTAAAAGGCAAGCACAATATTTTCAATATTATGAAACTGGATGACTTAAAATACGATTAAAATAATGGCAAACCAAGGTTACCTTAGTTTGAAGAAACACGTATAGTCTAGACGATTCTATTCCTGTTTATTTAAGTATTAAAACTTCAAATGGACAATAATACAGGAAAGAAGGGATAAAATATTTTATTTTATTTATTTATTTATTAATTTATTTTATTTTATAAACATACTGTAAGAAACACGCGTCTCTCAGCACATGTTGTCTAGACGTGACGTCATCACAGGGGTTTCCCCGAGGATTCCCCCAAGTTAGTTTCGTGCTTTATATCATATTTTAACCCTTAAAATGGACCAATAGAATAGAAGAACGGGGATAAACCCTTGCAAAATTTATTTTATTTGATTTCAACAGGCATATATTCCTGTAAATAAACTACCTACACGAGACGTGCATTACAAGAAATTGCTGTCTCGACAATAAAAACGGAAGTTGTTTCCGATGATTTCACTCGACCAGGACTCGGTTTGTGTTACATTTATATATATTTAAACCCTAAAAAGGTCCAATAAGGAAGCAGGTAGGGGTTAAATATTTTATTTTATTTTACTGACAGGCATATATATGTTACAGTGAATATGTGTAATCAGGGAATACGCGTATTCCCTGAAAATTTCAGTGAATACGCGTATTCCCTAAAGTGGTCAGGGAATACGTGTATTCCCTGAAAATTTTAGGGAATACATGTATTCCCTGGTTTTGATGACCAGGGAATATGCGTATTCCCTAACTAGAAATTGTTGAGAATGCAGCTTTGTATTCTTATGAAATAACTTTTGCTATGGACTCTTGTGTGTTTATATACTATAACCATTAAAATCTCCCAACATGATTTTACATAGCTTTTACTGTACCATAGCAAAATACAAAAAATATCACTTTGCCAAAAGGCAGTATTCATGTCTGTTAACATTGAGCTTTGCAATTAACTTTTGTGTACTTGTGAAGACAAGACAAATTGCAACTGATTTCAAAAAAGCTAAAGAACGATTTTCAAGAACAGTGTATTATTTTGTAAATATTAAATAATGTTTTAATAGGTTAGCAAATGACATATCTCAATCTGTTTGGCTTCTTAGTCCTTTGATTTAACTGTATAAATGCCCAGTATACAGGTCAGTAATAGCCAATAATGATGATTGTGTTGAGAGTCAGGGGAAGCAATGTAGCTTGATACTGAATTTAAAATTTAAATATATTTTGACAAAAAATTATACAAGAAGCTAACTATTCACAACATTACATATTATTATTTATTAAACAATATGAATGCTTATAATTTATTAGACACCAACTTGTCATAGCAGTTTTCTCTCAAGGCTTAAAGTATTAATTAAACAATCTCAGTTAATCCAATTGGCTTCCCAGTCCTGTGATTTGTCTTTATTTTGCTCTTTGATCTTTAATACTTTCAATCACAGAGAAGTCATCCATTCTACAGTGGTCAAACAGGTGGTTAAGGTTAAAGAAATAATCCCTTTGTTATTATAAATTCAAGGGAAGCCATTCAGTCTGCCACTAAATATGTGTTTTGTGTCAAAAATATTTGTCAGGGATCCATAACTAAAATTCTATTAATTCAAAACAACCATCTATTTTAAATATTCGAAAATAGACAACTTTGTCAAACCAAAAGTTCAAGTCAAAACTTTTTGCGCAGGATATAAAAACAATGAAATATAATCTTTACCCAAAGGTTAATTATTTAAAAAAGCAACATGCATATAATCTCTGCACAAAAGTTCAATATTTAAAAGCACTAAAAACAGATGACCCATTACACATATTCACTGATTTCAGTTCAGTGAATATATGAAGCTATTACTTGACAAAACCAGTGAATACGCGTATTCCCTAAAATTTTCAGGGAATACGCATATTCCCTGACCACTTTAGAGAATACGCGTATTCACTGAAAATTTCAGGGATTACCCGTATTCCCTGATTACACATATTCACTGTAACATATATATATCCTGTATTAGAAACCACATAAACGAGTCGCTGTTGATTTACAACGAGAACCCGGAAGTGGACTTCAGTTGTAAAATACAGTAAATATACTTATCTGAACTATGAAAAGACATCGAATTGTGATTCTATGTAATAAAATAAAGAAACTGATGTAGTTTCCAGATCCAACGACAAGTATATCCTTCTAAAAATGAAATAATATTCCTTGTAAAATAAAGCATTGTTAATTCGCGTGGCCAACGAGAAAGTAGGGCGATTGGTCAGAAGTTATCACGTGACGACAACTAGCAGTATATCCGGTGGCTAACAAGAACTGTCTTTTTTTCTAAGACATTGGCTCCGGGTGTGGCAACCCGAGAACAGCATTAAGTCCCACATGGTAAGCTATTGTAGCGTAATAAAATACAGAGTCAGGACTGAATGAAGGACCTTGTTTAGAAGAAGCCCTCTTGGGCTTGAGGACTTGGACTTGCACCGAAGCCTCCAATAAGTGATAATTACTGCCAGGCTTGTGTACTATTAGTCCAAGTGTGTGTTAGGATTGTTCAGAGTTCTGATCTGTAACTATCATCCAAACATCAGATTTAAGATCCGATCATCCGGGGATCAGATCTAGATACAACTAGAAAAAGGTTTTTGCTGACAAAAACGAAGCGGCCCTGATGAAAAAGTGCGAAGTAAGCCATAAAAGATGTCAAGATATGCATCACAAGGAATAGAAAATGTAAAGTTTATTGCATTGTGTATGTTACCATATTTAACAAATGAAAGAATGACCACAGCTTGGCAGAAGAGAAATTGTAGGTGTGAAATTTACTTCTGAAAAGAATGTATGTCCGATGCGCGGAAGAAATGCCTCTTGGAAAAAATGCCTCCTAGAAAATATGCCTCCTAGGAAATATGCCTCCTAGAATGAATGCCTCCTGAATATTTTGTGACCAGGAAAACTACCTCCTAAGAAAAAAAGTTCTTTCAAGTACAGTAGAACCTCAATTATCCGAACACCATGGGAGACATACAATCCGGTCGGATAATCGAGGGGTTCGGATAGATGAAGGAAACCGAAATTTACTGTCTGTGGGTTACCGAGTGGGCGATAATTGAAGAAAACTTTGTTTTATCCACTTAATGTAAACGTCGGTATTCATTGATGATATATTTCATATATTTGTGTAATATATTGTAACAGACCCTCTAATTGTCGCTTATTTGCTCCATATCTATCCATATTATTATTTCTATTTAAAATATTACGCGGATTTTAACTGGCTGTGTTCGGTCGGTACTTGCATTGTTGACGTTTTCATTTTAGATTACCATCGTCCCGCACTTTGTCAAGTAAAAACTCCGGTAGATTATTTATTGTAAAACCCCAAGTGAATACGCCTTCAGTGATGGGTGTGTTTGGTTGGTAAGGCATTGTTGACGTTTTTTTCTTTTATGCACGTTGTCAGTCTGTGAATGGACATACTCCGGGAGATTATAAATTGCGAAACCCAATCGAACGCGCTTTCATTGATTGGCGCATTATCAAAGAAGTTGTGTAGTGGGGTCGTGTAATTGAATTAATCCCTCCCCTATTGTAGCAATGGTGATAAAGATCAAAGAAGTTAGGCGTTTCTGTGGCTGGTATGTTTTATAAGGCACTAGAATTAATCGTTTACGAAACTGTGTAAAATCCTGTATTATCGCTCACGCTACACGGTGCATTATATGTACTGCCAGTAGGGAGACACAGTTTCGGTTCGGTTAATCCGGAGATTCGGATAATAGAAGGCCGGATAATCGAGGTTCTACTGTATTATAACACTACAGGTTCACATTACAACTTCAGAGGCATCTTCATTTTTTCCACTTGAGTCTTATAGTCGCCAATGCCTGTCAAAAATTCACAGTCTTTTACCCATTTTGCTTAGCTGTACAAAGGTACGTAAGTTTCTCTTGTAAGGTTTTGCTGGTGCTTCTCACTTTTAGCTGGCTGCTCATCCCTGGTTTCCATTATGACAGGTGTCGTGTTTTTCTTGTAATTACATTTCTGCCCTTCCTAGTGCATCTAACTGCGATAAACTCCTTACAGAGGGGATAACCTATGTTGTAATTTGATTAGAATGCATATTGTAAGCCACAACTATTTCATCAAGAAACCTCACAGCCATAAATCCTGCTTTTAAACTGGTCCAGAGTACAGCTGAAGGGATACCCTTTCAAGAAGATATTTGTAATTTGTACTTCACGATATTGTACGTTCTGGTTTTGACTGTACATATCTGAAATTAACATGTTTTTGATATTATATGTTATAGGTTTCATATATAACATGTTTACAAGTTGAAATAACTTTTTTTTCTCAGGAGGCATTTTTTCCTAGTCAAAAATATCCAGGAGGCATTCTTTCTAGGAGGCATTCTTTCCAGGAGGCATTTTTTTCTGTGAGGCATTGTGTCCAGGAGGCATTTTTTTCCCGGATTCTGTATGTCCTACATTCTTTGGTAATGCTCTCGGAGAAGAGGTCTCAAGTGAAAGGGTACACTGACCACAGACATTTCTGTTCAAAATGTCATTAGTATCAGACTAATTGAATGCAGTGGACTAAGATGCTTAGAACTATTGTTTAAAATTACTGATTGTGCTTCAACTAAAAACTTAACAAAACCACTAATAAAATCCAGTGAACCAAAGTGCGTTAGGCTTTTTGTTCAAAAGTTACTGATTTTGCTTCAGAGTTATTGCTTACAAGAAAAATAAAGTTACAAACAAGTCAAGCTATAGCGCTAGAAAAATGTTACTGGATTTATTGGGAAAGAAAAGTATGAGTTTATATACTGCAATATTTATGAATGATTTAGCAATTGAAATTAAAAATCTAGGCTTAGGAATAATAGTAGGAGATCATGATCCATTTCACACTTCAATAATGCACAAAATTAAGACCAAACAAGTTACTGGACTTGTTGTAGCTGTGGAAAAAGTAGCCTAATAACATATTTTAACAAAATGCTGTGAACGCAATACTTTTCAAGTTATAAGTGATTTAGTGCATCACTTCAGGAATTTGAATGCATTAAAGTTTCAAAAATTCATTTCCCACTCGAGCTAAAATTAATTAAATGTAGAAGTCTAAGTGAAACTGAAGAAGTAAAAGAAAACAATATACATTCGAAAGAATAGCATAAATATTCCACTTTTTTTTGTTCCAATTTTGCTTCACACACACACATATATATATATCTATCTATCAAATCCCTCCATCAACCCCCCCACTTCCCCCACTGAGGCCATTCTTTTTTCCACTTGCTTTTTATGTGCACTAAAGGGGAGTTGGGGGGGGGGGGGGGGGGGGGGTCTTTCTGCATAGAAAGACTTTCCATAAATGTGCCTTTGATAGATATCACACAAAGCAAATATAGAGTTGGGGAGGAAAAAGAAAAGGACAAGTCATTCATTTTCACTCAGCTGGAGATACATAAAATGCTGTACAAGAAAAACTGTTTATGAGAAAGTGTTTTTTTTCCAAACATCTTATATTATGAGAGAAGTCAGGTGTATACATTTGACAAATTTATATAGTCTATGTAAACAAGTAGCTAGATCATCAACTCCTTCTACAAAACAAAAGTTGAATCAATTGAAGCTTTTTTTCCAAAAAGGAAAAGTTATATCCCCACAATTCCAAAAGAATGGAATCAGAAGAATGTGGTTTTTTAATCTGCCTAAAATTGGGAATTTATATTATGTGAACACTGATCAGTTGCAATATGTTAATAACCACATCAGTGCATCATAAATAGCTCATTTTTTTCTTTGAAGATGTCATAACTTCATAAACACTAAGAGATTAGGTTTGCCAGACAGCATAAATATTTTTAAGTATACATATGCCAGGTGTGGTTTTAAAAAGTGTTAAAATAAATGAGGAGGGAGCAAGAAGTATATATTTATCATGTTAAGATGGCCAAAGCCTCTTAAGTACAGGAATTTTAAGTGAAATGATATACAAAATCTTACTTTAGTATAATCAAAGTTAAACTGATGTTACGGAACAGTAAATCAGTTAGGGGCTGAAAATCCTCATTTTCATGTGAAGATGGCCATGACTGTACTTGTATTGGAACTCCAAGGTTGAAAGAAAATAAGAATGTCCCTAATGTCATCTTTAAAAGTGTACAAAATTTAACTGAGCTCTGCTGAACAATACGATAGCTGGAGATTAAAAACTCCATAATTTCACTGCAAGGTGACCATAACTTCATCCATATTGCGACTTTAAGGTGACCATAAAATGAGAATGTCCGTTTTGTCATCCTTTATAAGTGTACAAAGTTTAGCTGAGGTCAGTTGAACAATAAGATAGCTGGAGGCCGAAAACTTCCTTTTTTCACTGAAAAGTGACCATAACTTCATTCATATTGGGACTTTAAGGTGACCATAAAAGCAGAATGTCCTTTCTGCCAACCTTTATAAATGTCGCAAGTTTTATTTGAAAAATATACACATTAACTAAGCTTAGGGCTGAAAAACTCTACATTTTAAGTTTAAGATGGCCCTAACATTATTAATATTTGAATCATAAGGTAGTAAGAGTGTTCTTTCGATGTACCTCAATATCAATATATGTTAGATTTTAAAAAAGATGGAAAAATAACAGGCCAGACAATTTTATTCCAATTTGATGACTTTAGGGGGGCCATAGCCCTAATAATATTAACAGTTTAAGGTCACCATAAAGTCAGGATAATCCTTTGGTGAATGTTAATATATATGCCAAGTTTGGTTGAAAAGTGTGGAAAACTAAGTGAACTGGAGGGTTAAAACCCACGTTTTGGTCATTAAGGTGACCTTAAGCTTGCAGATACAGAGCTAAAACTTCGGCATGTGAAAGATTATCAAAAAGTAGCTGAATAAGTTATTCCAACAAAACGCCGAAATCCTAACCGTTTTTAAGATACAGACCAAGTACCCATTTTTAAAAAATTTACAAAAATAAAACGCCTCCCATTCAGGTATTTATGGTGCGATTGATGAGAAAATCCTTCCCGACCTTGGAAATTTGGTCTAGAATGTACCAGATAAATTTTATAGCACAGGTGTGTGTGGTTTTTTCCGAAACGCGATGACGGGGTGTTTTGGAGTTATGCTTAAGGTTACCTTAGGTAAAGCTTAAGGTCTGCGCAAAGTATCCCAAAAATTTTTCCCGCCCCTATAGTTTTAAAGAAAGATAAGAAGGAAAGGAAAATTTGAAAGGCTAAGAAGTTATTCAAGGGAGACCATAATCCGGCGGCGGCGATCAGTCGAACTTCGGTGAAAACAAATAAGCGTCCCTGACGGGCTGCTTAATTATCCGATCCTCGGATTTTAGATTAGATCATCCGAGCATTGGAATGTAATAAAAAAAAACAAGATCTGAGCATCGCATCTAGATGCAATGAAAAAAATATTTTAACCCTTAAAATGGACAAATACTGTAGCAGAACGGGGATAAACCCTTACAAAATTTATTTTATTTGAATTCAACAGGCATATATTCCTGTATATAAACTACACTCACGAGTAGTGCATAGTTTGCAAGCAATTGCCGTCTAGACAAAAAACGGAAGTTGTTTCCGAAGATTTCTCTCAGCAAGGACACGTTTGAGTTTAATTTATATATTTTTAAACCCTAGAAATGGTCAAACAATGAAGCAGATAGGGTTAAATATTTTATTTATTTTATTTTATTTGCCAGGCATATATATATATATATATATATCCTGTATTAAAAGCCACATAAACGAGTTGCTATTCTTTACGTGAACCCGGAAGTGGACTTCAGTTGTAAAATATGCTAAAAATACTTATCTGATCTATGAAAAGTCACCAAATAATGATACTATGTATTAAAATAAGGAAACTGATACAGTTTCAATATCCAACGACAAGTATATCCTTGTAATATTGAGATCTTTTCCTTCTAAAATAAAAGCATGTTATAATCACGCAAGAAAAAGACAGGGAACATGGTGTATTTCACTACGAGGTTCACCTACAGTATTAGGTAGTGGCCAATCATTATTCATCCATTTTTCTTGGACGTTGGTCATTGCCTTGCGGCCATCCGCGTAAGCATTCAGTTCCACATGGTAAGCTATTGTAGCGCAATAAAATAACAATTTAACATACCCAACCCAAGGGACAATTGCTATACCGGTCGTCCCAACTGGCCCCGCCAAACGACAGAAAAAGTTGTCCTGTGATATCCACCAGCAGGAATGGTCATGGATGCGGCGCATCATTCTTGCTTCCGGTCCAGACGGTCGGATGTCATTGCGTCTTTTTCCCTAGTATGCTGATAGCGGGGTTGGTTGGGAGGGTCTTTCCTGTCCATTGGGTAACGTACTAACTTTTAACAATTTACTTATTAAATTTGCAATTTTATTGCGTTAATAGTTCTTATCCAATGGACAATTGCTGAATAACTACCGCTTGGTAGGTAAGTTACTAGGCACTACAAATGAATTTAAAGATTAGGTCAAATGACCCACAACCAGGCCTCACCCAGTACCCAGTCGACGGCAGAGTACCAACGTTGCCCCCCACCCATCCCCCACCCCCCTTTACAGACCTGTTCTGAGGTAGGGGAAGAGAGGTATGGGTTCAGCCCCAGGAGTGAAATAAACCTCCCAAAGCAAGCACGTCAGTATTTTTTTGACTTGATGCAAGGTGAGGGCGTCCTGATCAGAGAGCTCATGGCATAGGATCGCAGTCTATTTGATCTATGAGGAGATTGTGGCAGATGAGATGTCTTTGTCGAAGCCAGATGAGAGTCAAACACCAACTCCTGGTTCTGCCTGAGGTCTGAGTTCATGTCCAAGTAGTGACGCAGTGAAGTATTGACAAAGGGAACTGTCATCCTTGAGTGACTTATCCAGAGTAGGGGCCACAGCTGGGATTACTAGTGGGGCCACACTATCTGGACCCTCCTTGGCCAGCTGGTTTTGGGATCCGGAGTAGGGGCCACAGCTGGGATTACTAGTGGGGCCACACTATCTGGACCCTCCTTGGCCAGCTGGTTTTGGGAAAGAAAGCTGAGTGAAGGGTAAAGAGACAACTTGGACCAAACTGACTGGTGTCTGATGTTCTTATGTAGCCAAGCATGGATCTCACTCCTGCATTTGCCTGAACCCAACACCAAAAGGAAAGCAGTCTTGAAGGTTAAGTACTTCAAGGAAGCCTCTCTATGGGGTTGAAAGGGAGCCTTTGTCAGCTGGTGCAGCACCAGGGAAAGGTTCCAAAAGATACCTCTCCGACCCTTGGGTCTGTCTGTGGAAATTATCCAAGAGACGGGTGAGATTCTCATCTTTGCTGACATTGATTGGCGAGTTCCCCAGTTTGTAATGGTTAACCTGTAGCCACCAATGGTGCTTGGCTGCAACTTCCTGTCCTGGAATACTTATTTATTTTATTTATTTATTTGGGGTTTTATGTCGCTTTCAACACTGTACAGGTCATATCAGGACAGGTAGTTGGAAGGGCAGAGGAAACCAGTACATACAGTTCGTCAGGGTTCTGTACTGTAAACTGCTGACCAACTGCAAGGAACTACCAGCTTTCCCACTTGAGGCCATGCTGGCAACCGAACCCCGGCCTCAGAGGTGGGAGGCGAGAGTGTTATCACTCTGCCACTGTGGCCCCTCTGTCCTGGAACAGATACAGCAGGAAGTCAGCAATAGACTTTATAAGGGTGCCCTGAAGTTCAACTGATTACTGTTGCACCACTTTGTGACAATGGCCCACTTTGCCTCACTGACTGATCTGGTTGATCCTCTTTTGAGGAGCCTCAATTCGTGCTGCCACTGCCTCAGAGAAGCCTTGGTTCTTGAACGCTGAGGCTCTAGGAGCCAGACATGAAGTTTCAGGTTCGGCAAATTCCTGAGAAGGATCTGGTTGAATGGCTGAGTCAACAGATTGTGTAGGTTGGGTAAGCACAATGGGATCTGGATGGACACCCTGGAGTAATTAGGATGATTCTGCTGCATGGGTAGTCCTGAAATTTCTCCACCACTTTGCCCAAGATGGCAACAGGTGAGAAGGTATATGGATCCAGATCTTTTCAGGACTGGCTGAGTGTATCCACTGCCTAGGCCAGGGGGTCTAGAACTGGTGAAACAAACTGTGGTAGCTTGTTGTTGAACTGGTGGCAAACAGGTCCACTTGGGGCTGGTGTCACCAGGAGCATATTGCTTGGAAAACCTCTGGATGGAGTGACCGTTCTGTCTGGATGGTCTGACCTAGCCTGGATAGTTTGTCTACTATCACAATCAGCCGGCCTGGAATGTGTCAGGCTTTGAGAGTCACCTGTCTCCTGGAACACCAGGCCAGCATTCTCCACAGAAGAGCACACAGAGGGCTCTGACTTCATCCTCCCTCCTTATTTATGTAGGCAACCACTGTGGTGTTGTCTGTAGCTGTGTTGTTCAAGCAGCAGTCTTGAAACTCTTTAAGGGCAAGAAAGACCATCTTTAGTTCCAGATAATTTATGTGCAACTTGCTTTCTGGATGGGGCACTCACTTAAGCAAGCACACTGCAAGGGGAACCTTGCAGTGTGCTTGCTTAAGTGAGTGCCCCATCCTTCTTTTTATGCATCTGTGAAGATTTGAGGAGCATGTTTCAGTGGTTGTAATGGCTGACCTTGAAGAACATTGCTTTCCTCCAGCCACCTTTTCAGAAAGGATGCAGAGATCCTGGGATAGGGATCACCTGTTCTAGTGATTCTGGAACCCTCCAATTGTTTTTCAGGTGCCACTGTATCGGCCTCATATGGAGTCGACCTAGGTGAACCTGTTTTTCTGTTGCTGTGAGTAACCCTATGAGGGACATGAGTTGCTGGACTGGGCAGACCAGACTGGCCAGTAATGCTTGAATCTTTGCTTACGGTCTGCCAACGCTCTAGGGTGGGTCTGGCCTTGCCCTCTTTCAGATCGACCTTGTAACCTACAAAGTTGAAGACTTGTTTTGGTTCCAGTTTTTGTTTCTCCCTGTTGAAAAGCCAACCTAAATCCTGTCAGAGAACCAATGTCTGTGTATACTAGAGACGGGTTTGGTGGGATCTGGCTCTGACCAAGCAGTCGTCTAAGTAATGATAGATTTGTGAAAAATATCCATAGAGTACCTATGTTGTTTAAGCCATGAAGAAATGAAGGAAATAAACAAAAGAGGTTTGTTTTCTCTAAGCTCTTTCGTTTTGTGTAAGTAATATCTAAGAGCCTTGACAGGACATAAAGTCATATCCTCACTCATGGAAGGTTTGAAAGCTGGAATGACTACAGGTTGGACTACCTCAGGACCATCAGAAGCCTGTTGATTTTTAGCTAATAAAACTGAAGATGGGGAAACAGTAACTTCCTTCCACCCAGTCTAATGCTTCAAAGACCTAAAAGTCCATCCATGAACCTCACCCCTCCTCTTGCCAGACGCCAAAGTCATGAGGAATACTGTTTTGAAAGTCAAAATCTTGAGTGAGGCCTTCCTTAAAGGTTCAAAAGGAGGCTTAGTCAAGGCTAACAGTACTAAAGAAAGATCCCAGTTTAGAATAGCCTTATCTTTCACAGGTCTGTCTCTATGAAAACTAGCCAATAATCTGTTAAGCTCCAAATTTTAACTGATGTCAAAATCAGAGCCCAAATGATCAGCAATAGCCGTCCTGTAGCCAGCAATGGTAGTAGGTTTCAGATTCTTTTCAGTGAACAAATATGTCAAAAAATCAGCTATTGAGGACAGAGAAGGCTGGTGGAAGTCCACCTGATTCTCTTTGCACCATGATTCAAATATGGCCCACCTTAATTCATAGATCCTTCTGGATGAAAATCTTTGAGGTGCCTTAATTGTAGTCTGCCCATTGGAACTGTCTGTTCGAGTGGCCCACCTTAATTCATAGATCCTTCTGGATGAAAATCTTTGAGGTGCCTTAATATGTAGTCTGTACATTGGAACTGTCTTTTCGAGTGATGCCAGGGCCCCTATGAAAGACATGAGAACTCTGGGGGTTGTGGTCAAGCTGTTTTGCAATTGTTCTATGGCTTTTGTACAGATCTGCCATTTCTTTCCTGTGGGTGAGACCTTCTCTTTGACCAAGTCGAACCTGTATCCCAGGAAATCGAAATTTTGAGTAGGCTTTAGTTCTGATTTTTTTAAATTGATGACCCACCCAAGTTCTTGAACAAACGCGACTAGTTGCTTTGAATGTTGAAGACACATTTCTTCTGATGGGGCACGAAGTAACCAGTCGTCGAGATACTGGTGAACCTGAATTCCCCTGTTTTGCAGCATTAGTTTTACTTCTTTCACAACTCGTGAAAACTCGAGAGGAGCCGTAGCAATGCCGAATGGAAGGGCCCGGAACTGGTACGATTTCCCTGCCACATGAAATCTTAGGAGGTGTTGAAATTTTTCGTGTATAGGAATATGGAAGTAAGCGTCTGTCAAATCTATGGACACTACCCATTCCCCTTTGCAAATGGCGTTTCGAATGACCTCTGCCGTTTCCATTTTGAAAGTAGGAACTGAAAGATGGTTGTTTAGCAAACTCAGATCTATAACCGGTCTCCATTTTTTCCCTGGTTTTGGAACTAAAAACAACTTGCTGTAAAATCCCAGAGTCCTGCACATTCTTACTGGTACAATGGCTTTTTTCTTTAACATTTGGGCTACACAATCCTGCAAGAATTTCTGTTTGTCTTGATTCGTGTACCCGCTGTGAATTGTGGGATGTCTCGACAATTCGATTGGATTTCTCAAAATGATCTTGTAACCCTACTGAAGAATGTGCACAACTCTGGGATAACAACCGTTTTCTGGCCATACCTTGCAAACGACAGCAAACGGCCTCCAGGATTTGGAATCATATAGTCACTTCCTACGACCTCCTCTTCCACCTCTGGTGTAGTAAGAGGACTTGTGCTGCTGCTGAGACTTGAATTCACTCCGAAATGCATTCTTTCCTGATGAAGGAGTGTGGGTACTACCAGAAGAGGAACCACCACCATTGTACGACCTCTTAGATTGAAAGATGTGCTTATGGTCTACCTTCTGTCTCTTAGGAGAGCGTTCTTTCTCAAGTTTCTTCTCCACAGCATCCAGAATAGAAGGAGAAAACAAATCTTGAGACATAAAACCAGACCTTCTAAGTCTGTTCCTGTCATGTTCATGCAGGTGAGAAGCAGCTACCTTTAAAGTCGTATCTCTCCTAGCTAACTCCAGATTACAAGCCATGATCATAGAAGAATCAATCACTGTCTCCAGAGCCTTGTCCAAGGAATTAAGACATGAAAATTGAATTTGTAGAAAACTCAACATCTCCTCCACTTCTTTTGCTACCTCCTCAGAAACAGAAGAATGAACCCCCTGTAACATTTCCTCAATATTTGAAGCACACTTATCCAGAATACGCAAAAAGTAGCTAACAAAAGTGAGAATCTGAACCTGCTCCCTCTTTACTGTTTCCATAGCCATGAACTGCTTTGAAGGTACGCATATGGATCCTGGTGTGATAGAGGCAGATTTGTTTGCAATGAACTTGACACTTGGGAACCGATAAAGCAAACTCTGAGGTTGTAGTTTTATCAAATTTCATGTACGGTCTGTTGTATGGTAGAAAAGAATCCATATTGAAGGGTGTAACTTGTCTGAATCTTGTGATTGGGGGTTACCAGCAGCCTTCTTCTCCAATGTCTTCCACCTATCATTCAGCTCCTCCATAGGAGGCAAAGACATAGGCAATGGTGAGGGACATTTCTTGCCCCTGTCCCTTGAAGAAAATATCTTGGAAGGGGCCTCCACAGTGTCCTCCAGTGTAGGTAAATCCAACACCATCCTTACAGTAGCCAGAAACTGTCTGTATGTGGGGTCCTCCTCCACCTCTGTATCCTTCTGATGTATTGTTGCGGAGGGAGGTGGAGACCTGTGCCTCTTGGACCGTGCATGGTACTCCATATCTTGACCAGTCTCCAGTTCTTCCTCATCCGTTCTGGTGTGCTGACGGCTACGGAACCGGTCTCGAGCCCCGTCCTGTTCCTCTACATTAACTGCCTCTGCTGTATGTATCTCAGAAGAGATAGCAGTATTAGTTGTAGATTTCACGGTGGAAGACGACCTCTCCAATGAGATACGACCCTGCATAGATTCCAGCTTTGCCAGAATAAGTTGAAGGGGATAAGATGAAGAAGACGATGACTGGATATTAGAAGCTGAGGTTTCAGAAGAAACAGAATCTGTACCCAGTAAAGAATTCTCCAATTCTTTAGAAATATTTTCCTTTGCTTTTCTTTGGATCTTCCTAGCCTTCAACTTGAAAATTGCAAACAAATATAGCAATCTTCTGGCTTTTCCATCACACAAACATCATCACCCTTGCCTTTATCTCTGCAAGAGGGACAATAATTATGAGAATCCCAATCAGACATAAAATGTCTGCAACCAGGAGACTGTTTATTCCCTTTCTTTACTTGAATCTCCGCCATTTTAAAAATGACACACAAAGAAATTGTACACTCGTAGTCGATGTAAACTCTCACACGAACAAAATAAATATGAAGCAGATCGGGGATCTAAGGACGCGGCGCATGCGCACTCCACTTATGCGCATCAAGCATACCGAAGAGAATATTTTCATTCTATAAATATTCGAGTTGGTCGTGGGATATAAGCTCTTGCCTACACATAGCACTAGTGAGGATAAGGTAAGGGTATTTTATGCAATAAAAATAGCTATCACTCCCCTGTGAAGTTTGAATTTCTTCAACCTTTTCATGTCAAGATTTGGTTAAGAAAAGATTTCATGTTCAAAGATCAGTTATTTTCCTCCAAGTCCAAGGTCAGAGAGCTAAGTTCAAAGGTCACACCATGACAATGCATGCTACACACCCCCAAGGAACAGCCTTGCCAAGTCTGCCTGCTCACAATTCTGTCTGGAGTAAGTTTTGCAGAGGTTACAGTAATTCATGAGACTTGATTTTCACAGGTATTAACTCCTCCTGTTTGGCGTAAGTTTCTGGTATTTACAATAATTCATGTCACTCACTTGTCATAGTTTGCATGCAGAAACTGGTTCATGTTGAATGACTTCCTGCCATCTGACCAAATGCCGGCAGAGGAGTGCCAAAAGTCTCCCGGAAAATCTACATCAGGGTAAGAATGTCTAAGCATAGGAAGTGACCAGTCATACGTCAGAGTCTGAAAATAGGCAGACAATAGGAGAAACTGGACAATCATCTTCATACAACAAGTCTCCACACAGAATCTTCCGCCATTATGGTCAACTAGCATTTGTTTCTATGGCAGATGCATTTTTCAAACTCATTCACTCCCTGCTGCCTTATTTGCTTAGACTTCCACATTCCTCATTTAACAACATTTTTACCTTAGACTTCCACATTTCTCATTTAACAAAACTTTTTCCTTAGACCTCCACTTTTCTGATTTAACCATTTATTTTCACAGACCTATACAGGATTTGCCACCTGCTCAATCTGAATACAGTTGTCATCCTAGCAAATGCTCTAATTATCCAAATGGACGACTGAAATTCCCTCTTTGCCTTGTAGAATTTGAATAAAGGAGACTCCAAAACTAGAGATTGCATCTCGACGCAGTGTATCCCCAGATGGGACATGGTTGAAGCGTGACATACACAGTATTATGTTAAATCTGACCCCACCAAAAGATTCGGAGCACAAGATTTCCTATAACTTGTCTTCACATGGAAAACCTCTTACCATCTCAAACCTCTACGACAAATAATAAGAGAGTTATAAGCACTTTTAAGTTTGGCTTGAAGGTTGGGTCCAAGGTAAAATCTGACCACACCAAAAGATTCCCAGCCCATGATTTCCTATAGGTTAGTTTACCATCCCAAACCTCTAGGATCAATAATAAGCGAGTTATAAGCACTTTTAGGTTTGGCTATACTCGTTTGACCTTGAAGAAGGGGTCCAAGGTCAAATCTGACCACACCGAAAGATTCCCAGCCCATGATCTCCCATAGGTTGGTTTACCATCCCACACCTTTAGGACCAATAATATGCAAGTTACAAGCACTTTTAAGTTAGGCACTCCTCGTTTGACCTTGAAGGAGGGGTCCAAGGTCAAATCTGACCACATCAAAAGATTCCCAGCCCATGATTTCCTATAGGTTGGCTTAACATACCAAGCCAACCTATAGGATCAATAATAAGGGGGACATAATCACTTTTCATGACTGACAAAGAAACACCCGTGGCGATTCCCAGTAAAACACAGGGTCAGTTTAAAATGGGATGATTGTATACTAAACTCTAATGTGGGTGTTCCACCACACGTCTAAGCTTCCCGATTAAGTGTTTTTTGTAGTCGGTTTCAAAAATTTGCTTAGTCCCAGGCGTTCTGTATGGATCGGTAGTTGTCGGTTGGGGCCGTGAGAAAAATCAAACATGTTTGATATTTCTCACGACCCAAACCGATTCTTATTTCCCGCCGTCAACAAAATGTCCAGTCTCAGGCTTCCTCAGGCCTCCTCAGACCCAAATTTACACAGTCCTATGTTGTCTCAGGCCTCCTGCGACCCTTAGTCCCAGGCATCCCTAGCTTAGTCCCAGGAAGCCTGTTGTCAGTCCCCGACTCATAACAGACCTTTGAAGTTTCATGCGTGTGAAAAGGAATCGGTTTCATTAGTCCCGGAAAGCCTCAGAACGTCTTAGGTGTCCTGGGACTAAGAAATCTGGGTCTGGGACTAAGCCCCGACTAAGAGAAGCCGATCCAAACCGATCCAAGCCGGCCTCCTCAGGCCACCTGGGACCACACAAATTTAGTCTGCGACGGTCTGTGGACGCCCCAGGAGGCCTGGGACTAAGTACCAATTAAGAACCAACTCTTTTCCGCGCGCTTGAAACCAAAAAGAGGCAATGAGGGGGTCTGGGACTATATAAGCGACCATGCACACGCTTTCTGTGTTTAGACAGGTTGGCTACTGAGAGACGTGTTTCACTTACTGCTAGGGGTTTTCAGTTTTTTTTACATTTTACTTGAGTTAGGGCAAATTTAAAAGTTAGGAGACACATTTCAGTTTTTTTTACTTTTTTTGTGATATTCACTGGAGTTAGGAGGAAAGAGAGGAAAGAAGAAGATGGAGGAGAGGCAAGAGGAGAGGGAGAAGGAAGGTGGAGAGTTGGAGGAGAGGACAGAGGAAAGGACAGAGGAGGGTACAGAAGAGAGGGAAGAGAGGATAGAGGATACAGAGGAAAGTTTAGAAGTTACTGAGGAAGCTTGTGAAGAAGATGAGAGGTGTGAGGAGAATCAGAGTGCTATTCAGCAGCCAAGAGAGCCAGGGTTTGTGCTACATTCACTGACAGCCAAGAAAATTGCAAATTTAATAAGTAAATTAAATTTTTATAAGTTAATACCCTATCCAATGGACAATTGCTAATCCGGTCGGCGCAGACCGGCCCGCCAAACGCCAGAAAAAGACGTCCTGTATTTCCACCGGTTGCCCGGTCCTAGTACTGTGCATTTGCCAGGTGGCGCATGGTATTTACTTCCTTCTAGACAACATGACGTCATATCATCTTTTTCGTTTGGCGAGTGCACTGTGCAGACGTGTTTTCAACCATCTCCAAGTTTTTAAGGAAAAGTGTGCATTATGACGGATTTTCAACCTTATTTGCTTTAATTTAGTGTAGAAGTGTTATCTACTTTTCATGCACGGATATACCTTAAGAAATCTGCTGGAAACGCTCCCTAGTTGCTGGTCACGTGAGCCATTGTTGAGTTTGTGAAGAAGCACCCAGAGCTGTACGACAAGGAGCATGGACGTTTCCACGACAGACAGAGGAAGGAGGCTCTCTGGGCAGAAATCTCTGCAGAACTGAAGATCCAGCCCTTTGATGTCAGAAGGTGGTTTGAGTCACAGAGAACTCATTATGGCAAGCTCTCCAAGCTACAGTCTGGCCAAGCACCAAGGGAGATGACCAAGAGACAGTCCTGGGTCTACCAGCAGATAGGTTTCCTTAAGACCCACATCAGACGCAAGGGGGCCAACAGAAGCTCTGGGTTCGAGGCCAGTCCCAACACCAGCAGGCATGAAGAATCGTGTGGATCTACTACTGATACAGAACATCTTGAGTCCAGTGTCCTGAGGGAGAGTAGGAGTCAACCAATACTTACATCTACACCAGTTTCTACAGATTCACACAGTGCTCCAAATCTCTCCAGTTTCAAAAGTCGACTCAAAACCTACCTATTTCAGAAATCATTCCCACCATAGCTTCTTACTACCGAACACCGGACGACCTCTCTGGGAATGACTCGGAACATGTCTAATGTCTTATGCCTTATGAATTGGATGGTGTGCCTTAAAATCCGTTGATACGGAGATTAAGCACGTGGACAACTGATTGAGTGATTGAGATTCCAAGATACTCGAGCACTTTGACCAGATGAGGACATTGATCTCAGGTTTCCTGCAGCAGAAGTCAGACAGGCAGCCCTTCTTTGACTACATGGCATCAGAGGCTGAAAAGATGACCCAAGAGGAGTTTGAGGACCTCGATTTTAGAGACATTGAAGCAATACACTCATAGACGTCAAGTACTACCCAAGAGATCAGCCACTATTACCAGAGAGTCACAGAAGGTCTAGATACTGCAAACAACCACTCAACAGGCATCTAGTTCCACCCAGGCAGCAGCAGGCAGCAGTTCCAGCAGTTACGTCTACTACACACCCAGCCCCATTGGCTTTGGAAACCCTCCATCAGTGGTCACAGTACAGGACGAGGGCAGCAGACACAACTTAAGTGGAATACTAAGCCAGCTACACAGATCATTGAGCAGCCTCAGCAGCAGCAACAGCAGCAGCTCTACACCATCACCACCACAGCACCGCCTCAACAGCAGCAGCCTCCTCAGTAGCCAGCCAGTCCGGGTGGGTCTCGTACCCCCCATAGGCCCTTTTCAGGGCCGCCCAAATCTTCCAAAACCAATTATTAAGCTGCAGGTTGTTCAAATTACCCTCCCAAAACATAACAGTTCAGTACAAATACTTATCACAAAACAAACAAAAAAAAAAAAAAAAAAAGCCCAACACCCACACCACCCCAAACATGAAACAAGTAACCCATGGTAATACACATAACAACAGAAGGCCACATAGAAAAAAAATAGATAAATAAACTCCCAATATGGCCAATAATCTGCCCATTTGTAGTTTAAAATCCATGGGATTGGTTTAAATCTGTAATAAAAAGGTCCAACACTAACACCATCCCTAGAGTTAAAAAAATATGTTATCACATAGCCACCAACCAGACAAACCCAATACCAAACATAACTCCCAAACCAACAAACTGACAAACAAATTTGCAAACATAACTCCCCACAACCAACAGACAGATAAACCATACTGTAAAGAGAACCGTTTGGGTGGTTATATTTTCTAAATTTTCTTGAAGTGGAATAAAAAAATTTAATTTTGAGATTTGCAATAAAGAAAAAACTTTCAGTTTCAGTTATTTTTCCAGAATAAAAACCAAATGTAAGTGAAATTAGGGTGTAGCTTTCAAAATATATGCAATATTTATTCCATTTACCAGGTTATGTTGGGTATTGGGTTTGTCTGTTTGTTGGTTGGTGGACTTATGTTTGGCATTGGGTTTGTCTGTTATTTTTGGAAATTATGTTTGGCATTGGGTTTGTCTGTTTTTTGTGGGAATTATGTTGGGCATTGGGTTTGTCTGTTTGTTGGTTGGGTGACTTATGTTTGGTAATGATTGGGTTATTTGGAACAAGCACAGCTGATTAATTGTTTTTGGAATATTTGGTAGTCCTGAAAAGGACTGGTTACTGCACTAGCAGTTATATTCTGCCATCTTGCGAGGCCACTGCTCCTCATTATTGAAGTAGTCCTTGAGGTAATCCCTCAGTCTTTTGGCTTCTCTAGCAGGGTTTCTGTCGCGACCACAATCAGCAGCACCACCAATCAACCGACCATCACCAGGCACATCATCATCATCATCACCACCAGGCTGTTGACCACCATGTTGACCTTGATACTGGCTTCTCAGTATGATGTGCAGAACCACACAGGTCAAGACCACATCCCTCATTGTTTCTGGGGGTAGTTCAATAGTGGTCATCATCACTCTAAATCTTGAGACCAGGATGCCAAAAGCGTTCTCAACAACTCTCCTGCCCCTTGATATTCTGTAGTTGGCAATCCTTTCCTCTCTGGAACCACCCTGGGTTATAGGTGCTGGGTCAGGGAAGCGTATGCTGCCATCATCAATCTTCCTCTTCAGGTGACAGGTATTAAATATCTGGGCATATGAGCAAGATCCAGCTGTACCCACATCCACCCATCTGAACTTGTACTGTCCATCAACCAAGGCCAACATTACTATTGAAAAGAATCCCTTATAGTTGTGGTACAGGGCTCCAGAGTTCTTGGGTTTCTTCAGGGCCACATGCTTTCCATCAAGGGCTCCCAGGGCATGTGGAACATTCCACCTGATCCTGAATTCCCTTTCCAGTTCTTTCCACTCATCTGGAGTAGTAGGACATCTGAGATACTCTCTGGTGAACTCATCCTGGATGGCCCTGCAGACCTCTGGTAGAAACTTGAAAATGGTGGATCTGCCAATGGTGAACTGACAGGATAATGATGTGTATGACTCTCCAGTGGCCAGATATCTGATGGTGAGGGCTAACTTTTCCCCAACACTGATTGGAGCTCTGTAGTTGGTGGCTTGCCTGGCTAGACGTGGTTCCAGTCTAGTCTTTATCATTTCAAAGAATTCTGGGGTCATCCTCATGAAATTGGTGAATCCTGGAATGTCTGTGGCATACAGTTCAGCCATAATGTTGTGGTAGGCCCCCCTCTCCTCTCTCTGTAGTAGCGATGGCCTGATCCACATGTTGTGCCTTCTTCTAGGTCTCTGTCTGGCTGGTGGTGGAGGTGCTGCTGGTGGTGGTCGACATAAAAATAGCAAATACATCAGTATATGTAACTGAATAAAAACTAAAAAAGCCCTAAATTGTTGCTGAAGCTGTCTTCCATTGAAAGTTGGCATCCTGCTGTGTTCCTAGAAAAGTAATGATAATTACATCCGGGAATTTATACATATACCCAGAAAATCCAGTTATTTTAAAAAACAAGAATCGGCCATCGTGATCTGAGGAACACTGAGGAAGCCTCAGGATGCCTGAGGAAGCCGGGACTTAACTGGAGCTTAGTCGGGGCTTAGTCCCACCAGGCCTGAGGCGTCCTGGGACCCAGTCGTATGTCTACGACATGATCGTGGTTCAAACTGACCAGAAAAATAGCTTAATCGGTTCTTAGTCGCAGAACAGTCGGGGACTGTCTGGGGCCTCCTGGGGCCTCCTCAGGCTTCCTGAGGCCGATCTGAACTTAATCCGAGGCTTTAGTACCGATTCAGTATTCCCGCCCATTTTACCTTTTTTCACCGACTGTCCACAATTAAGGGTCGCGGACAGGATCGGGACTTAGTCCTTTGGTGGAACAGGGGCATAAAATATGACCAACGACTTACATTAGTGAGAAACTCAATCCCTACACCTTGTCCAGAAAAACCAGACGCATTTATCAAAACTCTAAGTTCCTTCAAGTGTTGAACCTTATAAATCTTACAAGCATTTATTGAGGTTTTGCAAACATTATACACCTATTTTACCTATTTTGTGGAACTCTTCTCCTCTGAAGAAGAACTAGAAAGCATTCCTCTGCCAAGACATCCAACTATCACATATTGTAAAAACACTCAAATATTGGTTGTTTAATATTCTCTTTAATATTCTTAACAACAAACTTAAACTCATTTACACTGGGATTGTTGAAAATTCTGGATATTTTTGTATACACAGTATGACACAGATCCTTCCCAAAATTTAATGACTTCTTTCTCTGGTCCCCACCCACATATTACATTTCATACAGATACATTCATTAGTTGTGGAGTAATTGTGGACACAAACAAGCAAATAAATGACTGAATGTAATAATATGGGGTAACCACACTCCAGTAACATCTCAACACTTAACTCTTGAATGTAATAACATGACGTAACCACACTCCAGTAACATCTCAACACTTAACTCTTGAATGTAATAACATGACGTAACCACACCCCAGTAACATCTCAACACTTAACTCTTGAATGTAATAACATAAGGTAACCACACCCCAGTAACATCTCAACACTTAACTCTTGAATGTAATAACATAAGGTAACCACACCCCAGTAACATCTCAACACTTAACTCTTGAATGTAATAACATGAGGTAACCACACTCCAGTAACATCTCAACACTTAACTCTTGAATGTAATAACATAACGTAACCACACTCCAGTAACATCTCAACACTTAACTCTTGAATGTAATAACATAAGGTAACCACACCCCAGTAACATCTCAACACTTAACTCTTGAATGTAATAACATGAGGTAACCACACTCCAGTAACATCTCAACACTTAACTCTTGAATGTAATAACATGACGTAACCACACCCCAGTAACATCTCAACACTTAACTCTTGAATGTAATAACATAAGGTAACCACACCCCAGTAACATCTCAACACTTAACTCTTGAATGTAATAACATAAGGTAACCACACCCCAGTAACATCTCAACACTTAACTCTTGAATGTAATAACATGAGGTAACCACACTCCAGTAACATCTCAACACTTAACTCTTGAATGTAATAACATAACGTAACCACACTCCAGTAACATCTCAACACTTAACTCTTGAATGTAATAACATAAGGTAACCACACCCCAGTAACATCTCAACACTTAACTCTTGAATGTAATAACATGAGGTAACCACACTCCAGTAACATCTCAACACTTAACTCTTGAATGTAATAACATGACGTAACCACACCCCAGTAACATCTCAACACTTAACTCTTCAAGTTTTCCTACATAGTATTTTCCCTCATTCAAAACTACAACCTTCGATCATAAACTTTAGCCTGTTTTTTGTTAGGTTAGTGCACCAAGTTCTGGGAAGATAATACATCTGCAAAGCATTAAATCAGATCAGATTAAATTCAGTCACACCCATTCCTAAAAAATATACCATGTCTCATTAAGAACTATAACGTTTCTCATTCAGACACATTATGTTTCTCATTTAGACCTATAACGTTTCTCATAAAGACCTATGTTTCTCCTTCACCCACACTCCATCCTCAGACCTCCAAATGAAGCCCCCTTACCTCCACATCCACTAGTGTGACATCTCTGCTCACTCTTTCACACAGATGTAAGTACCTGCAACAAACACATCAGCTAATCAGTATCCCGTCTAGTCTGTCATCTATCTCAGAGTAAATCTACTTCTTGAATTTGTGTCTTCATTTAAAAATCATGAACAGAATAAAAGAGAAAATAATTTGAACCTCAAACTGTAAACAAGTAATTAGTGCCCGTGAACGGGCTCTGTGTCACCTGACTGTGCGTTTTGAGTTTAAGAGTAGAAGTGAAAAAAGGTCACAAAGGTTGTGTCCTACAAAATTTAATGGTATTCAGAAGTAAAGTTAGCTGTTAAGGTGTAAAAAGTAGGTGGAAAACATATTTCAACAAAATACTGTAAATGCAATAGTTTTCAAGTTACAAGTGATTTTATCAACAGTGATAATCTCCAATTAGCTTTTACTCAGCTTTGTACTGAGCTACAGGTCTGCAATTATACTATGTTACAGCTGAGCAGAGAGTAGGTGAATCACAGATTTAAACCAAACACTGTAAATGTCATTGAACTAGTTTTCACAATACAACTGATTTACTCAACAGTGAGAACCCTAAAGTAGCTATTGCTCATCAATGCAATGAACTACAGGTCTGATACTTTACTATGTTATAGCTGTTCAAAAAGTAGCTGAATAAAATATTTAAAGGAAATTCTCTAAATGCTTATTTATTTATTTATTTTGGGTTTTACGTTGCTTTCAACACTGTACAGGTCATATCACGACAGGTAGTTGGAAGGGCAGAGGAAACCAGTACATATAGTTCGTCAGGGTTCTGTACTGTAAACTGCCGACCAACGGCAAGCAACTACCAGCTTTCCCACTTGAAGCCATTCAAATATTCAAACTTATTTTAAACATTTATAAAAAAAATTAAGAAAGATCCAGGCCTGATACTCACACAAGGGAATCTACTTGTGGCCTAGCACATACAGCAAGACATGAGAGGAATCCCTGGAATAGTCAATGCGAAAATTGCGATAAAGTGTTGTAATTTTCACACTTTGGGTGGGGGTACCTCACTTGTAATGGCTCTAGCAAACAGACAGATTTGCATGCATCCAACAATTTTTCATCCTCGATAGTTAAGGTATCTTTTTAAAAATAACAGCATGTCTCTGGGCCTTGTAGTTTTGGAGAAGTTGTTCACGCAAACATGAACGCATACACCCACGCCGCAGAGTGACGATATAAAAATAGCATCAGAGATGCCCATACCCCACTGTGTGGGGAAATAGATTTTGACACCATGAGGTAAAGACGTAACGAAACGTACAAAGATCGGAAGACTTTCAGAGCAGTATCAGTTATATAAATATCCAAATAATGTTTAAGTGGAGAAAATAATGTCAAAGAGAGAGAAAAAGTATGTAAGATAAAGTATTAAAACAAGATCATTCAATAGCAACATGACAGCATTTATCAGTAAACTAAAAATTATGAAGCTGTAAAATTTATTAATTGAAGTATAGCTGCCAACAGAAATAACACAATTTAGTACATATAATAATCAGTTACAACAATCCATATATAAGATACATATGTCTCAATTACAGCATGTGAACACATGTTGGCAGAGCCAAGGTTAAAGATCATAGTTGGCATACCTACAATCCCCAACAAATGACCAATCTATGAATCAACTTCCTACACTTTACAGATTCCGAGATATGACTAAGACAAAGTTTTAAAGTTCAAAGTCACTACAGCAAGGTTAAAAGACAAATCAAGGTCACACCATGATGTTGCACACAAACAAACCTCAACCAATGTCCCTACCAAGTATCATCTTCTTACACCTTATGATTTTCTGAGATATGGCCCGGGCACGATTTTAAAGGTTTGAAACCCCTAATACTTCTAAAACAAGCATTCTCACACATGCAATTATCTCCCGCCGTATAAATTAGATGTACTAAAGATAGTGGAATACAGTAGAACCTCGCTTATCCGGCCTTCTATTATCTGAATCTCCAGATTAACCGAACCGAAATGATGTCTCCCTACATATAATGCACGGTCAAGCGTGAGCGATAATACAAGATTTAACACGGTCTCTTAAACGATGAATTGTAGTGCTTTGTAAAATGTACCATTCACAGAGACGCCTAACTTCTTTCATCTTTATCACCAGTGTTACAATAGGGGAGGGATTAATTCAATTACACAACCCCGCTACACAACTTCTTTGATAATGCGCCAATCAATGAAAGTGTGTTCGATTGCGTTTCGCAAATTTATTTATTTATTTATTTTTTTTTTTGAAAGATTTATTTTCTTTTGTGATGAAACTACCACTACATTAATACTGGGGGTACATACACCCTGGTAGTAGAGGTGTCCCAGTAAATATAATTGATGTAAACAGAGTAACTGTGACAAATACAATTAATCACTTACCACACTGCTAAACATATTTGAAAAAGCACATTTAACAAAAACTTTTAAAAAAAATCAATTTAAAATGAACACACATTTTTTTTATTGTTACTCATTTATTTCCTTTTGAAATAATAAAGGAAGAAAAAAAAATTCAGTGTAACAACATTTCTATGAGTTGCCATTTTTTTAAAAACACTTCTTCTTTTAAGTCCATTTTTGCTAGTAATTTCTGTTCGTCAGAGATAATTTGAATTTTTTGTTTGAGTTCCATAATATTTAAATTCCTGAACATTCTTGAGTTTGAAAAGATATAAGTTTTGACAGCTAGAATGATCACATTAATCGAAAGAAAGTTATCAGTCTGTTGATATCCTAGAATGTGTTCCAAAGGGCCAAGATTTAGGGTGATACCCGTTCTACTTTCAATCCATACTTTTACTCTATCCCAAAAATTTATAGTGCAAGGACAAAGGGAAAACAGATGAATGATAGATTCTGGATGGGATTTACACAACAAACACTTTGGAGTTGATGTTTTACCAATTATTGAAAGCAGTTTCTGAGTACCAAGAATGTGATGGAGAATTCGGTACTGAAACCATATTAGACCGTTATCTTGTATTAATTTAAAACATATTTTAAAAGCCTTTTGCCATGTATCTGATCAATATTGATATTTAGTTCGTTATTCCATGCAGTTTTGAAACTCATATCTGCACAGGTCTTGTTCAAAAGTTTGTAAGAATGTTTTGAACCTTGGCTATGGCCAAATAGAGATGCTATTTGTTTTGGTAAGCAGGGTTGGTAAAACAGTAAAGGACCTTCTTCTCGATATCTTTTAAGATAAAGTTCCACACATATTTTAACACGCAAGTATTCTAAGAAATTAGTTTTCAAACGGGTATATTTTTGCTCCAAATCTTTTTGACTAATGAAATTACCATTACTGTGAAGAAGGTCACCCACATAGCTTATTCCATGTTTACTCCAATTGGGTAGGTTAAGTTCCATTTTCGAGATTTTAGGATTATACCATAGCGGGGAGGCCAAAATGTCACTGGAATTACTTATGGGAGTATTATCGGACAGTTTTCTCCATGATATCAAAGTTTCCTTCCAGAAATCATTTTGTGTTTTGTTTATTAATATGTCACACCAAGTCAAACCATTGAGTGCTAATTTTGAAATTGGTGAAATTGATTTTTCAAAAAGTTGAGACCAGGGTTGGGACTCGCTTTTAAAAAGTCTATTCATCCAGGTTAATTTCAACGATTGAATAAAGGACTCAATATTAACCATTCTTAAGCCACCATTTATATAGTCCTGTGTGATATACTCCCGTTTAATTTTATCAGGTTTGTTGTCCCACAGAAATGCAAAGAGACTTGAATTTAGTTGTTTAATGAAATTGTTATCTGGTGAAGGGATAGTCATAAATAGGTGGTTAAATTTTGAAAGGATAAATGTTTTTATCACCATTATTTTTCCAAACGGGGTTAGATTTTGTTTATTCCAAAATGATAAAGTTTTCTTTGAATTTTCCAATGCCTTTGAATAATTCAAAGTAATCATTTCATTTAGGTCAACTGAAAAGATAATTCCCAACAAATTAAAATGTGTTGTTCCCCACTCTAAATCAACTGAAACTTGTAGTTTATCCTTGGAATACTTCTTTCTTCCAATCCAAATGACCTTTGTCTTGTTTGTGTTCATTTTTAATCCAGAATAAGATCCAAAAATTTCAAGCGTATTCAGGGCAGCCTTTAAAGAGCTTTGTGAACCATCCAGAACAAGGGTAGTGTCGTCGGCAAACTGTGTTATCTTTATCTCAACCGAATCAATAGGTATGCCTTTAATTTCAACATTGACCTCTATCATATAATGCAGTATTTGCCCACATAAAAGGAACAAGTATTGGGCTATTGGATCCCCTTGTTTACACCCTCTCTCAATAGGAAAAAAATCTGATTTAACTCCAGCTTGCAAAATAGAAGCAATAAAATCTGTATTCATTAATTTAATCCAAGATATAAAGCTTTCACTGAAACCTAACAGTTCCAAAGTATTATACATAAATTTCCAAGATATTGAGTCAAATGCTTTTTCAAAATCTATCAGCATCAATAACCCATTTTTATTCGTAACTTCTGTATAATTCATGATGTCGTATATCAATCTAGTTGACTCCCCAATATACCGCCCCTTAATAAATCCTGTTTGACATTTTGAAACTAACTTATCTAATACTATCTTCAGCCTTTCTGCAATAGCAGAAGAAAGTAACTTGTACAAAACACTCAACAGGGAAATAGGCCGCCAATTTTTCAAAAATTCTCTATTTTTATCACCTTTTGGAATGCAATTAATTATTGACTGGCGTAATGATATTGACAGTTTTCCTTTAGAATAACTGTAATTTAAGACTCTTGATATCAGAAATTTTATGTGGGTGTTCCACCACACGACTAAGGCTCCCGATTAAGGGTTTTGGGGGGTCGGTTTGAAATATTTGCTTAGTCCCAGGCTTCCTGTAAGGATCGGTTGTGGTCGGTTGAGGCCGTGTGAAAAATCAAACATGTTTGATATTTCACACGACTACAACCGATTCCTATTTCCCGCCGTCAACAAAATGTCCAGTCCCAGGCGTCCTCAGGCCTCCTCAGACCCAAATTTACAGAGTCGGTTGTTGTCCCAGGCGTCCTGCGACCCTTAGTCCCAGACCTCCGTAGCTTAGTCCCAGGCGGCCGGTTCTTAATCCCAGACTCAAATATGATGCGTATGAATTTCATGCGTCTGAAAGTGAGTCGGTTTCATTAGTCCCCGGAAGCCTCAGACCGTCTGCGGTGTCCTGCGACCCAAAAATCAAGGTCTGGGACTAAGAACCGACTAAGGGTAACCGACCCTAACCGATCCAAACCGGCCTCCCCAGGACGCCTGGGACCACGCATTTTCAGTCTGCGGCGTCCTCAGGACGCCCCAGGCGGCCTGGGACTAACAACCGATTAAGAACCGACTGTTTTCCGCGCGTTGGAAATTAAAACGAGGCAATGAGCAGGTCTTGGACTATATAAGCGACCGCGCACACTTTGTCATTGTTACTGACTGTTTGGCTACTGAGAGACGTGTGTCACTGATTTGTAGGGGTTTTCAATTTTTATTTTACATTTCATATACTTGAGCTTAAGGCAAATTTCACAGTTAGGAGACACATTTTACTATTTTTTTATTATTTTGTCGACTGGATCATGAGAAAAGAGAAAGGAGGGAAGAGAGGAAGGAAAAAGATGGATGAGAGGGAGAAGGAAAGTCAAGTAGAGGAGAGGAGTGAAGTTATTACAGAAGAAGGAAGTGAGAGGAGAGAGGAGGAGGAGATTCAGGAAGATCCAGCTATTGGGGAAGCTGTGGCAGAAGAAGAAGAGAGGTGTGAGGAAGATCCGGAGTGCCATTCTTCAGCCAAGAGAGCCAGGGTGTGTGCCACTTTTACAGACAGTGATGAAGTTTCCATTGTAGAATTCGTCAAGCTGCACCCTGAACTGTATGACAAGGAACATTCACGTTTCCACGACAGGAACAGAAGAGAGGCTCTCTGGGCAGAAATATCTGCAGAACTTAAGCTCCAGCCCTTTGATGTGAGAAGGTGGTTTGAGTCCCAGCGAACCCGTTATGGAAAGCTGTCTAAGCTCCAATCTGGCCAAGCCCCGAGGGAGATGACCAAGAGACAGTCCTGGGTCTACCAACAGATGGGTTTTCTTAAAACCCACATCAGAAGAAAGGGGGCCAATAGAAGTTCAGGTTTTGAGGCCAGTCCAAATACCAGCAAGCAGGACGAATCACGTGGGTCAACTACTGACACAGAACACCTCGAGTCCAGTGTCCTGAGGGAGAGGAGTCAGTCCATCATTACATCAACACCCGTTTCAACTACAGACTCCAAGATTCTCGAACACTTTGAGCAGATGAGGACACTTATCTCAGGTTTTCTGCATCAGAAGTCAGACAGGCAGCCCTTCTTTGACTACGTGGCATCAGAGGCCGAAAAGATGACTCAAGAAGAATTTGAAGAATTAAAGGGCAAGATATTCAGAGATATCGAAAATATTAAGAGTAACCGCAGACGTCAGCCATTGCCCAGAAGATCAGCCACTGTTACCACGGAGTCCCAGAGGGTCGGCCTACTGCCAACAACCACTCCACAGGCGTCAAGTTCCACTCAAGCAGCAGCTAGCAGCAGTTTTGTGTACTATACACCAAGCCCCATTGGCTTCAGCAACCCTACATCTGTCCTAACTGTACAGGACGAAGGGAGCAGACACAATCTGAGTGGAATCTTAAGCCAGCTACCAGATCTGACATCAACACAGATCGTCGAGCAGCCTCAGCAGCAGCAGCAACAACCGCAGCAGCAGCTCTTTACTATCACCACTTCAGCACCGCCTCAACAGCAGCAGCAGCCTCCTCAGTAGCCATCCAGTCAGGGCGGGTCTTTGACCTGCCAGGCCCTTTTCAGGGCCACCAAATCTTCCAAAAACAATTATTCAGCTACGTGTTCTTCCAATTCCCCTCCCAAAACAAAAAAGTTCAGTACAAATACTTATCACAAGAAAAAAAAAAATTAAAGTCCAACACTTACACCACCCCAAACATGAAACAAATAACCCATGGCACTACACATAACCAAAAAGGCCACATAAAAAAAATATTAAAAGTAACTCCCAATATGGCCATTAATCAGCCCATTTTTAGATTAAAATCCATGGGATAGTTTAAAATCTGTAATTGAAAAGTCCAACACTTGCACCTTCCCTAGAGTTAAAAGGCATAATTACATACTTACCAACCCACAAACAGACAAACCCAATACCAAACATAACCCCCAAATAACAAACCCAGTACCAAACCTAATACCCAACTACCCCAAAAAAACCCAACCCCAGTAACCACCAACCAACAAACACCCAAACCCAAAAGTAAATAGAACCCATGCCAACGAACTGACAAACTATTTAGCAAACACAATCCCCCATTATTGAAAGCAAAACTAGTTCCATGGTTATATTTTCCAAATTTTTGTGATTAGAAATGAATATTTAAAATTGAATATTTCCATAAAAAAATTTCTGCTACAAATAAGTTTCCCAGCCATGAAAAAAGAAAAATGTTTAAATTATGATGTGGATTTGAAAATATATAAAATAATTATTCAATTTAGGATATTATGTGTCACTTTGTGTTTCGCTTTTGTTTAACAGTGGGTTTGTCTGTTTGTTGGGTGAGTAAGTTGTGTTTGTCTGTTTGTCTGTCTGAACAAGTTATGTTTGGCATGGGGTTTGTCTGTTTGTCTGTCTGAACAAGTTATGTTTGGCATGGGGTTTGTCTGTTTGTCCGTCTCGACAAGTTATGTTTGGCATGGGGTTTGTCTGTTTGTCCGTCTCGACAAGTTATGTTTGGCATGGGGTTTGTCTGTTTGTCCGTCTCGACAGGTTATGTTTGGCATGGGGTTTGTCTGTTTGTCCGTCTCAACAAGTTATGTTTGGCATGGGGTTTGTCTGTTTGTCCGTCTCAACAAGTTATGCTCGGCATGGGATTTGTCTGTTTGTCCGTCTCAACAAGTTATGCTCGGCATGGGATTTGTCTGTTTGTCCACATAGCTGATTAATTGTTTTTGGAATATTTGGTAGTCCTGAAAAGGACTGTTATAGTTAGTCCTGAAAAGGACTGTTTACTGCAACAGGACTTATATTCTGCCATCTTGCCAGGCCACTGCTCCCTCATTATTGAAGTAGTCCTTCAGGTAATCCCTCTGTCTTTTGGCCTCTCTAGCAGGGTTTCTGTCTTGGCCACCACCAGCAGCACCACCAATCAATCCACAATCACCAGGCACATCATCATCATCATCATCCCCCCCAGGCTGCTGACCAGCAGGTTGACCTTGATACTGGCTTCTGAGTATATTGTGCAGAACCACACAGGTCATGACCACTTCTCTAACTGTTTCTGGGGGTAGTTCAATGGTGGTCCTCATGACTCTAAATCTTGACACAAGGATGCCAAAAGCGTTCTCCACAACTCTCCTGCCCCTTGATATTCTGTAGTTGGCAATCCTTTCCTCCCTTGTTAACAGCCTTCTGCCATAGGGTTTCATGAGCCAGGTCTTCAGGGCAAAGGCATCATCTGCCAAAATGAAGTAGGGGACATCTCTACCACCCTGGGTTATAGGAGCTGGGTCAGGGAAGCCTATCCTGCCATCTTCAATCCTCCTCTTCAGCTGAGAGGCATTAAATATCTGGGCATCTGAGCAAGACCCTTCTGTACCCACATCCTTCCATCTGAATTTGTACTGCCCATCTACCAAGGCCAACATGACAATGGAAAAGAACCCCTTGTAGTTGTGGTAGAGGGCTCCAGAGTTCTTGGGTTTCTTCAGGGCCACATGCTTTCCATCCAGGGCTCCCAGGGCATGTGGAACATTCCACCTGATCCTGAATTCCCTTTCCAGTTCTTTCCACTCATCTGGAGTAGTAGGACATTTGAGGTACTCTCTGGTGAACTGATCCTGGATGGCCCTGCAGACCTCTGGTAGAAACTTGGAAATGGTGGATCTGCCAACCCTGAACTGACAGGATAATGATGTGTATGACTCTCCAGTGGCCAGATATCTGATGGTGAGGGCTAACTTCTCCCCAACACTGATAGGAGCTCTGTAGTTGGTGGCCTGCCTGGCTAGACGTGGTTCCAGTCTGGTCTTCATCATTTCAAAGAATTCTGGGGTCATCCTCATGTAGTTGGTGAATCCTGGAATGTCTGTGGCATACAGATCAGCCATAATGTTGTGGTAGGCCCCCCTCTCCTCTCTCTGCAGTAGCCATGGCCTGACCCACATGTTGTGCCTTCTCCTAGGTCTCTGTATGGGTGCTGGTGGTGCTGGTGGTGGTGGTGGTGGTTGCTGTGCTTGACGTAAAAAATGGAAATACATGATTATTTGTAACTGAATAAAAACCAAAAAAGCCCTAAGTTGTTGTTGAATCTGTCTTCCATTAAAAGGTGGCATCCTGGTGTGTTCCTAGAAAAGCAATGATGATTAGATCGCAAATTTTATATATATATACCCAGAAAATCCAGCAACTTTGCAAAACAATAATCGGGGATCGTGGTCTGGGGAGGCCTGAGGAGGCCTGAGGACGCCGGTAGTTAATCGTGTGTTAGTCGGCTCTTAGTCCCAGGAGGCCTGAGGCGTCCTGGGACACAGTCGGTTTGTGTCCGACAGGATCGTGGTTGAAACCGACCCGAAAACTGGCTTAGTCGGTTCTTAGTCCCAGACCAGTCGGGGACTGTCTGCGGCCGCCTGAGGCGTCCTGAGGCGTCCTGGGGACGATCTGTTCTTAATCCCAGACTTCAGTACCGACCCAGTATTCCCGCCCATTTTTGTCTTTTTTCAACCGACTGTGCACGATTAAGGGTCGCCGACAGGATCGGGGCTTAATCTTTTGGTGGAACAGGGGCATTAGCTTTAACCAGAATACTTTAAAAAATTCACATGGAAATCCATCAACACCTGGTGTTTTATTATTTTTCATTTTTTTTAATGCAGCACTAAGTTCTGATGTTTTTAAAGGTCCTTCCAGTGATGATGCTTCTGATTCAGACAATTTAGTGATGGGGAAATTTTTAAAAATTTCTGTAAATTTTATATCTGGTATATCTTTATCTTTACTTTGAAATAAATTTGCATAAAAATCTTTTACATAATGCAAAATACCAACTTGTTCTGTGATTGTGTTACCATTGTGGAGACAAACCTTTTTAATTGTTTTGTCAATAAATTTTTGGCGTTCGAGACTACAGAAATATTTAGATGGTTTCTCTCTATTTTGCAGCCAATTTACTCTTGATCTTACCATATTTCCCATCAATTTTTTTTTCCGTAGATTTAATAATTCCTCTTTTTTGGCCTCGAGAGTATCTAGTAAAGCATATGTTGAGTTTGAATTTTCAATACTGTCGATATCTTTCAACAGTTTCTTTTCTCAAATAGCCTCTGCTTTTTTTAGTGATGAGGAATAGCTAATAGTGATTCCTCTTATTTTTAATAGTAGCATTTCCAAAAGGAGGTTATCATCAATTGTAAATTGCATGTCCCAATCATTATCTGCATTGAGATATTCATAGGTATATATCGGAACTGCATATTGTAGTTTTGTATCTTTTATGGCTTTATTGATCATATCTATATAATTTTCATTTTTAAGAAGACTACAGTTAAATTTCCAAAGGCCTTTACCCCGCTGAAACATGTTAATTTTTACATTAAGTTCAAGAATAGAATGGTCAGACCTATAACCAGGATTTATTTTACAACTAGTTATTATGTCTGTGAAAGAGTTTGATGTTTATAAAATAGTCTAATCTAGCTTGTTTTATAGGGTTTTTTCTTCTCCATGTGTATCTTTTAGTTTCTGGATGCATATGTCTAAATACATCAGTTAAATTGTATGTTTCCAGGATTCGGAGAACTAAATTTCTTGATTTTGGGTTATTGATGCTCAGATAATTATAGCTATCTAAATTTGGATTCATAACTAAATTAAAATCCCCACATATCACTAAGTAATCTTGTTTATTTTGCGCTATAATTTCTGTCGGATTTTGAAAAAAGGCTGGAGTATCCAAGTTCGGGGCACATATATTAACTAGTCTAACTGATAAGGAGGCTATGCTTAAATCAAGTACAAGGAGGTTGCCATCCAAGTCACGTTGGATATCATGAATTTTATATTCAAAATTGTTTTTTATAAGAATGGCAACACCTCTAGAGTTAGTTTTGGAACCAGAAATGAAACATTCTGCACCAGACAGTACACTTAAGTCATTTTCATCAGTTTGAATCAGATGGGTATCCTGTAAACAAAGTATGCTTGGATTGTGATCATTGAAATAATTTAGAACATCTATCCTTTTGGATTTGTCTCTCAAGCCCTGACAGTTTGCCGACATTATTTTGATTTGATTACCCAATATCATGTTGATGCAAATTTATAATCTCCCGGAGAAGGTTCACAGACTGACAACGTTTAGAAAAGAAAAGACGTCAACAATGCATTACCAATCAAACATGTGTGTCACTGAAGTCGTGTTCGCTTGGGGTTTTACAATAAATAATCTCCCGGAGTTTTTCAATTTCAAATGCGGGACGATGGTAATCTAAAATTAAAATGCTAACAATGCAAGTACAAACCGAACACAACCAGCTCAAGTCCGCGTAATATTTTAAATAAAAATAATAATAATATCCATGGATATGGAGCAAATAAACGACAATTGAAGGGTCAGTTATATTATATAACACAAATATATTAAATTATTTTATTAACGAACACCAGCGTCTATGTATATTGCATAAAAACAACAATTCTTCAATTATCGCCCACTCGGTAACCCATAGACCGTGAATTTCGGTTTCCTTCATCTATCCGAACCCCTCGATTATCCGGCCGGATTGTATGTCTCCCATGGGGTTCGGATAATTGAGGTTCTACTGTATAAATTTTCTTGTGAGATGGAGGCACATGTAGAAGTGACAACAAGCAAGAGGCACTTTAATGTTTGATTGCAATACTTTTAAAGACAAAAGGCATTTACTCATTTTAGTAGCTATTACTCTGCTATCCAAAGAGCTACAGTTCTGCAACTTTACTATGTAGATCAACCCAAAGTAGGTGAAGGACAGATTTCGAAGAAATTGCCTATCTGTAAAGAGCTACAGTTATGCAACTTCACTATGTGGTAGATCACCAAAAAGTAGGTGAACCACTTATTTACAAGAAATTACCTATCAGCAGTACTTTTATAGATAAAAGACATTTACTCATTTTAGCAGGTATACGACTCAGCTATAGAGCAAAGAGCTACAGATGTGCAACTTCACTATGTGGTAGATCACCCAAAAGGTGAATCTAATCTAATCTAATCTACTGCTTTGCAAGCGCAATATCTTCCCCACAATGAGGAACTCAGTGTGCTAATTAAACAAAATCATTATCATATGGAAGTCGAGGGGCGTTCAAGGTCAGTAATCCAGGATTGTGGGTGTGACCAGGACGGAAGGAAGACTAAGTTGGGAAGCTAGAGCTGAAGAGGTGAGTTTTGAGGTGCTTCCTAAAAGATGCAACAGAGGGACTATTTCTTACATGGAGAGGGAAAGATTTCCAGAGGGCAGGTGCATAGTGACTGAAGGAATTGGAAAAGTGTTTAATTGATTTGTGAACTCTATGATCAAAAGTGGGGGATTGAAGGAACTTGAGTTTGGGGGTACTTCGCCTTGTGTTTCTAAAAGAGGTGTAGGGGTGAATTAATCCTCTTAGGTAAACTGGTTGACCCTGGTTGAGAATTTTGTATGTAATAAGACCAATTTTAAATTGTACCCTGTATCTAACTGGTAGCCAGTGGAGTTTTTTTAGTTGAGGGGTAATGTGAGATAATTTAGAGGAACGGGTGACAACCCTGCAGAGTGAGTTTTGGACTAGCTGCAATCTCCTCAACTCAAAATCAGTGAGTGATAAGAAGAGTGAATTGCAGTAGTCCAGCCTGCTGCTCACCAAAGCACTCACTAACAGCACTGATGTATTCAGCTAGAAGGGGACGAATTCTGTAGTGGTCTCTCGCTTGTACTCTAGTGGACTTAATGACCTGTGACACGTGGTTTGAGAAAGTAAAATTAGAGTCGAACACCACTCCGAGGTTCCTGACACTTTGTGCTGGTGAGACCTGATTTCCCAGAATATTGATAGGGAAGTGAGGGAGGAGTTGGTTACGATTTTTTTGGGAGCCTATGAGAATGAACTCGGTTTTGTCTGGAATGAGTTATTCAGAAGAAGTTGCCTTTTTGTAACACTTTTAGAGATAAAAGACATTTAATTATTTTAGTAGCTATTACTCAGCTATAGAAAGAGATACAGTTCTGCAACTTCACTATGTGATAGATCACCCAAAAGTAGGTGAATGACTTATTTAGAAGAAATTGCCTATATTCCATACTTTTACAGATACAAGACATTTACTCATTTTAGTAGCTATGACTGAGCTATGCAAAGAGCTATAGATCTGAAACTTCACTACGTGGTAGATCAGCCAAAAGTAGGTGAATGACTTATTTAGAAGAACTTGCCTATCTGCAATACTTTTAGAGATAAAAGACATTTACTCATTTTAGTAGCTATGAGTGTGCTATACAAAAAGCTATAGATCTGATACTTCACTGTGTGGTAGATCAGCCAAAAGTAGGTGAATGACTTATTTAGAAGAAATTGCCTATCTGTAATACTTTAAAAGATAAACAGTATTGACTCATTTTAGTAGCTATTACTCAGTTATGCAAAGAGCTATAGATGTGCAACTTCACTATGTGGTAGATCAGCCAAAAGTAGGTGAATGACTTATTTAGAAACAATTGCCTATCTCCAATACTTTTAGAGATAAAAGACATTTATTCATTTTAGTAGCTAGGAATGTGCTATGCAAAAACTATAGATCTGAAACTTCACTATGTGGTAGATCAGCTAAAAGTAGATGAAGGTCAGGACTTATTTAGAAGAAATTGCCTACCTGTAATACTTTTGAGATAAAAGACATTTGCTCATTTTAGTAGCTATTACTCAGCTATCCAAAGAGCTACAGTTCTGCAACTTCACTATGTGGTAGATCACGCAAAAGTAGGAGAATGACTTATTTAGAAGAAATTGCCTACCTGTAATACTTTTAAAGCTAAAGGGTATTGACTCATTTTAGTAGCTATTACTCAGTTATGCAAAGAGCTACAGTTATGCAACTTCACTATGTGGTAGATCAGCCAAAAGGTGAATGAGTTATTCAGAAGAATTTGCCTTTTTGTAACACGTTTAGAGATAAAAGACACTTAATCATTTTAGTAGCTATTACTCAGCTATGGAAAGAGCTACAGTTCTGCAACTTCACTATGTGGTAGATCACCCAAAAGTAGGTGTATGACTTATTTTGAAGAAATTGCCTATCTGTAATACTTTTAAAGATAAACGGTATTGACTCACATTAGTAGCTATTACTCAGTTATGCAAAGAGCTACAGTTCTGCAAATTCACTACGTGGTAGATCACCCAAAAGTAGGTGAATGACTTATTTAGAAGAAATCACGTGTATGCAATACTTTTAACAGATAAAAGACATTTACTCATTTTAGTAGCTATGACTGAGCTATGCAAAGAGCTATAGATCTGAAACTTCACTGTGGTAGATCAGTCAAAAGTAGGAGAATGACTTATTTAGAAGAAGTTGCCTATCTGTAATACTTTTAAAGATAAAGTTAGGGTATTCACTTATTTTAGTAGCTATTACTCAGTTATCCAAAGAGCTACAGTTGTGCAACTTTACTACGTAGATCAGCCAAAAGTAGGTGAATGTCTTATTTAGAAGAAATTGCCTACCTATAATACTTTTAGAGATAAAAGACATTTACTCATTTTAGTAGCTATTACTCAGCTATCAACTCACTTAGCTATTGACCTAGATCTGCAAAAGCAACAAAAAGATAAAGGACACAGGAAAGTAAGCTTATCAAAAACTAGATGAATAACAAATTAAAAGATTTGCCTAACTTTAATACTTGTGAAGGTATTCAACATTTATTTCCGTCATAATTTTGCTACAAATAAGAAAATAGCTATTTCTGACTTATGACATGCAATGGAACCCCAAACGATATGCCATGTTATAGTTAAGGAAAAAGTAGCTGAACTTGCAAATTTAATAAGTAAATTAAATTTTTATAAGTTAATACCCTATCCAATGGACAATATGCTAAACCGGTCGGCGCAGACTGGCCCGCCAAACGTCAGAAAAAGACGTCCTGTGTTTCCACCGGCTGGCCGGTCCGTAGTACTGTGCACTCCCCAGATGGCGCCTCGTACATCCTTCCTGTCTAGACAAGCTGACGTCATAGCATCTTTTTCGTTGTCTAAACCTCTTAGACCCCTAGTAAGCTGATAGCGAGGTCAGTGGGAGGGTCTTGTGTGTCCATTGGATAGGGTATTAACTTATAAAAATTTAATTTACTAATTAAATTTGCAATTTTATTGCGTTAATACATCCTATCCAATGGACAATATACTGAATAACTACCGCTTGGTCGGCGGGTAAGTTACTAGGGACTTATGTGAACTCACAAATGATAATAAATTTTAACCTACGGTCTAGGCTGACTTTCTCAGGAGACCTAAAGGCCCAGGCCTGGATTGACCTTAAGGTCAGGAAACCCTATAAGGCCTTGGTCGGTTGCCAACAGCCGGTTACCCGGGGCTATACTGACGTTGCCCCCCCCCCCCTTTTAACAGACCTGCTCTGAGGTAGGGGGAAGAGAGGGATGAGTTCAGTCCCAGAATGTCAATAAACCTCCCAACGGAAGTACATCACATTTTTACTCTGTACATTTAGAAAATGTTTATACTAAGTACATATATACAAATCTCCTCAATCTAAGGACTACCTGTGGATCTGCTGAGCAGCCACTACTGAGCCCAATTGGTAAAGCTCTGAGTCAGCCCAAGCCACACCCTTCAGATAGAACTGTGTGAGGGTATTATGTGACTTCAGTGGCAGGCTGACAAGATTGGATCTAAGGAGACTCCCGACTGAAAAGACCTTAGGAGCAGCAAAGGCCCTGACATCATGGGTTTTAACCTGATGTAAAGAGTGGGCCTCCTGGTCAGAGAGCTCATAACATAGGATCACAGTCTGCTTGATCTAAGAGGAGATAGAGGCAGATGTCTTTGTCGGAACCTTTCTTAAAGGAGACAAAAAACCACCTCCTTATTCTACTTGAGGTCTGAGGTCCTGTCCAAATAGTAGCGCAATGCTCTAACCGGAAAAAGGGACCAGTCAGACTTGAGGGATCTATCCAGAGATGGGGCCAGGGCTGTTATAACCACTGAGGCCAAACTGTCTGGACCCTATTGGCCAGCTGATTCTTGGATAGAAAGCTGGGTAATGGATACAGGGACACTGTTGACCAATTGGATTCATGGATTGGTGTCTAATATTTTTGTTTTGTCAAGCATGAATCTCACTTCTGCGTTTGCCCAACCCAAGGGCCAAGAAGAATACCGTCTTGAAGGTCAAAAGCTTCAAGGAGGCCTCCTTGATTGGTTCAAACGGAGCCTTATTCAGTTGGTGCAAAACCAGTGAGAGGTTCCAGGAGGGTATGCCCCTCCTGCCTTTGGGTCTGTCTCTGTGGAAACTATCCAGGAGAGGAGCGAGATTTTTGTCCTTGCTGATGCTGAAGGGGGAATTTCCCAGTTTATCAGCAATGGCTGAACTGTAACCATCAATGGTGCTGGGCTGTATCTTCCTGTCCTTATAAGGTACATAAGGAAGTCAGCAACTGACTTTACAGGGGTACCCTGAGGTCCACCTGATTAGTGACGCACCACTTGTAACCATGGTCCACTTGCCTCATAGACGGATCTGGTTGATCCCTTTTGAGGAGCCTCAATTCTTGCTACCACCGCCTCAGCGAAGCCCTGCTCCTCGAATGCTGAGGCTCCAGGACCCGAGCATCGTGATTAAGATTTGTCAGATTTCTGTGAGGGATCTGACTGAATGGTTGTGTCAACAGGTTGGGCAGATTGGGCAGGCTCAGTGGGATTTGGTTGGACATGGCCACTGGATCCCAAAACCAAAGCATGATGGGCCACCCCGGAGCAATCAGAATGATTCTCTTGTATAGGGAGTCCTGTAACATGACCGCTTTGCCCAATATGGCTGACAGTGGGAAGGTGTATGCTTCCTGATCCTACCATGGCAAACTGAGCGTATAAACTGCTGTAACCAGGGGATCCGGTACCGGTGACACAAACAAGGGCAACTTGTTGTTGAACCTCGTGGCAAATAGGTCTAGTTGAGTCCGGTACCACCTGTTGCATATTGCTTGGAAGACCTCCTGAAGGAGAGACCACTCTCTTTGGGTGGTCTGGTCTAGCCTCGATAGCTTGTCTGCGACCACACTCAGCCAGCCTGGAATGTGTCGGGCTTTAGAGTTACTTGATTTCTGGCGCTCCAGGTCAAGATTCTCCATAGTAAAGCACAAAGTGGGCCCGACCTCATGCCTCCTTCTCTGTTTATGTACAACACCACTGTGGTGTTGTCTGTCTCTACCAGTATTATCTTGTACATACAGAGGTCTTGGAACTCTTGTAAGGCTAGAAAGACTGCCTTGAGTTCTAGGTAATTGATATGCAACTTGCTTTCCAGGAGGGACTAGGTGCCTCCTGCAGTGTGTTCGTTTAAGGGAGCACCCCACCCTGCTTTTGATGAATCTGTAAAATTTGCAGATCATGTTTTATTTGGGTGTAATGGTTGGCCTGTAAGGACATTGTCCTCTTGCAACCACCCTTGTAAATGTGGGTGCCACACCTTGGTATTGGAATCACCTTTTCTAGTGACTCTGGTACCTTCCAGTTGCTTTTGAGATGCCACTGTATGGGTCTCCTATGAAGTCGGTCTAGGTGAAATTACTTTCCTGTGGCTGTTAGTAAACCTATCAGACATGAACTGCTGGGCCGGACAAACCGGTAGTGACAGTATTTCTAGTATTTGTCCTGAAGGTTCTGCCAATGGTCCGGCATAGGTCGGACCCGACCGACCATGAGGTCGAACTGGTAACCTAAACTTTGGCATATTTTCACTAGATCTAGTGTATGCCGGAGACAACCCCGGTGGGATGTGGCTTTCACCAACCAGTCGTCTAAGTACTGGTGGATTATTATACCCTTTCTATGGCCATCAGTTTCAACTCCTTTGCTACTACAGTGAGCTCCATGGGTGCAGTGGACAGACCGAAAGACAGTGCTTTGAACTGGTATGTCCGACCCTGGGCATGACATTTGATATGTCCTGGACTGTTCCTGTATAGGTATATGGAAGTAGGCGTTCTTGAAATCTATTGAGGTAACCAACTCCCGTTGTTGGAGGGTGGTCCTGATGGTCTCCGAAAGGTTTGGTTTGCTCAGACCTAGAATAGGTCCCCAATGGCTGTGTGGTTTTCGAACCAAGCAAGGTTGAAGAAGCCCAGAGATTTTGAACTGGCTCGACTGCACCATTCCTTGCCCATAAGCTGATGTAATGCTTCTAACCAATATAGGTTCCTGTGAAGATGTGCATAGCATTTGATAATTTGGGTGACCTTGTCAAGCTTGGTCTTGACTGGAAAGGGAAAGTGTAGCCCTCCCTCAACATTTGTACTACCTAGGGTCCAGCCCCCCCAAGGCTTCCGAAATGGGGTTAGTCTGGACCCTACAGGCAGATGTGTGCCACATTCGGGACATTTCTGTCTAGTCTGACAAATATTTCTGTCCCTCCGGCCTCCGGACACTGGTCCGGTCTGATGACAATGGTCTGAGAAAACAGTCTCTCTGTTCTTGCTTCGGTCCGGTGCGGAGGGGTTGACACCACTTTTCACATTTAAAGAACTCTTGCCCCAGGCCAGCATCCTGCAAGGTGCAGCACTAAGAATTTTCTGTAACCAAATCTACCAAGGCAATTCTGTCCGGTACCAAGACTCCATAACCGGTAATTCACTGTAAACAGTTAAGTCTCTGTAACTGGCACAAAAAACTGGCAGGCTGGGGTCACCAATGAATTTAGACAGCTACTGGTCTATATTTAGACAGCTTTTTTTTTTTTTTATGTAACCAGTTGGGGTGAAGCCCTGTACAGTAAGGACTGTGTAGCCAGCACCCTGTTTGTAGACTTGTAACCGGTAGGTTGAAGCAAGTGTACAAGGCTGTGTAGCCAGTACCAGCTGGTACACTCTGTAACCAGTTATTAAAGCAAGTGTATACAGCTATTTAGTCGGTACCTGTCAGTACACTCTGAAACCAGTTGTGGAAGCAAGTGTACAGGGCTGTGTAGCCGGTACCCTGCCGGTACACTGTAACTAGTTGTTAAAGCTACTGTATAGGGCTGTGTAGTCAGTCGGTGCACTCTAACCAGTTGTTGAAGTAACTGTACAAGGCTGTTTAGCCGGTAGTCGGAGTAAATGTACTTACAACTATCTTGTGTTGAAATCAGCTGGCTGTAGGTTTCCACCATTAATTAACGTATTTCTTTAATCGCATATCTTATTTGTAGATTTGACAGTTGCTGGGAAAGCCCTTGTGAGCTATATTTAGAAATACTTGGTGTTCGGTGTGTCACGTGACCAGCCTGCTGGTCAGAAAGACACGCGATTGGCTGATTGGAGCTCGTCAGTTGTGGCGTTCTTTTGTGATACTTAAACATGCAAATGCGCAGTATTCTGCTCATCCACAAACCCCACTAACGACAACGAAGCCGGGTCTGCAAGGCAGGGACTGGAATCACAGTAGACGTGAGTTCTGAAGAACGCACTTCCGACCTTCCTGGTCGGTGAAAAACACATGACCTGCTTCGTGATCGGTCGGAAGGACAAGCGATTGGCTGACTGGATATGACGTCAGAGGTCGCGTTCTGTAGATGTGTAGATGCTTCTTACGTGATAAAACCAGCGAACTGGCCATCCACAACCCCCACTACCGACAACAAAGCCGGGTCTGCAAGGGAGGGACTGATATCACCTTCTATTGTGAAGTCGGTTGAACTGGAGCTTGCCAGTCGACTAAGGCTAATGACAGTTCTTCTCAGCCGGCTGTGCACTCAAACCAGTGTCCTGGCCATCCACTGCCCTTACTACCGACACACGTGCCGGGTTCACAAGGGTGGGACTGAGAGTGAAATTCCTTCTATGTCGTAGATATGAAGTTCTGATGAAAACACTAAATACTTGAGCTAGGCTGGTGTGACTCGTGCTATACAGCAGAGAAGTCGGTACCAGTGCGCTCTGAAGATGAAGAATGCATCTTGCTAGGGGAATTCCTTCTTTACAGTGTTCAAAACTATGTAGACTGAAGTTTCACGTGATTTCTATTTGTAGTACTAGAAAAGACGTTTCTATGGTGATTGCAGCTGGAAGGTTACAGCAGGTATATTTAAACAAAAAACACGGATAAAAATACCTTGTAAGTAGTATATCCATTATATTTCTAAATATTGTCGATCTGCCCCTAACAACACAATTGTTGAATGGGAAGAAACTAGAAAATGGCTGCCTTCATATTTCTCGTAGATTAATGCCCTATCATCAACACTAAATTGAGTCAACTAGGGAGCGTTTCCAGCAGATTTCTTGATGTATATCCGTGCTTGATGTAGGTAGGCATGTAGGTAACACTTTTACAATAAATTATTTGCAATTAAGGTGTAAAATCCGTCATAATGCACACTTTTCCTTAAAATATCTGGAGATTGTTGAAAACACGTTTGCACAGCACACGCGCCAAACGAAAAAGATGCTATGACGTCAGGTTGTCTAGACAGGAAGGAAATAGGAGGCGCCATCTGGGGAGTGCACAGTACTACGGACCGGCCAGCCGGTGGAAACACAGGACGTCTTTTTCTGACGTTTGGCGGGCCGGTCTGCGCCAACCGGTTTAGCATATTGTCTATTGGATAGGATGTATTAACGCAATAAAAAAATTAATTTAGGAAAATACTCTAACTGCAATAGTTTTGGAGTTACAAAGGATTTACCCAACAGTCAGAATTTCAAAGTAGCTATTACTCAGCTATGCAATGTGCAACAAGTCTGAAACTTTACTATGTGATAGCTTACCAAAAACTAGATGAATAACATACTGAAAAGATTTGTTTAACTTTAATACTATTGAAGATATTCGGCATTTACTTATGTCATTATTTTGCTACAAATAAGAAAATAGCTATTACTCACTTATGGCATACAATAGAACCCCAAACGATATACCATCTTATAGTTAAGGACAAAGTAGCTGAACAACATATTTTAGGAAAATACTCTAACTGCAATATTTTTGGAGTTACAATAGATTTACTCAACAGTCAGAATTTCAAAGTAGCTATTACTGAGCTATCCAATGTGCAACAGGTCTGAAACTTTACTATGTGATAGCTTATCAAAAATAGCATCAGAGATGCCCGTACCCCACAGTCTTGGGAAATATTTTCAACACCATGAGATATAGAAGTACTGTACCAGTACAAACTTCAGGATACTTTCAGAGCACTGTCAGTTATATAAAGGTCCAAACAATGTTTAAATGGAGAAATAATGTTTAAAAGAAAGATAATGCGTATAAAGATGAAGTATTAAAACAAGATAATTCAATGACAAGATGACAGCATTAATCAGTAAACTAAAATTCAACACTCTTTATATACATCTGCATTTCCGAATTATGGTTTAGACGGTTTGAATATTACCATGCATACAGAAGTGGTAATACATTTAATGAATGCTTATGTGTGGTGTTGGAGTAAAATCTGTGGCTCACTGGATGAAATTCTATCTCTTACAATGAGAAGTTATGAAAGTAAAATTCTTAATAAATTCTAATATGACTTTTGCTTAATCTGCATCAAAAGACAGACCCAAAGGTGCAACAAGATTTTAAAGGTCAAGGTCACTACGGCAAGGTAAAAGGTCAAATTAAGGTCACATCATGATAATACACACCTATAGCCAATAACCAATGTCCCTACCAAGTATCAACTTCCTACACCTTACGGTTTCCGATATACAGCCCTGACGATTTTATAGGTCAAGGTCACTATGGCAAGGTCAAAGGTCAAATCAAGGTCACACCATGATGCTGCACATCTACACCCCCTAGCCAATGTCTCTACCAAATATCAACTTCCTGCACCTAACAGTTTCCGAGATAAAGCCCGGACAATATTTTATAGGTCAAGGTCACTACAGCAAGGTTAAAGGTCAAATCAAGGTCCGACCATGACGTTGCACACCTACACCCCCTAATCAATATCCCTACCAAGTATCAACTTCCTACACCTTACGGTTTCTGAGATACAGCCCAGACAACATTTTATAGGTCAAGGTCACTACGGCAAGGTCAAAGGTCAAATCAAGGTCAGACCATGACGCTGCACACCTACACCCCCTAAGCAATATCCTAGTGCTGGTATTGTTTATCGATATTGAAATATTTATCGATTCACGCCAAATTTGCCGATATCAATAATGTAGAGTGCCATATCAATATCGAAATATACAACAGGTACAAATATGGGGTTTTTCATTAAAATAAAGGACAATATCTGAAGAATACATTAGTTTTCATATAATTTTGTCAACTTTCACTTACCGCTAAACCGGAAATGCCATATTTGTTTACGTTTCGGGAAATATTAAACCTCGCGAAAGAGTTTGGAAGGTCTCTCCCAGGAAAGCATCTAATACCCCGATATTTCAATATTGATCGATACGAAAGGCAAAAATATGGTTTGATATCGATGTGCATATTATCATTCGATACCAGCACTACAATATCCCTACCAAGTATCAACTTCCTACACCTTACGGTTTCTGAGATATAGCCTGGACAACATTTAAAAGGTCAAGGCCACTACAGCAAGGTCACAGGTCAAATCAAGGTCACACCATGACGTTGCACACCTACACCCCCTAACCAATATCCGTACCACGTATCAACTTCCTACACCTTACGGTTTCTGAGATATAGCCTGGACAACATTTTATAGGTCAAGGTCACTACGGCAAGGTCAAAGGTCAAATCAAGGTCACACCATGACGTTGCACACCTACACCCCCTAACCAATGTCCCTACCAAATATCAACTTCCCAAGCCTTACAGTTTCCGAGATATAGCCCGGACAACATTTTATAGGTCAAGGTCACTACGGCAAGGTCAAAGGTCAAATCAAGGTCAGACCATGACGTTGCACACCTACACCACCTAACCAATATCCGTGCCAAGTATCAACTTCCTACACCTTACAGTTTCCGAGATATAGCCCGGACAAGATTTTATAGGTCAAGGTCACTACAGCAAGGTCAAATCAAGGTCAGACTATGACGCTGCACACCTACACCCCCTAACCAATGTCCCTACCAAGTATCAACTTCCTACACCTTACAGTTTCCGAGATATAGCCCGGACAAGATTTTCAAACTCAAGGTCACTACGGCAAGGTCAAAGGTCAAATCAAGGTCAGACCATGACGTTGCACAGCTACACCCCCCAACCAATGTCCCTACCAAGTATCAACTTCCTACACCTTACGGTTTCTGAGATACAGCCCGGACAAACTATTTCCCGCCGCCCGCCCACCCGCCCGCCCGACCATCCGGACACCATGGGTGAAAACAATACCCCAACAGCCATTAAGGGCTGTGGGGTAAAAACTAGATGAATAACATATTTGAAAAAAATTCCCTAACTTTAATACTTTTGAAGATATTTGACATTTACTTATGTCATTATTTTGCTACAAATAAGAAAATAGCTATTACTCACTTATGGCATGCAATAGAACACCAAACTATATGCCATCTTATAGCTATGCAATGTGCAACGGGTCTGAAACTTTACTATGTGATAGCTTACCAAACACTAGATGAATAACATATTGAAAAGATTTCCTTAACTTTAATGCTTTTGAAGATATTCAACATTTACTTATGTCATTATTTTGCTACAAATAAGAAAATAGCTATTACAGTAGAACCTCAATTATCCGAACCCCATGGGAGACATACAATCCGGTCGGATAATCGAGGGGTTCGGATAGATGAAGGAAACCGAAATTCACGGTCTATGGGTTACCGAGTGGGCGATAATTGAAGAATTATTGTTTTTATACAATATACATAGACGCTGGTGTTCGTTAATAAAATAATTTAATATATTTGTGTTATATAATACAACTGACCCTTCAATTGTCGTTTATTTGCTCCATATCCATGGATATTATTATTATTTTTATTTAAAATATTACGCGGACTTGAGCTGGTTGTGTTCGGTTTGTACTTGCATTGTTAGCATTTTAATTTTAGATTACCATCGTCCCGCATTTGAAATTGAAAAACTCCGGGAGATTATTTATTGTAAAACCCCAAGCGAACACGACTTCAGTGACACACATGTTTGATTGGTAATGCATTGTTGACATCTTTTCTTTTCTAAACGTTGTCAGTCTGTGAACCTTCTCCGGGAGATTATAAATTTGCGAAACGCAATCGAACACACTTTCATTGATTGGCGCATTATCAAAGAAGTTGTGTAGCGGGGTTGTGTAATTGAATTAATCCCTCCCCTATTGTAACAATGGTGATAAAGATGAAAGAAGTTAGGCGTCTCTGTGAATGGTACGTTTTACAAAGCACTACAATTCATCGTTTAAGAGACCGTGTTAAATCTTGTATTATCGCTCATGCTTGACCGTGCATTATATGTAGGGAGACATCATTTCGGTTCGGTTAATCCGGAGATTCGGATAATAGAAGGCCGGATAAGCGAGGTTCTACTGTACTTATGGCATACAATAGAACCCCAAACTATGTACCATCTTATAGCTAAGGACAAAGTAGCTTAACAACATACTTGAAGAAAAACCTGTAACTGCAATAGTTTTTGAGTTATGAGTCCTTTACTCAAAGTAGCTAAGATTGCTATTACTCACTTATCTTCAGGCCTAAGTCCATAAAACCAAAAAATTTTCAAGGGCGTGAAAATTCATTGGGACAATTAATTTACAAAAAGTCTGTAGCAGTTTTGGAAAAATCTGAGTGACACACTAACGCACGCACCCATGCACACACAGGTATCCTTTCATAATTTCCCTCTCGGGCTTTACCGATGGGAGATTACATCATATTTCTGTTTTTTTTCTGTTTTTTTTTTTTTTTTGGGGGAGATTTTTTTTTTCTGTTTCTTTACCAAATCTTGATTCCATCACTATGATCACAGAGATAATTAGCATTTGTTATAAATCTATCTGGGAAAGAAAGCCAGATTAAATTAATCACAACTAGAGGATCGCTCGCAAAAAAAAAAGATAATGTTTTTGCATAGCAAAAACAAAGCGTCCCGAAAAGGATATAAAGGTGAGTGCTAAAGTATTAAGAAAATGCTTCGTTTCTAGCCTTATACTGTTGTGGCAACCAAAGTCAGCGCAGTCTGCTCTATCTAGCACGGTTTTCAAGATATAAGCATTTTTGTGTTTTGCAAAAAATAAAAAAATTAAAAATGTCCACTATATTTGGCGAGACCAAATTATTTTGAAAATTGGCATGGCTACTCTGCAGAGATACCCAGCAGGTTCAAAATTTTGTTGAGTTCGCTCCATATAGCACGGTTTTCGAGATATAAGCATTTTTGTGTTTTGCAAAAACTTTGAAAATTCAAAATGGCCACCATTTTTGGGGAGACGAAAATTTTTGTCAAAGACCACTGCCGCGGTGTGTATCTCCCGCCGAGCATTAAAGGAGAAGAAATAGCTTTTCCGAGATATTCACAATTTTTCATTTTCGTGTGTGAAAGCTCTTCCAAAAGTAGGTGAATGAGTTATTTGAGAAAAATTGGCTATCTGCAATACTATTAAGAGATAATTCACATTTACTCATTTTGAGTAGGTGAATAATTATCTATGGGTCTGAAACTTCACCAAGTGAAAGCTCTCCCTAAAGTAGGTGAATGAGTTATTTGAGAAAAATTGGCTATCTGCAATACTTTTAGAGATAATTCGCATTTACTCATTTTGAGTAGGTGAGTAATTAGCTATGGGTCTGAAACTTCACCATGTGAAAGCTCTCCCACAAGTAGATGAATGAGTATTTGATAAAAATTGGGTATCTGCAATACTTTTACAGATAATTAGCATTTAGTCATTTTGAGTAGGTGAATAAATAGCTATGGGTCTGAAACTTCAGAGTGAAAGCTCTCCCAAAAGTAGGTGAATGAGTTATTTGAGAAAAATTGGCTATCTGCAATACTTTTAGAGATAATTCACATTTACTCATTTTGAGTAGGTGAATAATTAGCTATGGGTCTGAAATTTCACCAAGTGAAAGCTCTGCCAAAAGTAGGTGAATGAGTTATTTGAGAAAAATTGGCTATCTGCAATACTTTTAGAGATAATTCGCATTTACTCATTTTGAGTAGGTGAGTAATTAGCTATGGGTCTGAAACTTCACCATGTGAAAGCTCTCCCAAAAGTACATGAATGAGTTATTTGATAAAAATTGGGTATCCGCAATAGTTTTTGAGATAATTAGCATTTACTCATTTTGAGTAGGTGAGTAATTAGCTACGGGTCTGAAACTTCACCAAGTGAAAGCTCTTCCAAAAGTAGGTGAATGAGTTATTTGAGAAAAATTGTTTAAGTGTAAAAAGTAGGTTAGAAATATTTAAAGAAATACTATAAATGCAATATCCTCGTTTGACCATGAAGAAGGGGTCCAAAGGTCAAATCTGACCATACCAAAAGATTCCCAGCCAAAGAATTTAGGATGGTTTACCATCCCAAACCTCTCTGACCAATAATAAGTGAGTCATAGGCACTTTTTAAGTTTGGCTATCCTTGTTTGACCTTGAAGGAGGGGGTCCAAGGTCAAATCCGACCACACAAAAAAATTCCCAGCCCATGATTTCCTGTAGCTTGTTTACCATCCCAAACTTGTAGGACCAATAATAAGCGAGTTCTAAACAATTGTAAGTTTGGCTATCCTCAATTGACCTTGAAGGAGGGGTCCCAGGTCAAATCTGACCACACCAAAAGAATCCCAGCCCATGATTTCCTATATATTGGTTTACCATCCCAAACCTCCAAGACCAATAATACGCGAGTTATAAGCACTTTAAGTTTGGCTATCTTCGTTTGACCTGGAAGGAGGGGTCTAAGGTCAAATCCGACCACACCAAAAGATTCCCAGCCCATGATTTTCTATAGGTTGGTTTTCCATTCGAAACCTCTAGGACCAATAATAAGTGAGTTATAAGCACTTTTAAGTTTGGCTATCCTCATTTGACCTTGAAGGAGGGGTCCAAGGTGAAATCCGACCACACCAAAAAATTCCCAACTCATGGTTTTCTATAGGTTGGTTTTCATTCCAACCTCTAGGACCAATAATAAGCGAGTTATAAGCACTTTTATGTTTGGCTATCCTCATTTGACCTTGAAGGAGGGTTCCAAGGTCAAATCGGACCATATTAATAGATTCCCAGCCCATGATTTCCTACAGGTAGGATACAATGATTTACTCAACAGTGAGAACCTGAAAGAAGCTATTGCTCAGCTATGCCATGACATAGAGGTCTGCAATTTCACTATGTTATAGCTGACCAAAAATTATGTGAATAACATATTTAAACAAAATACTCTAAATGTAATAATTTTCAAGTTACAACTGATTTACTCAAGAGTGAGAACCTCAAAGTAACTATTACTCAGCTATGCAATGAGCTACATGTCTGATTTATTTGGGGTTTTACGTCGCTTTCAACACTGTACAGGTCATATCACGACGGGTAGTTGGAAGGGCAGAGGAAACCAGTACATATAGTTCGCTAGGGTTCTGTACTGTAAATTGCCGACCAACGGCAAGCAACTACCAGCTTTCCCACTTACGGCCATGACGGGGATCGAACCCCGGCCGCAGAGGTGGGAGGCGAGAGTGTTACCACTCTGCCACCATGGCCCCAGCTACATGTCTGAATTTTTGCACTGTTATAGCTGACCTAAAAGTAGGTGAACAACATATTTAAGCAAAATACTGTAAATGCAATAGTTTTCAAGTTACAACTGATTTACTCAATAGTGAGAACCTGAAAATAGCTATTGCTCCACTATGCCATGAGCTATAGGTCTGTAATTTCACTATGTTATAGCTAACCCCAAAGTAGGTGAACAATGTATTTTAACAAAATACTCCAAATGCAATATTTTTCAAGTTATAGCTGATTTACTCAACAGTCAGTGCCTGAGAATAGCTATTGCTCAGTTGTGCCATGAGCTACAGGTCTGTAATTTCACTATGTTATAGCTGACCCAAAAGTAGCTGAATAACATATTTGCACAAATTTCTGTAAAGGCAATAGTTTTCCAATTACAACTGATTTACTCACCAGTGAGAACTTCACAGTAGCTATTACTCAGCTATGCAATGAGCCACAGGTCTGGAACTTCACTATGTTATAGCTGACCCCAAAATAGGTGAATAACATATTGCAACAAAATACTCTAAATGCAATAGTTTTCAAGTTATAAGTGATTTACTCAACATTGATAACCTAAAAGTAGCTATTACTCAGCTATGCCATGAGCTACAGGTCTGAAATTTTACTATGTTATAGCTGACCCAAAAGTAGCTGAATAACATATTTATACTAAATTCTCTAAATGCAATAGTTTTCAAATTACAAGTGATTTACTCAACATTGAGAACTTCAAAGTAGCTATTACTCAGCTATGCAATGAGCCACAGGTCTGGAACTTCACTATGTTATAGCTGACCCCAAAATAGGTGAATAACATATTGAAACAAAATACTCTAAATGCAATAATTTCCAAGTTATAAGCGATTTACTCAACAGTGATAACCTAAAAGTAGCTATTACTCAGCTATGCCATGAGCTACAGGTCTGAAATTTTACTATGTTATAGCTGACCCAAAAGTAGCTGAATAACATATTTATACTAAATTCTCTACATGCAATAGTTTTGCAATTACAACTGATTTAATCAATAGTGAGAACCTCAAAGTAGTTATTACTCAGCTATGCAATGAGCTACAGGTCTGAAATTTTACTATGTTATAGCTGACCCAAAAGTAGGTGAACAACATATTTAAGCAAAATTCTCTAAATGCAATAGTTTTGCAATTACAACTGATTTACTCAATAGTGAGAACCTCAAAGTAGTTATTACTCAGCTATGCAATGAGCTACAGGTCTGAAATTTTACTATGTTATAGCTGACCCAAAAGTAGGTGAACAACATATTTAACCAAAATACTGTAAATGCAATAGTTTTCAAGTTACAACTGATTTACTCAATAGTGATGACCTAAAAGTAGCTATTACTCAGCTATGCCATGAGCTACAGGTCTGAAATTTTACTATGTTATAGCTGACCCAAAAGTAGCTGAATAATATATTTATAGGAAATTCTCTAAATGCAATAGTTTTCCAATTACAACCGATTTACTCAATAGTGAGAACTTCAAAGTAGCTATTATTCAGCTATGCAATGAGCCACAGATCTGAAACTTCACTATGTTATAGCTGATCCCAAAATAGGTGAATAACATATTGAAACAAAATACTCTAAATGCAATAGTTTCCAAGTTATAAGCGATTTACTCAACAGTGATAACCTAAAAGTAGCTATTACTCAGCTATGCCATGAGCTACAGGTCTGAAATTTTACTATGTTATAGCTGACCCAAAAGTAGCTGAATAACATATTTATACAAAATTCTCTAAATGCAATAGTTTTCCAATTACAACCGATTTACTCAATAGTGAGAACTTCAAAGTAGCTATTACTCAGCTATGCAATGAGCCACAGATCTGAAACTTCACTATGTTATAGCTGATCCCAAAATAGGTGAATAACATATTGAAACAAAATACTCTAAATGCAATAGTTTCCAAGTTATAAGCGATTTACTCAACAGTGATAACCTAAAAGTAGCTATTACTCAGCTATGCCATGAGCTACAGGTCTGAAATTTTACTATGTTATAGCTGACCCAAAAGTAGCTGAATAACATATTTATACAAAATTCTCTAAATGCAATAGTTTTCCAATTACAACCGATTTACTCAATAGTGAGAACTTCAAAGTAGCTATTACTCAGCTATGCAATGAGCCACAGATCTGAAACTTCACTATGTTATAGCTGATCCCAAAATAGGTTAATAACATATTGAAACAAAATACTCTAAATGCAATAGTTTCCAAGTTATAAGCGATTTACTCAACAGTGATAACCTAAAAGTAGCTATTACTCAGCTATGCCATGAGCTACAGGTCTGAAATTTTACTATGTTATAGCTGACCCAAAAGTAGCTGAATAACATATTTATACGAAATTCTGTAAATGCAATAGTTTTGAAGTTATAAGCGATTTACTCAACAGTGATAACCTAAAAGTAGCTATTACTCAGCTATGCCATGAGCTACAGGTCTAAAATTTTACTATGTTATAGCTGACCCAAAAGTAGCTGAATAACATATTTATACGAAATTATCTAAATGCAATAGTTTTTAAGTTACAAGTGATTCTACTCATGATGGAAGTTACTGAAAAGCCCAAAAGTAGATATTACTCACTTAGCTATTGAGACAGGCACCCAACTTACTCACCATATTGTAGCTATGAAAAAAGTAGCTGAATAACATATTTTAACAAAATGCTCTAGATGCAACAGTTTTCAAGTTATAAATGATTTTGTGCATGATTTCATGAATTTTAATGCATTAAAAATTATTAAAAAATTTATTAAAAAAAAAGTAAGACAGATCCAGGTCTCATACTCACAAAAGAGAATCTACCTCTGGCCTAGTACATATATGCAAGATATGAGAGAAATCCCTGCAATAGTCACTGAGAAAATTGTGATTAAGTGTTGAAATTTTCACACTTTTGGTGGGGGTACCCCCCTTGTAATGTCTCTAGCAAACAGACGAACAGACAGATTTGCATGCCTTGAACAATTTTTCATCCTCGATAGATAAGGTATCTTTTAAAAAAAGCAGCACGTCTCTAGGCCTTGTAGTTTTGGAGGAGAAGTTGTTCACGCGGACGCGGATGCGTGCGCGTACGCCCACGCCGCAGAGTGACGACATAATGTCAGCTGACTGACAAGTCAGTGACATAAAAATTGGCTATCTGCAATACTTTTAGAGATAATTCGCATTTACTCATTTTGAGTAGGTGAGTAATTAGCTATGGGTCTGAAACTTCACAGAGTGAAAGCTCTCCCAAAAGTAGGTGAATGAGTTATTTGAGAAAAATTGGCTATCTGCAATACTTTTAGAGATAATTTGCATTTACTCATTTTGAGTAGGTGAGTAATTAGCTATGGGTCTGAAACTTCCCCAAGTGAAAGCTCTCCCAAAAGTAGGTGAATGAGTGATTTGAGAAAAATTGGCTATCTGCAATACTTTTAGAGATAATTCGCATTTACTCATTTTGAGTAGGTGAGTAATTAGCTATGGGTCTGAAACTTCACCAAGTGAAAGCTCTCCCAAAAGTAGGTGAATGATTTATTTGAGAAAAATTGGCTATCTGCAATACTTTTAGAGATAATTCGCATTTACTCATTTTGAGTAGGTGAGTAATTAGCTATGGGTCTGAAACTTCACCATGTGAAAGCTCTCCCACAAGTAGATGAATGAGTTATTTGATAAAAATTGGGTATCCCCAATACTTTTACAGATAATTAGCATTTACTCATTTTGAGTAGGTAAATAATTAGCTATGGGTCTGAAACTTCACCATGTGAAAGCTCTCCCAAAAGTAGGTGAATGAGTTATTTGAGAAAAATTGGCTATCTGCAATACTTTTAAAGATAATTCGCATTTACTCATTTTGAGTAGGTGAGTAATTAGCTATGGGTCTGAAACTTCACCATGTGAAAGCTCTTCCAAAAGTAGGTGAATGAGTTATTTGAGAAAAATTGGCTATCTGCAATACTTTTAAGAGATAATTCGCATTTACTCATTTTGAGTAGGTGAGTAATCATCTACGGGTCTGAAACTTCACCATGTGAAAGCTCTCCCAAAAGTACATGAATGAGTTATTTGATAAAAATTGGGTATCCGCAATAGTTTTTGAGATAATTAGCATTTACTCATTTTGAGTAGGTGAGTAATTAGCTACGGGTCTGAAACTTCACCAAGTGAAAGCTCTTCCAAAAGTAGGTGAATGAGTTATTTGAGAAAAATTGGCCATCTGCAATACTTTTAGAGGTAATTCGCATTTACTCTTTTTGAGTAGGTGAGCAATTAGCTATGGGTCTGAAACTTCACCAAGTGAAAGCTCTTAGGGATAGCTGCTCTGCAGAGATACCCTGAAGATAAAAAATTTCGTCGAAATCGCTCTATGTAGCACGGTTTTCGAAATATTAGCATTTTTGTGTTTTGCAATTTTTGCGCAAAAATTCGAAAATTCAAAATGGCCGCCATTTTTGGCAAGATAAAATTTTTTTGAAAATTGGCATGGCTACTCTGCAGAGATACCCTGTGGGTCAAAAATTTCGTCGAAATCGCTCTATCTAGCACGGTTTTCAAGATATAAGCATTTTTGTGTTTTGCAATTTTGCGAAAAATTCGAAAATTCAAAATGGCTGCCATTTTTTGCAAGAAATTTTTTGTTTGAAAATTGGCATGGCTACTCTGCAGAGATACCCTGCGGGTCAAAAATTTCGTCGAAATCACTCTATCTAGCAGGGTTTTCGAGATATAAGCATTTTTATGTTTTGCAATTTTTGCGAAAAATTCGAAAATTGATAATGGCCGCCATTTTTGGCGAGACAAAATTTTTTTGAAAATTGGCATGGCTACTCTGCAGATATACCCTGTGGGTCAAAAATTTCGTCGAAATCGCTCTATCTTGCAGGGTTTTCGAGATATAAGCATTTTTATGTTTTGCAATTTTTGCGAAAAATTCTAAAATTCAAAATGGCCGCCATTTTTGGCGAGACAAAAATTTTTTCAAAATTGGGAGAACTACTCTGCAGAGATACCCTGCGGGTCAAAAATTTCGTCGAAAGCGCTCTATCTAGCACGGTTTTCGAGATATAAGCATTTTTGTGTTTTGCAATTTTTGCGAAAATTTCGAAAATTCAAAATGGCCGCCATTTTTGGCGAGACAAAATTTTTTTGAAAATTGGGAAAAGCACTCCACAGAGATATCCTGCGGGTCAAAAATTTTGTCGAAATTGCTCTATCTAGCACGGTTTTTGAGATATAAGCATTTTTGTGTTTTGCAATTTTTGCGAAAATTTCGAAAATTCAAAATGGCCGCCATTTTGGGCGAGACAAAAATTTTTTGAAAATTGGGAAAACTACTCCACAGAGATACCCTGCGGGTCAAAAATTTCGTCGAAATCGGTCTATCTAGCACGGTTTTCGAGATATAAGCATTTTTGTGTTTTCCTTATTTGGAAAATTCATAATGATTAATTAATCATTAATTACTCGGCCATTTCTTGACCAATCAATGCCAAAATCTAATGATTTCCAGATTTTAATAGAATGAATGTATTTGCCAAGTTTCAGGTGAATTGATAAAATTCCTTTCAAGTTATCATCCGGACAAGCTTCCCCATCGAAAAAAGACATTTTTGGTCATGTGACCTCTCTGATTGGTTGAAATGTCACTGCAGCATATTCAAAAAAATTCCCCAAGGCTACTGCCTAAACCTGCCAAATTTGAAAAGAATCCGCCTAACAGTTACAGAGTTATAAGGAAAACAAAATGCGGAGCCGCCGGAGCCGGCGGAGCCTGAAGCTCTCCCATACACAAACAAGCGTCCCTTAATCAGTTGTGTAGGAGTTATTTCGATGGAAGTTTGAGGATGATAATTATATACTATTTTATCAAAGCACTCAAAATTTCTTGGGTTTGTGAAATACATGTAAAACCCGAGGGTCCCTAGTCACAGTTACCCATACACATCATTGGTCCATTTCACAAAATAGTCTTCTGCGGTCAGAGTGGCCCAAAATACCAATAATAACTTTTGGAAGGATGTCTTACTTGCATGGAATGATGCATTATTTATCTTGACCAATTCAGCTTCATGTCAAAGTTAAGTGTGTGGTTCACTGTGGTTCGATCAAGAGTTTGCTTTACCAGATCTGGACATATCCAGGATATATAAAAATGGTGTACTTTGCTTACTTGATCTTGTGATTAACAATTGTCACATAATGCCTCAGGTTGAAATTACTCCGTATTACCATTCTTCGTTGGACTTCTTATCATATCATCGACTATACTTATGCTTAAAGAAATATATACAAACGTATAAGCTGAAACCTCAGGCCTACCAGCGACCAGTATTTCCAATTCAAGTCAAATTATTGTCAAAGTAAAAAAAGGGTACTAGAAACTTGTATAATGTATTGATGAAAGAGGGTAATACTCGAGATAATTATTTTAAAAAATGAGAAAAATATATGGATATATCATTCAACTAAGCATGTCGGAAAAATATTTTCTGATTTTTATATTTTTCGTATTTTTACAAGAAAATGGTCTCATTTGGTTTCAATATAAACTAGACCTACGCATTGGAAAACCAATGCAAATTTTTATTCATCAGACAGACAACTCACCAAAGCCAGTGAACCATCACTTGACCTGGAAGGAGGGGCCATTGGTCAAATCTTACCACATCAGAAGAATCCCAGCCCATGATGTCCTATAAGTTGGTTTCACATGCCAAACGTCTAGTACCAATAATAAGCGAGTTATAAGCACTTTGAAGTTTGGCTATCCTTGTTTGACCTTGAAGGAGGGGCCCAGGTCAAATCTGACCACATCAGTATATTCCCAGCCCATGATTTCCTATAGGTTGGTTGCACATTGCAAACCTCTGGGACCAACAATAAGGAAATATAGGCACTTTTTGTGGATGACCTTGAATTAAGAGTTTCAGGTTGTAGTCTGCATGGTTGTAGATGGCATGTATATCTGTTATACATATCATCTATGTAGAGATTCAGCCTTTTACTTTTGAGAACCAGCCAGTATAAAAAGGTAGATAAATTTTTTGCCCGCAGCGGCCAGCTTGCTTTTCAGAAAGAGGCTTATTTCAGTCCCAGAGAAGCTTACCTCCCAATGAAGATATACTGCAAATTTGTTGAACCTAGCTAATGCAGTTTTCTTCTGAGGGCATTGTTGAAAATCTCGCTACATGCAGCAGCAGTGGTGGCGGCAGCTTTGAGAACACTAAAGTATCCACCGGATGCATTCAGTGGATAAAATTAATCCACTGTCTAACTGCCACTAATGCATATCTTTCGAAAATTCAAAATGGCCGCCATTTTGGGCGAGACAAAAATTTTTTGAAAATTGGGAAAACTACTCCACAGAGATACCCTGCGGGTCAAAAATTTCGTCGAAATCGGTCTATCTAGCACGGTTTTCGAGATATAAGCATTTTTGTGTTTTCCTTATTTGGAAAATTCATAATGATTAATTAATCATTAATTACTCGGCCATTTCTTGACCAATCAATGCCAAAATCTAATGATTTCCAGATTTTAATAGAATGAATGTATTTGCCAAGTTTCAGGTGAATTGATAAAATTCCTTTCAAGTTATCATCCGGACAAGCTTCCCCATCGAAAAAAGACATTTTTGGTCATGTGACCTCTCTGATTGGTTGAAATGTCACTGCAGCATATTCAAAAAAATTCCCCAAGGCTACTGCCTAAACCTGCCAAATTTGAAAAGAATCCGCCTAACAGTTACAGAGTTATAAGGAAAACAAAATGCGGAGCCGCCGGAGCCGGCGGAGCCTGAAGCTCTCCCATACACAAACAAGCGTCCCTTAATCAGTTGTGTAGGAGTTATTTCGATGGAAGTTTGAGGATGATAATTATATACTATTTTATCAAAGCACTCAAAATTTCTTGGGTTTGTGAAATACATGTAAAACCCGAGGGTCCCTAGTCACAGTTACCCATACACATCATTGGTCCATTTCACAAAATAGTCTTCTGCGGTCAGAGTGGCCCAAAATACCAATAATAACTTTTGGAAGGATGTCTTACTTGCATGGAATGATGCATTATTTATCTTGACCAATTCAGCTTCATGTCAAAGTTAAGTGTGTGGTTCACTGTGGTTCGATCAAGAGTTTGCTTTACCAGATCTGGACATATCCAGGATATATAAAAATGGTGTACTTTGCTTACTTGATCTTGTGATTAACAATTGTCACATAATGCCTCAGGTTGAAATTACTCCGTATTACCATTCTTCGTTGGACTTCTTATCATATCATCGACTATACTTATGCTTAAAGAAATATATACAAACGTATAAGCTGAAACCTCAGGCCTACCAGCGACCAGTATTTCCAATTCAAGTCAAATTATTGTCAAAGTAAAAAAAGGGTACTAGAAACTTGTATAATGTATTGATGAAAGAGGGTAATACTCGAGATAATTATTTTAAAAAATGAGAAAAATATATGGATATATCATTCAACTAAGCATGTCGGAAAAATATTTTCTGATTTTTATATTTTTCGTATTTTTACAAGAAAATGGTCTCATTTGGTTTCAATATAAACTAGACCTACGCATTGGAAAACCAATGCAAATTTTTATTCATCAGACAGACAACTCACCAAAGCCAGTGAACCATCACTTGACCTGGAAGGAGGGGCCATTGGTCAAATCTTACCACATCAGAAGAATCCCAGCCCATGATGTCCTATAAGTTGGTTTCACATGCCAAACGTCTAGTACCAATAATAAGCGAGTTATAAGCACTTTGAAGTTTGGCTATCCTTGTTTGACCTTGAAGGAGGGGCCCAGGTCAAATCTGACCACATCAGTATATTCCCAGCCCATGATTTCCTATAGGTTGGTTGCACATTGCAAACCTCTGGGACCAACAATAAGGAAATATAGGCACTTTTTGTGGATGACCTTGAATTAAGAGTTTCAGGTTGTAGTCTGCATGGTTGTAGATGGCATGTATATCTGTTATACATATCATCTATGTAGAGATTCAGCCTTTTACTTTTGAGAACCAGCCAGTATAAAAAGGTAGATAAATTTTTTGCCCGCAGCGGCCAGCTTGCTTTTCAGAAAGAGGCTTATTTCAGTCCCAGAGAAGCTTACCTCCCAATGAAGATATACTGCAAATTTGTTGAACCTAGCTAATGCAGTTTTCTTCTGAGGGCATTGTTGAAAATCTCGCTACATGCAGCAGCAGTGGTGGCGGCAGCTTTGAGAACACTAAAGTATCCACCGGATGCATTCAGTGGATAAAATTAATCCACTGTCTAACTGCCACTAATGCATATCTCTGCCGGCTATGTACTTATATCTCTACATTTACCAGTTGTCAGTAGACAGAGTAACCCAGCTATTTGCAATCTGCCTGACAAGCTCAGCAGCATTGTATGGGTACACATACCTCATGGAGTTTGTAGGCAGATCTCCTTTGCTCAGCACAATAGCACTCTGAGGTAAGTTTGTTAACACAGTCTTAGCGAAGTCTCGCACAACTAGGTTCTGATTCTGGTTGCACTCCTGGAAGTTTTGCTGAAAAAAATTGACATTTATACAACCAACAGTGGTAGAGTAAAGAATAAGAGTATACACGAAAATGCTGGGACGATGTTTGCAAACTTCAGTATCATTGCCTGCTGGCTCATTGTCGAGCAATGATTGGTAAAATTTAAATACAACTGATAGATACTACACTCATTTTTGCGGCCTTTTTGACATAATAAATAGAAAGTTTAATTAATAAATTAAATTTATCTAATCTTAGGTAACAGACTACTGCAATAGGTCCAGCACAAGATGGTCCTGCCAAACATCAAAAAAAGACGTCCTGAGTCTCAAGCCAGGCTGGCTCCCAATTTCCACTTTACTCGCCAGATGGCTATGACGTAACTTCCTCTTTCTTGTTTGAAAAGATTGACCCTTAAAAGCCCCCAGTAACGTAAAAAAATTCCGGGGACAGAGGGCGAGACTCCCCCGTCTGTTAGGTAAGATATAACTTATAAAATAGCATCAGCGATGCCCGTACCCCATAGCCTGGGGAAATAGTTTTCAACACCATGAGATGTAGAAGTAGTGAAACAGTACACAGATTGGGATAATTTCAGAGCAGTGTCAGTGTCCAAATAATGTTTAAGTAGAGAAAATAACCTTGTTTCAACCAAGAAGAAAGAGTAGCGGGTCTGATGTCTGAGGTATGTCCTTTCTTGAAGGAGATGAAAAGTAGGGATCGAGACCTTCTAAGGTCTTTGGTTCAATCCAAATAGTACCTCAGGGCCCGCACCAGACACAAGGTTCTGTCTCCTTTGAATTGTCTATGGTAGTCAAAGCAGGAATAGTCACCGGAGACACACTTTGAGAACCTTCTCTTGCTAGTTGGTTTTTGGCTATGAAGTCAGAAGGGAACAAGGCAACCTTTTCCCATTGGCCTAGATTAGATACTTTGTTTGCGACCCAGGCATTGCGGCGCTTGCCGGAGGCCAAAGCTAGCAAGAAAGCAGTTTTGAGAGTAAGTTGTTTGAGGTCTGTGTCTTTCATAGGCTCAAAGGGCGCTTTTGTGAGCTCATAGAGAACAACAGAAAGGTTCCAATTTGGAAGATTCCTGGAACTTTTTGGATGATCCCAGTGAAAACTGGAGAGTAACCTGTGAAGGTCTGAACTTTGTGCAATATGGTGGCCCAAAGTGTCAACATTGGCCATCCTGTAACCATCAATGGTCGAGGGGCGCCTGTTTAGGTCTTGGTACAGCTACATGGAAAAGTCTAAGATTTGTTTCACAGATGGAGTGCAGAAATCCACCGAACTTTCTCTGCACAATTTTTCAAATAGGGCCCACTTTGACTTGTAGATGGTACTTGTTGACCTCTGAGGTGCAGCAATTCTCTCTGCCACCTCCACAGAGAAGCCTTGTTCCTGGAGCTGTCCACTCCTAGACACCAGGCGTGGAGGTTGAGATGTTGTGGATTGCTGTGAAAGACATAATTGTGGGACTGTTTGAGAAGAGTTGTTGACACCGTAAGTTGCAGTGGGATCTCTGTTGAGAGCTGCACTAGGTCCCAAAACCAGGGCATCCCTGGCCAGCCTGGGGCTATTACGATGATCAGGCAATGGCATTGCCCTGTGAAGGAGAGCCGTCGGAGGTAAGCATAGGCAGTGAGTTTCCATTTTGAACTTTTCTACGTGTAGATAAGTGTTGAGTCTCCTTAAGTCTATGACCGGCCTCCACCTTTGGTGAGGCTTGGGAACTAGAAACAGGGGACTGTAAATATCTGAGAGATTTTACACCCTTTCTATTGTGTTTTTTGACAGAAGAGACTGGATACAAGTGGCCAGAGCTTGGTCTTTTTGACGGGCCTTGTATTCTAACTGAATCAGAGGGAATCTGAACAGACTTGGTTTTGAAAGGAATGGCAGTACATAGCCATTGGTGATCATGTTTAACACGTTGGAAGAACATTCGTTTGTTTGCCAGTCTCTTCTGAAAGAACGGAGGCGACCTCCTACTGGTGGACTGAGGGAAGCTTTTAAGGAGTCATTGGTGGGAGGGGTTTCCATGCCCTCGTCCCCTAGAGTGGGGTCGAAAACGGCCCCTGGAGCCTCTGAAGTTCGGTTTCCCAATACCCGAGGAAAACGATTGGTTACTGCTTTGTGAGGAGTTGCCCTAGGTCAATTAGAGGCATTTCCTGTAGGAACCTCTTTTCTTGTTGTGGGGACCCGGAAGGGCTTATTTTGATAGGGTCCGAAACCCTGAGAGTCTTTAGAGGTGCCTTTTTTGAGGAGGAAGTCTTCTCCCTCCTTCACAAGTTGAGACTTGAACAAGGAGGAGTGCCAAAAAGGAGAGTTCCTGGCGTCTCATTTCTGCTTCACGCCTTAGCAAGCCGGTGTTACCCATAGTATATAGCTCCCTCTGAAGTATATTGGCTAAGGATTGGCTGATGCATGTGAGAGCTCCATGCTGAATAAGAACAGTCTTATTCCATAAATCTAAGTATTCACAGGCTTGTTCATATCCAGGTTTAGCTGCTTTCTCAGGATTTTCACCTTTCTGGATCTGAGACTTAACCCTCTTAAAGGTTGACTTCAGGCTATGCTGGCACTTTTCAAGAGTGGCATTGCAGGAAGATGAAGTCTTGGCAAAGGCAGCAGTAAAGTTGAGCGTGGAAATATTTTGCCTAGCTTGGTGTTCCAATTCTTTAAGAATTGGTAGGAGAACCTTGCCCATAGGGGCCCCAGGTGGTTTAGGAGTAATACAGATTTTTCATCAACTCTTGCATTTTCTCCTCATAACAGAGCTGTCCCACCTTGTACCACTTTGCAGTGGAAGGAGGAGGTTTGATGTATTTACCCTCAGGTAAATTAGCGGCCTGGAAATCATGCTCAAACTTATCAAAGGCATCTTTGATAACTGAGCTGAGTGGGAGCATAGAGTAAGGACCTCTAGGTCTGAGCTCCTGGTGGCCTTTTTCATCATCCAGACCCATGACTGAAGTTTAGGACCTAGGCACAGACTCCCTGGGATCAGGGAGGGAAAGAATGCGCCTGAAGGTGTCCACTTCTTCAGCCTATTGGGAGGGAACGTCAGACAGAGCTACTTCCTTATAATAAGGGGGGTCTGGATTGTGTTGAGGTTGGTCTTGATCAGAAAGAGCCCCAGATGGCTGAGCCCCAGAGGGCTTTGAAGACCTGTGTCTGGCTACAGAGTCCGATCCTCCTCTAAAGAAGCTGACACGTATCTGGACCTCACCTTATGTTTAGTCTTTTCAGCATGTTTTTTGGATTGAGAAGATGACATCCGAGGTTCATCGGATTCATTATAGTATTGATTCGAGGTGGACCTCGGTTCAACATCATGCCTTTTATGAGAGTGAGAGTGTTTTTTAGGTCTATCCGAGGCCTTCTTAGAAGGCTCCTCGGATGGACTAGAATGCTGATCTGATGCGTTATGATGATCAGCACGGAGACGTGGAGGAAGAGCAGGACCATAGTCCACTTCCATTTCCTCAATATGTGAGGTAGGCCGAGGTCTCGGAGGGGGTAGGTCCAGATTTACAGCACTATTGGAGGTTCCAGGCTTAGAAGCTGAAGCCGAGGTCTGATCCACCTCCACTTGTTTTTTAGATGTCAATTCGTCTCGGAGAGACTTCTAACATAGATGCCTGGAAGGAACCCATTTGCTGCTGTAAATGGACGTTAAGTGTGTTACCCAGGGATTTTTCCAAATTTGATTTAATATTCTGCTGTAAAGCAGTACCTGGGGTGGGTGGCACAGTTTTTCCTGGTGTTTTGATAGACAATGAACTGAAGGGTAGGGGCTGAGGACGTGGGGCTGAGGTAAATAAGTTGTCTGCAGCACTCTCAAGGTCTAGATGAGATCCAGTAAAGGAATCCACGTCCTCATCACCTAAGAGGTCGAGTTAATCATCTTTAGAACTAGTAGTGTCCCTCTTTTGCTTTTAGACATAGCGTTTTCTGAGTAATTTTGATCAATTGTTCTTCTGTGAAAGAAGCACAGATTTCACAGGGAGATTCAAACGTGACACAGGGGTCATCACCCTTGCCAGATTACTTACAGGTAGGGCAGTAATTGTGTGAATCAAAGCAAAGCAAAAGTGGCGACACTTAACAGATCTCAGCCTGTCTTTATTCGTTTGGTGGGCAGACATCTTGAAACGCAATAAAAAACGTAGATGAAAAACCCTGTACCGCGGAAAACTCAAAAACACCAAAATAAGAAAAAATACTTATCCTGTCGAAACGGAACTTTCACAGAATAAACTATGATATATATTACATGAAATGACCAAAATTAACATCCAACAATACGTATGTGCTGAGAAATAGATGAAAATATCTTGTTTATGTAGGCAACTACAGTCTGGTTCTTGCAAAGCTGCTCGAAACATTTCAGAGCCAGAATAACCTCCTCCAATTCCAGAACACTGGAATTTCCTTTCTGGAATGGACCACAGATTTAGGTTGCCTAGGTTGACTTTAGTCAGGAAACCTGTAGGCCTATGGTCGGATACCAGTGCCCGGTTCATGTTTACCATTCAAACTTACTCCTGACACTGAGCTCCTAGAGACTGTGTATGCTGGAGACAGGCTTTGTGGGAACTGGCTTTGACCAACCAGTCGTAGTGGTGGATTGTGGTACTTTGTAATGCCATAGTTAGACATCCTTCGCCACCACCGAGGGATGACTCCCATTGTACTGTGAACAGACCAAAGGGGAGTGACTGAACTGGTGGGGAAGACCCTGGACATGAAAAACTCTGGTACTTCCTTGTTGGTGGAAAGGGGTGAGGGAGTAGGGAACCTTGAAGTTATCCACTCCCCTTGCTGAAGAGAGGTTAATATGGTTCCCAATGTGTCCCAATCTGAATTATTCAGGGTACTGGGACACTTCTCCTGCATGGAGATCTGATCAAGCCGGTCATTTCCGGAAGGTGAGGGTGTAGCCTTCCAGGGAGATTTCTTATGAACTTGGGCTAGCCCCTAGGACGGCCCAAGTTTTGAGCAGGCAGATTTAGCCAAAAAACAGTGTCAACACTGGTTACAGGCTAGACCTCACTGATCCACATAGCCATTTATAACATCAGTGACCCCTGGTCTGATTAACAGATATTTTTGCCATTGCTTGAGTTTTGAAAACTGGCAAAACAGGTTATAATCTAGAGGGAAAAACTGAGCTTGTAAACTCAGGCCCCCTTGTGGCAGCTGACACTGGTCACAGGCTGGGTAAAAAGGCTGACTGGATGTCCAGTCTAATAGGTGTGAGGTCTGATAAAGAGAGGTTGACTGGTAGTTGTTGTACAAGTCTTGCTTGACAGTCTTGACAGGTAGGCTGGCTGACTGGTCCGGTAGATTGATAGACATTTCACCGGGACCAGTGACTGGTCCAAGAATTCCTCTTTAACCAGTTTCCTTAGGCAGCAACTGGTTGGCCTAAACAGCTACTTGGACCCTTAAAGAACTTCTGCTGGTCTGTTAGTCAGTCCTGGAGACCTGCCCAGTACCAGGCTATATATAAACGGTTATACATGAAGCAATGCTCTGTAACCGGTTCCTGGTGGCTCCACAGTTCTGCATAAACTCACTGGAGTTGACAGAACTGGGTCAACTGAACTACTTCTTAGCTGGGATAGGCTCATATGAAGCTGCCTTCTTCCTGTCCACAGTGGTGGTTCAGCAGCTTTTCTGTGCAACCAACAATCTCTGTAACCGGTCAAACCCGGTAGGCTGGTGTCTCTCTGTAACCAAAGTTTTCTGGGAGAAAGCTCTGTAACCAAAGAATTGGGGCAGCACAGGTCTGTACCTGGTTACTTCGCCAGTATCTCTAGTTCTTGTGAAGCAACCGTCACTGAAGGTTGTGTAAGCCGGCACCCGGTCGGTAGGCTCTGTAACCGGTTGGTTAAAGGAATTTTTCTGAAGAAACTTCCTGTCCAACTAACTTGTCACCATCAATTCAGCACTGGATTTGAAGCTGGTTTCTTGCCAGTAAGGATGGGAACAGCAGATTTCTCTGTAACCGGCAATACTCTGTAACCAGTAGACCTGCTATGCTCACTTGACTTGTTCACTGTAGCTGCCTTCTTGCCAGTAATGGTGGGAATAGCAGGCTTCTCTGTAACCGGTAGCCCTGCTGTGTCACCAGCAACTCTCTGTACCCGGTAATCCTGTTTAACCGGTAGCCCTTGCTGGATCTCTGTGTGACCACAACCGACAGTCTGAGCAGAACTGGTGCGGGTATCCCTCATCATTGGCTGGCTAGAGACCCTACCGGTAGCCTGAGCAGGACTGGTACCGGTCCAAAAATCTGCACTGGGGAGATAAGGGTCTCAATGGTCACAGCAACTTCTGGTAGGTGAACCCTCTGAGCAGCCTCACCGGTGGTCTGAACAAGACTGGAACCGGTACCCCAAACAGTCACACCAGAGGACAGGCCACTGGTGGAGGTTCCAGGATCAAAAAAGGGCTCATCACTGGTAACCACTGAAGAAGGAACATCACTGGAACCGGTACCCCCAACAGTCACACCAGAGGACAGGCCACTGGTGGAGGTTCCAGGATCAAAAAGGGCTGATCACTGGTAACCACTGAAGGGGATTCTTCACAGGACCACAGGAACAGCACCCACCGGTAGTCTGAACAGAACTGGTACCGGTAAAACAGCCATCGATTCTTGCTAGCTAGCAGGGGACCCTACGGGTAGTTTGAACAGACTGGAACTGGCAAAACTAATCACTACGGGTCCCCACCGGTAGTCTGAACAGAACTGTTATCGGTAAAACACACCATCACTTCTTGCTAGCTAACAGGGGACCCCACCAGTAGTCTGAACAGACTGGTACTGGCAAAACTCATCACAAGGGGTCCCCACTGGTACTCTGAACAGAACTGGTACTGGTAAAACTCATCACTTCTTGTCACCTGAACCAGTCACACTTGGGGATCTGCTTGCCGGTAGTTGTGTTGAGATCTGTGAAGTCACATGACCGGCACTTCAAAAAATCGCAGATTTCTGTGACCACTTGTCATCTAATTCTTCAGGCCAACAGACGAGTTGCTAGATTTCTTCTTGCCAGTTAAAAGTGGGTGTTGAGTAATAAATGGTTGTCTTCTTCTGATAAAAACTCTGTTGAAAATACGATTCTTCCATTGTTGAATGCGTATCACGTGACCAGGTCCCTGTCATGTTACAAGCATAAGCTGGAAGTGATGACGTCAGACGATGCATTCTTCTTTTCTTCTAATTTCTTCTGGTCGACATACACGCAGTGTTACTCGACTATGTAGAATTAAATGGAGGGTGACTCGTGGTAAATATACACTTCTGTTCAGAAGAAGGAATGCTGCAGGGACGACACATAAGCTCTCACCCACGGCTTAGTCACGACGACAAGTACAAAGAAAATCTTCAAAAACTGGCTGTATGATGCTGGATACTGCCTCGTTTAAGTCCAGGAGAGGCCATGATATGTAAGTAACACAATATTTATATTTTCAGATGAAACTCGAAAATTTTAATTACTTAAATGTAGCTTTTACAAGCTACAAACTTACCATGTGGGACTGAATGCTTTATTGGTTGCCGCGAGGCATCACGACCAACGTCTAAGAAAAAAAGACATTTATTGTTGGCCGTAGCCTCAGGTTGTCGTCACGTGATCTGCCCCTTTGTAACCACTTTTCTCATTGAGATTTAAACCCATACCCCTCAGCTGTAATACAGCGGGGAGGCAGGGTGGGACTCTCCTCAGTCCCACATGGTAAGCTTGTAGCTTATAAAAGCTACATTTAAGTAATTAAAATTTTCAATTTTATTGCGCTACAATAGCTTACCATGTGGGACTGAATGCTGAATCCAACCGTCCGGAGGAGGGATTACAGCTGAGACTGGAGATAGGTCTGTTTTTTCTTAGAATTTTGATAATAATAAAAGAATGAAAGATCGAAAGTACCAGTCTGAGTCCCGTCTACAGGGCCCCAATCCCGAAGATCGGACCTGTAGAAGCCAAAAACCTGAATGAATGACAGTGCTAAAACTGTCAGGGTGTTTGACAAGAAGTGGAAGTGTACCCTAGATACACAAGACGGTCACAGAAGAACCTGAGCTTAAGGCTCGGGTGCTGACTAAAATGACAACCTTAAGGTCCTTAATACAATATACAATTACAAAGATTTAAAGACTAGACTTACCGGATACACCCTGATGAGGTAGACATATACCTAGACCCTGGGCTTAGACTCCTGAAGACTTGGTTGTAGCGGATGTGTCCCCCACTTTCTTTTCTTTCCGAGGATGACTGAACTGAGGAGAAGGGTCTAGGACCTGTTGTGCTGCTACTACTGGTCCCAGGTACAGATTGTTTTCATTGTCAGACCAAGTAAGGTCTTTTAAATAAAAAATGGTAAAAGTGTGAGAGCTTTCCAGTGACAGGCTTACATGATCTGGTCCACCGATACCCCACCGTAAAACGCCTTAGAGGCTGCAAAGGCCCGAATGTCATGCGCCTTGACTTGGACTAAATCCAAGGCTTGCTGGTCTGCTTGTTTATAACAAAGTAGGATGGTTTGTTTCAACCAAAAAGAGAGAGTAGCGGGTCTGATGACTGATGTATGTCCTTTTTTGAAGGAAATGAAAAGGAGGGACCGGGAACCTCTTAGGTCCTTAGTTCAGTCCAGATAGTACCTCAGGGCCTGCACCGGACACAGGGTCCTGTCTTCTTGAACTGTCTATCCACAATGGTAGTCAAAGCAGGGATAGTCACCGGAGACACACTTTGAGAATCTTCTCTTGCTAGTTGGTTTTTGGCTATGAAGTCAGAAGAAGGGAACAAGGAGACCTTTTCCCAGTGGCCTTGATTGGACACTTTGTTTGCCAGGATTTCGCTGCGGCGCTTGCAGGAGTCCAAAGCTAGCAAGAAAGCAGTTTTGAGAGTGAGATGTTTGAGGTCTGTGTCTTTCATAGGCTCAAAGGGTGCTTTTGTGAGCTCATTGAGAACAACAGAAAGGTTCCACTTGGGGAGATTTCTGAAACTTTTGGGGCGATCCCTGTGGAAATTGGAGAGCAACCTATGAAGGTCCTCATTATGAGCAATATGTTGGCCCGATGGGCCCAAGGTGTCAACAATGGAAGTCCTGTAACCATCAATGGTGGAGGGGCGCTTGTTAAGGTCTTGGTACAGATACATGAAAAAATCTGAGATTTGTTTCACAGATGGAGTGGAGAAATCCACCGAATTTTCTCTGCACCATTTTTCAAATAGGGCCCACTTGATTGGTAGATGGTCCTTGTTGATGACCGCTGAGGTGCAGCAATTCTCTCTGTCACCTCCACAGAGAAGCCTTGTTCTTGGAGTTGTCCACTCCTAGACACCAGGCGTGGAGGTTGAGGTGCTGCGGGTTGTTGTGGAACACGTAGTTGAGGGACTGCTTGAGGAGTGTTGTCGACACCGGGAGCTGCAGTGGGATCTCTGTTGAGAGCTGCACTAGGTCCCAAAACCAGGGCATCCCTGGCCAGCCTGGGGCTATTACTATGATTAGGCAATGGCATTGCCTGATTTTTGGATCACCTTGTGAAGGAGAGTCGTTGGAGGGGAAGCATAGGTAGTGAGACCCGTCCAGTTTATGTTTAGAGCATCTATGTCCCAGGCCTTAGCGTCTGGGATAGGAGAAACGTACAGTGGAAGCTTGTGGTTCAGATGAGTGGCAAACAGGTCCACATGGGGAGTGAACCACCATTGGCATATCTGTTTGAACACCTGTGGATGTAGTGACCATTCCGTCGACTGGACCTGATTCGACCTGGAAAGTAGGTCGGCCATCACATTCAGGCACCCTGGAATGTGCCTGGTTTTCAATGTTATGTGAAAGTGATGGTACCAGGTCATGATTCTCCACAGGAGTGCGCATATCTCCGCTGAGTGTGTTCCTCCTTGTTTGTTAATGTAAGCTACCACAGTTGAGTTGTCCATCGCAACTAGCACTGTTTGGTCCTGACACTGGTCCTTGAAGTGTCTCAGTGCTAGAGAGACAGCTTTCAATTCTAGGACATTTATGTAAAGTCCTTTTCCTGGGGAGACCACAGACCTTGGGTAGAACTTGTTCTAAGGGAGTGCGCCAACCTTCGTTTGAGGCGTCTGTAAAGAGTTGGATACTGTGGTCTTGGGATGAAGGTCTGAGCCTTTCATCGCGTTTGAGGGATTCTGCCACCAATCCAGGTGTGCAGAGATGGCTTCTGTCCAAGGGAGGAGGCTGTCCAGTGGTTGAGGAAATTTCCAGTGCTCCTTGAGGTGAAACTGAAAGGGCCTCATGTGAAGTCGTCCCTCTGGGACCATTTTCTCCGTTGAGGCTAGCAACCCAATTAGAGACATCAAACATCTTGCAGTCAAAACATGTTTGACTTGAGTCGTAGGATAAAATCCTGGTTTGAGCCATCTCTCTTGAGTGGGTTTTACAAGGGCTGAATCCAGGTGGTACTCATAAACCACGAACGAAAAACACCTGAGAGGGATTCAGTTCTGATTTTTTCTGATTGATGATCCATCCAAGGACTGGGTTAGATCTACCACTGCCTGAGTGTTCACTAGGGCTTCCTCCCGTGACTGAGACCTAATCAGCCAGTCGTCCAGGTATTGGTGGAGTCTGAGACCTCTGGAGAGGGCCATGAGCTTCACCTCCTTTACGATCATGGTAATGACATGGGGTGATGTGGCCAGTCCGAAAGGTAGGGAGGTGAACTGGAACACCTGAGACCTGTGGCAAAATCTTAGGTATTTCCTTGAGTGAGGATGGATGGGGATGTGAAGGTAGGCGTCCGATAGATTTATCGACTATACCCATTCCCCTGGAATTAGGGAGGTCTTGATGGACTCTGGAGTTTCCATCTTGAACTCTTCTACATGTAGAAAAGTGTTGAGCCTGCTTAAGTCTATAACTGGCCTCCACCTTGGGTGAGGCTTGGTTACTAGAAACAGGCGACTGTAAAACCCGAGAGATTTTACATTTTCCACCCTTTCGATAACGTTCTTTGATAGTAGAGACTGGATGCAATGGGCCAAGGCTTGGTCCTTGGGAGGGCCTTGTAATCTGATATTATCAGAGGAAATCTGACCAAGTTGGGCTTCAGAGGAATGGCAGTACGTAGCCATTGGTGATAAGGTTTAATCCGTTGGATGAACCATAGTTTGTTTGCCAGTCTCTGCTGAAAGAATGGAGGCGACCTCCTACTGGTGGACTGCTTGAGGCTTTAAAGGAGTCATTGGGAAGAGGGATCCACGCCTCTTCCCCTGTGTTGGGTCGAAAACGACCCTTGGGGCCTGTGAAGTTCTGTTTTCCCCTGTTGGAAGAAAACGACTGGTTACTGCTTGTGAGGAATTGACCCCCATAGGGGTGATTCCTGTAGGAGCCTCTTTTCTTGTGGGGACCACGAAAGGGCTTATTCTGGTAGGGTCAGAAACCCTGAGAATCTTTGAGGTGCCTTTTTAAAGAAGGAAGTCTTTGCCTTCCTTCACCAACTGTGATTTAAACAAGGAAGACGGCCAGAAGGATGCATTCCTGAGTTCTTGAAGGGCTTATTCTGGTAGGGTCCGAAACCCTGAGAATTTTTTGAGGTGCCTTTTTAAAGAAGGAAGTCCTCGTCATCCTTCACTAACTGTGATTTAAACAAGGAAGACGGCCAGAAGGACGCATTCCTGAGTTCTTGGCGCCTGGTTGCTCCTAAGTGAGGTTGTAATAGGGTCATTTCGGCTTCGCACCTAAGCAAGCCAGGATTGCCCATTGAGTGTAATTTTCTCTGGAGAATATGGGACAAGGATTTGCTAAGGCAAGTCAAGGACCTGTGTTGGATCAGGGTGGTCTTATTCCACAGATCCCGATACTCACGGGCTTCCTCATATCCACGTTTTGCTACTTTATCAGGGTCGGCACCTTTCCTGATCTGAGACTTGACCTGTTTGAACATGTGTTTCAGGCTATATTGACACTTCTCCAAAGTGACATTACAGGAAGGGGAAGTCTTGGCAAAGGTAGTAGCGAAATTGAGAGTGGAAATATTCTGCCTTGCCTGATGTTCCAATTCTTTAAGAATTGGAAGAGGAACTTTGCCCATAGGAGCCCCAGATGACTTAGGAGGAATACAAATCTTGGCAAAGTCTGTATTCAGCTCTTGTATTTTGTCCTCATAACAAGGCTGGCCTCCCTGGTACCACTTGACAGTGGAAGGAGGTGGATGGGTGTACTTGCCCTCAGGTAGATTTGCTGCTTGGAAGTCCTGATCAAATTAATCAAAGGCATCCTTAATGATTGAATTGAGAGGCAATAAGGAGGAAGGACCTCTTGGTCTAAGTTCTTGCCTGCCTTTCTCATCATCAAGGCCCATGACCGCAGATGAAGATCTAGGTAAGGATTCCCTAGGTTTAGGCAACTTAAGGATGCGTCGAAACGTATCACCTCCTCAGAATATTGGAATGGGATGTCAGACAATGCTACTTCCCTATAATAAGGAGGGTCAGGGTTTCCTTCACCAACTGTGATTTAAATTTTCTTGATTAGGGTATGACTTCCTGGAGGGCTTAGGGAACCTATGCCTATGTTCAGGGGACTGATCCTCGTCTGAAGATGAGGGTAAGAATCTGGACCTCGACTTGTGTTTGCTTATCAGAGTGCTTTTGGGCCTACTACGGGCTGGCTGAGGGTCAATAGAATAGTCCAAGTAGTGGTCCGAGGGTGAGTTCGGATCAACAGTATATTGTCTAGAAGAGTGTGAAAATTGTTTAGGGCTGGTCGAGGCAACCTTCGAGGGATCCTCGGCAGAACTACAAACTTTGACCCGAGTCGTCTACGAGGCGACTAGTATACGAGTCGAGGCAGAAATCTGGGGCGAACTCCACCTCCATTGACTCGATAGCACTACTGGATCTCGAGGGTTTGTCCAGATCTTGGAGGGTGCGTTCGTTTTATGAGCAGAAGAAGAGGTCTGATTCACCTCCCTTTGCTTTTGTAAAGATTCCTGAAAATCTTCACGAAAATTATTGAATGCCTCCAACATACTGGCCTGCAAAATACACCCATTTTGATCCATTTGTATGTCGACGCAAGAAGACAAAGATTTCTCAAGATTAGTTTGTGACACACGGATCATCGCCCTTACCTGTCTCTCTGCAGGTAGGACAGAAATATGCTTGCATTTACTGCGCGAGGCTTGTCTTTAATAGTTAGGTGAGACGACATGCTTTAACGCAATAAAACAAACGCGAGTAGACCTCGAGTGAATGACTCGCAGAAGAAAAGCCAGGCAAGGCAAGTTAACAAAACTTAAAATAAGGACAATTTACAAAAGCGGAAGTGCTGAAAATTGGCCAGAATGTGCTTTATACAATAATAAATGAAATGCATAAAAAGGGACGTATAAGAATAACACTGCAATGAGATATAGATAGAAAACGGCAGTAAATACTTCCCAAAGATTGTAATGATGGCGGCGACCAATGAGAAAAGTGGTTACAAAGGGGCAGATCATGTGACAACAACCTGAGGCTACGGCCAACAATAAATGTCTTTTTTTCTTAGACGTTGGTCGTGATGCCTCGCGGCAACCAATAAAGCTTTCAGTCCCACATGGTAAGCTATTGTAGCGCAATAAAAATAAGCTTTAAATTCATAGAAAAATCCATTTTTTCTTCAAACTTCAAGATCACTTCAAAAAAATGTCAGCATACTACACGCGCCAAATGAAAAAGATGAACTGACGTCACTCTGTCTAGACAGGAAGCAAGTATGATGCGCCACCTAGCGAATGCACACTACTGACTGATCCTGCCGGTATTATATACAGGACGTCTTTTTCTGGCGTTTGGCGGGACTGGTCGTGCCGACCGGTAAAGCAATTGTCCATTGGATAGGATGTACTATTGAGCCGGGAAGCATCACCTGACCACTTGCTGACTGATTTTCTGGTCTAGTAACTGAGAGGTTAGTTCCAGGATGCATGGCAAATCATCTTGCCTAAGATTTTGGTGGTTTGACAAACAAGTTGGGCAGTGACAGAGACTTGGCCTGAAGGTTAAGACCTGTTGTTGGAACGAGATTCTGATAAAGCTTCCAGTTCTGAATCCGGGACCAGGAAGGGATTGATCAGAGGAGAGGTTTACCCTGGTCCCATGTGGCCTGAGGATAGACATCCCAGCTGCTTGATCTGAAAAACCTGGCGAAGGCCTAAGAGAGTTGTTGAAGTTGGGCTGCAAAACCAGCAAAACTGGCAACTGAGGCCTAAATGAAGACTGGATCTCTTTGAAAGGCCTGATGAGGGGGCTGCTGATGGAAAACTGACCCGAAAGCACTTCTCATTACTGCAGCCTGGGTAAGTCTGTTGAAGCAGAGGACTGGTACCAAAAACAAAGCCTACAGATCTACGTCTGGACAACCAAACCAGTTGAACTAAGGACCACATCAAAATCTGCAGTAGGAGCCCCTTGGCTAGCTAATCTAGTAACATTAGTGAGGGGTGTAGTTTGCAGTGTCATGTTGGCAGCCTGAAAATAAATTCACCCCCCCCCCCCCCCACCTCACCCCCCAGTGTGTGTGTGTGTGTGAAAAACTCCCACTTCAACAGAGGCTAAGGCAGCTGTAAGTCTGGTGAAGCAGGAAGACAATTGGTCCTTGAACTCAGTGAATTCACTGCTTGAGGATTGATCTAGGGGTTTGCTAACAGCCTTCAGAAGCACAGACACCCACAGCACCCATGTTGTCAGTGATAGTAGATCCAATAACCTTAATTGTAGATGGGTTGACTAACTTATCCCTTTTCTCTGAATTATCAATTTTTCTCTTTCTTCTTATCCTTGCAATTTTTATAGGCAGTGACAGACAATTGTTGTACTTGTTCACAGAACAACTGAGTCAATCATCCTGACCAAGGACACAGGGATCTGACCCTGTGCCCTTCTCCCTAACGTGCACACTTTTGATGAGTGTCGAACACAGCCATTATATGGCCGTATGACCCTTATTTTCTGCCCAGAAAAAGACAGGTTTGTTTATAACACAAAAATATATTTGAATTCACACCAAAAACTTAAGTGTCTGTTTGAATGAGCTGAATGAAAAAGTGGAATAGCCACCTGGCAAGTATGGGAGGCACTACTCCCCTGGAGAGTAACGGGAGAATCAGGAGCCGGTTAGGCTGGAGGAGACTAAGGACGTCTTTTTCTGATGTCTGGCAGGACCTTTTGCACTGGACCTATGGCAATAGTCTATTAGTAAGATACATTAATGCAATAAAAATCCTATTTGTGATAATGTTGTACAGTCACCAGTTAAAGTTACAAAATTACTCATAAATGCAAAACAATAAAAAACACCTTTGGGTATTTCCCACTGTTGTCAAGGTGATCATAAAATCAGCCAATCACAAGTGAGGATAGATTAAGTACGGTATGGTATGAGGCAGACATTTGTGAAAAGATTTTAGGTTATATTTTGGTTCTATTTGTGGTAATTTATGTCTATTTCTGTGTTTTTATTTAATATTTGATTTTTCTTGGTCTGGCTCACACTTTTGATTCCATGATTGGCAATGATCGATATTTGTTCACCATATTTCAACACGAGCATCGACAAGTAAAATCATGGCGATTTCCCAGTTGTCTCATTCACTGTGTTATGGTAAAGTGTAATAGTGGAGCTAGTAATACTAGTCACACACTATAACATGGTAATTAAGTACACAATGTGATATGGTAAAGTACACAATGTTATATGGTAAAGTACACAATGTGATATGGTAAAGTACACAATGTGATACGGTAAAGTGTAACACTGGAGGTAACAATGTTTTCCACATACTGTGGTATGGTAATATGTAATACTGGAGGCAGTAATACTTGTCACACTGTGGTATGGTAATATGTAATACTGGAGGTAGTAATACTTGTCACACTGTGGTATGGTAATATGTAATACTGGAGGTAGTAATACTTGTCACACTGTGGTATGGTAATATGTAATACTGGAAGCAGTAATACTTGTCACACTGTGGTGTGGCAGGGTTGCCACTCAACAAAAACCAATTTTAAGAGTCAGTGCCTCTAAAATAAAGAGAAAATCAGAACAAAATAAAGATTAAATAAAGAGTAAAAGAAATACCATTTATTGATCCAAGTATTTTATAATTCTCAAAGATTTAAATTTTACCACTCAGAACACCAGGTTAAAATGCATGTACTGTCTTTTAACCGGCCCTAAAGTAGGATTGCGTAGACATTTCGTACTGGTAAATTTTGCGCAGGGACAATTCATAATCTGACAATTCATACCAGTGTGGAACATTTAATACCGAAACAGTTAAAAATGAAAATTTTAGGATAACATACATGAAAGTTACATATGAAATACACTGCATTTTAACAACATACGGAGTTACTTCCATGATATTGTCAGATCAAAATGTATTCAATTTGTTAAAGCTATAATGTTGGATTTAAACAACTCATATTAATTAAACAACAGAATGAAAGTGACTGTTCTTTACTGAATACATGTATATGACACATTTGTGCTGTAATGGGATTATGGTAGTCATCAGAAAGATTCTTTTGAGTAGATTTTTAAAAATAATCATTATTTAGATGACTAGTTTTTTTACAAATTGTCTTATGAAATATATTTTCTCGTACGAAATGTCCCAGTGCTAAATGTTCTAGTGTAGGCAACATTGAAATGATCTAATCACATCTCAACATATTTACATGCTCTCTTTCATGGTCACATAATATTACATGATCATGTATTTACCCTACAAGAAATATTCATGTACCATTGCCACTTATTCAGATTATGACAGATTTTGAAAAGAAAAATTTGTAACATATATTTATGATTAAAACTTTACAAATTTTATGAAGTACATCATAAAACAATTAGTGCTATCTATAATCCAACATTTTCTTTAATACAAGATATACATTTTTAATAAAAATAACAAATTTAAACTTTAGAAAAAGAAAAGAATGATTCAGATGCTTGAATATCAATGTGCTTTGTTATTAAAATAATTATCAATGCACATGACCAGTTACACTATTAAATTATCCTTTACAATAATACACTAAACAAAAAATATTTACTAAATTAACATGTGTTAAATAAATTACATAATAACAATGATTCCAGTAAATAATCACTTTTTTCATTTCACTGGCCCTTAATTACTTTAAAAGTGAATTAAGAATCACTGATATGAGAGACTTCATGTTTGATGAAACAAAAAAAAAGAAACACTGAAATGACAGATTTAACTTGGTCTCATCACAGTGGAATATTTATAATTAAGTGTTTTATTGTCTTAAACAATTACCAGCTTTTAATGAATATTTCTCATTTTAAGATATCGCAACACTTAAATATCTGAACATCTCCAAATGTATACAAAGTCATCTCAATTACATTTTGATTCATGTTTACTTTTTTCTCTTTGATTTTGTGGTGGTCTCTTTAGCTGCTCTTTTGATTGTTTTGTTAACAATTTTATTTTCTTCCTTTTTCAACTGTTTTGCTGCCTCTTCTCGTTCTTTTGCTGCTTCTTTCCCCTGCTTTCCCCAGCTTCTTTCAACAATAACTGAGCCCTCGCAACCATTTCTACTGCTTCTTTCCTCTTTTTCTCTGCATCTTGCTCCTTTTGAGATGCAGAAGATGCACATGCCTTTGCAGTTTTCAGTTTGTTGCTTTTGTCTTTTTCAGTTTGAATCATCTTGTTCAGTGCATCAATTTCCTCAGTAATTTTCTTTGATTTTTGTTCACTTTCTCTTTCCCTCTGTTGCTGCATTTGTCTCTCATTGTATGACTTGCGGGCATCCCTTGCAAGAGACAGGAGATTTGTATCAATTGTCATAGAGGTACAATTTAGTCCATTAACATGGAGATAACTCCTCACAGATAGAAGAGCATTTAATGTAAGACATTCCAATCAGGTCCTGTCCTTTCTCATTATATTGGCTACATCTGAGAAAGATCGCTCTGTGTCAGCATTATCATGTGCCAAGGCCAAACTTGCCTTTGTTAGTTTACCAATCAAAGGATACTTTAAATCTCTTGATGGACCTTGTTACTGATGCACTCTTGACCACAAAACATCTAACCTTGGCTTGCCTTGCAAAACAGATGACTGATCAGCCGGAGATAGTATGTTTACAATACTTGAATCTAGATATATTGAGTGAATAATTTCCACTCATCCATCACTTGATCAACCTCTGATCCAGATATCACATTTGGCAATTTCAATGTTACCCTCTTTACAGCAGTCACAATATCTGCTGTCATCCTGAGCTCAATGTTGAGGAAACCGAGATCTTCCAGTATCCGAGTATGGAACGGCAGTTAGTGCAATACCTTCTCAAATGCTTTAACATTGAAAGCCCGTGCCTGAGAATGTATTTCTTTAACACTAAGTTCAGAGAGTTTATCTTTGTTGTGTTTGAGAAGTTCCCTTGTACTTTTGCCCAGGCTGAGTTTAGAATCATCCAACTGATTGCCCAAATCAGCATACTTCAAATCAAGAAAATGAGTGGCATGTTTAATCTTTGCCAACACATCTGGTTTGATGAACCGGGAAGCAAGACATTTAGTGCATTCCATCATTTCATAATACAAACAATGGATCATTGGTTCCTCACAATGAAACATCTTTTCATAACAGAGAAAAGCCTTCAGTCCATGGCAAATAAATGTCAGATAAACTGGTAATTCTGGCTTGTTCAAAGCGCACAAGATACGCTTAATCTTGGTTGATTTTTCAAAGATTTGTTGTCCTTTCTAGAATTCAAAGACTTGAATAATTCCCTTAGTGCTGCAAGCTGCTCTAGCTAGCTAAGACTCTCTCTGCTACAGGCAGAATACTCAGCCATCTTGTTTCAACATAACGTAGAATCGTGTGTTGCTCCAGATCCAAAAGAATTTGATGTCCTGTAAATTCAATCCTGTAAATTCAGCAAGTCCATTTGTTGCATACAGTATACGTAAATGTACTGTCCATATATATTATGCAATAAATACATATGCACAAACTGTCACAATCCATTTAAAATTGGTACTACAGCAAGGTGTGCCAAACATCGCAAAAAACAAAACAAAGGATGGTTTTCAAAAAATTTATAAACATTTTATTGTAAATTTCACCGGATAATTATCTCAAATTCAAAACTTCCACACCAAAAATAAAGAGTATATAGAGTGCTTTCCTAAAAATAAAGAGTAGTGCCTGAAATAAAGAGTAATTTTCCATTTTGCCAAAAATAAAGAGTACTCTTTACAATATAGAGTGAAGTGGCAACCCTGTATGGTAATATGTAATACTGGAAGCAGTAATACTTGTCACACTGTGGTATGGTAATATGTAATACTGGAGGTAGTAATACTTGTCACACTGTGGTATGGAAAAGTAAAATGCTGGAGATAGCAATGTTATTTACATACTGTTATATGGTAAAGTGTGATGCTTTTGAATGTTCTTAAATGTTTTACAATTTTTTGGCAGGGTTTTACAGTTAGGTTGCCTTTTTAATGAACATCACCAGGCTGAAATTTGATTTAAATGGTTTTGTCATGACAATATTACCAAGTTTAAAGCAATCATGGTAACTCCTCCCATCATTGTGAACACTGCATGAAGTGACACCTTAGCCTCTCCCATTGTTTTCTGAGTCACAAACCTGCAAAGCAAATAACTCCAGGGTAATGTCCGAATGAAAGCTATTGTCACTAAAATTAAAGCACTTGACTCAACATCAAAACTACCTTTGTTGATTGAGATTGTTTTCTAGGTTCAACAAAGTGGGTATCACTGTGACCAGAGTACTGAGTGGAGACTTACCTGATGGTGGGATGGAATCCAATGGCAGCCAGAACACACAGAACCAGGTCACTCTGTAACCAGAAACGCTCAACCTGTAAAACAGAGGACGTGTGTACACACACAAATTTGAAAATTTAATAAGTAAACTAGAACAAGCAATCAGCAATATGTTAAAGACATGGTAAAATTTGAGCCAAAAACAAGGCTATGAAAAAAACATTATCTCCAATTGTAAAATTTATCATTTGCACACATAGGGACAGTGAGATAAATATCATACAAAGCAGTAATAAATGAGATATAACCACAATTTCCCCAGTTAGACCCACAAGGGAGGGCCAGGGGTAAATATGACAAGCATTCTCGAGTCCCTGTATTTCCTATCCCCGACAAATACATTCAAAAGCTGCAAAAGTAATAATGAAGGAGATAAAAGTCAAAAATAGCATCAGAGATGCCCATACCCCACAGCCTGGGGAAATAGTTTTCAACACCATGACATATAGAAGTAGTGAAACAGTACAAAGACCGGAATACTTTCAGGGCATTGTCACTTATATAAAAGTCCAAATAATGTTTAAGTAGAGAAAATAACTTCTAAGAGAAAGAAAATGTATGTAAAGATAAAGTATTAAAACAACACAATTCAATAGCAAGATGACAACATTAATCAGTAAACTAAAAATTATGAAGTTGTAAAATTTTATTAACTTACGAACAGCTGTCAATGGAAATAGCACAATTATGTAAAAGTATATGTAATAATCAATTGCAGCAAGCAATATGTCTTTGTCATAAGAGAAACATGTCTCAAATATGGCAGGTGAACACACTTTGGCACAGCCAAAGTTAACGGTTACATCATGATCCCGGTCACACCCACAATCCTGGATTACCGACCTTCAACGCCCCTCGACTTTATACAAAAATGATTTTGTTTAATTAGCACACTGAGTTCCCCATTGTGGGGAAGATATTGCGCTTGCAAAGCAGTAGATTAGATTAGATTAGATTAGATGATGCACACCTACACCCCCTAACCAATGTCCCTACCAAGTGTCAACCTTCTACACCTGATGGAATCCAAGAAATAGCCTGGACAAGATTTTAAAACTCATGGTCACTATGACAAGGTCAAAGCTCAAATCAAGACTGCAGTCTAATGAGTCACACCTACAACCTCTAAGCAATGTCCCTACCACGCATCAACCTCCTACACTTAATGGTTTCAGAGATATTGCTCGGACAAAAGTTTAAAGGTCAAGGTCACTACGTTAAGATCAAAAGTCAAATCAAGGTCACATCATGACATTGCACACCTCCATGTCCCAACAAATGTCCCTACCAATTATTAACTTCCTACACCTTACAGTTTCCGGGATATAACCCGGATAAGATTTTAAAGGTCAAGGTCACTACGGCGATGTCAAACGTCAAATCAAGGCATGGCGTCAAGGGATTTTTGGTTCTCAAAATATAGGAATATAGGAAGTAACCTATATAGGAGGTTTTGAGCAAAATATAGGAGATCTAATACACTATTTCACTCATCAATCTGATGAGAAATGCATGCTTTTTTAATATTATGGCCTCCTCCACTCCTTTTATGGCAGTTACACATCCAAGGATACCCCACGGGATATAAACCACAGTTCCATATATGGTAACTGACACAGATCTACTGAGGACCGAGGTTTTTTTTTTTTTTTGGGGGGGGGGGGAATTTTGGACAAGCGAGTGATTAACGGAGGCACCACGGAAAACTCTACGGATGATAAGGATGCCACAAGGACGTTAGGGACTCGTTTCTTCACTTGAGGATGACCCGTGGATACACATCCGTGACCACCCGCAGTGCAGCGGAAACACTCCCTCCGGATGGGTTTGCGGATCTTGCAGACACTCATGGATGAGGTTTAAGGATCAAAATTTTTCTCTCGGATGTCAGCTTATCGATAAGGGAGTTTTAAAAAAACATTGCAGGTGTCCCGCTGGGAGCTAGTGACCACTGGATACCTGGTTCCCAATGGCTATAAAAGGGGTAAAGGTCAGGGCACTAGCCAGATAGAATTTTGATGCCAATATGAACAGACAGGGCAGAAATCTTGGGCTAATTCAACTCTTACTCTTAGAAATGGAGAGGCAGTCATCATTTCAGCTATGATAGAGAGGCTGAGAAGCAGATAGGGTCTGCAAGTAAGACAGCGAAGGCACAGAAGATATTGAGTCAGGCCATGGCTAACCCAGGCAGGGCATGTACACCAGACTGATGCCAAGGCTAGAGTTAGATGACCCTATGACATACCAAAACTTCATACGGATGCCACCCAAGCTCTTTCAAGAGCTAAAGCAGAGATTCACTCCTGACCTCCAGAGGGAAAGGACCTGAATGAGAGCCCCTGAGTCCAGGACTCAAGTTAGCAGTCACCTTCAGACATCTGACCACTGGAGACAGCTACACCACCCTGCAGAATGCCTTCCAGGTGGCCAGTTCGACCATCAATCAATCAGTTGTCCAAGTGCTTAATCTCCGTATCTATAGGCACACCATCCAGTTCGTAAGGCATAAATCATTGAGTCATAGACATGTTCCAAGTCGTACCCAGGGAGTCGATCCGGTGTTCGGTAGTTAGAAATTATCGTGGAAATGATTTCTGAAATAGGTAGGTTTTTAGTTGACTTTTGAAACACAAGAGATTTTGAGCACTGCGGATATCATGTGGAAGATCATTCCATAACTTAGGGGCATCAATATGAGAAACTATTGTTGAAGTGGACCTTGGATTTATGGATGGCAGCACAATAATGAGGAACCTGGAGGAACAATTTTTGGGGGTTGGAACGTCTTGTATTCATGGCAGACTTGTACAAGGGGAGATATGGTGCAAAATACTTAGGCTGGCCAGTGGTGAGGTACTTATAAACCAAAACAAGTTTGTGCCTTAGGTCTGTGACACTACCATCAGGGCCTATCGAGATCAGGTGATGCAGTGCCCCACACTCCCAGAGGACTGGTTTTAGGTAGAACATTCCGCATGCCCTGGGTGCCCTGGATGGAAAGCATATTCCAATCATATCTCCACAAGGGAGAGGCAGCCTCTACCGCAACTACAAGGGCTTCCACTCTAATTTACTCTTAGCCCTGCTGGATGGAGACTACAAGTTCCTCTGGGTGGCGGTGGGGGCTGCCAGGTCAAGTTCAGATGCTCAGATTTTCAAGCACTCCGATTTGAGGCACAAACTTTATCATCCTCAGGCACGACGTTTTCCACCTCAAGCTCTGAGGCCGATGCAGCAGGAGCCCCTGGTGGTGACCAGGGTGGTCATGGCCTGCTTTGTACTGCACAACCTACTGAGGATCAGATACCTGTATGCTTTGCTGTGGAGCCTGGCCATGGATCTGTTGTTGAGCAGGTGCATATGCCTGAGTAAATGTTGAAAGTGCTGCTGTGAATGTAGTAAATGCTGCTGCTGTGGAAGTCATTGTGGTACGTGTGTAAATGTCTGTTGCATCTGCTGCTGTGGGGCCTGCATCTGGGTGTGAGACAGAGGATACTGGTGTGAGGTCGAGGTCTGGCTGTACGTGGCAGTCTGGGCCATACTCATGCCGATTGCATGTCGGTACATTTGCTGCTGCTTGTCCCTATGTGTAAGTCTCATACTAAGTTGAATGTCTCTTGTTGAAACACGTCGTACGAGTCGCTTGTTAGTTGTACCACCTCCACCTTTAGAAAGTCACAGAAGCCCAGTCTTGGGTTATCAGACTTGTCATCACTCAGCTTTTTAACCACGATGCCTTTTAACTCTGTTATCACCCTCTGAGATTCTGCAAGAGCTGATTGGAGGTTGGATTCTGCTAAGCTTGAGGTTAAACACTGACACCATACGATCTAGGAGTAAGGGCAATTTGTGTATCCAGGTTGGACAGGTCTGCTGGGTCATCAGTGGATTCTAGGCGAGAAGTATCCTGGAACGGTTCCATGTGCAGAGTCTCCTGTCTGGATGCTGAGCCTGCTATTGCAGTAACCCAAGTTACTCACCATGTTGTAGCTCTGAAAAAAGTAGCTGAATAACATATTTTAACAAAATGCTCTAAATGCAACACTTTTCAAGTTATAAGTGATTTAGTGATTTATTTCATGAATTTTAATGCATTAAAAATTATCAAAAAAATTTATTAAAAAAAAAATAAGACAGATCCAGGTCTCACACAAGAGAATCTACCTCTGGCCTGGTACATATATGCAAGATATGAGAGAAATCCCTGCAATAGTCACTGAGAAAATTGTGATAAAATGTTGAAATTTTCACACTTTTGGTGGGGGTACCTCTCTTATAATGTCTAGCAAACAGACGAACGGACAGATTTGCATGCCTTGAACAAATTTTCATCCTCGATAGATAAGGTATCTTTTAAAAAAGACAGCATGTCTCTAGGCCTTGTAGTTTTGAAGGAGAAGTTGTTCACGCGGACACCCACGCCGCAGAGTGACGACATAAAAACTAAAACAAGACAATTCAACAGTAAGATGACAGCATTAATCAGTAAACTAAAAAATATGAAGCTGTAAAATTTATTAATTGGAGAATAGCTGTCAATGGAAATAGCACAACTATGTATATGTAATAATCAGTTGCAGCAATCCATGTATCCTTGTCATAAGAGAAAGATGTCTCACATATGGCAGGTGAACACACTTTGGCAGAGAAAAAAGGCCACACTATGATGCTCACCTATACCCCACTAACCAATGTCCCTACCAAGTGTCAACCTTCTACACCTTATGGAATCCAAGAAATGGCCCAGACAAGATTTTATAGGTCACGCTCACTACGGCAAGGTCAAAGGTCAAATCAAGGTCACACCATGACGAGGCACACCTACACCTCATAACCAATGTCCCTACCAAGTGTCAACTTCCTACACCTTACCGTTTCCGAGATATTGCCCGGACAAGATTTTATAGGTCAAGGTCACTATGGCAAGGTTAAAGGTCAAATCAAGGTCAGACCATGACAATGCACACCTACACCTCCTAACCAATGTCCCTCTCAAGTATCAACCTCCTACACCTCTACGGTTTCTGAGATACAGCCCGGACAAACTTCTTCCCCCAACCTGCCGACCCTCCCATCCAGACACCATGGGTGAAAAAGAATACCCCGACAGCCCGTAAGGACTGTGAGCTCAAAATAGCATCAGAAATGTCCATACCCCACAGTGTGGGGTAATAGTTTCCAACACCATGAGATACAGAAGTAGTGAAACAGTACAAAGATCTGGATACTATGCAACAACTATGCAAGGTCAAATCAAGATCACGAAATGATATTGCAAATGTACACCCTAACCTGAAATCTGTACCAAGTATAAACTTACACCTAACAGTTTCCAACATATAGCCCAGACAAAAATTTTAAAGGTCAAGGGCACCAATGCAAGATCAAGGTTAAACTACGCTAACACAATGAACACCTACACGTTAAACCCTACCTCAAGGTTTCTGAGATATTGCCTGGACAAGATGTGCTCACCACACACCCAGATGCCATGGGTGAAACCAAGACCTGCACAGCATTTAATGGCTGTGGTGGTGTGGAAAAACAACTTCTTGGCAAACAGTAATGTTTTACTGACAAAATCTATGTGTGACATTGTTGCAAAAACTGCAACTAAAGGCTAACTTCTGTTGTATACTCATCTCCTCCCGCTCCTGTATGTAACAGGTCATTGAGAAGTTACACTGCATTAGACTGAGGACCATTAATATATAAGTATAGTTCATTCACTAGATCCTAACACAAAGGATCCGAGATATTTTGGAACAATATTGAAACCTAATTTTCACTTACCACGCCTTTAAACAAAGGCTCAGATATGTCCAGGTTGGCTCGCCAAGCAAAGAATGACACATACGAGGTCAGCATCAGAATGAACACAAACAAACTGCCTTCTCCATAGGATTGCCTGTGTAAACAAAGTACACAGAATCAGATTAAACACAAACTGCCGTCTCCATTGGATTGTCTGTGTAAACACATTACATAACAGAGCATTAAACACACACTGCCTTCTCCACAGCTTTCTCCACAGGATTGTCTGTAAACACAGTACATAACACAGCATAAAACACAGACTGTCTTCTCCATAGGATTGTCTGTGTAAACACAGTACATAACACAAATTGCAAGATAAGCTTTTGTAGTGATGAACATATCCTGCAAATGTGAGAACTTTGCCTAAAATACCTTTTGATCTTGAGTGGGTAACGGGAAATTCTCTACACACTGCTTCATGTCCAACAAAGAAACACCTGTGGTGGCCATCTTGTCTTTTAAAATGAAGCCAAAAATATTCTCAGGCAGATTTTGTGATGATGAACATATCCTGCAAATTCGAGATCTCTACCTATAAAACCTTTTGCTCTAGAGGGGTAACTAAACTCCTTGCTGAAAGACGAAAAATGCCCATGGTGGCCATCTTATTTTTCAAAATTAGGCCAAAAATATTCCCAGTCAAGATTTTGTAATGATGAATATATCCTCCAATTTGAGAACTCTACCTATAATACGCCACAGGCATTCATTGGATTTTTTTTGTAGCACCCACTTTATGTGATTCACAATTATTATAAACTATTTTTTCATTTTTTTTTTTTTTTGGTCAATTTGAAAAAGTTCTCTGGGTAGATTGGTCATGGGCCTCACATACAGGATAAATGCCTACTTAAAGCCCTGGTTTTTGGCACCTAAAAAAAGAATATATTATTCCCAGATGAGATTTCAGCTGTATCAGTCGCATAGTATAACAGTTATAAGGCTTAAAACTCGTGAAAAGTCAATAAATCGGGTTTCTATGGGCATTTTATCAACCTTAGGGTGACCTTAAAATTAAAGTTACAGACTTAAAATTTTTCAGAGACAAAGATTACATGTAGAAGTTATATCTACTACAGTTAGAGACTTGTCTGATTTACCATTTCCAGGTTACAGGACCAAATATATGGAAAATGTTGAAAAAGGGTCACTCGAGTGGGTGTTTAGGGCCCTCATACACAGGCTTAATGTCTATTTAAAGCCTTGATTTTTCTCACATGTAAACATAGTGTTGTTGGGTTAGAGTTTGGGGTTAACCATTTACAGTAAACAAAAAACTCAAATTTCTAGTCTTAAGTTGGCCAAAACTTCTTTATTGTTGGGAGTCTAAGGTCGAGTTAAAATAGGGTTCATCTTGTGACCCCAATACATATGTGTGTCAAGTGTGAATGAAATCTGTGAAAGTGTTTTTGAGTTATCGTGCACACAATTCAAAACGTACGGCGGCAGCAGCGCAACAGACGTGGAACTAATATTTCCCTGACTTTTGTCTTGGGATTTAATTAGCTACCTGACCTGAATGCTATCACTTTAAAGTATGAATTAGATAACTGACCTGATTGTTGCCATTTTACATTATAAACTAAACAACTGACCTGATAGTTATCACTTCAAATTATGAACTAGACAACTGACCTGATGATTATCACTTTACAGTATGAATTAGATACCTGACTTGTTATCATTTTACATTAAGAACTAGACCACTGACCTGATGGTAACAGATGTGACACACCCAATCACACCAAAAACAATCGTCAACAAACCCAGGTTGGAGTAGCAGTGTTCAAAGTACGCTCTGAAATGCAAGGTGTATCTAACTTTAATCCACAGTTTTCAGTTAAATTTGTTCAACTTTTTGAGTACAATTACATTAAATTTTATACATAAAATAAATCTTGATGTATAATAACTACAGGTGATATACAGTCTAAAGACAGAAACAATAAATGCTACAATTAGTGCAAAACAATATTACACAGGATTCATTTCACTTCATGGCATGAACACTTTTGATGGCTTTAATACAGTTACAAAGGGTTGATAACTTACGTGATTCCAGCCACAAAACCCTGGCCTGCCGAGTCCTTACCCTGAAACACACAATCATACAGAAGTGTCACCTCAACACTTGTAATCTGGTCAGGTTTGGTGTATGAGCATTCATGTCAATGTTAACAGAGTAAAGCATTCTCAGAGATCTATATCAACCCAGCCCAGTGAAAGAAAAACTTAGCAAGAGTTCAGACAAAAATGTAAGGTACTTTGTATTTGTATTTATACTCAATATATCAATATACTCATATACATAGTGGCTCGGATGACCACTTAAAATGGCAGTCCTCTGCCATTGGGTGCTATCCCCACTGGCAGGCTAAAGAACCTCAAGGATGTTGATAAATGGTCATCCTTGAGTCTCTGTCTTCAGTTACGGGAATGTGAGTTACTTGTGAGTTGGGGCTGTACCTGTACAGTCGGATGGGTTTAATAGTGCTTTGAGTCCTGTAGTATATGGAGATATATACTCCTGCACTCACACACAAATGCACTAGATTAGTTTTTTAATCTACCAGACTACCGTCTCGTGGGGAATCATAGAATTTTCTTGATCTATCAACAACATTCACATTCTGATGCCACATTTACCACAACTGTAATATTAAATATCAAAACATTGTTAACAGTGTCAGATATAGGATAGTCCAGCCATAACACATCACTCATCGGAGAACCGATGCAAATTTGTATCCACCAGAAAGAAAACTCACCAAAGCCAGTGAACCATCGTTTGACCTTGAAGGAGGGGCCAAAGGTCAAATCTAACAACATCATCACATTTTCACATTGCAAACCTCTAGGATCAATAATAAGAGAGTTATAAGCACTTTTAACTTTGGCTATCCTTGTTCGACATTGAAGGACAGGCCCAAAGTCAAATCCGACCACACCAGAAAATTCCCAGCCCATGATTTCCTATAGGTCGGTTTACCATTCCAAACCTCTAGGACCAATAATAAGTGAGTTATAAGCACTTTTAAGTTTGGCTATCCTCATTTGCCCTTGAAGGAGGGGCCCAAGGCCAAATCCGCCCACATCACAAGATTCCCAGCCCATGATTTTCTATAGGTTGGTTTACCATACCAAACCTCTAGGACCAATAATAAGTGAGTTATAAGCACTTTTAAGTTTCGCTATCCTCCTTTGACCTTAAAGGAGGGGGGGGGGGGGGGGTAAAATGTGTTATACATATCACCTATGAAGAGATTCAACCTTCTACCTATGAGAAACAGTGATTAGAAAAATGTAGATAATTTTCAAAGAAATGCCCACAGCAGCCGTTTGTTTTTCAGAATGAGGCTTACCCCCCAATGAAGATATCCTGCAAATTTGGTGAACCTAGCTGGTGTAGTTTTACACTTAGAGTGTTATCGCCGAAAATCTCTCTACGCGCGGCGGCGGCAGCTTAGCGAATGCTAAACCAAGGTGTCCACCGGATGCCTCTGTAAATTATGCATTCATCATTACCAAACAGGACGAGAAGTGATACTAAGATTTCACTTGCCCTGACCTAAAATCTACTTGACCGTACTTTGTTGTTCCATAGGTTAAGCATGTCTTTAGATTAATAATTACAATAATTGTGATATCACGAAGGACATTAAAATTATTTTCTATTATATGAATGTCATAATTATAAGTTTAATGATATGCCAGTGACCAAATCAAATCAGTTATCGCACTTAAAGTCAAAGCTGGTGTATTACAACCTAAGGAGGTGAGTATAAATACTCCTCATAATGATTGCTCATCAAACTATTCATCACAATTAATACTAAAATTAAAAAACTTGTACTGACTTAACCAGGGCACATCAATTTAATGTACCACTCACAATTTGAAGGTCTATAAATGGTCTATAATTGTTTATCAGTCGGAGGTGTTTAAGCAAGTATTAGTTAGTGTTTTAGCACTCATCATTCAGTGTTTGAACACTTACAGTATGACAGTGTTACAACAGTCACCAAGGTAAAAGTGTTTTAGCACTCACCAGGAGTAAACCAAGCACTCAGAAGTTAGGATTTAGCACTCACCAGTTGAAAGATATCTTAGCACCTACCAGTTGGAAGGTCCCATACTCCTGTCTCAGTAAATGCCTGAAGAAGCCCTCTATGGTCCTCTGGTCTCCCCATGTCCAGCGTGCGGTGTTCAGGTGGGCAGACAGAGGAATGTAAGCATAAGGCAGCAATCCCAGGAGGAAGAAAAACATCAGCAGTAAGAAACGCCCGAGTGACAGTAGCTGTCAGGAGAAAATATAATCATTATCAAACAGACACAACAACAACAAAAGTGTGCACTGGCTGCCAGCCAACCATGGAGTGAAATCTTTGGATTAAAGTAGTGTTGTACCCAGAACTCCAGATGTGAATTTATTGTGTCTATCTTACTTTTACGATTAGTCAACTAGTTCATATAATAAATAGAAAACCATTTGAATTATATGAAAGTGTCAAATCGATACTTTACACAAGCAAACTGTTAATATCTTGATAAAATATTCGATGAGTTAAAGTTAAAATAAAAAAATATATTGTTCTCAAGTATGACAAATATATTTGCAAAAGGCATGATTCTATTATCTATTTGTTTTGCATTTTTCTGAGATATGTTAATTTCTTGTGACCAGCAATGTGATGTCAAAGGTTTGTAAAGATTTGAAGGAATTCAACAATTTGGGTTTATACCATCTCAAAGCTGTGCACTATCAATATATTCTAGGATCGCAATGACTTGGAGGTCACCAAGTTTTGTAATATTGCCCATGGCAGACTTTAACACATTTTATTATTAGAAAAAATTAAAGGGTATATCTTTGCATCTTGAAAATATATTTTCAAAATGCTTGCATTAAAGACTGTCATATTATGGCCAATTAGTGATTTACAGTTAAAAGAAGCAATTCCGTGGGGTTTTCTTACTACAGTATAATACATACAGTACAGTGTCAAAATGAAAGCTCACTTCTGATTTGCTGGAAGACATGCTTCAGTAGCAATTTAATCAAATGAACTCACTGCACAGACAGGAAGGAAGCAGACAGCAAGATGACTTTTGAGGTCAGTCTCTCGTGGGACTGTTTGTGGTTACAAACTAGAAATAGAGCAATGAAAGCTTGCTTCTGATTGGCCAGAAGACATACTCATAAAACAGAGGAACTCACTGTGCAGACATGAAGGAAGCAGATGGCAAGATGACTGTTGGTAATATTCTAGAAATGGAGGAATAAAAGCTTACTTCTGATTGGCTAGAAGATGTACGATTCAACTAGAGGAACGCACTCCGTAGATGCGAAGGAAACAGACAGCAAGATGACTGTTGAGTTTATATACTAGAAGTGAAGCAATGAAAGCTCACTTCTGATTGGCTAGAAGATGTTCAATGTAGCCAGAGGAATTCACTGAACAGACACAAAGGAAACACACAGCAAGATTGAGCTTATATCGATGGAGCAGATGTGAAGGAAACAGTATATGAATGAAGTGGTACTAGACATAATCACATTTGGTCATGTGACAACAGCAGTCAATGAAGACATGCATTTTAATTGGAGACGCACAGATGATGAATTTACAATAACACTGATTGTGTGTCCCTAGACATGGATAAACTGGATAAAATAGACTCAACCGAGCATAGGAAAACAATAGCCAAGACAACAGATTCTAGGACACACAGGCCCTTACACAAAGTCAGTGATAGTTCTAGACTAACTTTTTTAAAGAGCGAGGATTTCTAGAGCTCGTTAGAACTCACACTTCTACAGATCACTTTTTTTTCTGTCTCCAGACTTTGATGAAATTGACAACACCTGTGGATTCTGAATTTCTCTTTCTTGCTCTCCAGTAGCTAAAAGAACACATGTCCTTTTGGCTTTTTCCCATACATATGTCCTTCCTGCATCGGACTTTCTTGAATTGTGGCACAGAGTGATGAGTATTTGTCTGCTCACTGAAGTTAAGCAGCAATGGGCTATGTTAGTACTTGGATGGGTGACCGTCTCAGCTCGACCATCTGTGGGATGTGTCTAAGTTGGAATTTCTTTGTGTGACGAGACTTTGAAGTTCGTAAATTCTTGTGCACTACTCGTGTCTCTGATGGCTTTGCCCTCGCGCTAGGGGACAAAAACACCTTTTGGCCTTGTTTATAAAATATTCACCTGTAAAGTCATGAAACCAAAAACTAAATGGCAGACTGTATACTATACACCTTAATGTACACTTATATTATGTAGCATTTTAATACTGAAAGGCTAAAACGGGTGATTTAAAATTGCGACTGCTATTCAGTACATAACTCAAAGATTTAACTATAATAAATACAGCAGTAAGAAATCCTGAATTATAGCTGCTCTAACATAACATAATGCATTTGATATTGCGCATTTTTTACAATCCTGTTTCAAATGGACATTTACATGGAAGCTTATCTATAATATTTCTTAAAGAGATGGGTCTTGACTTCTTTCCTAAACCTTTTCAGATTTGTACATTCCTTGATGTTGTAGGGTAGCTCATTCCACAGTGATGGGCCACTCACACTGAAAGATCTTGATGCAAATGTGTGTCGACTTGTTTTTGGTACATGAAGATTGTTTGTGAAAGTAGAGGATCTGAGTCCTTCTCTGAGCACTGGTTTAGGAGTCAGGATTTTTTGCAGATATTCTTGAGCATTTCCGTGTAGGCATTTGTAAACAAGCACAATTATCTTGAACTCAATCCTGGCAGCAATTGGAAGCCAGTGCAGCTGCTTTCTGGATTCTGCTGAGCTTTCATGTTTTGTTCTGTTGAGGACTAATTTGGTAGCTATATTTTGAACTCGGCAATTTCTTGATTGAATTTTTTGGTAGGCCAAACAGTACACTGTTGCAAAAATCCAGATGTAACCAAACCTAAGAGTATGAGTGGCTTCTGTTGTGAGAGTAGATCTGATATTCCTGATTCTGTGAATATTTAGCATAGCTACTTTGCACTTGTGGGTAATGTGTTGTTTAAAGCTAAGTTGACTGTTTAAGTAAACTCCCATATATCTTTTATCAACACTTAATCTTACATCGTCACCACACACCTTTAAATAGTTTGAAGAACACTTTTTCTATTGCTTTGGATGACCAAAAAGGATAAATTCAGCTTTTGTGCTATTCATTTTAAGTCTGTTGGAATCCATCCATTGTTTTATGTCTTCTGCAGTTTTCTAGGGATCTAAGAGCTGTGGCTTTTGCTGAGATGTTGTTCGCAGAGAATGTTAATTTGATTGCATGGTCACCTGCATATCCGTGCAATGACATATGAGCTGGAACTATATACTTCATGGTACTTGAATAGTTGGAGTAGAGAATTGGACCAGCAGAACTACCCTGTGGTACTGAGAAATTTAGTGGGGTTTTATTAGAATAACTATCACCTATGTTCACACAGAATGATCTTGGTTGTAGATAGTTATTAAACCATTTCAAAGCATTTCCTGATATGCCTTATTGTTTCTGCAAAACTTCAAGTAAAATTTCATGATCAACTGTGTCGAATGCTGCTCACAGATCAATTGCCATCATTGCAGTAACTTCCTGATGTTCCATGGCCACAGAATGTCATTTGTTAATTTCACAAGGGCAGTTTCACAAGAAAACCCCTGCCTGTAAGCAGACTGATAATCAGGAAAAAGATTTTGGGATTCCACATGCTCAATAAATTGAAAATTTTAATTACTTAAATGTAGCTTTTATAAGCTACAAGCTTACCATGTGGGACTTATTGCTGTTCTTGGGTTGCCACACCCGGGGCCAACGTCTTAGAAAAAAAGATCATTCTTGTTAGCCACCGGATATACTGGTAGTTGTCGTCACGTGATAACTTCTGATCAATCGCCCTACTTTCTCGTTGAAATTTTTTAAAACCTACCCCTCAGCTGTAAACAGCGGGGAGGCAGGGTGGGACTCTCCTAAGTCCCACATGGTAAGCTTGTAGCTTATAAAAGCTACATTTAAGTAATTAAAATTTTCAATTTTATTACGCTACAATAGTTTACCATGTGGGACTTAATGCTGAATTCAACTGCCCGGTGGCGGGATTACAGCTGAGACTGGAAGATATGTCATTTTTTCTAAGATTTTGAATTAATATGTACAGAATAGTGCCAGAAATACCAGTCTGAGTCCATTTACAGTGCCCCGATCCCGAAGACCGGGCCTGTAACGAGCCAAAAACCTAAGTAAAATGAGACAGTGCTGAAAACTGTCTAGATGTTTGATTGTAGGACGGAAGTGCAGCAGAGCTCACTTCGAGGTCTAAGGGTCCCTGAGGTACCTTCACTAGTGACTGACCAACCCATGGTTGGACATCTCATAAATTTTGTAACCTGAATATGAGATTAATGACAACTAAATAAGTCCTTAATAGAAATTACTTGATAACTAAAAAACAAAATGACCTTACCCGTAACATCTTGAAGGTAGATCCTGGGAGAGACTCCTGAAGACTTGGTTGTAGCGGATGTGACCTCCCCCCCCTCCCCCCCACCCCCACCCCCCTTTTTTTTCTTTCCGAGGACAACTGGTCTGAGGGGAAGGATCTAGGACTTGTTGTGCCGCCACTACGGGTCCCAGATACATATTGTTGTCTGACCAAGTAAAGTCTTTTAGGTAAAAATTTGTAAATGTGTTGTGAGCTTTCCAGTGACAGGCTTGCATGATTTGGTCCACCGATACCCCACCGTAAAAGGCATTAGAGGCCGCGGAAGCCCGGATGTCATGCGCTTTAACTTGGACCAAGTCCAAGGCTTGTTGATCTGCTTGTTTGTAACAAAGTAGAATGGTTTGTTTCAACCAGGAAGAGAGTGTAGCGGGTCTGAGGTATGTCCTTTCTTAAAGGAGATGAAAAGGAGAGAACGAGACCCTCTCAGGTCTTTCGTTCGGTCCAGATAAAACCTCAGGGCCCGCACGGGACACAGGGTCCTGTCTTCTTTAAATTGTCTATCTACAATGGTAGTCAAAGCAGGAATAGTCAACGGAGACACACTTTGAGAACCTTCTCTTGCTAGTTGGTTTTTGCCTATGAAATCAAAAGAAGGGAACAAGGCAACCTTTTCCCATGGGCCTAGATTAGATACTTTGTTTGCGACCCAGGCATGGATTTCGCTGCGGCGCTTGCCGGAGGCCAAAGCTAGCAAGAAAGCAGTTTTGAGAGTGAGATGTTTGAGGTCTGAGTCTTTCATGGGCTCAAATGGTGCTTTTGTGAGCTCGTTGAGGACAACAGAAAGGTTCCACTTGGGTAAATTTCTGGAACTTTTGGGAACTTTCTGGAACGATCCCTGTGAAAACTGGAGAGTAACCTGTGAAGGTCTGCATTATGTGCAATATGGAGGGCCGTTGGGCCCAAAGTGTCAACGATTGCAGTCCTGTAACCATCAACGGTCGAGGGGCGCCTGTTTAGGTCTTGGTACAGGTACATGAAAAAAATCTGAGATTTGTTTCACAGATGGAGTGGAGAAATCCACCGAATTTTCTCGGCACCATTTTTCAAATAGGGCCCACTTTGACTTGTAGATGGTCCTTGTTGATGACCGCTGAGGGGCAGCAATTCTCTCTGCCACCTCCACAGAGAAGCCTTGTTCTTGGAGTTGTCCGCTCCTAGACACCAGGCGTGGAGGTTCAGCTGCTGGGGGTTGTTGTGGAACACATACTTGTGGGACTGTTTGAGTAGGGTCGTTGACACTGGGAGTTGTAGTGGGATCTCTGTTGAGAGCTGCACTAGGTCCCAAAACCAGGGCATCCCTGGCCAGTCTGGGGTTATCACGATGATCAGGCAATGACATTGCTTGATCTTTTGGATCACCTTGTGAAGGAGAGCCGTAGGAGGGTAAGCATAGGCCGTGAGGTTGGTCCAGTTTATGTTTAGAGCATCTATGTCCCAGGCCCTTGGGTCTCAGATAGGAGACACGTACAGTGGGAGCTTGTGGTTCAGGTGAGTGGCAAATAAGTCTACATGAGGTGTGAACCACTTCTGGCAGATCTGTTTGAACACCTGTGGGTGCAGAGACCATTCTGTTGACTGCACTTGGTTGGACCTGGACAGTAGGTCGGCCATCACATTCAGGCAGCCTGGGATGTGCCTGGCTTTTAATGTTATGTGGTAGTGATGGCACCAGGTCATGATCTTCCACAGGAGAGCACACATCTCTGCTGAGTGAGTTCCTCCTTGTTTGTTGATGTAGGCTACCACTGTTGAGTTGTCTGTAGCAACTAACACTGTTTGGTTCTGGCACTGGTCCTTGAAGTCTCGAAGGACCAGGGAGACCGCCTTCAATTCTAGGACATTTATGTGTAGCCTTTTTTCCGATCTGACCACAGACCCTTTGTAGAATTTTGGTCTAAGTGAGCGCTCCAACCTTCGTTTGAGGCGTCGGTAAGGAGTTGGATACTGTGGTCTTTGGGATGAAGGTCTGCACCTTTCATCACGTTTGAGGGATTTTTCCACCAATCTAGGTGGGCTGCAATGGCTTCTGTCCAAGGAAGGAGCTTGTCCAGCAACTGAGGATATCTCCAGTGCTCCTGGAGATGAAACTGAAAGGGCCTCATGTGAAGGCGTCAATCCGGGACCATTTTCTCCGTTGAGGCTGGCAACCCAATTAGAGACATCAAACATCTTGCAGTCAAAACACGTTTTGACTTGAGTCGTAGGATCAAATCCTGAAGTTTGAGCCATCTCTCTTGAGTGGGTTTTACAAGGGCTGAATCTAGGTGATATTCGTAGCCCACGAACGAAAACACCTGAGTAGGTTTCAGTTCTGATTTTTCCTGATTTATTATCCACCCCAAGGACTGAGTTAGGTCTACCACCGCCTGTGTGTTCACTTGGGCTTCCTCCTGAGACTGGGACCTGATCAGCCAGTCGTCCAGGTATTGGTGAATTCGGAGTCCTCTTGAGAGGGCCATTAGTTTCACTTCCTTTACGATCATTGTAAAGACCTGGGGGGCTGTATCCAGTCCGAACGGGAGGGAGGTGAACTGGAACACCTGAGCCTTGTAGCAAAACCTTAGGTATTTCCTTGAGTTTGGGTGGATGGGGATGTGCAGGTAAGCGTCCGACAGATCTATCGACGATACCCACTCCCCTGGAATCAGGGAGGTCCTGATGGACTCTGGAGTTTCCATTTTGAACTTTTCTATGTGTAGAAAAGTGTTCAGCCTGCTTAAGTCTATGACTGGCCTCCACCTTTGGTGAGGCTTGGGTACTAGGAACAGGCGACTGTAAAACCCGAGAGATTTTACATTTTCCACCCTTTCAATAGCGTTCTTTGACAGGAGAGACTGGATACAAGTGGCCAAGGCTTGGTCTTTTTGTTGGGCCTTGTATTCTGACAGAATCAGAGGAAAGCTGACCAAATTTGGCTTTGAACGGAATGGCAGAACGTAGCCATTGGTGATAATGTTTAACACGTTTTCAGAACATTTGTTTGTTAGCCAGTCTCTCCTGAAAGAACGGAGGCGACCTCCTACTGGTGGACTGAGTGAGGCTTTGGAGGAGTCATTGGGAAGGGGGGTTTCCACGCCCCCTTCCCTATTGTGGGGTCGAAAACGACCCCTGGAGCCTCTGAAGTTGGGTTGAAGGATTGGTTACTGCTTTGAGAGGAATTGCCCCCATAGGGGAGTTTCCTGTAGGAACCTCTTTTCTTGTGTGGATCACGAAAGGGCTTATTCTGGTAGGGTGCGTAACCCTGAGAGTCTTTTGAGGTGCCTTTTTTGAGAAGGAAGTCTTCACCTTCCTTCACAAGTTGAGACTCGAACAAGGACGAGTCCCAAAAGGACGAGTTCCTAAGTTCTTGACGTCTCGTTTCCCCTAACTGTGGATGTGAGAGGGTCATCTCGGCTTCGCGCCTAAGCAAGCCGGTATTAGCCATAGAATATAACTCCCTCTGGAGAATATGGGCTAGAGATTTGCTGAGACAGGTGAGGGCCCTGTGTTGAATAAGGACTGTCTTATTCCAGAAATCCATGTACTCAGCGACTTCCTCATATCCGCGCTTTGCTGCTTTCTCAGGATTGGCACCTTTCTGGATCTGAGATTTAATCTTCTTGACAGCTGACTTAATGCTATGTTGGCATTTTTCCAAGGAAGCATTACAAGAAGAAGAAGTTTTCGCAAAGGCAGCGGTGAAGTTGAGGGTTGAGATATTTTGTCTAGCCTGATGTTCCAGCTCCTTGAGAACTGGCAGGGGAACTTTGGCTACTGGGGCCCCAGGAGGTCTAGGAGTAATACAGATCTTGGCAAAGTCTGTATTCAACTCCTGATTTTATCCTGAAATGTGTGCTGTCCCACCTTGTACCACTTAGAAGTGGAAGGAGGAGGCTTGACATATTTGCCCTCAGATAAATTGGCAGCTTTAAATTCATGTTGAAATTTACCAAAGGCGTCCTTGATAACTGAGCTAAGGGGCAGAATAGAGGAAGGACCTCTAGGTCTGAGCTCTTGACGGCCTTTTTCATCGTCCAGACCCAACACTGAAGTTCAAGACCTAGGCATAGAATCCCTGGGGTCAGGGAGAGAGAGAATATGCCTGAAGGTGTCTATTTCTTCAGAGTATTGTGACGGCATGTCAGACAGAGCTACTTCCCTATAATAAGGGGGGTCTGGATCATGTTGTGGAAGGTCTTGATCAGAAGCTGCCGCTGAGGGCTGAGCCCTAGAGGGCTTAGAAGACCTGTGTCTGGCTACAGGGGACTGATCTTCCTCTGAAGATGACACATATGTGGACCTTAATTTGTGCTTACTCTTATCAGAGTGCTTTTAAGGTCTAGAAGAAGGGATCCGAGGTTCGTCGGAATCTTCATGTAGTTGGTCCGAGGCAGAACCCGGATCAACTGGCTGCCTATGGCTTTGCTTTTTGTGCAAGTACGAGACCTCTTTTGGTAGAACCTCAGAGGGGGCAACGTACTGATCCGAGTATCTTGGTTGAGTACTAAACGAGGAGAGAGTGCTGGACCGTAGTCCACATCCATAGCCTCGGTCTGAATGTTAGTACTAGATCTCGGAGGGGGATAGGTCCAGACTAGCAGCATTGTTACTGGATGTACCAGGTTTGGAAGCAGGAAACGAGGATTCAACCTCAGGTTTCTTTTTAATGGTCAACTCCTCTCGAAGTGACTGAAACGCTTCCAACATGGATGCCTGGAAGGAACCCATTTGCTGCTGAAAATGTATATTTAAGGAATCACCAGGGATTTTTCAATAGTTTTCTGGATTTTATTTTGCAAAGCTGTACCTGGGGTGGGTGGGACAGACTTGGCTGGGGTCTTTAAAGACAAGGAACTGAAGGCGAGAGAAAGATTATCAGCAGCACTCTCTAGGTCTACATTTGATCCAGTGAAGGAATCCCCATCGCCTTCACCCAAAAGATCTAGTTCATCATCTTTGGAACTAGTTTCCGCTTTTTGCTTTTTTAGATAACGTTTCCTGTTCTGTATCTTTTTCAATTGTTCATCTGTAAAAGACGTACATATTTGACAAGGAGTTTCGAAGGTAACACAGGGGTCATCTCCCTTGCCAGCCTCCCTACATGTAGGGCAGTAGTTGTGTAGATCAAAACTAAAGCAAAAGTGGCGGCATTTCTGAGCTCTCGGTTTGTCTTTATTTGCTTGATGGAGGGACATTTTAAACGCAATAAAAGACGTACAATATAATTGCCTGTACCAAGGAAAACTCAAAACACGCGAAAGCAAGACATATACTTATCCTGTGAAAATTAAATTTTAACAGAATGATCTATGATATATATTAAAAGAAATATGCAAATATTAGCCTCCAACAATAAGTAAAGTCTGAGAAATAAATGAAAATGTCTGTATATTTACAAACTGCTACCAGTCAATCGTGGCCAACGAGAAAGTAGGGCGATTGGTCAGAAGTTATCACGTGACGACAACTACCAGTATATCCGGTGGCTAACAAGAACGATCTTTTTTTCTAAGACGTTGGCCCCGGGTGTGGCAACCCGAGAACAGCATTAAGTCCCACATGGTAAGCTATTGTAGCGTAATAAAATTGCTTCTGGTCTGTAGTTAGTAATAGTTACATAGTTCTAAGTCTAGTCCTTTCTTTTTGAGGAGTGGTCTGATTATTGCATTCTTCCATTTACTTGGAAAGGCACCAGTTTGCAATGACTTATTGATGATCAGAGTTATATGCTTAATAATGGCACCAAGAACTTTTTTAAATTACAAAGAATTGAATGGTTATGAAGGTGTTCTCCAAAGCAGTAAAAGTGATTTTGAAAAACTATAATATTGACCTGGTTTTAAATGTTATGACTATGTTATATGGACTAATACTTTGTTGTTGTAGTTGTGTGTGACTTCATTTAACTTGTGTCAAAGTGTTTAATCTTTAACTATTGGTGACTCTTAAATGAAATCCTGTATTATTACTGACTTGGTGCCGATAGCAATGTTGATAAATAGCAGATTTATTTAAACTCTCGCGATATCTCGAAATTTCTTGTGATGGTTCTTCATTTGATATTTGTAACACTTTTTTAGACATTCCAGTTCATGGCAGCAATATTTGTTTTGATGGCTGCTTGTTTGCAGCTATTGTTTAGATTAGTTTCTAATGCAAGCATCTTCCTTTCTTTGCCTCACACATTTCACCCAATATTTCTACCCCTGGTAAACGTAAGCTGTGGCTGCAATATGTCAGCAATGACTTTTCACAGTACTCTTAAAATCAGCATAGTCCTGCTAGTGTTCTGTGTCAGTAAACCTTGCATTATTTATCTGCAGGCTTGTACAATGTCATTCATTGTAAAATAAGGACCCAGTCATTTGTGTGTTGTCACTTTACGGCAGCTAGATATTCAAGCAATTTCTAAAATACAAATCCACCCTAATGATATGGATAATTGTTTAACGAGTCTTACTCCATTTAATTACACATTGACTGACAAGCCGTGCATTGTTCATACTGGCAGACTGAATCAGGTTCATAGTAAAGTCTTCCATCCATTGCAAGCTGATTTATACAGGCTGTTTTGATTCTTTTGAAAACCATGTCACAAATCAGCACATATCGCAATGTCTGTGTATACAAGATTTATATCACTGCTACTGTACCCACTAAGCAGTTTGGCTTCAGTTTTGCCTTTGATGCTCCCACTGTTTGGAATTCACTTCCTAAAGACATTTCGTGCATCACCCACTATTGCCTCTTTTAGAAAGAAGCTCAAAACCTATCTCTATGCAAAGGTATATCCTCCTTAGCTAATTTTCTCTTATGGCTTCTCCCTGGTGCTTCCCAATCTCTGTGTATACAGGATTTATATCACTGTTACTGTACCCAATGTCTGTGTGTACAAGATTTATATCACTGTTACTGTACCCAATGTCTGTGTATACAAGATTTATATCACTGTTACTGTACCCAATGTCTGTGTATACAGGATTTATATCACTGTTACTGTACCCAATGTCTGTGTGTACAAGATTTATATCACTGTTACTGTACCCAATGTCTGTGTATACAGGATTTATATCACTGCTACTGTACCCAATGTCTGTGTGTACAAGATTTATATCACTGCTACTGTACCCAATGTCTGTGTGTACAAGATTTATATCACTGTTACTGTACCCAATGTCTGTGTATACAAGATTTATATCACTGTTACTGTACCCAATGTCTGTGTGTACAAGATTTATATCACTGTTACTGTACCCAATGTCTGTGTGTACAGGATTTATATCACTGCTACTGTACCCAATGTCTGTGTATACAAGATTTATATCACTGTTACTGTACCCAATCTCTGTGAATACAAGATTTATATCACTGTTACTGTACCCAATGTCTGTGTGTACAAGATTTATATCACTGCTACTGTACCCAATGTCTGTGTGTACAAGATTTATATCACTGCTACTGTACCCAGTGTCTGTGTGTACAAGATTTATATCACTGTTACTGTACCCAATGTCTGTGTGTACAAGATTTATATCACTGCTACTGTACCCAATCTCTGTGAATACAAGATTTATATCACTGCTACTGTACCCAATCTCTGTGAATACAAGATTTATATCATTGTTACTGTACCCAATGTCTGTGTGTACAAGATTTATATCACTGTTACTGTACCCAATCTCTGTGAATACAAGATTTATATCACTGCTACTGTACCCAATCTCTGTGAATACAAGATTTATATCACTGTTACTGTACCCAATCTCTGTGAATACAAGATTTATATCACTGTTACTGTACCCAATCTCTGTGAATACAAGATTTATATCACTGTTACTGTACCCAATCTCTGTGAATACAAGATTTATATCACTGTTACTGTACCCAATGTCTGTGTGTACAGGATTTATATCACTGCTACTGTACCCAATGTCTGTGTATACAAGATTTATATCACTGTTACTGTACCCAATCTCTGTGAATACAAGATTTATATCACTGTTACTGTACCCAATGTCTGTGTGTACAAGATTTATATCACTGCTACTGTACCCAATGTCTGTGTGTACAAGATTTATATCACTGTTACTGTACCCAATGTCTGTGTGTACAAGATTTATATCACTGCTACTGTACCCAATGTCTGTGTGTACAAGATTTGTATCACTGTTACTGTACCCAATGTCTGTGAATACAAGATTTATATCACTGTTACTGTACCCAATGTCTGTGTGTACAGGATTTATATCACTGCTACTGTACCCAATGTCTGTGTATACAAGATTTATATCATTGTTACTGTACCCAATCTCTGTGTATACAAGATTTATATCACTGTTACTGTACCCAGTGTCTGTGTGTACAAGATTTGTATCACTGCTACTGTACCCAATGTCTGTGTGTACAAGATTTATATCACTGTTACTGTACCCAATGTATGTGTGTACAAGATTTATATCACTGCTACTGTACCCAGTGTCTGTGTGTACAAGATTTATATCACTGCTACTGTACCCAATGTCTGTGTATACAAGATTTATATCACTGTTACTGTACCCAATGTCTGTGTATACAAGATTTATATCACTGTTACTGTACCCAATCTCTGTGAATACAAGATTTATATCATTGTTACTGTACCCAATGTCTGTGTGTACAAGATTTATATCACTGCTACTGTACCCAATGTCTGTGTATACAAGATTTATATCATTGTTACTGTACCCAATGTCTGTGTGTACAAGATTTATATCACTGCTACTGTACCCAATCTCTGTGAATACAAGATTTATATCACTGCTACTGTACCCAATGTCTGTGTATACAAGATTTATATCACTGTTACTGTACCCAATGTCTGTGTATACAAGATTTATATCACTGCTACTGTACCCAATGTCTGTGTATACAAGATTTATATCACTGTTACTGTACCCAATCTCTGTGAATACAGGATTTGTATCACTGTTACTGTACCCAATGTCTGTGTGTACAAGATTTATATCACTGCTACTGTACCCAATCTCTGTGAATACAAGATTTATATCACTGTTACTGTACCCAATCTCTGTGAATACAAGATTTATATCACTGTTACTGTACCCAATCTCTGTGAATACAGGATTTATATCACTGCTACTGTACCCAATGTCTGTGTGTACAAGATTTATATCACTGTTACTGTACCCAATGTCTGTGTGTACAAGATTTATATCACTGTTACTGTACCCAATGTCTGTGTATACAAGATTTATATCACTGCTACTGTACCCAATGTCTGTGTGTACAAGATTTATATCATTGTTACTGTACCCAATGTCTGTGTATACAAGATTTATATCACTGTTACTGTACCCAATGTCTGTGTGTACAAGATTTATATCACTGTTACTGTACCCAATGTCTGTGTATACAAGATTTATATCACTGCTACTGTACCCAATGTCTGTGTGTACAAGATTTATATCACTGTTACTGTACCCAATGTCTGTGTGTACAAGATTTATATCACTGTTACTGTACCCAATGTCTGTGTATACAAGATTTATATCACTGCTACTGTACCCAATGTCTGTGTGTACAAGATTTATATCATTGTTACTGTACCCAATGTCTGTGTATACAAGATTTATATCACTGCTACTGTACCCAATGTCTGTGTGTACAAGATTTATATCATTGTTACTGTACCCAATGTCTGTGTATACAAGATTTATATCACTGTTACTGTACCCAATGTCTGTGTGTACAAGATTTATATCACTGTTACTGTACCCAATGTCTGTGTATACAAGATTTATATCACTGTTACTGTACCCAATGTCTGTGTGTACAAGATTTATATCACTGTTACTGTACCCAATGTCTGTGTATACAAGATTTATATCATTGTTACTGTACCCAATGTCTGTGTGTACAAGATTTATATCACTGTTACTGTACCCAATGTCTGTGTATACAAGATTTATATCATTGTTACTGTACCCAATGTCTGTGTGTACAAGATTTGTATCACTGTTACTGTACCCAATGTCTGTGTATACAAGATTTATATCACTGCTACTGTACCCAATGTCTGTGTATACAAGATTTGTATCACTGCTACTGTACCCAATGTCTGTGTGTACAAGATTTGTATCACTGTTACTGTACCCAATGTCTGTGTATACAAGATTTATATCACTGTTACTGTACCCAATGTCTGTGTATACAAGATTTGTATCACTGCTACTGTACCCAATGTCTGTGTGTACAAGATTTGTATCACTGTTACTGTACCCAATGTCTGTGTATACAAGATTTATATCACTGCTACTGTACCCAATCTCTGTGTATACAAGATTTATATCACTGTTACTGTACCCAATGTCTGTGTATACAAGATTTATATCACTGTTACTGTACCCAATGTCTGTGTATACAAGATTTATATCACTGTTACTGTACCCAATCTCTGTGTGTACAAGATTTATATCACTGCTACTGTACCCAATGTCTGTGTGTACAAGATTTGTATCACTGCTACTGTACCCAATGTCTGTGTGTACAAGATTTGTATCACTGCTACTGTACCCAATGTCTGTGTGTACAAGATTTGTATCACTGCTACTGTACCCAATGTCTGTGTGTACAAGATTTGTATCACTGTTACTGTACCCAATCTCTGTGTATACAAGATTTATATCACTGTTACTGTACCCAATGTCTGTGTATACAAGATTTATATCACTGTTACTGTACCCAATGTCTGTGTGTACAAGATTTATATCACTGCTACTGTACCCAATGTCTGTGTGTACAAGATTTGTATCACTGCTACTGTACCCAATGTCTGTGTGTACAAGATTTATATCACTGCTACTGTACCCAATGTCTGTGTGTACAAGATTTATATCACTGCTACTGTACCCAATGTCTGTGTGTACAAGATTTGTATCACTGCTACTGTACCCAATGTCTGTGTATTCAAGATTTATATTTCGGCCAATATAGCCAATGGCTGTGGATGCTAACTCACAATCTTAACAGGAATTGAACTTTTTAAGTTTATCACACTCCTTACAGTGGTAATAAATTTAGACAAATTGCAAGATTAATTAAAGGACAAGTGATATGCTAAACTATGTATGAAGATTGGATATTTTTATCTCAGTAGATGGAAGCAGGTCACCATTGCTTAGACAGGGATTAAAATCAAGTTTTACATGTGTAAAATATTGTGGTGATCCGGGATTGTGGGGTTGCTATCCGGGGTTTAGCAGTCACCGAAGATAGGGGACCAGCTCGTAAAACATGAGTACAGGAAGTATGCACTTTTTGGTTTGAATTTGACCACACAACAAGTGTTTCTAGAAAATCTATCAAAGAGCGATCTGGGCTGTGTTCCCTACAGTCCAGGCTTATATAAAACGTCTGATAAGATGAAGTACGTGTACAACTATGTGCACAGAGTTCAAGTCCTGTTATAAAGCAGGGGAAGTGGCAGTTTTATTTTACTGGTACCAGAAGTAAACTGGAGTGGATTTGTGTCCTATTTACGATTGGTATCCATATTGTCACTTTGAAAATATTATGTACCAGAGCTGATAGTAATTGGAAATATATTTAACTGATTTGATTAGCGAAATTTCCACATATTAAATTACTGTGATTTGCGGTAATTCACACATTAAATTACCGTGATTTGGTAGTTTTAAATAGTGGAAAAACTCTGTTCATCAACTCTGTCAGTAGCATATATTTATCATATGTGTGACATTTAATACTGAAGTTGAAAATACAGTAAGTTATTATTAAAATTCATACTTACTGTTTATTTATATCCATACTTTGGTGTGAATTTTTTGGAAAATAATTGGAAAAGTATTTACAGTGAGTAATATTGGAATATTTACTGTTATCATTGTAATTTATATTCATGCTGATATAGTGTGAACTATTTCTAATTGAATTTATTCTGAATTACTGTTGTTGGCGGTTCAGGTTCTTTGAAAAAAAAAAAAGAATAAGTGTGGATTTTGACATTTCTCACTGTCACACATATAGCTACAGTGTGAATTCATTTTTTATTCATACTGTGTGTGTGAATTCTAATTATAATTCTAATAGCACTTTTATAACGCTTAATCTCTGTCAAAAGAAAAAACTCTAAGGCGCATCACACAAAAACATTGTTCAATATTCATAAACCAGAGACATTGCAGGGGTCAGCACCGCGGAGAAAGCAGGAGGAGATTGGAAATTTAGGGTGGATATGCTTTTCCAAAGAGGTATGACCTTCAACTTTGACCTGAATAAATTTAATTCCCATTTTGACAACTTTCTTTGTTGTACAAAAATTAAGCAAATTTTAAAAAAAATCACTTTTTGGTTGATTATGGTTGTATTGGTTTGTAACCATTCGGGCCATTATTGATATTTGGTTACATTTTTTAACCGATTTTGAAATTTGGAAATTTATTGTTGCTCAAATTGCGAATTTTTGAAATTGATTTGCATGAAAATTGAAATCAGCTGATTCGTGCATCATATTTTGACAAAAAAAATTCTGATTAAAGTCAAGTTGCATGTGGACAGTTGACAAGTTTACAGGTCCCAGTTTGCAGGAAGGGATAAGCAGTCAACTGATCAATGACTAGTTAAGTATACAAGTTGTTTTATTTACAATTCTGTTTACTTAAATCTTGACTATAAAATTTTTAGGCATTATGGTTATAGTCTAATGTAATTATTATTACTTAATTATTGACTTTGAACAATATTACAACTTTGTAATTTTATTTCGAAAATAAAGTTTTGAAAAGTAACTGACTTATTTTATCGAGTTGCATTTGTGTAATAAGAAAATTTATTGTCAGTAAAACAAAATTCAACTTGTTATGTTGCATTGTATGTAATACATATATTAGATGAAATAAAGTTGAAAAAAATAAACAAATTTTTATCTGTGTTCAAATTGGTTGAAGAAAGATAACAGATAAAAAAAAACAAGATGGCAGAAGCAAAGCTGTTCCACATTGAAACTGTTACAGTTGAAATGCTGAAGACGATCCATGGAATTGGAGATGTCAGAGCAGAAGCCATTATATCTGTCCGATCAAGATGCGGGGGTGTTATGACTGCTGAACAGTTTGCAGAAGTCGAGATTCCTGATAGTGTCAAGCAGGAGATTGTTTCCACAGGGATCATCCAGTTCAGTGATGGTGATGTCAGCTCGGGACAAGATGTCGTGCCATGTGATGGTCAAGTCCAGATGTCAAAGTTGTCACCAAAGTTGAAAGTTGATCCACAACAGGAAGTTGCGTTGCCACTGACTGTTGAAACTCGTTTGGATCAGATGTCACAGAGACTGGACAACACAGTGAAGTCTTTGGATGAAATGAAAAAGGGAACTGAATCCATTGATCACAAAATGTCTGATTTCATGAATAAGATACGTGGTGGGTTTCAGACCAAGTGTGAAGAAGCCATAAAGCCGGTCGCTGAAAAATGTGATGTGGTGGAATTAGAGCAGAAAGTTGATAAAAATCAAGATAATGTCCAGAGTAAAATCAGCGATATAAGGCAAGAAGTGGTACAACAGCTACATGACAGTTCAAAAAGTTCTGAAGAAAGTGCCAAAGTCAGAGAGTTAAATCCCGCCAGGAATACTGATGTTAAGCCCAAGGTACAGTTTGCTGACCAACAATCTATGGAGAACAAAATAGACCGACTAGAAAAGACATTAAGTGACTTAGTTCGTGGACTGAATCGTTCTACAACCAGAACTCAGCAACCCAGTGTTAGTCAAATGGCTTGTTATGAGTGTGGGGAGAGAGGACATTTTTCACGTGATTGCCCAAGGGGGAGGTATTCACAAGTCCTAGATCTAATGGTGCCAGGTATTGGAATCATGATGGACCATATAACCGAAGTGATTATAACCCATATGATGATCCAGAAGGACGTGGCAGAAAACCACCAAGATATGGTTATAGTCCAAATAGATCCTCAAACAGTCCAGGCAGAAATAACTACACTGGTAGAAGTGACCAATACTCCCAATTAGAGGTCAAGGTCCAATGAACAGCCAAGAAACTATCGGTCAAGTTCACCTGGACAATCTCCCAGTCGCAGTTTTAGAGATGTCAAAAATACACCACCTCGTGGTTACTCCAAGAAATCCAAGATGACCCCTTTAAACTGATAAGGGGGGTGAGTGCCAACGCTGTTTCTCATAAACACCAGAAAGATGGTTCAACTCACCATTGTCACATTTGTAAGGGTAATAAGCAGAATTTAAGCACAATTATTCCATGCTCAATCAATGGATATCCAACCAAAGCATTGCTGGATACAGGTGCAGAGGTTAGCTTATTGAGTTTTGATGTGTATGGGAAATTGCAAGAAAAGCCACCTTTGTCAGAAAAATACAGGTAGACTGGTGTTGCCAAGAACATGAATGCATGGATGTTAAAGGGAGTTAAAGGTCATAGGAAGCATTTTTCACAAAAATTGTAAATTTAACTTAATTCAATAGACAAACACCCTATAAGAATGAAAATGTGGTTTATTTTAAGAAATATATGGTACAAGAGTCATAAATAGCATTAGAAAAAATATATATAACGAAGTGGAGTAAAAAGCCAACATATTGTTTTCCTCGTAGTAGATGATTGATGACGTCACAGGTTCATAGCGAAGTTCTGTTTAGTTAGACATATAATGTACATATGTACAAACTAAAGGAAGAGAACATGTTTCTTCGAAGTTTTGCCGGGGCGGGGGGGGAAGCTCACTAGCCTTTATTTTTTCCATGTGCTGTTATTTTTCTCAAGTTTTACCTCATTTTTAACCACTAACAGTTCTAACAAACACATGAGAAATACTATAAGTATACTTGTCTTAGAATGCAGAAAGCGTGAACATCGGTATGATATATTACCTTTTCCCATTTTTTTTCAAGGTTTTTAAACTGTGATGGGTAGTAGCCTTTCACAAGTTAGATATTTACATAAAACTAAAAATCTGTTGATAAATTCAAAAGCTGTCATTAAAATGTACTGGATAATGTTTTTTTGCCTTTAATCACCGGTACTTCTATCAAGATAAGGTATGATGTAAAGTGAAATCAAAATATGAAATTTGTTTTCATTTGCATAAATCATTTATAAAAAAATCATGCTGTTGTAGTCAAATTCATTGAATTTTTTCGGAAAAAATCCTTAAAGTTCTAACTTTTATATTATCAGTTCATGAAATAATTCAGTATATAATGGGTTTTCCTTAATATAGTAGTTTAGTGCTTTAGGGTTAGGGGTTGGTTTAACCCTTGGTGTAGACAGATGTACATATGATGAATATCAAAGAATAAAGTCTTAATTAGCACATCAAATATCTTTCAAACATCAAAAATTGCCCAAACCTTAAACTCAAAGTTATTTTGCAGCTGTGAGGGAGCTTAAGGGAATCTTTTCCTGTAGGTTTTGTTCACAGTTTGTTACATCCACAACTTGAAAGATGCTTAGAATTGCACAGTGTTTGAAATACTGTTGAAATATTGCCAAACTTGAAGTGAATATAATTCTGTTATTACTGAGAGTTTAAGGTCACCTTATTGTATGGCACATACCTGTTGCCAGTTACATATACATGCAAAATTTGAATAAAATTTCTGAAGTTATTTTCAGTATACTCCATGGAGAAAGAAAAAAACGTTAACTGGACGTAACTTTTTTATACGTGAGCGTTTAAGGTCACCTTAAAATAGGGCACACCTTCAAAACTAGTTACAATCACACCCAAAATTTGAATTGAATCCGTCAACCCATTTTTCAGATATGGTCCGGAAAAGAAAAACCTTAAACTCAAGATAAGTATGTTACTAGTGGGAGTTTTAAGGTCACCAAACTATACAGCACACCCTGAGAACTAGTTACATCCACATGCCAAATTTGAACTTAATCTAGCAAGCCATTTTTGAGATACTGTCCGGAATAGAAAGTGTGACAACAGATGACACCAACGACGACGACAGACGACGACAATGCTGACGCCACAAAATGAGATCACGATGCAATCCCTATATGCCACGCAGCATAAATGCTGGTGACACAACAATCTTCACTTGAAATATTTTAATATACTATGTTTTGTTGTATTTTATTGAGCTAAAAGCCAGCAGAAGAGTTGTGGAATGAACTTTACTTTAATGTCTATTTGTGGTGAGAATGGTACATATATTTAGTGGCTCAACCAATAACAGGCTAAACTAAAACATGAAGCTTATAATCCTGAGATACAGGCATCTGGACTGACCTTAATTCTGATGAGAGTGTACAGCACCCAGCCGGCTAGTGGAAGAACATAGAGCACAATAGTGTGCTGATTGCATAGTGACAGACCACAGACAAACGCTCCACAGTAACTCAACTGTAAAACATGTAGCAATAAACAGTCATTATAAATACACAGTAACTCAACTGTAAAACATGTAGCAATAAACAGTCATTATAAATACACAGTAACTCAACTGTAAAACATGTACCAATAAACAGTCATTATAAATACACAGTAACTCAACTGTAAAACATGTACCAATAAACAGTCATTATAAATACACAGTAACTCAACTGTAAAACATGTACCAATAAACAGTCATTATAAATACACAGTAACTCAACTGTAAAACATGTAGCAATAAACAGTCATTATAAATACACAGTAACTCAACTGTAAAACATGTACCAATAAACAGTCATTATAAATACACAGTAACTCAACTGTAAAACATGTACCAATAAACAGTCATTATAAATACACAGTAACTCAACTGTAAAACATGTACCAATAAACAGTCATTATAAATACACAGTAACTCAACTGTAAAACATGTACCAATAAACAGTCATTATAAATACACAGTAACTCAACTGTAAAACATGTACCAATAAACAGTCATTATAAATACACAGTAACTCAACTGTAAAACATGTACCAATAAACAGTCATTATAAATACACAGTAACTCAACTGTAAAACATGTACCAATAAACAGTCATTATAAATACACAGTAACTCAACTGTAAAACATGTACCAATAAACAGTCATTATAAATACACAGTAACTCAACTGTAAAACACATACCAATACACAGTCATTATATATACACAGTAACATTGTGAACACGTAAAATACCTAGTCAATGCATAGTCATTATAAACACACAGTAACTGCTGTAAACACATACAAGAATTCAGAGGAATTGTACTGTGTCACGAGCATTAGTTCTAGTCTGAAACAGATATTATTTGAAAGCACACACACATTTTGCTGGACTGACAGTTGACTGGCAGTATTGTTGCAGATCCAGACCATCTTTGAGAAACACCTAACCATGGTTACTTCACACTTTGTTGATAAATATAAGCCAGTTGTGATGTGAAGTTCTCGACTTATACACACACACAGAAAGACAAAGATATGTAGAATCATATGAAGCTTTCACTTGCCGAGCATTTTCTAGACGTCAGCACTGAGCAGGAATTTCTATTATGTATCATTTTGGTGACTTACTTTTAGATGCTTGTCAAATTACCCTAGTAAGATAATGCATTGTGCAAGATAGTTCATCTCTATCCTGTCTGCCTCCTCCTTTTATGGAGGAAAGAAGGGCCTGCTATTGTCCACTATTTTGTTGGACAGAAAAAAAGTGAGTTCATTCTTTAATTATTTGGAGTGTAAAGTCACCTTACCCTACAGGGCTTCTTCAGGACTTTTCATACCCATAATATAAAAATAGCATCAGAGATGTTATAGCAGACATATAACAGTAGTGAAACAGTACAAAGACTGGGATACTTTCAGTGCATGTAAAGTCTAAATAATGTTTAAGTAGAGAAAATAATATCTAAGACAAAGAAAATGTATGTAAAGATAAAGTACTAAAACAAGACAATTCAATAGCAAGCTGAGAGCATTAATCAGCAAACTAAAAAAAATATGAAGCTAAAAAATTTATTAATTGGAGAATAGCTGTCACTGGAAATAGCACAATTATGTAAAAGTGCGTGTAACAATCAGTTGCAGCAATCCATATATCTTTGTCATAAGAGAAAGATATATCAAATATGGCAGGTGAACACACTTTGGCAGAGAAAAAAGGTCACACCATGATGCACACCTACACTCCCTAACCAATGTCCCTACCAAGTGTCAACCTTCTACACCTTATGGAATCCAAGAAATAGCCCTGACAAGATTTTAAAATTCATGGTCACTGACAAGGTCAAAGGTCAAATCAAGGTCACACCATGATGTTCCACACCTACAACCCCTAACCAATATCCCTACCCAATGGGTGAAAGCAATTTTACGACTCTAGAGTCAGTTAGAAAAATCGGGGGTCGGGAGACAAAAATTTAAAAAAAGTATGCGAAAAAGTTCATCTCCCCGACTGGACGTAGTCCATCCCAGCTTGTCTTGATCAAGATCCCGACCTGACTTGGGGTCGGGGTGGTTTTCTCCAAGACAAAACGGGAAACTACCAAGACAGGCCGGAAACCGTTAACAGACAAGCCAAAATGATAAACTGACAGGACTGTAGCAGTTTCCTGACCAACCCTGACTGGACTGATTAATTTATGGAGTCGGGATCACGAGTTAGGATCAAACCAACACTAAACTAACCCCTTCTGGCTGCTATAACTCATCATTTCTCACTGCAAAGATGCCAGCTACACATAAGAGAGACTTTCTACAGAAGCGTAAGTTCTTTTTGTTTTTATTGAGTATAATATTTTGATTTTCATTATGATTCGCAGACACAAAAGGCAGAATCTGAACCCAGGACCAGCACCTGTCCTACAGCCAGCACCTTGACCACAGCCCCAACTACCACCCAAGAGAAGCCACAAAACCCCTGGGTCATGCCCTGGATCCTTCAAAGATAAGAAAGAGGATGCTATAGTACCCTCCTGGCCGACTTAATAAAGACTGATATCCCAGGTTACCAGAATTTTGTCAGGTTACCACCTGTATTTTTTACCTCATTGAGTAATGTATACACCACCGCCTCAAGAAGTCAGTCACCAATTTTAGGAAGCCCTTACAAGTTAGATTGAAACTGGCAATAAAGATGAGACACCTGGCAGCAGGAGAAACCTACACATCCTTGCAGTAACACTGGCTGGTTGGCCGAACCACCATCTGTAAAATCATCCCAAAGTTCTGCTGGGCCATCCTTGATGAATTCAAGAAAGAGTATTTGACATACTCTACCAATCATGAAGACTGGAAAAAGGTGGAGAATTTCGGAAGCTCTTGGGGCACTAGATGGGAAACATAATGCCACCAAGAAGTCAAAGAAATCTAGGAGTGAATATTACAATTACAAGGGCTTCTTTTCCCTGGTAAAGCTAGCTCTGGTTGACACAGAATAGAGACTCCTCTGGGCAGATGTTACAAGTCCAGTGGATCTTCATCAGATGCACAAATATTTAACTGCAGGAAGAAGATCAAGGATGGCACTTTGGGCCTTCTGCCTCCTGAATCTCCGGGGGAGGGAGGGCCAGATTTGCACTCTTTCTTGCTGGGTGATGACGCCTTCGTCTTGTGCCATGGCTAGCGAATCCCTACAGCAGAAGACAGCTCACAAGGGAAGAGAAAACAGCACACTACAGGATCTCCAGAGGCAGGATGGTGGTGGGGAATGTGTTTGGAATTCTGGCAAGCAGACTCAGGGTCTTACTGGACACAATGGAGCAAAGGCCAAAGGTTGTCAGAGACATTGTCTCGGCATGTATTGTGCTGTGCAACATGCTGAGGACACACCACGTTGGAACAGACAGGGCATCCACCCCAGCAGATGACATAGCATCCCCACAAAATGAACAGGTGGTGTATGTGCACGATGACAACTACAGAATCCCTTCAAGGGAAGCCATCAGCATCAACATCACCACCAAAATCAGCAAGACCTACTGAGACATTACTTCAATTGTCTTGATGCAGTGGCTGGGCAGGAGGACAGGATCTGAGATGTGACAAGGAAATACCCTGGAGACAAAAGAACCTAGAATCTATCAGTCCCTTTCAGGACTACTCAATTATTCCAAGAATTTTTATTTAAGCTGGTGCTGCACCAATTTCCGACAAATTTGCCAAAAAATCCAATACATTTCCAACAAATTTCAAACCAGTCCCATAATACTGTTGAACAAGTATTCTGACGCATGCAATTATCTCCCACCGTATAAATTAGACGTACTAAAGATAGTAGAATATAGATTTTCTTGTGAGATGGAGGAACATGTAGAAGTGACAATAAGCAAGAGGCACTTTAATGTTTGATTGCAATACTTTCAAAGATAAAAGGCATTTAGTCATTTTAGTAGCCATTACTCTGAAATGCAAAGAGCTACAGTTCCGCAACTTTTCTATGTAGTAGATCATCCAAAAGTAGGTGAAAGACTTATTTAGAAGAAATTGCCTATCTGTAACACTTTTACAATTAAAAGACATTTACTCGTTTTAGCGGGTATGACTCAGCTATGCAAAGAGCTATGGATGTGCAACTTCACTATGTGGTAGATCACCCAAAAGGTGAATGAGCTACTTAAGTACCCGTGAAAATAACCACTTCTACAGTATTCAGAAGAAATTGCCTATCTGTAACACTTTTAGAGATAAAAGACTTATTTGGAAGAAATTGCCTATCTAAAATACTTTTAGAGATAAAAGCTATTTACTCATTTAAGGAGCTATTACTCAGCTATGGAAATAGCTACAGTTGTGCAACTTCAATTTGTGGTAAATCACCCAAAAGTAGGGTGAATGACTTATTTAGAAGAAATTGTCCATGTGCAACACTTTTAGAGATAAAAGGTACATCACCCAAAAGTAGGTAAATGACTTATTTAGAGGAAACTGTTTATTTGCAATACTTTTACAGATAAAAGACATTTACTTATTTTAGTAGCTATGACTCAGCCATGTAAAGAGCTATAGATCTGCAACTTTAGTATGTGGCAGATTATGTAAAAGTAGGTGAATGACTTATTTATCACCAAAATTACTCTATCTCGCACCGTTGGCAAGATAATAAGTTTTTGCATTTTTACGCACAAATTCAATATGGCCGCCAAAAGTGGCGGGAAAACAATTTATGGGAAAAGTAGCCAGTAGACTCTACGGATACCCTGTGGGTCAAAAATTTTGTCAAAATTGCTCTATCTCGCTCCGTTTCCGAGATAAACACGTTTTTAGGTTTTACGCAGAAATTCAAGATGGCCACCAAAAGTGGCAGGAAAACAATTTTTGGGAAAAGTTGTAAGTAGAGTGTCCAAATACCCTGCTGGTCAAAAATTTCATCAAAATCGCTCTATCTCGCTCCGTTTCAGAGATAAACACGTTTTTGTATTTAATGCAAAAATTCAAGATGGCTGCCAAAAGTGGCAGGAAAACGATTTCTGGGAAAAGTCACCTGTACACTCTGCAGATACCCTGCGGGTCAAAAATTTCTTTGAAATCACTCTATCTCGCTCCGTTTCCGAGATAAACGCGCTTTTGCGTTTTACGCAGAAATTCAAGATGGCCACCAAAAGTGGCTGAAAACGATTTTTGGGAAAAGTCGCCAGTAGAGTCTCCAAATACCCTGCTGGTCAAAGATTTTGTCAAAGTCGCTCTATCTCACTCCGTTTAAGAGATGAACAAGTTTTTGCATTTAACGCAGAAACTCAAGATGGCCGCCAAAAGTACTATGTGATAGAATATCAAAAACTAGATGAATAACATATTTGATTTATTTATTTGGGGTTTTACGTCGCTTTCAACACTATACATACCACGACGGGTAGTTGGAAGGGCAGAGGAAACCAGTACATAGAGTTCGCTAGGGTTGTGTACCGTAAACTGCCGACCAACGGCAAGCAACTACCAGCTTTCCCACTTAAGGCCGTCACGGGGATCGAACCCCGGCCTCAGAGGTGGGAGGCGAGAGTGTTACCACTCTGCCACCATGGCCCTGAATAACATATTTGAAAAGAATTCCCTAACTTTAATACTTTTGAAGATATTTGACATTTACTTGTGTCATTATTTTGCTACAAATAAGAAAATAGCTATTACTCACTTATGGCATGCAACAGAACCCCAAACTATATGCCATCTTATAGTTAAGGACAAAGTAGCTGAATATTACAAATTTAATAAGTATTAACTTGAAAATTTTAATTACTTAAATGTAGCTTTTAATATTAAGCTACAAAGCTTACCATGTGGGACTGAATGCTTTACTGGTTGCCGCGAGGAACTACGACCAACGTCTAAGAAAAAAAGACATTTATTCTTGGCCGTAGCCTCAGGTTGTCGTCACGTGATCTGCCCCTTTGTAAGCACTTTTCTCGTTGAGATTTAAACCCATACCCCTCAGCTGTAATACAGCGGGGAGGCAGGGTGGGACTCTCCTCAGTCTCACATGGTAAGCTCGTAGCTTATAAAAGCTACATTTAAGTAATTAAAATGTTCAATTTTATTGCGCTACAATAGCTTACCATGTGGGACTGAATGCTGAATCCAACCGTCCGGAGGAGGGATTACCGCTGAGACTGGCAGATAAGTCTTTTTTTTTTAGAATTTTGATAATAATAGTAGAATGAAAGATCGAAAGTACCAGTCTGAGTCCCGTCTACAGGGCCCCAATCCCGAAGACCGGGCCTGTAGAAGCCAAAAACCTGAATGAATGACAGTGTTAAAAAGCTGTCAGGGTGTTTGACGAGAAGAAGATGTGTACCCTAGATACACAGACGGGGTCAGTCCCAAGGACGATCATGGAAGAACCTGAGCTTAAGGCTCGGGAAATGAGTAAAATGACAACCTTCAGGTCCTTAATAATGTACAATTATAATGATTTAAAGATTAGATAGACCTTACCATATACACCCTGATGAGGTAGACTTATACCTAGACCCTGGGCTTAGACTCCTGAAGACTTGGTTGTAGCGGATGTGCCCCCCCCCCCCCCTTCTTTTCTTTCCGAGGATGACTGGACTGAGGAGAAGGGTCTGGGACCTGTTGAGCCACTACTACTGGTCCCAGATACAGATTGTTGTCATTGTCCGACCAAGTAAGATCTTTTAGATAAAAATTGGTAAAAGTGTTGTGAGCTTTAAAGTGACAAGCTTGCATGATCTGGTTCACCGATACCCCACCGTAAAACGCGTTAGAGGCTGTGAAGGCCTGAATGTCATGTGCCTTGACTTGGACTAAATCCAAGGTTTGCTGGTCTGCTTGTTTATAACAAAGTAGGATGGTTTGTTTCAACCAAGAAGAGAGAGCAGCGGGTCTGATGTCTGAGGTATGTCCTTTCTTGAAGGAGATGAAAAGGAGGAACCGGGAACCTCTTTGGTCCTTTTGGTCTTTGGTTCGGTCCAGATAGTACCTCAGGGCCCGCACAGGACACAGGGTCCTGTCTTCTTTGAATTGTCTATCCACAATGGTAGTCAAAGCAGGAATAGTCACCGGAGACACACTTTGAGAACCTTCTCTTGCTAGTTGGTTTTTGGCTATGAAGTCAGAAGAAGGGAACAAGGAGAAGTTTTCCCATTGGCCTAGATTAGATACTTTGTTTGCGACCCAGGCATGGATTTCGCTGCCGTGCTTGCCGGAGGCCAAAGCTAGCAAGAAAGCAGTTTTGAGAGTGAGATTTTGAGGTCTGTGTCTTTCATAGGCTCAAAGGGTGCTTTTGTGAGCTCATTGAGAACAACCGAAAGGTTCCACTTGGGAAGATTTCTGGAACTTTTGGGGCGATCCCTGTGGAAAATGGAGAGCAACCTATGAGGGTCCTCATTATGAGCAATATGTTGGCCCAATGGGCCCAAGGTGTCAACAATGGCAGTCCTGTAACCATCAATGGTGGAGGGGCGCCTGTTTAGGTCTTGGTACAGATACATGAAGAAATCTGAGATTTGTTTCACAGATGGAGTGGAGAAATCCACCGAATTTTCTCTGCACCATTTTTCAAATAGAGCCCACTTTGATTTGTAGATGGTCCTTGTTGATGACCACTGAGGTGCAGCAATTCTCTCTGCCACTTCCACAGAGAAGCCTTGTTCTTGGAGCTGTCCACTCCTAGACACCAGGCGTGGAGGTTGAGGTGCTGCAGGTTCCTGTGGAACACGCAGTTGTGGGACTGCTTGAGGAGTGTTGTCGACACCGGGAGTTGTAGTGGGATCTCTGTTGAGAGCTGCACTAGGTCCCAAAACCAGGGCATCCCTGGCCAGCCTGGGGCTATTAGTATGATCAGACAATTGCATTGTCTGATTTTTTGGATCACCCTGTGAAGGAGAGCTGTTGGAGGGTAAGCATAGGCAGTGAGACCCGTCCAATCTATGTTTAGAGCATCTATGTCCCAGGCCTTCGGGTCTGGGATAGGAGAAACGTACAGTGGAAGCTTGTGGTTCAAATGAGTGGCAAATAGGTCCATGTGGGGAGTGAACCACTTTTGGGAGATCTGTTTGAACACCTGTGGATGTAGTGACCATTCGGTCGATTGTACCTGATTCGACCTGGAAAGTAGGTCGCCCATCACATTCAGGCACCCTGGAATGTGTCTGGCTTTCAATGTGATGTGAGAATGATGGCACCAGGTCATGATTCTCCAAAGGAGTGCACACATCTCCGCTGAGTGTGTTCCCCCTTGTTTGTTTATGTAAGCAACCACATTTGAGTTGTCCGTTGCAACTAGCACTGTTTGGTCCTGGCACTGGTCTTTGAAGTGTCTCAGGGCCAGAAAGACAGCTTTCAATTCTAGGACGTTTATGTGAAGGCCTTTTTCCTGGGGAGACCACAGACCTTGGGTAGAACTTTGTTCTAAGTGAGCGCCCCAACCTTCATTTGAGGTGTCTGTAAAGAGTTGGATACTGTGGTCTTTGGGATGAAGGTCTGAGCCTTTCATCACGTTTGCAGGGTTCTGCCACCAGTCTAGGTGTGCAGAGATGGCTTCTGTCCAAGGAAGGAGGCTGTCCAGTGGTTGAGGAAATTTCCAGTGCTCCTTGAGGTGAAACTGAAAGGGCCTCATGTGAAGTTGTCCCTCCGGGACCATTTTCTCTGTTGAGGCTAGCAACCCAATTAGAGACATCAAACATCTTGCAGTCAAAACATGTTTTGACTTGAGTTGTAGGATAAAATCCTGAAGTTTGAGCCATCTCTCTTGAGTGGGTTTTACAAGGGCTGAATCTAGGTGGTACTCGTAACCCACGAACGAAAACACCTGAGTGAGATTCAGTTCTGATTTTTGTTGATTGATGATCCATCCCAAGGACTGGGTTAGATCTACTACTGCCTGAGTGTTCACTAGGGCTTCCTCCCGGGATTGAGACCTGATCAGCCAGTCATCCAGGTATTGGTGGAGTCTGAGCCCTTTGGAGAGGGCCATGGGCTTCACCTCCTTTACGATCATGGTAAAGACCTGGGGGGCTGTAGTCCGAAAGGTAGGGAGGTGAACTGGAACACCTGAGACCTGTGGCAAAATCTTAGGTATTTCCCTGAGTGAGGATGGATGGGGATGTGAAGGTAAGCATCCGATAGATCTATCGACGATACCCATTCCCCTGCAATCAGGGAGGTCCTGATGGACTCTGGAGTTTCCATCTTGAACTTCTCTACGTGTAGAAAAGTGTTGAGCCTGCTTAGGTCTATTACTGGCCTCCACCTTTGGTGAGGCTTGGGTACTAGAAACAGGCGACTGTAAAACCCGAGAGATTTTACATTTTCTACCCTTTTGATAGCGTTCTTTGACAGCAGAGACTGGATGCAATTGGCTAAGGCTTGGTCTTTTGGAAGGGCCTTGTATTCTGATATTATCAGAGGAAATCTGACCAAGTTTGGTTTTGAGAGGAATGGCAGAACGTAGCCATTGGTGATAATGTTTAACACGTTGGATGAACAATTGTTTGCTTGCCAGTCTCTGCTGAAAGAACGGAGGCGACCTCCTACTGGTGGACTGTTTGAGGCTTTGAAGGAGTCATTGGGAAGGGGGTTTTCCACGCCCTCTTCCCCTATTGTGGGGTCGAAAACAACCCCTGGAGCCTCTGAAGTTTTGTTTTCCCCTGTTGGAAGAAAACGATTGGTTACTGCTTTGTGAGGTGTAGGAGCCTCTTTTCTTGTGGGGACCACGAAAGGGCTTATTCTGGTAGGGTCTGAATCCCTGAGAATCTTTTGAGGTGCCTTTTTTAAGAAGGAAGTCCTCGCCTTCCTTTAGCAACTGTGATTTAAACAAGGAAGGCGGCCAGAAGGACGCATTCCTGAGTTCTTGGCGCCTGGTTTCTCCTAAGTGGGGTTGTAACAGAGTCATTTCGGCTTCGCGCCTAAGCAAGCCAAGAATGCCCATTGAGTACAATTCTCTCTGGAGAATATGGGCCAGGGATTTACTAAGGCAAGTTAAGGCCCTGTGTTGGATTAGGACGGTCTTATTCCACAAATCCAAATATTTACAGGCTTCCTCATGTCCACGTTTCGCTGCTTTTTCAGGGTCGGCACCTTTCCTGATCTGAGACTTGACCTTTTTGGAGGTCGCTTTCAAGCTATGCTGACACCTCTCCAGAGTGGCATTACAGGAGGAAGAAGTTTTGGCAAAAGTAGTAGCGAAATTGAGAGTGGAAATATTCTGTTTTGCCTGATGTTCCAATTCTTTAAGAATTGGCATAGGGACCTTGCCCATAGGAGCCCCAGATGGTTTAGGAGAAATACAAATCTTGGCAAAGTCTGTGTTCAGCTCTTGTATTTTGTCCTCAAAACAAGGCTGGCCTACCTTGTACCACTTGGCAGTGGAGGGAGGTGGTTTGATGTACTTACCCTCACGTAAATTTGCTGCCTGGAAGTCCTGATCAAACTTATTAAAGGCATCCTTGATAACTGAATTGAGAGGCAACATGGAGGAAGGACCTCTTGGCCTAAGTTCTTGCCTGCCTTTCTCATCATCAAGGCCCATGACCGCTGTTGAAGATCTAGGTAAGGATTCCCTAGGATCTGGAAGTTTTAGGATGCGTCGGAATGTCTCCACCTCCTCGGCATATTGGGATGGGATGTCAGACAAGGCTACTTCCCTGTAATAAGGAGGGTCAGGGTCATGTTGGGGGTGGTCCTGATCAGAGTAAGACTTCCCAGAGGGCTTAGGGGACCTATGCCTATGTTCAGGGGACTGATCCTCCTCTGAAGATGAGGGTAAAAATCTGGCCCTCGACTTGTGTTTTGATTTATCAGAGTGCTTTTTGGGCCTACTAGGGGCTGGCTGAGGGTCAACAGAATAATCCGAGTAGTGATCTGAGGCAGAGCTCGGATCCACAACATGATACCTAAAAGAGTGTGTAGATTTTTTAGGTTTGGTCGAGGCAACCTTTGAGGGCTCCTCGCCAGAACTACGGACCCGAGTCATCTTCGAGGCGACTGGAATACGAGTCGAGGCGAGGCGGAAGCTCTGGGCCATACTCGACCTCCATAGACTCGAGAGCACTACTGGACTGTGAGGGTTTGGCTAGATCTTTGGAGGGAGCATTCGTTTTTGAAGCAGAAGAAGAGGTCTGATCCACCTCTCCTTGCTTTTGTAAAGATTTCTGAAAATTTTCACAAAGACTATTGAACGCCTCCAACATACTGGCCTGAAAAGCCCCCATTTTCTGATCCATTTGTATGTCAAAGCGAGAAGACAAAGATTTCTCGAGATTAGCTTGTACTTTTTGTTGTAAAGCCGTACCTGCTGTAGGCGGGATAGTACGAGCTGGAGTTCGTAGTGATAACGCCTCGAATGAAAGAGGTTGAGGACGAGGTGGGGATGTGAAGAGACGATTCGCAGCAACTTCTAACTCTGCTTGCGAGCCTCCATAAGATTCCGAAGAATTGTCACCCAATAGTTCAGAATGTATGTCTTCTGCTTTATTTTTATCAGATTTCTTAGAGTAGCGTTTCCTGTGGGTGATTTTTGCTAGTTGTTCTTCAGTGAAAGACGAGCAAATGGTACAGGGAGACAATAGAGTGACACACGGATCGTCGCCTTTACCTGCCTCTCTGCAGGTAGGGCAGTAGTTGTGATGATCAAATGGGTGGCAGAAATGGTTACATTTTGCTGCACGAGGTTTGTCTTTGTTAGACTGGTGAGAAGACATGTTTTAATGCAATAAAAAGAACGCGAGTAAATCCTCGACTAAAATACTCGCAGAAGAAAGCCAGTCGAGGCGAGCTCACAAAACTCAAAATAAGGACAAATTACAAAAGCGGAAGTGCTGAAAATTGGCCAGAATGTGCTTTATACAATAATAAATGAAATACATAAAAAGGGACGTGTAACGATAAAATAGCATCAGAGATGCCCGTACCCCACAGCCTTGGGAAATATTTTCAACACCATGAGATAAAGAAGTACTGTACCAGTACAAACTTCAGGATACTTTCAGAGCACTGTCAGTTATATAAAGGTCCAAACAATGTTTAAATGGAGAAATAATGTTTAAAAGAAAGATAATGCGTATAAAGATGAAGTATTAAAACAAGATAATTCAATGACAAGATGACAGCATTAATCAGTAAACTAAAATTCAACACTCTTTATATACATCTGCATTTCCGAATTATGGTTTAGATGGTTTGAATATTACCATGCATACAGAAGTGGTAATACATTTAATGAATGCTTATGTGTGGTGTTGGAGTAAAATCTGCGGCTCACTTGATGAAATTCTATCTCTTACAATGGGAAGTTATGAAAGTAAAATTCTTAATAAATTCTAATATGACTTTTGCTTGATCTGCATCAAAAGACAGACCCAAAGGTGCAACAAGATTTTAAATGTCAAGGTCACTACGGCAAGGTAAAAGGTCAAATTAAGGTCACACCATGATAATACACACCTATAGCCAATAACCAATGTCCCTACCAAGTATCAACTTCCTACACCTTACGGTTTCCGAGATACAGCCCTGACGATTTTATAGGTCAAGGTCACTATGGCAAGGTCAAAGGTCAAATCAAGGTCACACCATGATGCTGCACACCTACACTCCCTAGCCAATGTCTCTACCAAATATCAACTTCCTGCACCTAACAGTTTCCGAGATAAAGCCCGGACAACATTTTATAGGTCAAGGTCACTACGGCAAGGTCAAATCAAGGTCAGACCATGATGTTGCACACCTACACCCCATAACCAATATCCCTACCAAGTATCCACTTCCTACACCTTACAGTTTCCGAGATATAGCCCGGACAAGATTTTCAAACTCAAGGTCACTACGGCAAGGTCAAAGGTCAAATCAAGGTCAGACCATGACGTTGCACAGCTACACCCCCTAACCAATGTCCCTACCAAGTATCAACTTCCTACACCTTACGGTTTCTGAAATACAGCCCGGACAAACTATTTCCCGCCGCCCGCCCAGCCGCCCGCCCGACCATCCGGACACCATGGGTGAAAACAATACCCCAACAGCCATTAAGGGCTGTGGGGTAAAAACTGCACTGAGATATAGCTAGAAAACGGCAGTAAATACTTCCCAAAGACTGTAAAATGGCAGCGACCAACAAGAAAAGTGCTTACAAAGGGGCAGATCACGTGACGACAACCTGAGGCTACGGCCAAGAATAACTGTCTTTTTTTCTTAGACGTCTGTTGTAGTTCCTCGCGGCAACCAGTAAAGCATTCAGTCCCACATGGTAAGCTATTGTAGCGCAATAAAATTATTATTTAGTATTTTATAAGTTAATACCCTATCCAATGGACAATTGCTTTACCGGTCGGCGCGACCGGTCCTGCCAAACGCCAGAAAAAGACGTCCTGTATATAATACCGGCAGGACCGGTCAGAAGAGTGTATTTGCCAGGTGGCACATCGTACTTACTTCCTGTCTAGACAGCGTGACATCATAGCATCTTTTTCATGTCTAATCCTTGTAATACCCCTAGTAAGCTGGTAGTGGGGCCGGTTGGGTGGGCCTTGCCTGTCCATTGGATAGGGTATTAACTTATAAAAATTTAATTTACTTATTAAATTTGCAATTTTATCGCGTTAATACATTCTATCCAATGGACAATTGCTGAATAACTACCGCTTGGAAGGCAGGTAAGCTGCTATGGACTGTAGTGAACTCATAACAAAATAAAAATGAACAGGCCCATTTGACCTAGGGTCATAGAACCCTGTAAGGTCAAGGTCGGTTACCAACTAACCTGTTAACCGGAAGTCTACCGACGTTGCCCCCCCCCTTTTTCTTTCCTCAGGAGGGTTCTGAGAGAAGGAAAGAGATAGAGAGAGAGGGGCTGAGATCAGTCCCATGAAGTAAACTTCCCTAGGGAAGCAAGTCACAGTTTTTTTTTTTTTGGTTTTTTTTATATTTTGTACATATTTACATTATGTACATCTTAACATATTTACAGTATGTACATATTTACATGACATTTATATATACACATCTCCTCATTTCTGGGCCTGGTGGTGCACCTGTTGGGCAGCCACAACAGGCCCTAGATAGAAAAGCTCTGAGTCAGCCCAGGCAACATCCTTCAAGTAAAACTGAGTGAAGGTGTTATGAGATTTCCAGTGGCAGGCTGACAAAATCTGCTCTAAGGAGACTCCTGACTGGAAAGCCTTAGAGGCAGCAAAGGCCCTGACATCGTGGGCTTTAACCTGATGCAAGGTGAGGGCCTCCTGGTCAGAGAGCTCATAGCATAGGATCACAGTCTGTTTGATCCATGAGGAGATGGTGGCAGGAGAGATGTCTTTGTCAAAACCTTTCTTGAAGGAGACAAAGACCAGCTCCTTATTCTGCCTAAGGTCTGAGGTCCTGTCTAAGTAGTAGCGCAGGGCTCTAACTGAATATAGGGACCTGTCACCTTTGAGTGACTAATCCAGAGAAGGGGCCAGGGCTGGTAAGACCACTGGGGCCACACTATCTGGACCCTCCTTAGCCAGCTGATTCTTGGATAGAAAGCTAGGTGAAGGGTACAAGGACACCTTAGACCAGTCTGACTGGTGTCTGATGTTCTTATGTAGCCAAGCATGGATCTCACTCATGTGTTTACCAGAACCCAAGGCCATCAGAAAAACAGTCTTGAAGGTCGAGTGTTTCAAGGAGGCCTCCTTCAGGGGTTCCAATGGAGCCTTTGTCAACTGGTGCAGCACCAGAGAGAGGTTCCAGGAGGGGATGCCCCTCCTGCCCTTGGGTCTGTCTCTATGGAAACTATCCAGGAGACGAGTGAGATTCTCATCTTTGCTGACATTAATGGTGGAATTGCCCAGTTTGTCAGCAATGGCTGATCTGTAGCCATCAATAGTGCCTGGTTGCAACTTCTTGTCCTGAAACAAGTGCAGGAGGAAGTCAGCAATAGCTTTCAGAGGTGGTGCCCTGACGTCCACCTGATTACAGAGGCACCACTTTGTAAAAATGGTCCACTTTGCCTCATAGACAGATCTGGTTGATCTTCTTTGAGGAGCCTCAATTCTTGCTGCCACTGCCTCAGAGAAGCCTTCCTCCTTGATTGCTGAGGCTCTAGGAGCCAGGCATGTAGGTTCAAATTTGACAGGTTCCTGTGAAGGACCTGGTTGAAAGGCTGAGACACTAAATTGGGTACGTTGGGCAGGCACAGTGGGATCTGACTGGACATTGCCACTAGATCCCAGAACCAGGGCATGTTGGGCCACCCTGTGGCAATCAGAATAATTCTGTTGCAAGGGTAGTCCTGCAACTTCTCCACCACTTTGCCCAAGATGGCTGCTGGTGGAAAGGCGTATGGGTCCAGATTTTCCCATGACAGGCTGAGTGCATCGACTGCCCATGCCTGGGGGTCCGGAACCGGTGACACAAACTGTGGGAGTTTGTTGTTGAATCTGGTGGCAAACAGGTCCACTTATGGCTGGTGCCACCGGGAGCATATAGCTTTGAACATTTCTGGATGAAGTGACCACTCTGTTTGAATGGTCTGGCCCAGTCTGGATAGCTTGTCTGCTATCACGTTCAGCCGACCGGGGATGTGACGTGCCCTGAGGGTCACCTGCTTCCTGGTGCACCAGGACAGGATTCTCCACAGTAGGGCACACAGGGAGCCCGATTTCATCCCCTCCTCTTTGTTGATATAGGCAACCACTGTTGTGTTGTCTGTAGCTATCAATACTGTCTTGTTGCAGCAGAAGCTTTGAAACTCTTTTAGAGCCAGAAAGACTGCTTTTAGCTCTAAGTGATTTATGTGCAACTTGCTGTCTGGAAGGGACCAAGTTCCTCTTGTAGTGTGCTCGTCTAAGTGAGCGCCCCACCCTTCTTTTGATGCGTCTGTAAATATTTGCAGAGCATGTTTTAGAGGGTGTAAAGGTTGACCTGGTAGCACATTGCTTTCCTCCAGCCACCACCTTAGGTGGGGGTGGAGCGACCTGGGGACTGGGATCACCTTGTCTAGTGATTCTGGGACCCTCCAGTTGTTTTTCAAGTGCCACTGTATGGGCCTCATGTGAAGTCGCCCTAGATGGACTTGTTTTTCTGTTGCTGTGAGAAGGCCTATGAGGGACATGAACTGTCGGACCGGGCATAACGGACCGGACAGTACAGACTGGATCTTGTCTGTCAAGGCCTGCCAACGCTCTGGTGTGGATCTGACCTTGCCCTCTTTCAGATCGAACTGGTACCCTACGAAGTTGAAAACCTGTTTTGGAACCAGTTCTGACTTTTCCTTGTTCACTAGCCAACCTAGATCTTGGCAGAGAACTACCAAGTTCTGTGTATGTTGGAGACAGGTTTCATGGGACGAGGCTCTCACCAACCAGTCGTCTAGGTACTGGTGGATCCTTATACCCCTCTGCAATGCCATGAGTTTGACCTCTTTGGCTACCACTGTGAACTCCATGGGAGCTGTGGAGAGGCCAAAGGGTAGGGCTTTGAATTGGTAGGACCGACCCTGAAGGTGAAAACGCATGTACTTCCAGGACTGGCTGTGAATAGGTATGTGGAAGTATGCGTCTTTGAAGTCTATGGAAGTGACCCACTCCCCTGCCTGTAGGGAGGTTCTTATTGTCTCTGGGGTCTCCAAAAATAGCCGGTTGTAAAAACTCAGAGAGTTTTGATTTTCTACCGGTTCTACTGCATTTTTGTTCACCAGCTGATACAGAGCCTCTAAAAGGTTGGCCTGTCTGGTTGGATTATGGTAGTTGCTTATGACAGTTGGTGACCTGGTCAAGTTTGGTCTGAACCGGAAGGGGAGGGTGTAGCCCTCTCTCAGCGTGGTGACTACTTTTGGACTCGAACCCAAAACTTCCCAACTCTCCCAAAACTTGTGTAACCTTGCCCCTACAGGTTGATTGGTGACAACAGGTGGGGCATTTGTGACAAGATTTACAGAACTCAAGTGACCTACACAAGAAACATCTTTCACATATTTTATTTCTGTGTACATTTGACAACAACTGGGATTTATGCCTTTCCTTTGTGGCAACCCGGTGACAATATGAGCATTAGCAACACAAAAGTCTACATTCAAATTTAAAGTCACTTTCTTGTCCCCGGCTACAACTGAAGGTGGGTTCAAGTCTGTCGGACCGGTAACACAAACAGAGTTCTTCTGACGGGTCACAGAATGTACACAGTGATTGTCATTTACGTGGCTTGGAACCCTTAGCCGGCTTCTGGGAGAATGTTGAGGCCTTGCCACGACCTTTCCTTGACTGTTGCTTGTCCCTTATCTGTTTCCATGCGGGGAGACCGGACTTCCGGTCCGGGTGGCTAGCAGACTTGTCATTAGGCGCGTAAGGGTGAAAACATCCTTGACGTATGTGTGGCTGGCCAGCAGAACGTCTCTCCTCACTTTTGCAGATTTCTTCCTCAGCCTTGGTGATAAGCTGATCTGGGAACAGTGAGTTGAGATGGACTGGAGACATTCTCAAGGCGTTCAGGGTATCTTGCTTCACACGGGCATGTAAATACTCTAAGTAACTGTCCCTGCGAGCCAGTGTGAAGTTGGCCATGGCATCTAGAACCCTGGTCAAACACCTTGACAAACCAGCAGCCTGGTTACACATAACCGTCTGTTCACGTGCTGCTCTCTCTCAACGCCTGAGCATGTCCTGGCTGAAGGCCCGGGAGGGTGGGGCAGAAGGAAGGTTTCTACGTGCAACCCTACTGAAGGAATGGTTGAGTTTGGCCAGTTCCGGTGAAGAGGTGCATACTGTGTTGCTCTCACAGTCCTTCTTCTCAGTATGCATCCCATACCATCTGGAAGATCTGGGTGGCTTGATGAACTGATCTTTGAGGAGACCAGCAGTGTCAGTGTTTCTTGCAGGGTACCCCTCTGTGATGGTGAGGTTAAGTTTTCCCATCTTTCTGCATAACCAGTCATCCACCGGGAGCTTGACTGAAACTTTACCAGTTGGCTGTACACGTGCACCGGCAAAAGGGTTGTCATCAGAAGAGGACACAGTCTCAAACTCAGGAACCTTGTGCCAACCCATAAAACTTCTAATACCTCTCATTGTCTCTCGATAATTTGCCTCCTCTGAAAGTTCCTGATCTGCAGCCTCTTCCCTGGGGAGGTCTCTGTCTGGGGACCCGTTCCGGTAGTTCTCATCAGATAGGGAACTGGTAACACTGTGCTGGTCACCCTCACTATCAGATGCTGCACTGAGATCTCCCTCACCGGATGGCTGTACATCAGGGACTGAACCGGGGGCCTGAACAGGCTGGGTTGCTGTCCCGGCACCGGGAGCCTCAAGAGGCTGTGTGGCAGTCTGCATCTCCTCTACAGCCTCACCGGTGGCCTGAACAAGGCTGAGACCGGAACTTTCTCTAGCCAGACTGCTGGTGCTAGCACCAGGGTCAAAAAAGGGCTTCTGGATGGTGGTGACCTCTGCTCCTGGTTTCACAACCGGTTCAATCGGTACTGTGAAAGACTTCGCTAACAGCATTGCTTCCAGCCGGGAGAACCTCTCTGCCCACTTATCATCCAGTTTCTTCAGGTCGTCTGCTGAAGGTCTGCTACCGGAGCTGGATTTCTTTTTGCTGGCAGAGGGCTTGGGTGAATCACTGCATTTAGTCTTCTTCACAGCTGGTGTGGTTTCAGGTTGTACAACCTTGTCCCCCTCCACGAGAGTGGGAGCAGGGGAGGACGAAACCAACTTCTTTTCTTTACTCTTACGTTCTCTGTATGTGGGGGTGGCTAATTGCAGAATCTGCTCAGGGGTAAACCCTTTGCAAATGATACAGTCCTTCTTGAGAACACAGGCGTCTTCTCCCAGCCCCTTGTCCCGACATCTTGCACATTTGAAGTGGCCGTCAAAACTCGCCATAACATGGCCACATGTGCCGCGTTTCTGTCCTGGGGATGACATGATGGTAGATAAATCAGAAGAAATACTTGGAAGTAAAATTCAAAAGGTTAAATTTGTTGTAGAGATAAAACAAGCAATCAGTGACCGAATGAATCGGTCACATATCTAGGGTTTGGCAGAGTGGAATGGGTTAATGTGTGTTTCATGTGTGAAAGGTTTACAGAGAGTGGTTGTGCATAAAACCAATGTTCCTACCAAGTATAAACTTCCTACATCTTACGGTTTCTGAGATATAGCCCGGACAAGATTTTATAGGTCAAGGTCACTACAGAAAGGTCAAATCAAGGTCAGACCATGATGTTGCATTCCTACACACCCGAAGCAATCTCCCTACCAAGTATCAACTTCCTAAACCTTACAGTTTCCGAGATATAGTCCGGACAAGATTTTATAGGTCAAGGTCATTACAGAAGGTCAAATTAAGATCACACCATGACGTTGCACACCTACACCCCCTAACCAATGCCCCTACAAAGTATCAACCTGCTACACCTTATGTTTCCAAGATATAGCCCGAACAAGATTTGGAAACTCAAGGTCACTATGGCAAGGTCAAAGGAAGGTCAGGCCATGATGTTGCACACTTACAAGTGTCCCTACCAAGTATCAACTTCCTACACCTGGCGGTTTCTGAGATACAGCCCAGACAAACTTTCTCCCACCACCTGCCCTCCCATCTGGACACTATGGGTGAAAAAATACCCCAACAGCCCGAAAGTAGCAATTGCTCACCTATGCCATGAGCTATAGGTCTGTAACTACAGTATGTTATAGTTAACCCAAAAGTAGGTGTACAACATATTTAAACAAATACTGTAAACCAATAAATTTCAAGTTACAACTGATTTACTCAATAATGAGAACCTCAAAATAGCTATTGCTCAGGTATGAAATAAGCCACAGATTTGGTATTTTTCTATGTTGTAGCTTACTCAAAAGTAGGGGAATAACTTACTTAAACAAAATATTCTAAATGTAATAGTTTTCAAGTTATAACTGATTTACTCGACAGGTTTATCAAAGTAGCTATTACTCAGTGATGCAATGAGGCACAAGTCAAAGTAGCTTTTGCTCAGCTAAGCAATCAGTAATAGGGCTGCAATTTTAATACGATATAGCTCACACAAAAGAAGATGCATAACATATTTAAAGAAATACTGTAAATGAAAGAGTTTTCAAGTGAACAACTGATTTAGTCAACAGTAAGAACCTTAAAGTAGCTATTGCTCAGCTATGCAATGAGCTACAGGTGTACAATTTCTCTGTGTTATAGCTGACCGAAAGGTAGGGGAATAACATATTTAGACAAAATACTCTGAATTCCATAGTTTTGAAGTTACAACTGATTTATTTGATAGTGAGAACCTGAAAGTAGTTTTGCTTAGCTATGCAATGAGCTACAGGTCTATTATTGTAATTGTAATTATATTTATACTCAGCGCAATATCTCCATATACTACAGGACTCAAAGCGCTATTTAACCCATGCAACTGCAGTCCCAACTCACAAGGAACTGATATTCCCCTAACTGGAAGATAGAGGCTCAAGGATGACCATTTATCAACGTCCTTGAGGTTCTTTAGCCTGCCACTGGGGATAGGATCCAATGGCAGAGGACCGCTATTTTAAGTGGTCATCCAAGCCACTATGTATCTGCCTGTACCTGGGTTTGAACACACGTCCTCTGAGTTCCTAGACAAGTGTGTTACCCGCTAGGCCACAGTGGCAGATAAGGTCTGCAATTTCATTATGTTATAGCTGACCCATAAGTTAGCGAATAATACATTTAAATAAAATTTTCCAAATGCGATAGCTTTCATGGCCCAAGGACATAGTGGTTCACTTGTAACTTGAAAACTATTACATTCAGAAAATGTTGTATAATATGTTATTCAGCTACTTTTGGGTCAGCTACAACATAGCAATTACTGGCGGCTATTGGTTGCATGTTCACCAGTTTCCTACGGTTGGACCAACGGTGGCTTTCCAAGCAGTCTTCAGACTCTAGAATTTGCCAACAGAGGGCCACCCTTGGGCCAACAGTGGATTTTTGTTCAAGATGTCAGTGAGCAGTAATAAGGGATTTTGGGAAACTTTGTCAAAATTTAATCATCATTATATATTTTCAGTGATTTCAGTGAGCTCACAATTTTTAACTCACTTTTTAACCATTTTAGAAAATATTTTTACTATAAATAAATAAGAATTTTAACCAGTGTATTTCCAACAGTGGACCAATATTGAAAATGTTTTGAAGGTCAAAGTATATGGATACCGATAAACAAAACTCTTGGCATGAAGTTACAGTACAGCAGTAAACCCCCATCCAAGAAATTCAACTAAGTCATATTTCCTTATTAATATTAATGAGGCAGGTCTATAGACAGGAAGTTCACTGGTATTTAATCATAATCCAGCCTTTTATTTATTGATCCAAGAAATTCTGTGACCTCATATTTCCTCTTTAATATTAATGAGGCAGGCCCGTGGACAGGAAGTGCACTGGTATTTAATCTTAAACCAGCTTTTCTTTAAAATCTATGAAATACTGCTGGATTATGATAAACAAATCTCTTGGCGTGAACTTACAGTACAGTAGTAAACGCCCATCCAAGAAATTCGAAATTACACCAGCTTTTCTTTGAAATTTATCAAATACTTCTGTATACTGATAAACAAAACTCTTGACGTGAACTTACAGTACAGTACTAAACCCTCGTCCAAGAAATTTGATCAGGTCATATTTCCTCATTAATATTAATGAGGCAGATCCGTGGACAGGAAGTTCACTGGTATTTAATCATAAACCAGCCCTTTTTTTTCTATTTATTTAAGAAATTCTCGACCTCATATTTCGTCATTAATATTAATGAGGCAAGTCTGTGGACAGGAAGTTCACTGATATTTAATCTTAAACCAGTTTTTCTTTGAAATTTATAATATAATACTGCAGTAGTACTGGGTATCTGGAATATACGCGGTCAGGAAGATATGCGGTCAATATTGGAAGATTCGCGGTAAATAGATTATAGATTCGTGGTTAATAATACTTCAGTTTTACAAGGCTGGTTTAAAATGAAAACGACCAGCATATTTGCTGTCCACGGACTTGCCTTATTAATATTAATGACCAAACATGTGCACTCAAGGCAGTTCATTGAGGGGCTGGTTTAAGACGAAAACTACCAGCATATTTCCTGTTCACGGACTTACCTCATTAATATTAATGAGCAAATATGAGCAGTCACCGCAGTTTTTTTAGGGGTTTTCGTGACAATATTTTACAATGCTGGTTTAAGATGAAAACTGCCAGCATATTTCCTGTTCACGGACTTACCTCATTATCCTCGCATATGGTGGATTCGACGATCTTACATTTAAATTAAGAAATATATTATACCCCATATAATTTGTGCTAAAAAAATCATATAATTACTCAGAAAAAATCCAGCATATTTCCTGTTCACGGACCTGCCTCATTAATATTAACTAGAGGATCGCTCGCAAAAAAAAAAGATAATGTTTTTGCATAGCAAAAACAAAGCGTCCCGAAAAGGATATAAAGGTGAGTGCTAAAGTATTAAGAAAATGCTTCTGTTCTAGCCTTATACTGTTGTGGCAACCAAAGTTAGCGCAGTCTGCTCTATCTAGCACGGTTTTCAAGATATAAGCATTTTTGTGTTTTGCAAAAAATTAAAAAATTAAAAATGTCCGCTATATTTGGCGAGACAAAAATATTTTGAAAATTGGCATGGCTACTCTGCAGAGATACCCAGCAGGTCAAAAATTTTGTTGAGTTCGCTCCATATAGCACGGTTTTGTCAAGACCACTGCCGCGGTGTGTATCTCCTGCCGAGCATTAAAGCAGAAGAAATAGCTTTTCCGAGATATTCACAATTTTTCATTTTCGTGTCTGAAAGTTCTTCCAAAAGTAGGTGAATGAGTTATTTGAGAAAAATTGGCTATCTGCAATACTATTAAGAGATAATTCGCATTTACTCATTTTGAGTAGGTGAGTAATTAGCTATGGGTCTGAAACTTCACCATGTGAAAGCTCTCACAAGTAGATGAATGAGTATTTGATAAAAATTGGGTATCCGCAATACTTTTACAGATAATTAGCATTTACTCATTTTGAGTAGGTGAATAATTAGCTATGGGTCTGAAACTTCACAGAGTGAAAGCTCTCCCAAAAGTAGGTGAATGAGTTATTTGAGAAAAATTGGCTATCTGCAACACTTTTACAGATAATTCATATTTACTCATTTTGAGTTGGTGAATAATTAGCTATGGGTCTGAAACTTCACCAAGTGAAAGCTCTGCCAAAAGTAGGTGAATGAGTTATTTGAGAAAAATTGGCTATCTGCAATACTTTTAGAGATAATTCGCATTTACTCATTTTGAGTAGGTGAGTAATTAGCTATGGGTCTGAAACTTCACCATGTGAAAGCTCTCCCAAAAGTAGGTGAATGAGTTCTTTGAGAAAAATTGGCTATCTGCAATACTTTTAGAGATAATTCGCATTTACTCATTTTGAGTAGGTGAGTAATTAGCTATGGGTCCGAAACTTCACCAAGTGAAAGCTCTCCCAAAAGTAGGTGAATGAGTTATTTGAGAAAAATTGGCTATCCGCAATACTTTTACAGATAATTCGCATTTACTCATTTTGAGTAGGTGAGTAATTAGCTATGGGTCTGAAACTTCACCATGTGAAAGCTCTTGCAAAAGTAGATGAATGAGTTATTTGGGAAAAATTGGCTATCTGCAATACTTTTAAGAGATAATTCGCATTTACTCATTTTGAGTAGGTGAGTAATCATCTACGGGTCTGAAACTTCACCATGTGAAAGCTCTCCCAAAAGTACATGAATGAGTTATTTGATAAAAATTGGCTATCTGCAATACTTTTAGAGATAATTCGCATTTACTCATTTTGAGTAGGTGAGTAATTAGCTATGGGTCTGAAACTTCACCAAGTGAAAGCTCTTCCAAAAGTAGGTGAATGAGTTATTTGAGAAAAATTGGCTATCTGCAATACTTTTAGAGGTAATTCGCATTTACTCATTTTGAGTAGGTGAGCAATTACCTATGGGTCTGAAAGTTCACCAAGTGAAAGCTCTTTGGGATAGCTGCTCTGCAGAGATACCCTGAAGATCAAAAATTTTGTCGAAATCGCTCTATGTAGCACGGTTTTCGAAATATTAGCATTTTTGTGTTTTGCAATTTTTGCGCAAAAATTTGAAAATTCAAAATGGCCGCCATTTTTGGCAAGACAAAATTTTTTTGAAAATTGGCATGGCTACTCTGCAGAGATACCCTGTGGGTCAAAAATTTCGTCGGAATCGCTCTATCTAGCACGGTTTTTGAGATATAAGCATTTTTATGTTTTGCAATTTTGCGAAAAACTCGAAAATTCAAAATGGCTGCCATTTTTTGCGAGAAATTTTTTTTTTGAAAATTGGCATGGCTACTCTGCAGAGATACCCTGCGGATCAAAAATTTCGTCGAAATCGCTCTATCTAGCAGGGTTTTCGAGATATAAGCATTTTTATGTTTTGCAATTTTTGCGAAAAATTTGAAAATTCAAAATGCCCGCCATTTTTGGCGAGACAAAATTTTTTTGAAAATTGGCATGGCTACTCTGCAGATATACCCTGTGGGTCAAAAATTTCGTCGAAATCGCTCTATCTTGCAGGGTTTTCGAGATATAAGCATTTTTATGTTTTGCAATTTTTGCGAAAAATTCGAAAATTCAAAATGGCCGCCATTTTTGGCGAGACAAAAATTTTTTCAAAATTGGGATAACTACTCTGCAGAGATACCCTGTGGGTCAAAAATTTCGTCGAAATCGCTCTATCTAGCACGGTTTTCAAGATATAAGCATTTTTGTGTTTTGCAATTTTTGCGAAAATTTCGAAAATTCAAAATGGCCGTCAATTTGGCGAGACAAAATTTTTTTGAAAATTGGGAAAACTACACCGCAGAGATATCCTGCGGGTCAAAAATTTCGTCAAAATTGCTCTATCTAGTACGGTTTTCGAGATATAAGCATTTTTGTGTTTTGCAATTTTTGCAAAAAATTCGAAAATTCAAAAAGGCCGCCATTTTTGGCGAGACAAAAATTTTTTCAAAATTAGGATAACTACTCTGCAGAGATACCCTGTGGGTCAAAAATTTCGTCAAAATCGCTCTATCTAGCACGGTTTTCGAGATATAAGCATTTTTGTGTTTTCCTTATTTGGAAAATTCGTAATGATTAATTAATCATTAATTACTCGGCCATTTCTTGACCAATCAATGCCAAAATCTAATGATTTCCAGATTTTAATAGAATGAATGTATTTGCCAAGTTTCAGGTGAATTGATAAAATTCCTTTCAAGTTATCATCCGGACAAGCCTCCCCATCGAAAAAAGACATTTTTGGTCATGTGACCTCTCTGATTGGTTGAAATGTCACTGCAGCATATTCAAAAAAATTCCCCAAGGCTACTGCCCAAACCTGCCAAATTTGAAAAGAATCCGCCTAACGCTTACAGAGTTATAAGGAAAACAAAATGCGGAGCCGGCGGAGCCGCCGGAGCCTGAAGGTCTCCCATACACAAACAAGCGTCCCTTGCGGGACGCTTAATGAGCAAATATGCGCGGTCACGGCATGGCGGTTATTTAAGGGGGTTTCCTGATACGAAGTGGCTGGAGTACGGTAATTCACCGCACTCGAGAAGAAATTCTACAGTACGGTAGCATTCATTTGCCATATTCCAGTAAATTGACTAGAGTACGGTTCATGCTGGTAACCTAAATATCCCATGGAGTGAAGGAAATACTTATACACATGAAGACTTTAGAAAATATGAGACCACGATGGGGTTTCTAGGATCTAGACAACCAGTTTACTTTCGTCTGCAAATGTGATTAATTTAATTAACCAATGAAATAATTTGTTACTGAAACCTCGCTTGAGACAAATGTAGAAATAACACATGACTAGCGTGGAGTTATGCAGGGTTTTACAACAAATTCTAACATGACATTTAATTTTTCACATTAATTTCTTGTCTTCTTACTGTTTTTTTTTTATTTCTAGTGCATACTTAGGTTAAGATGGGTAATTCTAGCCATATTTTACAAATGGGAGACATTCATCTGCAAATTCAATTAACCAATGAAATCTGTTGTTACTGAAACCGCACTCGAGATAAAGTTCTGGAGCGCGGCAATCCGTACTGCAGCATATTTTCTAGAGAACGGTTTTACCGTACCGCAGCCACGCCCTATTATACAACGAAGTGGTTACAGATCCGATTTTTCTCGGAACTGCAACTTATTGGCTAAAAATCGGTGTGGTGTTTTCATAAAAATATTGGAACCGCAAAATTTCTATTATAACATGACATTTTAGAATATTTTTAGTTGTGATGCTATTTTGTTGAAAAATATATGAACTTTGTTATACTTGGTCTCCAGTGAGGTTTCAGTAAGAAATTATTTCATTGGTTAATGAAATTAATCACGTTTGCAGACGAAAGTCTCCAGTGAGGTTTCAGTAAGAAATTATTTCATTGGTTACTGTAATGAAATTAATCACGTTTGCAGATGAAAAGTAGACTGCTTTCCTTGTCTTCTTACTGTTTTGATGAAGATTTGTAGTGCATACTTTTTGTAATTTGACTTTTAGAAAGTGAAAGGGGATTATCGCCCACACATTTTACAACGGGAATTGACCAATCAGAATCGCGGACACAACCGACATCGGATTTCTAACAAAAACATTGCAGTTCCGACATCGGATCTGTAGGCATGTCCATTAATAGAAAGGCTGGTTTAAGATGAAAACTACCAGCATATTTCCTGTCAGCGGACCTACCTCATTAATATTAATGAGCAAATATGCGCAGACACGGCAGTTCTTTAAGGGGGTTTCCTGACAATATTCGGATCTGTACTGGTTGCCCAGTGAATTTCGTCACCCCAGTGAAGTTCGTCACCTGCCATAAAAATGCTCAAAGACAGGCAATATTCACATTTAAATAAATGGAATAGCTTCTTTCAACGGCAAGGTATACATATATGCCGTAACTGGACAGTAAAAACTGTTTAATATTGTCATAAAATGTAGGTGACGAACTTCACTGGGGTGACGAACTTCACTGGCTGAGCAGTAGGCACGTCCATTAATAGAAAGGCTGGTTTAAGATGAAAACTACCAGCATATTTCCTGTCAGCGGACCTACCTCATTAATATTAATGAGCAAATATGCGCAGACACGGCAGTTCTTTAAGGGGGTTTCCTGACAATATTTTACAAATAGAAAGGCTGGTTTAAGGTGAAAACTACCAGCATATTTCTTGTTCATCGCTTCAGCCGTGGGCGATAATAGAAGATTTTAGACAAATATGCAGATTTCGACATTTTTCGGAAATATTTCTTCTTACACATCAAATAGCGACATATTTTATATTTATTTTATTATTTCTTTCATATTTAACCCTTTTCTTACGTCTTCTGGCAATATTTGAAGTTTTGAAGTGACAGAAATCGAAAATAGAGGAATGCGCATGCGTGGATGGTGGGCTTGAAGAAGCTTTTCAGACTGGTACCCTGAATAATATTTTACAACGAAAACGACTCCCCGAGAAGTGGGTATGAAACCTGGTCATAAAAATCGAATTGAAATTTTAACAAGCATTTTAGACATGTACCCTAAGTTATATTCCCTTGATTTGAAAAAGTTTGGCAATATATTGGCCAAGATACTGCTTTTAAAAGTTAGTATGTACAGCAATGAACAGGAAATGCAAAATATAATATTCAACTAAAACAATTTTCCTCTGTGAATTGTGTATGGATCTTTATGAAATACAAATGATATATGACACTAAATAGGTGTGATAAACTGATATGAAAGGCACACTTTATCACTCGTGTTACCTTTATTGGGGAATATCAGAAGGCACTTTTGGATTGACCTGAACAGTTATTCAGCTTTGTCACAGTTCTGTGGTGGAATCAGTTGTTTTCATATCACACATAGAGAACTTAGACCACACTGCTTCAGATATTTCTTATGCTTGACAAAATAGAAAGGCCTTGTGGGTTAGCAGGTTTCACATCTAATGACAGGCTGTCACCTCTGTGTAGGTATGACTCTCCCAAATAATAATGCAGAGTACCTGTCATAAAATGACCCTGGCTGTTGCTGTTGCATGAGACATAAAAATTACAACTTTTTTGACTAATTAAATCCACATAATAAAGAAGCCTGTATTTAAATATCCCTAACTCTATATCATTTTATTGTGTTATAGTATATTTATTATATCATATTTATTACAATAACTGGTGTGACTTTTTAAAAAATATTTGAAGAACATGAACACCTGTTGCCATCCACAATCTTGCTGGAACTCGGTTTAAAATAATTTTTGTGATTGTTTCATTGAAGCTAGCAATATAATATCTATACCAATTTAAAGGCAAATTTCTAGAGGTTATGTTCCTTTTGATTTGAGGAAAATTGGTCCAATATTAAGATAATTGTTTTAAAAATTACTATGCACAGCAAATAATAATAAACAATATTCTTCTCTGTGACTTGTGTATGGAATTTAATGCAATAAAAATGACATCAAACACTAAACATGTGTGATTAACTGAGAGGAAAGGCATGCTTTATCACTTGTGCTACCTTTAGTGGGAATAGTTTAGTGCTTCAGATATGATTTCTTATGCTTGACAAAATAGAATGTCCTTGTGGGTTAGCAGGTTTGACATCTGATGATAGGCTGTCACCTCTGTGTAGGTATGACTCCCCCCAAATGACAATGCATATTATGACCCTAGCTGTTGCATGAGACATAAAAATCACAACTTTGACCTTTGACAGAATTAAATCCAATTCATAAAGAAGTCCATATTTAAATATCCCTTACCCTATATGTTTTTATTGTTATAGTATATTAATTGTATCATATTTATTGCAATAACTGGTGTGACTCTTTCAAAAATATTTGAAGAACACAAATGCCTGTTGCGATCCACAATCTTCCTGGAACTCTGTTTAAAATAATTTTTTGTGATAGTTTTATTGAAGCTAGCAATATAATATTAATTCCAAATTAAAGGCAAATTTCTAGAGGTTATGTTCTTTTTGATTTGAGGAAAATAGGTCCAATATTGTCTAAGAAACTTGTTTTAAAACTTACTATGCACAGCAAATAATAATATTCTTCTCTGTGACTTGTGTATGGAATTTAATGCAAAAAAAAAATGACATCAAACACTAAATATGTGTGATTAACTGAGAGGAAAGGAAGGCTTTATCACTTCTGCTACCTTTAGTGGGAATAGTTTAGTGCTTCAGATATTTCTTATGATTGAAAAAAGAGAATGTCCTTGTAGGTTAGCAGGTTTGACATCTAATGATAGGCTGTCACCTCTGTGTAGGTATGACTCTCCCAAATGACAATGCAGACTACCCGTCTTAATATGACCCTGGCTGTTGCTGTTGCACAAGCAATAACAATCACAACTTTGACCTTTCACAAAATTAAATCCACATAATAAAGAAGTCCATATTTAAATATCCCTTACTCTATATGTTTTTATTGTGTTACAGTACATTAATTATATCATATTTATTGCAATAACTTGTGACTTTTTTTTAAATATTTGAAGAACACAAACACTTGTGATCCACAATCTTGCTGGAACTCTGTTTAAAATAATTTTTTTGTGATTGTTTTATTGAAGCTAGGAATATAATATCTATACCAATTTAAAGGCAAATTTCTAGAGGTTATGGTACTTTTGATTTGAGGAAAATTGGTCCAATATTAAGACAATTGTTTTAAAAATTACTATCCACAGCAAAAAATAATAAACAATATTCTTCTCTGTGACTTGTGTATGGAATTTAATGCAATAAAAATGACATCAAACACTAAATATGTGTGATTAACTGAGAGGTAAGGCAGGCTTTATCACTTGTGCTACCTTTAGTAGGAATAGTTTAGTGCTTCAGATATGATTTCTTATGCTTCACAAAATAGAATGTCCTTGTGGGTTAGCAGGTTTGACATCTAATGATAGGCTGTCACCTCTGTGTAGTTATGACTCCCCCAAATGGCAATGCAGAGTACCTGTCATAATATGACCCTGGCTGTTGCTGTTGCATGAGACATAAAAATCACAACTTTGACAAAATTAAATCCACATCATAAAGCAGTCCATATTTAAATATAGCTAACTCTATATCATTTTATTGTGTTATAGTACATTAATTATATCATATTTATTGCAATAACTGGTGTGACTCTTAAAAATTTTTGAAGAACACAAACACCTGTTGCGATGCACAATCTTGCTGGAACTCCATTTAAAATATTTTTTGTGATTGTTTTATTGCAGCTAGCAATATAATATCTATACCAATTTGAAGGCAAATTTCTAGAGGTTGTTCTTTTTGATTTGAGGAAAATTGGTCCAATATTGTGCAAGACACTTGTTTCAAAAATTACTAAGCACAGCAAACAATAACATTCTTCTCTGTGACTTGTGTATGGAATTTAATGCAATAAAAATGACATACAAAACTATATATGTGTGATTAACTGAGAGGAAAGGTACGCTTTATCACTCGTGCTACCTTTACTGGGGAATATCAAAGGCACTTCTGGATTGACCTGAACAGTTATTCAGCTTTGTCACAATTCTGAAATGGAATCAGTTGTTTTCATATCACACATAGAGAACTTAGACCACAGTGCTTCAGATATTTCTTATGCTTGACAAAATAGAAAGGCCTTGTGGGTTAGCAGGTTTCACATCTAATGATAGGCTGTCACCTCTGTGTAGGTATGACTCCCCCAAATGACAATGCAGAGTACCTGTCATAATATGACCCTGGCTGTTGCTGTTGCATGAGACATAAAAATCACAACTTTGACCTTTGACAAAATTAAATCCACATAATAAAGAAGTCCATATTTAAATATCCCTAACTCTATATCATTTTATTGTGTTATAGTATATTAATTATATCATATTTATTGCAATAACTGGTGTGACTTTTTTTTAAATATTTGAAGAACACGAACACCTGTTGTGATCCACAAACTTGCTGGAACTCTGTTTAAAATAATTTTTGTGATTGTTATATCGAAGCTAGCAATATAATATCTATACCAATTTAAAGGCAAATTTCTAGAGGTTATGTTCCTTTTGATTTGAGGAAAATTGGTCCAATATTAAGATAATTGTTTTAAAAATTACTATGCACAGCAAATAATAATAAATAATAATCTTCTCTGTGACTTGTGTATGGAATTTAATGCAATAAAAATGACATGAAACACTAAATATGAGTGATTAACTGAGAGGAAAGGCACGCTTTATCACTTGTGCTACCTTTAGTGGGAATAGTTTAGTGCTTCAGATACGATTTCTTATGCTTGACAAAATAGAATGTCCTTGTGGGTTAGCAGGTTTGACATCTGATGATAGGCTGTCACCTCTGTGTAGGTATGACTCCCCCAAATGACAATGCAGAGTACCTGTCATAATATGATCCTGGCTCTTGCTGTTGCATGAGACATAAAAATCACAACTTTGACCTTTGACAAAATTAAATCCACATAATAAAGAAGTCCATATTTAAATATCCCTAACTCTATATCATTTTATTGTGTTACACTATATTAATTATATCGTATTTATTGAAATAACTGGTGTGACTTTTTAAAAATATTTGAAGAACAAGAACACCTGTTGTGATCCACAATCTTGCTGGAACTCTGTTTAAAATAATTTTTGTGATTGTTTTTATTGAAGCTAGCAATATAATATCTATACCAATTTATAGGCAAATTTCTAGAGGTTATGTTCCTTTTGATTTGAGGAAAATTGGTCCAATATTAAGATAATTGTTTTAAACATTACTATGCACAGCAAATAATAATAAATAATATTCTTCTCTGTGACTTATGTATGGAATTTAATGCAATAAAAATGACATAAAACACTAAATATGAGTGATTAACTGACAGGAAAGGCACGCTTTATCACTTGTGCTACCTTTAGTGGGAATAGTTTAGTGCTTCAGATACGACTTCTTATGCTTGACAAAATAGAATGTCCTTGTGGGTTAGCAGGTTTGACATCTGATGATAGGCTGTCACCTCTGTGTAGGTATGACTCCCCCATATGACAATGCAGAGTACCTGTCATAATATGATCCTGGCTCTTGCTGTTGCATGAGACATAAAAATCACAACTTTGACCTTTGACAAAATTAAATCCACATAATAAAGAAGTCCATATTTAAATATCCCTAACTCTATATCATTTTATTGTGTTATAGTATATTAATTATATCGTATTTATTGAAATAACTGGTGTGACTTTTTTTAAATATTTGAAGAACAAGAACACCTGTTGTGATCCACAATCTTGCTGGAACTCTGTTTAAAATAATTTTTGTGATTGTTTTTATTGAAGCTAGCAATATAATATCTATACCAATTTATAGGCAAATTTCTAGAGGTTATGTTCCTTTTGATTTGAGGAAAATTGGTCCAATATTAAGATAATTGTTTTAAAAATTACTATATAGAGCAAATAATAATAATATTCTTCTCTGATTCCTTTTGTGAATATAGCCCCAGAACCCAGTCATCAGGTTATCATTGTCTCCTGAAAATATTTTCGGTTCACACAACTTACAATTTCCCGGGGGTCCCAGAAGAAAAATGGACAGGGTACCAGACTAATTAAAAGACGCTTTTTCCGAGATTTAGTAGATTTTACTAAAGAAAAGATGTTTTCAAGAGAAACGCGGTCCAGATAGATCTTATCAGCACAGTTCATTTCCTGTTTTTAATTAGGTTGCTGAGGTCAATAATAAAAATCCCTCCACAAATCTTAATTACAAAAGATCGAAAACTGTGACAGTTACAGAACGTTTACTAGTTGAAATTATTCAAAACGATCCGAAAACGGCAACTAGTTCCCACTCGAAACACCCGAAATTCACGAAAAAAAACTCGCAAAATCCCATTACAGTATCTAGGGTTGGCCCGAGATGGCCAACCCTAGATAAAAACGTCTTTGTTGAAAACACGTCCACACTCTCCATGCGCCAAACAAAAAAGATGCTATGACGTCACGCTGTCTAGACAGGCGAATACACTCTCCTGACTCTCCGGTCCTGCCATATTATATACTGGACGTCTTTGGGACAATTGCTTTTCCAGTCGGCGCAGACCGGCCCGCCAAACGTCAGAAAAAGACGTCCTGTGTCTCCACCGGCCAGACCGGTCCAGTACTGTGCACTCGCCAGATGGCATGTCATACTTCCTTCCTGTCTAGACAGAGTGACATCATAGCATCTTTTTCATTGTCTAAACAAATTATACCCCTAGTAAGCTGATAGCGGGGTCGGTGGGAGGGTCTTGTGTGTGTCCATTGGATAGGGTATTAACTTGTAAAAATTTAATTTATTTATTAAATTTGCAATTTTATTGCGTTAATATATCCTATCCAATGGACAATTGCTGAATAACTACCGCTTGGTCGGCGGGTAAGTTACTAGGGACTTAGGTGGTGAACTCATAATAAGATAACAATAGATTTCTTTCAGGCCCGGGTTGACCTTGCGGTCAGACACCTTGGGGGCCATAGTCGGTTAGTAGGGACCGGCCCATTGGTCCTAGCCGACTTGCCCTCCCCCCCCCCCCCCCCCCCTTTTTGAAACAGACCTGCTCTGAGGTAAGGGAAGAGAGGGGTGAGTTCGGTCCCATAAATAGTAGGAATAAACCTCCCAAAGGAAGCACAACACAGTTTTGTTTTTTTTTATACTTAAGTATATGTACAACTATTTACATATTTACAGATCTCCTCTAGGTCCCGGGCTATTTGTGGATCTGCTGTGCAGCCACTACAGGACCTAAATGATAGAGCTCGGAGTCGGCCCAGGCCACATTCTTCAAGTAGAATTGCGTGAAGGTATTGTGTGACTTCCAGTGGCAAGCTGAAAGAATCTGGCCTAAGGAAACTCCCGACTGGAAGGCCTTAGAAGCAGCAAAGGCCCTGACATCATGGGCTTTAACCTAATGCAGGGTGTGGGCTTGGTGATCAGAGAGCTCATAACATAGGATCACAGTTTGTTTGATCCATGAGGAGATAGTGGCAGGGGAGATGTCTTTGTCGAAGCCTTTCTTGAAGGAGACAAAGACCAGCTCCTTGTGCTGCCTGAGGTCTGAAGTCCTGTCCAAATAGTAGCGCAAGGCTCTGACTGGACAAAGGGATCTGTCAGACTTGAGGGATTTATCTAGAGTAGGAGCCAGGGCTGATATGACCACTGGGGCTACACTCTCTGGACCCTCTTTGGCCAGCTGATTCTTGGAGAGAAAGCTGGGGGATGGAAACAGGGACACCTTAGACCAATCGGCTTGGTGTCTGATGTTCTTGTGCTGCCATGCATGGATCTCACTCCTTCTTTTGCCAGAGCCCAGGGCCAAAAGGAAGACAGTTTTGAAGGTGACATGCTTCAGAGATGCCTCCGTAAGAGGTTCGAAAGGAGCCTTTGTTGGCTGGTGCAGTACCAGGGAAAGGTTCCATGAGGGTATTCCCCTCCGCCCTTTGGGTCTATCTCTGTGGAAACTTTCCAAGAGACGAGTGAGATTATCATCTTTGCTGATATTGACTGTTGTACTACCTAGTTTAAAGGTCAAAGTTGGGGTTTTACGTCCCGTTCAACAGCCAGGGTCATATTGGGACAGGTCCTCAGAATTGCCACTTGTGGGACTCGAGCCCACAGAGGTGACAGCCTATGATTAGATGCCAAACTTGCTAACCACTAGGCCACTGAGGACCTCTACTACCTAGTTTATCAGCAATGGCCCAGCACCATCAATGGTGCTGGGCTGTAACTTCTTGTCCTCAAAAAGGTACATTAGGAAGTCAGCCACCGACTTTACAGGTGGTGACCTGAAGTCCACCTGGTTAGAGATGCACCACTTTGTAAAAATGGCCCACTTTGCCTCATAGACTGATCTAGTCGATCTTCTTTGAGGAGCCTCAATTCTTGCTGCCACTGCCTCAGAGAAGCCCTGTTCTTTGATTTTTGTGGCTCTAGGAGCCATGCATGGAGATTTAGATTTGTCAGATTTCTGTGAGGGATCTGATTGAAGGGCTGTGTCAGCAGGTTGGGCAGGCTGAGAGGGACCTGGCTGGACATGGTCACCAGGTCCCAAAACCAAGGCATGTTTGGCCACCCCGGGGCAATCAGAATGAGTCTCTTGCACGGGGAGTCCAGTAGCTTCTCCACCACTTTGCCCAATATGGCGGTCGGTGGGAAGGCGTATGCATCCAGATCGTCCCATGGCAGAGTAAGTGCATCCACTGCTATAGCCAGGGAGTCCGGTACTGGAGAGACAAACTGAGGTAACTTGTGGTTGAACCTCGTGGCAAATAGATCTATTTGAGGCCGGTGCCATTGGCTGCATATCTGTTGAAAAACTTCCGGAAGAAGGGACCACTCTGTTTGGATGGTCTGACCCAGCCTGGATAGCTTGTCTGCTATCACATTTAAACGGCCTGGGATGTGTCGGGCTTTTAGAGTCACTCGTCGCTGGGAACACCAGGTCAAGATTCTCCACAGTAGGGCACATAGAGGGCCCGACCTCATGCCTCCTTCCTTGTTTATGTAAGCTACCACTGTAGTATTGTCGGTTGCTACTAGAACTATCTTGTCTACACAGATATTTTGGAACTCTTTTAAGGCTAGAAAAACCGTTTATGTGCAGCTTGCTTTCCGGCACCGACCAGGATCCTCTTGCAGTGAACTCGTTTAAGTGAGCGCCCCACCCTTCTTTTGATGCGTCTGTAAAAATTTGCAGAGCATGTTTTACTGGGTGTAATGGTTTACCTTGAAGCACGTTGGTTTCCTCTAGCCACCATTGTAAGCAGTGAGGGTGCAGGGACCTTGGTAGAGGGATAATCTTCTCTAGAGATTCTGGTACCCTCCAATTATTTTTGAGATGCCACTGTATGGGTCTCATGTGTAGCCGGCCGAGGTGAACTTGCTTTGCTGTGGCTGTTAGAAGACCTATCAGGGACATGAACTGCCGGACCGGACAGGCCGGTAGTAACAAAAGTGCTTGTATCTTGTCCTGAAGGCTTTACCACCGGTCCGGAGTCGGCCTGACCCGGCCGGACCTGAGGTCGAACTGGTAACCTACAAAGTCGAAGACCTGTTTGGGTTCCAGTTCTGATTCAATTTGCTCAACTGTAAGGTTAATTTTTGTCATTTGACTCATTGCATTTACTAAATGTCCCACCAAAATTTAGTAAAGGAGTCATTTGACTCAAGTAGCTCCAACTCTAGAATGAACTCTGTAACCCTCTCTCAGGATTTGAACTACCTTCGGACCGGCCCCTAGATCTAGCCAAGTTTCCCAAAAGCTTTGAAGTCTGGCCCCTACAGGTAGATTTTGTGCAACATTGGGGGCATTTACTACAGGTTGGACAGAACACAACTGAGTGACACAAGAAACACTGTTCACATATTTTAATTTGTAATTTCTTGATGTCTGACAATCTGCTGCCCCGGGACTTAACTCTCTCTTTTGGGAGTGCCCGGGCGCAGAAGGTACACTTTTTACAACATGAAAACTTGCAAAGTTTAAAGTCTTTCTCAGTGGTAATGTCTGGCTCCCGGCCAGCAGTCCTTCCTGTAAACTGTTTACAAAGTAATTGTCATTTAAAGGACTGCTGGCCCTTGGCTGGTCGCGAGGAGTAGTAAGAGGCCTTGCCTTTGTTCTTCTTACTCTGTCCTCTGTTGCCAATATTTTTCCAAGCGGGACGGTCAGACTTCCTGTAGTCAGAGCACTTGTCCTGTCTCTCGTAGGGGTGGAAACGATCCTTCTTTCCTGAGTGGATCTGCCCCTTATTCTCAAAATTAGCAGTGTCCTGCTCCGCTTGTTTCAACACAGTGTCTGAAAATAAGGTGGCAATATGCAGAGGTCCAGTGCGTAAAGCAGCCAAGGTGTCCGGTTTGATACCCATCTTAAGATGGGAGAGGTAGGAGTCACGCCTGGCAAGGGTAGTATTGGCCACTGTGACAAAGACGAAGTCTGTCAAGTGTTTTGAGTGTCTTGGCCATGGACTGTGTGATGCTCGAGTTGAAGTTAAGCAAGAATTGCAGTTCACTAGCAGCCTGTGAGACCTTCTCCAAGGACTTGCCTTTATTTAACTCTGACTTCACCACTTTAAGTTGAGTCTGCATACTGTCCTGCACTTTATATATACACCTGTTGAAGGCGGCAGCTTGATTGCAAGTGATGGAAGCCTCGCGTGCTGACTTTTCCCAGCGTCTCAAGTTGTCTTGAGAGATTTGTCTAGAAGCTGGAGCTGTTGATGCAATACCGGCAGCCTTGGCTATACGGCTGTAGGTGCTATTGACCTTTGATGAATCCGTACTCCAAGAATTTACAGTCTTAGGGCCTGCTCACCAGAAGGTCGGTTCGGAACAAAACTGTACCACTTTGCCTGAGATCTTGGGGGGGCGAACAAACTGGTCTTTTAACAGGCCACCGGCCTCGGAGCTACGCGACGGGTACCCCTCTGTAAGAGTGATATTGAGTTTACCCATCTTGCTACATAGCCATTCGTCTGTCGGCATGGAAACTGAAATCTTTCCTGTGGGTTGTGTCTTGGGTCCCGCGAAGGGATTATCCTCTAACCTAGATGCTGTTGTATCAATCTCTGGGATGTGAGTCCACACCATAAACGACCTGATGCCGCTCATCGTTTCCCTATAGTTTTGTTCTTCGGATAGGGTCAAATCCGGATCAGCAGCCGAAGCCTCAAGGTCCTGGTCGGACAGTTCCCCTTCCTCGACAAAGAGGTCTACTGGGGGACGGTCAGAGATATCTGTGTCAGAATCAGTGTCCATGGAAGATGTACTCTGCCTCCTTGTAGGGGCTGATGACGACGACCTACTTGGCACTTGGTGAGATAACGGTGATTCAGTACCAGCCAGATCTGTAGGTTGGCCGGTGGACACTTTTCCTGTGGTCGATTTGCTGGTCGACTTGAAAGCAGTCTGAGCATTACCAGGCAAATCTGTAGAAAGTTCATGTGGTCGATCGGTGGTCGGTGTCGGTTGAGGTCTAATGAAAGGCTTTGATGAGACAACTGTTTTAGGTGGAGAGTGTGTAGGCGTAACCTTCACAGTCGTAAAAGCCGGTCCTGGTTGTTCCAAGGATATTGCTAACAACAGAGCCTCAAGTCTGTTAAAGCGTTCGGACCATTTCTGGTCCAACTGATCAAATCTGGCACCCTGAGAAGATTTGGAGGGTTTTAGCGACTTGGATGGCTTGTCAGCTTTTGAGTCCTTAGACGTCTGAGCTTTAGGTTTATCAACATTCTGCTTTTTCTTCTTATCAGAACCAGAACCAGGGGACTTTACAATCCCGTGGTCGTCCACTGCTCCCACTACCGTAACTGTAGACGGGTCTATGAGAGAGGAACTGGAGTCCTGCTTAGGAGTGTCAGAAACCTTCTTTGAGTCACATTTTTCTTTTTTAAGCCTGTAAGAAGGCGTGGACAACTGAATACATTGTTCCTCAGAAAGTGAATTACACGCGTTACAGTCAAGATGGGAGATACAAGGGTCAGAACCCTTACCTTTTTCCCTGCACCTGGCACAGAAACAATGGCTGTCAAAGCTAGCCATGATATGTCCACAGCTCCCGAGTTTCTGGCTTGGAGAAGACATGGTAACTGATGTAATAATCTAAAGTTTGTCCAGAAAGGTCTATAAACACTCCGTAACAAAATGATATCACGAAATTAACACACTCTGAAGAAATAAAGTCCAAGGACTTAAAATAAGTTTCCTGATAAAAACTCTGTGTACACAGCATGTGCGCCAAACGAAAAAGATGCTATGACGTCACTCTGTCTAGACAGGAAGGAAGTACGACATGCCATCTGGCGAGTGCACAGTACTGGACGGGCCTGGCCGGTGGAGACACAGGACGTCTTTTTCTGACGTTTGGCGGGCCGGTCTGCGCCGACCGGATAAGCAATTGTCCTTTGGATAGGATGTATTAACGCAATAAAATTGCTATTACTCACTTTTCTTTAGTCCATAAAACCAAAAAAAAATTCAAGGGTGTGAAAATTCATTGGGACAATTAATTTACAAAAAATCTGTAGCTGTAGTGGTTTTGGAGAAATCTCCATGACTAACTAACGCACGCACACACAGGCATCATTTCATAATCTCCCTCCCGGGCTTTGGAGATAATAACTCAAACACAAGTTTTGTGAAAATATCCCACATTAAAAGTCAAATTTTGTTAACCTTCAAAGTGAACAAATATTTTTTTTTAAATTATTTTATATTGTACATTTGCAAGATATTTCTACGTTGAAAACATTCTAAGCATCAAAATCTTTAGGAACTTCAAAAATTTCTCAAAGGTCAAAAGGTCGGATCAAAAGGTCAAAATCATTTCTAAAAATGTCAAAGTGTTTTAAAAGTTTTTTTGGGGTTTTGTTTGTTTGGTTTTTTTTTTGGTTTTTTTTTCTTTGGCCAAAGTTTTTTTCCAAGATCTTATTCCAATTTTTTCAAAATTTTTCAAAGTCCATGTTTAAATTAACTTCAAATTTTCAACTAGAAAAAAGTTTTTGCTGACAAAAACGAAGCGGCCCTGATAAAAAAGTGTGAAGTAAGCCGTAAAAGATGTGAAGATATGCATCACAAGGAATAGAAAATATAAAGTTTATTGCATTGTGTATGTTACCATATTTAACAAATGAAAGAACGACCACAGCTTGGCAGAAGAGAAATTGTAGGTGTGAAATATACTTCTCAAAAGAATGTATGTCCGATGCGCGGAAAAAATGCCTCCTGGAAAAAATGCCTCCTAGAAAATATGCCTCCTAGGAAATATACCTCGTAGAATGAATGCCTCCTGAATATTTTGTGACCAGGAAAAATACCTCCTACGAAAAAAAAGTTCTTTCAAGTATTATAACACTACAGGTTCACATTACAACTTCAGAGGCATCTTCATTTTTTCCACTTGAGTCTTATAGTCGCCAATGCCTGTCAAAAATACACAGTCTTTTACCCATTTTGCTTAGCTGTACAAAGGTATGTAAGTTTCTCTTGTAAGGTTTTACTGGTGCTTCTCACTCTTTTGGCTGGCTGCTCATCCCTGGTTTCCATTATGACAGGTGTCGTGTTTTTCTTGTAATTACATTTCTGCCCCTCCTAGTACATCTAACTGCGATCAACTCCTTACAGAGGGGATAACCTATGTTGTAATTTGATAAGAATGCATATTGTAAGCCATAAAGGCCACAACTATTTCATGAAGAAACCTCACAGCCATAAATCCTGCTTTTAAACTGCTCCAGAGTACAACTGAAGGGATACCCTTTCAAGAAGATATTTGTAACTTGTACTTCAAGATATTGTACGTTCTGGTTTTGACTGTACATATCTGAAATTAACATGTTTTTGATATTATACATTATAGGTTTCATATGTAACATGTTTACAAGTTGACATAACTTTTTTTTCTCAGGAGCCTTTTTTTCCTAGTGACAAAATATCCAGGAGGCATTCTTTCTAGGAGGCATTTTTTCCAGGAGGCATTTTTTTCTGTGAGGCATTTGTCCAGGAGGCATTTTTTTCCCGGATTCTGTATGTCCTACATCCTTTGGTAATGTTCTCAGAGAAGAGGTCTCAAGTGAAAGGGTACACTGACCACAGACATTTCTGTTCAAAATGTCATTAGTATCAGACTTAAGTATAAAACACTAATTGAATGCAGTGGACTAAGATGCTTAAGAACTATTGTTTAAAATTACTGGTTGTGCTTCAACTAAAAACTTAACAAAACCACTAATAAAATCCAGTGAACCAAAGTGTGTTAGACTTTTTGTTCAAAAGTTACTGATTTTGCTTCAGAGTTATTGCTTACAAGAAAAATCAAGTTACAAACAAGTCAAGCTATAGTGCTAGAAAAATGTTACTGGATTTATTGGGAAAGAAAAGTATGAGTTTATATATTGCAATATTTATGAACGATTTAGCAACTGAAATTAAAAATCTAGGCTTAGGAATAATAGTAGGAGATCATGATCCATTCCACACTTCAAAAATCACAAAATTAAGACCAAACAAGTTACTGGACTTGGTGTAACTGTGGAAAAAGTAGCCTAATAACATATTTTAACAAAATGCTGTGAACGCAATACTTTTCAAGTTATAAGTGATTTAGTGCATCACTTCAGGAATTTGAATGCATTAAAGTTTCAAAAATTCATTTCCCACTTGAGCTAAAATTAATTAAATGTAGAAGTCTAAGTGAAATGGAAGAAAGTAAAAGAAAAGAAAACAATATACATTCGAAACAACAGCATAAATATTCCAATTTTTTTTTGTTCCACTTTTGCTTCACACACACATATATATATCTCTATCTATCATCTCCCTCCATGAACCCCCCCACTTCCCCCACTGAGGCCATTCTTTTTTCCACTTGCTTTTTGTGTGCACTAAAGGGGAGTTGGGGGGGGGGGTTCTTTCTGCATAGAAAGATTTTCCATGAATGTGCCTTTTGATAGATATCACACAACAGAGTTGGGAAGGAAGAAGAAAAGGACAAGTCATTCATTTCCACTCAGCTGGAGATACATAAAATGCTGTACAAGAAAAACTGTTTATGAGAAAGCGTTTTTTTTTTTTCAAGCATCTTATATATTGTGAAAGAAGTCAGGTGTATACATTTGACAAATTTATATAGTCTATGTGAAGAAGTAGCTAGATCATCAACTCTTTCTACAAAACAAAAGTTGAATCAATTGAAGCTTTTTTTTCCAAAAAGGAAAAGTTCTATCCCCATATTTCCAAATGAATGGAATCAGAAGAATGTGGTTTTTTTAATCTGCCTAAAATTGGGAATTTATATTATGTGAACACTGATCAGTTGCAATATGTTAATAACCACATCAGTGCATCATAAATAGCTCATTTTTTTCTTTGAAGATGTCATAACTTCATAAACACTAAGAGATTAGGTTTGCCAGACAGCATAAATATTTTTAAGCATACATATGCCAGGTGTGGTTTTAAAAAGTGTTAAAATAAATGAGGAGGGGGCAAGAAGTATATATTTATCATGTGAACTGCTCTCAGATTTAAAAGGGAAAAATCAGAGTGTCCCTTTTAGGCATAAAAATTCAGCATTTTGATACTTTTACTGCAAAAGGCTATAAATATTTCCCACATTTAACCTAGTTTGGTGCATAAGAATGCACAGAAACGGCAAATCTTCACTTTTGTGAAAAGGACGCTTCCTTAAAACTGCAAATTTTCGCTTTCTAAAAAGGACGCGTCCTTTTCACAGAAACAGCAAATCCTAACTTCTCTGAAAAGGACGCGTCCTTTTCACAGAAACTACAAATCTTCACTTTTCAGAAAAGGACGCGTCCTTTTCACAGAATCTTCAAATCCTCACTTTTGTGAAAAGGACGCGGCCTTTTCACAGAATCTGCAAATCCTCACTTTTCTGAAAAGGACGCGTCCTTTTCACAGAAACTACAAATCTTCACTTTTCTGAAAAGGACGCGTCCTTTTCACAGAAACTACAAATCTTCACTTTTCTGAAAAGGACGCGTCCTTTTCACAGAAACTGCAAATCCTCACTTTCCTGAAAAGGACGCGTCCTTTTCACAGAAACTACAAATCTTCACTTTTCTAAAAAGGTTCTTTTCACAGAAAGGGCAAATCATTACTTTTCTAAAAAGGACGCGTCCTTTTCACAGAAACAGCAAATCCTCACTTTTCTAAAAAGGACGCGTCCTTTTCACAGAAACTACAAATCTTCACTTTTCTAAAAAGGACGCGTCCTTTTCACAGAAATAGCAAATCCTCAATTTTCTAAAAAGGACGCGTCCTTTTCACAGAAACTACAAATCTTCACTTTTCTAAAAAGGACGCGTCCTTTTCACAGAAACAGCAAATCCTCACTTTTCTAAAAAGGACGCGTCCTTTTCACAGAAATTGCAAATCCTCACTTTCCTGAAAAGGACGCGTCCTTTTCACAGAAACTACAAATCCTCACTTTTCTAAAAAGGACGCGTCCTTTTCACAGAAATAGTAAATCCTCAATTTTCTAAAAAGGACGCGTCCTTTTCACAGAAACTGCAAATCCTCACTTTCCTGAAAAGGACGCGTCCTTTTCACAGAAACAGCAAATCCTCACTTCTCTGAAAAGGACACGTCCTTTTCACAGAAACAGCAAATCCTCACTTTTTTTAAAAGGACGCGTCCTTTTCACAGAAACTGCAAATCCTCACTTTTCTAAAAAGGTTCTTTCCACAGAAAAGGCAAATCATTACTTTCTAAAAAGGACGCGTCCTTTTCACAGAAACAGCAAATCCTCACTTTTCTAAAAAGGACACGTCCTTTTCACAGAAATTGCAAATCCTCACTTTCCTGAAAAGGACGCGTCCTTTTCACAGAAACTACAAATCCTCACTTCCCTGAAAAGGACGCGTCCTTTTCACAGAAATGGCAAATCTTCACTTCTCTGAAAAGGACGCGTCCTTTTCACAGAAATTGCAAATCCTCACTTTCCTGAAAAGGACGCGTCCTTTTCACAGAAACTACAAATCCTCACTTTCCTGAAAAGGACACAGAAACTACAAATCCTCACTTTTCTGAAAAGGACGCGTCCTTTTCACAGAAAAGGCAAATCTTCACTTCTCTGAAAAGGACACGTCCTTTTCACAGAAACTGCAAATCCTCACTTTTCTAAAAAGGTTCTTTTCACAGAAAGGGCAAATCATTACTTTTCTAAAAAGGACGTCCTTTTCACAGAAACAGCAAATCCTCACTTTTCTAAAAAGGACGCGTCCTTTTCACAGAAATTGCAAATCCTCACTTTCCTGAAAAGGACACGTCCTTTTCACAGAAACTACAAATCCTCACTTTTCTGAAAAGGACGCGTCCTTTTCACAGAAATGGCAAATCTTCACTTCTCTGAAAAGGACGCGTCCTTTTCACAGAAACTGCAAATCCTCACTTTTCTAAAAAGGTTCTTTTCATAGAAAGGGCAAATCATTACTTTTCTAAAAAGGACGCGTCCTTTTCACAGAAATTGCAAATCCTCACTTTTCTAAAAAGGACACATCCTTTTCACAGAAACTGCAAATCCTCACTTTTCTAAAAAGGACGCGTCCTTTTCACAGAAACTGCAAATCGTCACTTTAAAAAAAGGACGCGTCCTTTTCACAGAAATGGTAAATCTTCATTTTTTTAAAAAAGGACACGTCCTTTTTACAGGGACTGCAAATCTTCACTTTTCTGAAAAAGACACGTCACTTTCACAGAAACTGCAAATCCTTACTTTTCTAAAAATCCTTTTTTTCTAAAAGGTAAATATACTTTATTTAGATAATGTTGCCTCTGTTAAAAATTAACTAATATTGTTAATTTAGCTAGAGTTATGCTGCTCACTTTTATTGCAACCTGGCAGTGTATCCCCGAACATAGTAAACCTGTAGAAGCAATAATAAAAGACATAGAGGCTGAGACTCCTTAAGCTATAATCACTTTTTGGCTCTCATCATTTGACCTTGGAGGAGGGGCACAAGGTCAAATCTTACTACATCGGAAGATTATTAGCCCATGATTTCCTATAGGTGGGTTTCACATTTCAAACCTCTAGGACCAATAATAAGTGAGTTATAAGCACTTTTAAGTTTGGCTATGCTCTTTTAACCTGAAGGATAGGCCCAAGGTCAAATCTGACCACAAAAGGAGATTCCCAGCCCATAATTTTCTATAGGTTGGTTCCACATTTCAAACCTCTAGGACTAATAATAAGCAAGTTATAAGCACTTTTAAATTTGGCTATCCTTGTTGTATCCACCGGAAGAATCCGGCGGATACTTTGGTTTAGCGTCCGCTACGCCGCTGCCGCCACGCGTAGAGAGATTTTCAGAAAAGTGAGGATTTGCAGTTTCTGTAAAAAGGACGCGTCCTTTTCAGAGAAGTGAGGATTTGCAGTTTCTCTGAAAAGGACGCGTCCTTTTCAGAAAAGTGAGGATTTGCAGGTTCTGTAAAAAGGACGCGTCCTTTTCAGAAAAGTGAGGATTTGCAGTTTCTGTAAAAAGGACACGTCCTTTTCAGAGAAGTTAGGATTTGCAGTTTCTGTGAAAAGGACGCGTCCTTTTCAGAGAAGTGAAGATTTGCAGTTTCTGTGAAAAGGACGTGTCCTTTTCAGAGAAGTGAAGATTTGCAGGTTCTGTGAAAAGGACGCGTCCTTTTCGGAGAAGTGAGGATTTGCAGTTTCTGTGAAAAGGACGCGTCCTTTTCAGAAAAATGAGGATTTGCAGGTTCTGTGAAAAGGACGCGTCCTTTTTAGAAAAGTGAAGATTTGCAGGTTCTGTGAAAAGGACGCGTCCTTTTTAGAAAAGTGAAGATTTGCAGTTTCTGTGAAAAGGAAAATTTGCAGTTTTAAGGAATCGTCCTTTTCACAAAAGTGAATATTTGCACTTTCTGTGCATTCTTATGCACCAAACTAGGGTAAATGTAGGAAATATTTATAGCCTTTTGCAGCAAAAGTATCAAAATGCTGAATTTTTATGCCTAAAAGGGACACTCTGATTTTTCCCTTTTAAATCTGAGAGCAGTTCACATGATAAATATATACTTCTTGCCCCCTCCTCATTTATTTTAACACTTTTTAAAACCACACCTGGCATATGTATGCTTAAAAATATTTATGCTGTCTGGCAAGTTATGGTTTCCAGTAAACGGCATCTGAAAATTCATATACAGAAACACTATACTAAAACCTAAAGATTCTTGCTTTGACTCGCTGCTGTTGAGAGTCAGAATTTGACTTCTCCTCAGTCAAAAAGCTAGTCTGCCTACAGCAAGATAAGATAGTAGACCTGAAAATATCTGCTGTAAAGCCTTCCTAACTAGGCACAGACAAGACATAATAATTCCTCATTGAATCCTTTGTCCCAAGTAAAAGTATTTCAAAACCTCACAAGACAAAGAGATCTATCTTGAGTAAAACTGCTGTCCCAGTGATTGAGAGCTGGCATATCGACCGGCTTAACTGAAGTAGGCCCATCCAAAGCCAACTGAATCTTGGCTAATAAATGGCCAGAGCCACTTATGAGCAATACTCATTCAAAGTAAGGGAAGACAAAGCTAACGAAAATACCCTTCTTCCTTTGCCTAATGCCAAAGTCAAAAGAAAGACCGTCTTGAAAGTTAATAACCTCCAAGAAATCTTCCCCAAAGGCTCAAACGGCTGTCTGGTGAGACCAAACAAGACCAGAGACAAAAGGAAAAGAAGGCTTAACCTATTGACTACTGGATTGTCTCTATAGAAATATGTCAACAATCTATACAGCTGAAGAGTTCTAGAGACTTATTCTCCTTCAAGGAAAGCAATCTACCATTGTTATTCTGAAACCAGCAATAGTAGATGGCTTAAGATTCCTTTCCTTAAAGAAATAATTAAGGAAATTTGCTACATCTAGAAAAGAAGTATCTGAGAAGTTCACCACAAAGAAGCCTCAGATGTGCATAGATTTACCAGGTCCCACAACCAAGAACATCCACCATGACCATCATGATTCAATCATGATGAATCTGCACCTGAAGGTGGTCATCTTCTAAATCACCTGAAGAATCCTTGGCTATCCTGGTGCAATCATGATGATTCTGCACCTGTAGGTGATCATCTTGAGTCACCTGAGGAATGAGAACCACTGGAAACAAACACAAAGCTGTCCAGATCCTCCCAAGAAATGAGTAATGCACCTGATCCCCAAGCCCCACAGTCTAAGAAAGGAAACACATACACTGGAAGCTTAAGATTCAGGTTATTGGATACCAATGGCATAATGATTGAACTCACCAGCAAGGGAAGCCTTAAAAAGGAACCTTTGTGGAACAGATCCACCAGATCCCAAAAATAAGACATCCCTAGCCACTCTGATGCAATCCAGATGATTCTGCACTTAAATCTTGGAGTAGCCATTCTTAATAGCTACAAAAAGAATTTTCTTGACTTTCCTGAGATCTTTGACTTATCCAGATAACCTCTCAAGACTCTCACTGGACAAAGAAACCTATCTTGCACCAAAGCATGATCTAAAGAAAGTTCCAAAGCAGGAATGACTACAGGTTGAAAATCAAAGGAGCCTTAGAAGCCAAATGATTCACCTGCATCACCTGAAGAATCAAGGTCACAGGACCAACAAACTGTCCAGTCCATCCCAAGAAAAGTTGAAAAAGACAAGCTTGTGGTTCAAACTAGTTGCAAAACAAACCCATCATTGGTGATTGTAATCAAAGACAGATTTGATTGAACACCTGAATCAGAATAGAAGATTCAAAAGTCATCCAAAACACATTCAATTTGAATCATCTTGACTCTCATGAACAAAGAATTTGTTGGAATATTTGTATACCCTGGGAAGTGATATGCCTGAACCTGAACCCATGGCATTCGTCCAAGGAATGATTATTCAGATAAGAAAAACATTCCTGAAAGTGGATACCTCCCTACCTGTTCAGATAGGAAACCACTGAAGAAATATCTGGGGAAATCAACAGATTCAGAATCCGAATCAGACCTCCAAATGATTCTAAAGGTAGTAGCCCTGTTACTGTGGAGTCTTGAGCCCTCATGATACAACAGACCAATGGCTGTTTGATGCCATAATTGTGCATCCCAACCGTTAAAGAAAAGATCTAATAACAGAAGGAGATTGTGCTCCTTCTGATGAAGTACAGGGAGCTCCTGCAAACTGAAGATGATCCCTAAGAACCTGAGAACAGAAAAACTGGTACATTATCTGTGTATAATGTGTGGTATCTGTGGTACATTAGCAGCTAAACAAATGACCCAATGGCACTGTTTTGTCCTATGAAGCCATACCGCCACCAAAGAAATGGCTTCCTTAGAAACCATTAGCCGGAGAAAATGCTTTGCTATGAGTGAAGAAGTACCCTAAGGTGGAATCTGCAATCCAAACTAAAAATCCTGGTGCTTTAGACAAGATGTTGTTTTTTCTTTTTTTTTTTTTTTTTTTTTTTTATATAAGCTGGTGAACACCCAATGCCTTCTACTGCAGCCATCAGGCTCACTATCCGTTGATACAATAGTAAAGTCGAAAATAAACCATTTCCAAGAGCAAAGCAATGAAATGGTCTATATATTGGTAAAGCATGATGCGTTCTTATAGATCCCACAACCTCACCATGGACTAACATAACAAACAGGCAGTGAACCGGTGTGAACTGTCATCAACAGGGAAGTGAAGATAACAATTCGCGTGAATCTGGCTATGGAAGAATGCAACTGCACTGTAAGGAAACGCGTTAACACACCCATTCACTTACAAGTAACAACTCGCAAAAAAACCCAACAATATGAAAATAAGGTACTTAATTAGGCTTATTTACCTCAACTATTAGCGGTAGCCATCTCTTCCCAGCTTATCACAACCGATAAACTGTAAAATTGTAGCGATATCACCATCTTACTGGTGTTATCGCCCTTTTGTCGATCATTTCATACACAGCTTTTATGCAAACTGATGTCTCCCGCATTTTATTCATTTATTCTTCAAACACATGTGCACAACTGCTTTAGGAACATGAATAAGTAATCCTTCCTGCTACTGTTGCTTCTGTAAAAAGTAAAGTATGGTTGAAAGAATCCTCTTACTATGTTGAGATGTAAAATGTAGAATATCTGCCACTAGTGGACAAACATTCCTCCTAAAGATTACTCCCAACCCCTCTAAGACTTACAGAGGAGGAGAGTTTGAAACAAAGTTGGAGGATTAATTATCATAATGGGAACAAAAACTGCCCTGGGGCACTAAACCCTTTTCTAGCCATGAGTAGGAGTTTGCTCCTTCCCAGACAGAGGAAACACTATACCCGAGATCACAATATGAAGTTTTCCTGGACATTTGACCAAAAGTTCAGCAGGAGAAAACCTCATTAAGAGTGAAAAATGCACTTTTATTCTACCAAAATCATGTAAGAGATAAGATAGAGAAAAGTAAGACTTGTAACACTCCTGATAAGTAACAAGTTGAAGACTGCTCCCAGCACTGCCCAACAAACAATTCCTGACTACTGAGGCTGTAATTGCAAACTCTGCACACAGCCCAAGGCATAAAAGAAACTCTGTGAGATCCTGCAATCCTTAGCTCCTTGAAGACGTCCTGCCAGAGGTCCTGTTAGACCACTTCAAAAAATTATCCAGGCTTTAACATGCTCCCTGCAGCAGAAACCCAGAGAACCTGTATTCCCGAATAATAAAATGATAATGGCTACTAGTTCATAAGTACCGGTGCCGGTCTAAGAGCAGCCGAAAAACCGGTAAGAAACCACAGAAACAAATGCCCATTACTGGGATGAATCACAGCTCCGGGAATCTGACAAACCGATTTCTGACCTTTTGGGAGGTATGGAAACTCGATTGTATTCGGATGACGTCATGCAGGTATTTTCCTCCGTGAAAAGTTTCGACTGAACCTCACCGGAGGAAATAAACGGTGTAAAAGATCCACTCTGCATCCGGAACTTGCCCACGATGTAGCCTCCAAGAAAATCAATGATGTCTGCCACCACGGGGAATTCCAACCGGTGGCCTATTCGGTAGAGGAAGATGTGGTGAGATCTTTGCTACCAAACGCCTGGCTATACGAACCCGACGTGTGATAAGCTTTGTGACAATCGAATTGTCTCCATCGTTTCCTTTGTCGCCTAGCAACATGTAAACTGTCCCTGCCGGAGCTAGTATGACTGCCGACAGTTTCAGTGTTAATAAATGAAGTAAATCTTCAAAACTGCATAAAAAGAACTCCCATATGATGTAATACGAGAGTTATGAAGAAAAACAGGCATTCTGAGCAGCAGAAGATCTTCATCCAGCGACAAACATCCCTGTCGCCATTTTACAAAAAGTGGTAAACAATCCGTGAAGAAAAGTCTACAAAAGCACTTTTCCTCTGTGCTTTTCCTCTTAATTTTGTCCTGAGAAGACATAGTCAACACAGACGTCTTATAACAGAACTCAAAACCACAAAAAGTCCAAATACTTAATAAAAATCCGAAAAGAAAATAAACATCCACACTCTAGGATGGCCAACAAAAATAATGAAGGTTGTTTACTAGCGTGGTCACATGACCACTAGGGGGACATGCTAGTTCACACTCACTCACTGGCCTCTTAAGGTTTCTTAAAACGTTTCTCAACATTGGCCAGTGAGTTGGATGGCACCAACATATAGCAATGGTCAGGAAATGGTAAGTGTATTTTTCGCAATAAAATTGATGACTTTAAGCAGGCCAAATGTCCATTAACATTTTGAGTTTAAGGTCACCATAAAGTCAGGATATTCCTTTGGCAAATCTTAATATATGTGCCAAGTTTGGTTGAAAAAAGTGAAAAACTAAGTGAACTGGAGGGCTAAAACCCCATTTTTTTTACATTAAGGTGACCTTAAAATTGCAGATACAGGGCTAAAACTTCGGCATGTGAAAGATTATCAAAAAGTAGCTGAATAAGTTATTCCAACAAAACGCCGAAATCCTGACCGTTTTTGAGATACAGACCAAGTACCCATTTTTTAAAAATTTACGAAAATGAAACGCCTCCCATTCAGGCATCTATGGTCCGATTGATGAGAAAATCCTTTCCGACCTTGGAAATTTGGTCTAGAATGTACCTGATAAATTTTATAGCACAGGTGTGTGTGGTTTTTTCCGAAACGCGATGACGAGGTGTTTTGGAGGTATGCTTAAGGTTACCTTAAGTAAAGCTTAAGGTCTGCGCAAAGTATCTCAAAAAATTTTCATGCCCCTATAGTTTTAAAGAAAGATAAGAAGGGAAGGAAAATGTGAAAGGCTAAGAAGTTATTCTAGGGAGACCATAATCCGGCGGCGGCGGCGGTGATCAGTCGAACTTCAGTGAAAACAAATAAGCGTCCCTGACGGGCCGCTTAATTACTCACTCACTCATTCACTCAATTTGTTTTTTTCTGTTTTGGGACTTACATATTTAGTGTGGGGTGGTGTAATGTTTGTTTTTTTGTTTGTTTTTTTTTAAGAAAAGTCAGCTTATTAATTGATTTCGGAAGATTTGGGTGGTCCTGAGAAGGACCTAGAAATCAGCAGTTGTCCTGAAAAGGATCGATTGTAGGCAAGTACAGTAGGTCTACTGCTGCTTGGGCTCGGATGACTGCTGGGGGGAGAGGCTGGGCTGGGTCCTGTGGAGGCTCTTACTGCTGGGTTTTTGGAGGAAAGGTGGCATGTTGATGCAGGTTGACATGCTTGCCTGCGCTGTTGGTGACATGTGGCTGTCTTGAAGGCCCAAGTTTTTGCCCATCAACAACTACACAGGAAGTCTACTGCCCTCTGGGTTGCTGTTCTGCTCCACTTGGGTCTGTTGAGCTGATTGGATGGCCTAGCTTTCAGGTATCTGGCTTCCTGGAATAGTCAAAATGTATTCCCAGCTGGTGCTGGTTGCTGTGTCTGTTGAAAAGTCTGTGGCATATATGTGGAAGTGGCACTGGAGCTCCTAGAAAGTGTAGGTTGCTGGAGCTGACGGGTCCTTTCCTCTGCCCCTGCTCTGGATCCCACTTAAAAGTTTCACAACATTGTTTCTGAACATTTCAAAGTTTCTTCTAAAGCCTCCAGCTGAGATGCCAGGTAGTTGCAGAAGGCTATTCTGATGGGCTCCTGCTTTGGCCTGACAAAAGATGACAGCATGGTCTTCATCTGTGCCATATTGTAGAAACAACGGAATTATATAATTCAGATGAAAATAAGATTCAAATCCATAAACTTCAAACTTTTCTTCACACACGTCTGCATGTGTGATGCTATGACGTCATGCTGTCTAGACAGGAATGAAATAAAACACACCATCTAGCCAATACACACTACTAGACCGACTTGCCAGTGGAAACACAGGGCGTCTTTTTCTGACATTTGGCGGGTTGGTCTGCACCGACCAATCTAGCATATTGTCCATTAGGTAACATGCATTAACAAAATAAAAACAGTGTCGCCGCATGGACTGCCTTATACTCTAGCCAAATATGTAAGAAACACCCAAACATAATTTCACCTTTTATAAGCTACAAGCTTACTATGTGGTACTGTATGCTGTTCTCGGATGGCCGCAAGGCATCAGGCCAACGTCTAAGAAAAATAGACATTTATTGTTGGCCGTAGACTCAAGTTGTCGTCTCATGGTGAACTTTGACCTTTCGTCCTACTTTCTCGTTGAAATTTTTAAACCTTACCCCTCAGCTGTAATACAGCGGGTAGGCAGGGTGGGACTCTTCTCAGTCCCACATGGTAAGCTTGTAGCTTATAAAAGCTACATTTAAGTAATTAAAATTTTCAACTTTATTGTGCTACAATAGCCTACCATGTGGGACTGTATGCTGAATCCAACCGCACGGTGGAGGGATTACAGCTGAGACTGGAAGATATGTCAAATTTTTCTTAGATTTTGAAGTAATAGAATAGAATGAATGTTTAGAAATACCAGTATGAGTCCCATTTACAGTGCCCCAATCCCGAAGACCGGGCCTGTAAAAACCCAAAAACCTGAATAGAATGAATGACAGTGCTAAAACTGTCGAGATGTTTTGATTGTAGGACAGAAGTGCAGCCGTGCTCACTTTACAGGTGTAAGGGCCCTCAGGGCCCATCCACGAGTGAAAAACCAGCCCAATGGTTGGAATTCTCATAAATTTTTTGCAACCGAATATGACATTTATGACAACTTGATAAGTCCTTAATACATATATACTTGCTAACTAAAAATAAAAAATGACCTTACCCATAACATTTTGGGAGATAAACCTATACCTAGATCCTGGGATTAGACTCCTGAAGACTTGGTTGTAGCGGATGTGCCCCCCCCGCCTTCTTTTCTTTCCGAGGATAACTGGTCTCAGGGGAAGGGTCTAAGACGTCTTGTGCCGCCACCACTGGTCCCAGATACATATTGCTGTCGTTGTCTGACCAAGTAAGGTCTTTTAGGTAAAAATTTGTAAATGTGTTGTGAGCTTTCCAGTGACAGGCTTGCATGATTTGGTCCACCGATACCCCATTGTAAAAGGCCTTAGAGGCCGCGAAGGCCCTAATGTCATGCGCTTTAACTTGGACCAAGTCCAAGGTTTGTTGGTCTGCTTGTTTATAACAAAGTAGGATGGTTTGTTTCAACCAACAAGAGAGAGTAGCGGGTCTGATGTCTGAGGTATGTCCTTTCTTGAAGGAGATGAAAAGGAGGGATCGAGACCATCTCAGGTCTTTGGTTCGATCCAAATAGTACATCAGGGCCCGCACCGGACACAAGGTCCTGTCTTCTTTAAATTGTCTATCTACAATGGTAGTCAAAGCAGGAATAGTCACCAGAGACACACTTTGAGAAACTTCTCTTGCTAGCTGGTTTTTGGCTATGAAGTCAGAAGAAGGGAACAAGGCAACCTTTTCCCATTGGCCTAGATTAGATACTTTGTTTGCAACCCAGGAATGGATTTTGCTGCAGCACTTGCCAGAGGCCAAAGCTAGCAAGAAAGCAGTTTTGAGAGTGAGATGTTTGAGGTCTGTGTCTTTCATAGGCTCAAAGGGTGCTTTTGTGAGCTCATTGATTACAACAAAAAGGTTCCATTTTGGAAGATTCCTGGAACTTTTGGGATGATCCCTGGGAAAAATGGAGAGTAACCTGTGAAGGTCTGAACTTTGTGCAATATGATGACCCGCTGGGCCCAAAGTTTCAACGATGGCCATCCTGTAACCATCAATGGTGGAGGGGCACCTATTTAGATCTTGGTACAGGTACATCAAAAAATCTGAGAAATGTTTCACAGATGGAGTGGAGAAATCCACTGAATTTTCTCTGCACCATTTCTCAAATAATGCCCACTTTGACTTGTAGATGATCCTTGTTGATGACCTCTGGGGGGCAGCAATTCTCTCTGCCACCTCCACAGAGAAGCCTTGTTCTTGGAGCTGTCCACTCCTAGACACCAGGCGTGGAGGTTGAAATGCTGTAGATTGCTGTGGAACACATAATTGTGGGACTGTTTGAGGAGAGTTGTTGACACTGGAAGTTGTAGTGGGATCTCTGTTGACAGCTGCACTAGGTCCCAAAACCAGGGCATCCCTGGCCAGCCTGGGGCTATTATGATGATCAGGCAATAGCATTGTCTGATTTTTTGGATCACCCTGTGAAGGAGAGCCGTTGGAGGGTAGCATCTGAGACCCGTCCAGTTTATGTTTAGAGCATCTATGTCCCAAGCCTTTGGGTCTGGGACAGGAGATACGCACAGTGGAAGTTTGTGGTTTAGATGAGTGGCAAATAGGTCTACATGAGGTGTGAACCACTTTTGGCAGATCTGTTTGAACACCTGCGGATGCAGTGACCATTCTGTTGACTGCACTTGGTTTCACCTGGACAGAAGGTCGGCCATCACATTCAGGCACCCTGGAATGTGTCTGACTTTCAATGTTATGTGATAGTGATGGCACCAGGTCATGATGTTCCACAGGGGAGCACACATCTTTGCTGAGTGACTTCCTCCTTGTTTGTTTATATAGGCTACCACTGTCGAGTTGTCCGTTGCACTGTTTGGTTCTGGCACTGGTCACTGTTTGGTTCTCACCACTGTTTGGTTCTCACCACTGTTTCGTTCTGGCACTGGTCCTTGAAGCTTCGAAGGGCCAGGGAGACCGCCTTCAATTCTAGGACGTTTATAAGTAGCCTTTTTTCCCGGTCTGACCACAGACCCTTTGTAGAACTTTGATCTAAGTGAGTGCCCCAACCTTCGTTTGAGGCGTCTGTAAAGAGTTGGATACTGTGGTCTTTGGGATGAAGGTCTGCACCTCTCATCACGTTTGAGGGATTTTGCCATCAGTCTAGGTGTGCTGAAATGGTTTCTGTCCAAGGAAGGAGGCTGTCCAGCAACTGAGGATATCTCCAGTGCTCCTTGAGGTGAAACTGAAAGGACCTCATGTGAAGGCGTCCCTCTGGGACCATTTTCTCCGTTGAGGCAAGCAACTCAATTAGCTACATCAAACATCTTGCAGTCAAGACATGTTTTGACTTGAGTCGTAGGATCAAATCCAGAAGTTTGAGCCATCTCTCTAGAGTGGGTTTTACAAGGGCTGAATCTAGATGGTATTCATAGCCCACAAACGAAAACACCTGAGTAGGTTTTAGTTCTGATTTTTCCTGTTTTATTATCCAACCCAAGGACTGGTTAGGTCTACCACTGCCTGAGTGTTCACTTGGGCTTCATCCTAAGACTGGGACCTGATCAGCCAGTCGTCCAGGTATTAGTGAAGTCTGAGTCCTATTTAGAGGGCCATTAGCTTCACTTCCTTTACAATCATTGTAAAGACCTGGGGGGCTGTGGCTAGTCCGAAAGGGAGGGAGGTGAACTGGAACACCTGTGACCTGTGGCAAAACCTTAGGTATTTCCTTGAGTTTGGATGGATGGGGATATGAAGGTAAGCGTCTGACAGGTCTATCGACGATACCCATTCCCCTGGAATCAGGGAGGTCCTGATGGACTCTGGCGTTTCCATTGTGAACTTTTCTACGTGTAGAAAAGTGTTGAGCCTGCTTAGGTCTATGACTGGCCTCCACCTTTGGTGAGGCTTGGGGACTAGAAACAGGAGACTGCAAAAGAGATTTTACATTTTCCACCCTTTCGATTGCGTTCTTTGACAGCAGTGACTGGATACAAGTGGCCAGAGCTTGGTCTTTTTGACGGCCTTGTACTTTGACAGAATCAGAGGGAATCTGACCAAATTTGGTTTTGAAAGGAATGGCAGTATGTAGCCATTGGTGATAATGTTTAACACGTTGGATGAACATTTGTTTGTTTGCCAGTCTCTTCTGAAAGAACGGAGGCGACCTCCTACTGGTGGACTGAGGGAGGCTTTTAAGGAGTCATTCGGAGGAGGGGTTTCCACGCCCTCGCCTTTTGTTGTGGGGTCGAAAATGACCCCTGGAGCCTCTGAAATTTGGTTTCCCCCCTACCTGAGGAAAACGATTGGTTACTGATTTGTGAGGAGTTGCCCCCATAGGGGCGTTTCCTGTAGGAGCCTCTTTTCTTGTTGTGGGAACCACGGAAGGGCTTATAGGGTCTGAAACCCTGAGAGTCTTTAGAGGTGCCTATTCTCCCTCCTTTACAAGTTGAGACTTGAACAAGGAGGAATGCCAAAAGGGCAAATTCCTGAGTTCTTGGCATCTCGTTTCCCCTAGTTGTGGTTGTAAAAGGGTCACTTATGCTTCGCGCCTTAGCAAGCCGGTATTACCTATAACTCCCTATGGAGTATATAGGCCAAGGATTTGCTGAGGCAAGTGAGAGCCCTGTGTTGAATAAGAACAGTCTTATTCCATAAGTCTAAGTATTCACAGGTTTGTTCATATCCACGTTTGGCTGCTTTCTCAGGATTGGCACCTTTCTGAATTTGAAATTTAACTCTCTTGAAGGTTGACTTCAGGCTATATTGGCACTTCTCAAGAGTGGCATTGCAAGAAGATGAAGTCTTGGAAAAGGCAGCAGTAAAGTTGAGTGTGGATATGTTTTGCCTAGCTTGGTGTTCCAATGCCTTAAGAATTGGTAGGGGAACCTTGCCCATAGGAGCCCCAGGGGGGTTAGGAGTAATACAGATTTTGGCAAAACTCCTGTATTTTCTCCTCGTAACAGGGCTGTCCCACCTTGTACCACTTTGCAGTGGAAGAAGGAGGTTTGATGTATTTACCCTCAGGTAAATTAGCGGCCTGGAAATCATGCTCAAACTTATCAAGGCATCTTTGATAACTGAGCTGAGTGGTAGCATAGAGGAAGGACTTCTAGGTCTGAGCTCTTGACGGCCTTTTTCATCATCCAGACCCATAACTGAAGTTGAGGACCTAGGCATAGACTCCCTGGGGTCAGGGAGGGAAAGGATGCGCCTGAAAGTGTCCACCTCTTCAGCGTATTGGGAGGGAACGTCAGACAGAGCTACTTCCCTATAATAAGGGGGATCTGGATCATGTTGAGGTTGGTCTTGATCAGAGACAGCCCCAGAGGGCTGAGACCCAAAGGGCTTTGGAGACCTGTGTCTGGCTACAGAGGACTGATCCTCCTCTGAGGAAGATGACGCATATCTGGACCTCACCTTATGCTTACTCTCGTCAGCATGTTTTTTGGATTTAGAAGATGCAATCCGAGGTTCATCAGACTCATCATTGTATTGATCCGAGGCAGACCTCAGATCAACGTCATGCTGCCTATGAGAGTGAGTGTTTTTAGGTCTAACCGAAGCCTTCTTAGAAGGCTCCTCGGCTGAACTAGAAAGCTGATCCGATGCCATATGATGATCAGCACCGAGGTAAGGTGGAAGTGCAGGATCATAGTCCACTTCCATCTGTTCAACATTTGAGGTAGTCCGAAGTTGTCTCGGAGGGGGTAGGTCCAGATTTACAGCAGCTTGAGAGGTTCCAGGCTTAGAAGCCGAGGTCTGATCCACCTCCACTTGCTTTTTAGAAGTTAGTACCCTTAGTACTCTGATTGGTTAACATAAAGGTGTAAACTTTCATTTTTATACTGACGATTCACAAGTTTATGTCCATCTGTCACACATGAATGCCTCAGCTGCTTTTGATAAGTTGAACAGATGCCTTCAAGATGTTAAGGAATGAATGTCGGCTAGCAAACTTAAACTTAATCCTGATAAAACTGAGTTTATACTTTTTGGCTCAAAGAAACAGAGAGAAAGGTTAAATGTATGTTTTCCAATTGACATCTTGGGCAACCCCCTTCACCCAACCAAGTCAGTCAGGAACCTGGGTCTGTGTGTGGTTTGACTCTGATTTTTCTTTCTCTAAACACGTCCAGAATGTTTGTAAAAGCTGCTTTATTCAACTGAGGGATTTTAGAAATAGTAGGCAGTTCTTGACTCAGGATGCAGCTGTGTCGGTTGCCAATGCTTTGTTAGTAGTCAGTTGGGCTACTGTAACTCAGTTTTCAGGAGTCTCTCCAAATTCAATCTTCATAGATTACAGTCTATCAAAATAAAGCAGCTAGAATTGTGACAAATTCGAGTAAATATACTTGGATAACTCCAGTACTCAGGAAACTCCATTGGCTCCCTGTTCAGTTTCGAGTTCAAACTGGCTACCCTGGCGTACAAGTTTATTCATACTGGTTTCCCTAACTATTTTGCTCCATATCTATTGACATACCACACTACTTACAATACTAGACATAGTCAGAGCGTTGCAAATTTCCTAAATGTACCAAAATTTCAACCTACAATTCACAAGTCCATTAAGCAGTTTGGTTTCAGTTTTGCCTTTGATGCTCCCACCGTTTGGCATTCACTTCCTGAAGACATTCGTGCATCACCCACTATTGCCTCTTTTAGAAAGAAGCTTAAAACCTATCTCTACGCAAACGCTTATCCTCCTTAGCTCATTTACTCTTATGGCTTCTCTGTGGTGCCGACCTATTTCTGTCCTTGGACTTTGAATTTACATATTGCTATTGTCTTGTTGCGCCTTAGAGTCCACTACTCAGTGGAGATTAAGCGCTATAAAAGTCGAATTAGAATTAGAATTCGTCTTGGAGAGACTGGAAAGCTTCTAACATTGAAGCCTGAAAGGAACCCATTTGCTGCTGTAAATGGATGTTAAGTGAATCACCCAGGGATTTTTCTAGCTTTGCTTCAATTTTCTGCTGTAAAGCAGTACCTGGGGTGGGTGGGACAGTTTTTGCTGGCGTTTTTAGAGACAATGAACTGAAGCATAGGGGTTGGGGATGTGGGGGTGAGGTAAATAAGTTGTCTGCAGCACTCTCAAGGTCTGCATTGGAACCAGTGAAGGAATCCCCATCGCCCTCACCCAAAAGTTCAAGTTCATCATCTTTTTGACTAGAAGCGTCCTTCTTTTGCTTCTTAATATATCATTTCCTGTGTTGAATTTTGTTCATTTGTTCATCTGTGAAAGATGCACAGATATCACAGGGCGTCTCAAAAGTGACACAGGGGTCATCACCCTTGCCAGATTCGCTACAGGTAGGGCAATAATTATGTATGTCAAATGCGAAACAAGTGACAACACTTACTAGACCTCGGTTTTTCTTTATTCGTTTGGTGGGTAGACATTCTGAAATGCAATAAAAGACGTAGATGCAAAAAGCCTGAACCGAGGAAAACTCAAAAACATCAAAAATTTGAAAAATACTTATCCTGTCGAACCGGAACTTTCACAGAATAATCTATGATATATATAAAGAGAAACGACCAAAAATTAACATCCAACAACACGTATGAACTGAGAAATAAATGAAAATGTCTGTGTAAGTGAGACGCTACCAATTCATGCGGCCAACGAGAAAGTAGGACGAAAGGTCAAAGTTCACCACGACACGACAACTTGAGGCTACGGCCAACAATAAATGTCTATTTTTCTTAGATGTTGGCCTGATGCCTTGCGGCCATCCGAGAACAGCATACAGTCCCACATGGTAAGCTATTGTAGCGCAATAAAATCTCACTTTGAGGATTGCCTTATAATCAAGCTCATCTTGAAGACAGCTTGTAATCTTGCTGAATATATCACAAGCACACACAAGCAATTTACACACTATATAAGACATAGTCTCACCTTGAGGACGGTTTTGCAATCCATCTGTCTCTCTTCCCTTGTCTCCTGCACTTTGAACTCAAACAATACAGTCAGCAGCATCAGCAGACCTATAAACAGGTTATTGAGTGCAAACACCTCCGCAGTCACAGACCAGGTCCATGTTAGCTTACTGAGGCTGAACAGACCCACAGCAAGAAGACTTGAACCCACATCCCCCGTCAACCTGCAAATAGAACAAGCTCAAAACTGAAGCCAAACAGATCCACAGCAAGGAAATCTTAACTCGATCATGTATGAGCCAAGTTCCTGAAGATAAAACAAACCCACATCTAGAAGGCTTGAACTCAAGTCCTCTCTGAACCTACAAGCACACCACACTAGCTTACTGAAACAGCATGGATCCACAACTAGAAGGCTTGAACCATGGTCTTCTAACCTGTAAATACACTAGATCATCTCACTGACGCTAAAACACAACCACTCATGTGTCTAAAATTAATTTTCCTGTCAACCTACACAGTAAAATGTGACAGATTTTTGACATTACCTTGTGTCTTTGTACAAACAAATGTTCTACCATTTATACCATGGCTTTGTTAACCACATTCAAGCTTCAACTCACTTCAAAACAGTCATCTGTAGCAGACCTCCAGCAACCGCACTGCTCACAGCACTCAAAAAGTTCACTCTCCAGGCCGGGGAGCCATAGCGCACACACAGCATAGAAAGCTTCGCCAGCAAGGTGAAGACTGGGTAGCCAGGGGGATGTGCCACCTACAATATAAAACAAAGGGTAGCCAGGGTGGCATACCACCTACAGTATAGAAAGGGTAGCCAGGGGGTGTGCCATCTACACTCTAAAAGAGTTGGTAGCCAGGGTGATATACCACCTACAGTATAGAAATGGTAGCCAGGGGGTGTGCCACCTACAGTATAAAACAGAGGGTAGCCAGGGTGATATACCACATACAGTATAGAAAGGGTAGCCAGGGGGTGTGCCACCTGTACTATAGGAGAGAGGGTGGCCAGGGTGATATACCACTTACAGTACAGAAAGGGTAGCCAGGGGTGTGCCACCTACAACATAAAGAGAGGATAGCCAGGGGGATGTGCAACCTTAAGTATATAAAGAAGGTAGCCAGGAAGATGTGCACCTATAGTATAACAAGGGAACTCAGCTGTATATGGCACCTACAGTATAAAAAGAGAAGGTAGCCAAGGGGATGTGCCACCTTTAGAACAGAAAGAGAGAAGACAGGGGGATATGCAACCAACATCATAGAAAGAATGCATCCAGGGGATGTGCTATTTGCAGTATAGAATGAGAGGGATCTACCATTGAGAGTATAGAAAGAGAGAGAAGCTGAGGGATCACTGACATATTATTCATGCTAAGGCACAGTTCATGAAACTCCAATGACAAAAAAAGGAAAAAAAGACAAAAAAAATTAACTGATCTCTAGATGTGCGAGCATCTCTAGAGCTTGCACTTAAATACAAATAATGCTTCTTTACATGACTAGCAGTGGGCAGCTAGAAATACACAAGTTTGGCATATATTTACAAAACCATCTTTGAAAACCACACCCAGTTTTAGAATCATCCAAAAGTATTTGTATCATTGTGTAACAACCAATTACAACTGGAATAAAATGGTGAAAACTACAGATCTGTTATCTACTTTAAAGGTGTACTCCCCGATTTTTTTACAACTTTTTTTATTCTCTAAATATGTTCTTTACAACATTCTTTATAAAACCTATATATTTTAAGAACTCATACATTGTTTTAAGTAGGGAAAATATTAAGATAAAGTACATGTGCATATATTTGTATACAAAGGTTTGTTTTGAAACCACCTGTCACATGACCACAGAAAAATTTTGAGTAGACAAATCAGAGTAGAGCACTCCCTGGCTTTCAACCACAGTGGTTATTCACCATTATGATCTTTTATATTGCTGGAATTAAGCCGTGTTTCCTTAATACTGATCACTGTTGACTGATGCCTACCCCTGTGATTTCATATACAAGATATATGGTATGTGTGTGTAAATAAAACCATATTTTTTGTAACTCGTTATTTACTACCTCCACCACAGAAGTTATGTGTTGGCGTGCACTCGTTTGTGTTCGCAATTACTAGAAAAATGATGAACATATTTATGATTCTTTTGGGTGGGTAGGCCCTTGTCAAAAGAAGAAGTGATTAAAGTTTTCAAAAGATCAGTATCATATTCTGCTCCCCCAAAAATCGTGAATATTTAGAAATGCACCCCATTAGATGTCAGCACTGTGGGGTTGAGTTTTTCTTCTTCCTAATATCTTTGAGATATTAGTAATTCCTTCATTATTCTTCACAGTAGTGTACATCAAATGTCTAATTATAGTGAAATATGTACAGGTAGATTTGGCAACTATTGCTTAGGTTTACTGCCCAACTGCTCTGATAGCTGAATTTCACTATACAGAGCAAAACGAGGAATAGTATTAGCAATCAGCCATTAACATTAGACATGATCAAGTGCACTGAAACATTTAGAGTAAAATCAGATAAAGGGATAAAATCAACGACCGGTGATCACTGATGTGGAAATACCCACTAAGACAATCAGGGATATGATATCTAACTGAGTTACTTATATACAAACATAGGTTTCCAGCTCATCCTATTAAATGCATCTCGCCTTATACATATTTGTAAGTCTAAACTTAACACTTATATAACTCGATTAACCACTTTTTAACAACTTATTTGTTCGAATTTATAGAATAAATTAATAAGAATTTATACATATACTGTTTGATTGAATAACATTTTTACTGAAAGATTCAAAATAAGGATTAGAAGTTTAAAAAGTTAAGAGTGTCAAAATTTCAAAAGGCATATTCAAGTATATCCAGATAGTTCACTGCAAGGTCATATCCATCAGTGTCAGGTTTTTTCTTGCAAAGAGAAGTATTACCATTACCGTACCTTGTGAAAATTTAAGAGTCAATTAAATTTTGAATTATTTGTAATCTTTGCAATAAATTTTATTTTTGTGGTAATAAACCATATCACAAAACAACAAAAATAATTATGACCATACATTTCTCAGAAAAGAAATACTTTATCTGCTTTTGTTAATTCTACTTTAATTTTTTTGTACATTTCCCCCATTTACTGTACCCCAAATTGTTTTATAACCAGTTTCCTCCTTTCTGATGTGACTTTGCCTTTATAATTTTTCCAATGATGAATAAGGAAGTTATGGTTAACCTATTTATCTTGTATATTCCTTTTAGTAATTTAAAAACATAAAATGTTACAACAAACAGATTAACTTCTCTGCTGAAGTTTAAAGTGCTGTTTCTTTGTTAATAAGCTAAAGTTTTTCATTTGGATTGATTTTATGGGGGTTTTATGATTATCTCTGTGAAATAGAATAATAACAAGCATTCTGATGCATGCATTTATCTCCCGCTGTAGGCACATGTAGAAGTGACAACAAGTTTAATGTTTGATTGCAATACTTTTAAAGACAAAAGGCATTTACTCATTTTAGTAGCTATTACTCTGCCATCCAAAGAGCTACAGTTCTGCAACTTTATTATGCAGTAGATCAACCCAAAGTAGGTGAGGACGTATTTAGAAGAAATTGCCTATCTGTAACACTTTTACAGATAAAAGACATTTATTTATTTTAGTGGCTATTACTCTGCCATCCAAAGAGCTACAGTTCTGCAACTTCACTATGTGGTAGATCACACAAAAGTAGGTGAATGACTTATTTAGAAGAAATTGCCTATGTGCAATATTTTTAGAGATAAAAGACATTTACTCACTTTAGTAGCTATTACTCAGCTATCCAAAGAACTATAGTTCTGCAACTTCACTATGTGGTAGATCACACAAAAGTAGGTGAATGACTTATTTAGAAGAAATTGCCTACCTGTAATACTTTTAGAGATAAAAGACATTTACTCATTTTAGTAGCTATTACTCAGTTATCCAAAGAGCTACAGTTCTGCAACTTCACTATGTGGTAGATCACCCAAAAGTAGGTGAATGACTTATTTAGAAGAAATTGCCTACCTGTAATATTTTTAGAGATAAAAGACATTTGCTCATTTTAGTAGCTATTACTCAGTTATCCAAAGAGCTACAGTTCTGCAACTTCACTATGTGGTAGATCAGCCAAATGTAGGTGAATGACTTATTTAGAAGAAATTGCCTACTTGTAATACTTTTAGAGATAAAAGACATTTACTCATTTTAGTAGCTATTACTCAGCTATCCAAAGAGCTACAGTTCTGCAACTTCACTATGTGGTAGATCACACAAAAGTAGGTGAAGGACTTATTTAGAAGAAATTGCCTACCTATAATACTTTTAGAGATAAAAAGACATTTAGTCATTTTAGTAGCTATTACTCAGCTATCCAAAGAGCTACAGTTCTGCAAGTTCACTATGTGGTACATCACCCAAAAGTAGGTGAATGACTTATTTAGAAGAAATTGCCTACCTATAATACTTTTAGAGATAAAAGACATTTACTCATTTTAGTAGTTCTTGCTCAGCTTTCTACTCACTTAGATATTGTGACCTACATCTGCAAAAGCAACAAAAATATAAAGGACACAGGAAAGTAAGCTTATGAAAAATAGCATCAGAGATGCCCGTACCCCACAGCCTGGGAAAATAGTTTTCAACACCATGAGATATAGAAGTAATGAAACAGTACACAGATTGGGATACTTTCAGAGCAGTGTCAGTGTCCAAATAATGTTTAAGTAGAGAAAATAACATCTAAGAGAAAGAAATTGCATGTAAAGAATAAGTATTAAAGCAAGACAATTCAGTAAACTAAAAATTAGGAAGCTTTAAGACTTCTCCCATTTTGATTTTCATTTGTATGGTCGAATTATGTTTTGGATGTTTTGAATATTACCCATACATACAGATGTAGCAATACATGCTTTTATGTGGAACTGGGGCAAAACCTGTGGCTCACTTGATGCAATACCATCTGTTACAATGGGAAGTTGCAAAAGTAAAACAGTTAATGACTTCTAATATGACTTTAACATCTACACACCCTAGCGAATGTCCCTACTCAGTATTAAGGCTGTGATAGGTTACCCGGTTACCCGAAAACGGTCCGAATTCCTTATGAAACCGGTTACAAACTGATGAAGCGCATAACCGAAAAAATATTAAATATAGTGTAAATCAATGAAATATTCGGCTAAACCTTAGTATTCTGTCAGATTTCTTTAACCACTGTTAGTTTTTCACGTAATTTTCCTTATTTATACAGATATTTAACATTATTTTTCGTAACGTTTTGTTTACATCATCCGCCATGTTTGCTTCTCTATCACTTCCACTGGGTGACAACTAAAACACGGTTACCCGAATTCGGATCGATTCTTTCGAGGCGAATACCCGGTGTCGTTTTTCTAACGAAGTCACAGCCTTACTCAGTATCAACTTCCTACACCTTATGGTTTCCCAGATATACCCCGGACAAGATTTTATACCTATTATAGGGTGACTACGGCAAGGTCAAAGGTTAAATTAAGGTCACGCCATGACGTTGCACACCTACAGCCCCTAACCAATGTCCCTACCAAGTATCAACTTCCTACACCTTACAGTATCCGAGATATATCCCGGACAAGATTTTATAGGTCATGGTCACTACGGCAAGGTCAAAGGTCAAATCAAGGTCAGACCATGACGTTGCACACCTACACCCCCTTAACCATTATCCCTACAAAGTATCAACTTCCTACACCTTACGGTTTCTGAGATATAGCCTGAACAAGATTTTATAGGTCAAGGTCACTACGGCAAGGTCAAAGGTCAAATCAAGGTCACACCATGATGTTGCAAACCTACACCCCCTAACCAATGACCCTACCAAGTATCAACTTCCTACACCTTACAGTTTCTGAGATATAGGACAAGATTTTATAGGTCAAGGTCACTACGGCAAGGTCAAAGGTCAAATCAAGGTCAGACCATGACGTTGCACACCTACACCCCCTAACCAATGTCCCTACCAAGTATCAACTTCCTACACCTTATGGTTTCCGAGATATAGCCTGGACAAGATTTTATAGGTCAAGGTCACTACGGCAAGGTCAAAGGTCAAATCAAGGTCACACCATGATGTTGCACACCTACACCCCCTAACCAATGTCCCTACCAAGTATCAAACTTCCTACACCTTACAGTTTCCGAGATATATCCCGGACAAGATTTTATAGGTCAAGGTCACTACGGCAAGGTCAAAGGTCAAATCAAGGTCAGACCATGACGTTGCACACCTACACCCCCTAACCAATGTCCCTACCAAGTATCAACTTCCTACACCCTATGGTTTCCGAGATATAGCCCGGACAAGATTTTATAGGTCAAGGTCACTACGGCAAGGTCAAAGGTCAAATCAAGGTCACACCATGACATTGCACAGCTACACCCCGTAACCAATATCCCTACCAAGTATCAACTTCCTACACCTTACAGTTTCTGAGATATAGCCCGGACAAGATTTTCACACTCACGGTCACTACGGCAAGGTCAAAGGTCAAATCAAGGTCAGACCATGACGTTGCACACCTACACATCCTAACCAATGTCCCTACCAAGTATCAACTTCCTACACCTTACGGTTTCTGAGATACAGCCCGGACAAACTTTTTCCCGCCGCCCACCCGCCTGCCCGACCGCCCATCCGGACACCATGGGTGAAAACAATACCCCGACAGCCCCTAAGGGCTGTGGGGTAAAAACTGAGTGTGCATAGATATACAGCCATAACACTTACCCCCAACTCATGGGCTGCATTAATCAGCTCTCCTGCAAATACAATGACATAACACAGTCTTATATCTTACAACTAATGAATGAAAACAACAGTCACACACAGGCAGACTATTCAGTGACATGAACTCAAACACGATTGCATGGCTGGATTTTTTTAATCTTTGAATTCATGAAGTGCAGAACCCAGAACTCCAGATGTAAACCTATTGTGTCTATCTTGCTTGTGACCTGCAAAATGTCAGCTTACACAGTGCCCAGGGTGGCATTCTTCCATTATACAGGCTAAAGTTTTATAATTTTTTTGTTGAATGAATATGCAAATTTAATAAGTAAATTAAATTTTTATAAGTTAATACCCTATCCAATGGACAATTGCTTTATTTACGTATCTCATCATTTTGGGGCTTGGTGGTGGACCTGTTGGGCAGCCACCACTGGCCCTAAATAAAAAGGCTCTGTATCTGCCCAAGCAATATCCTTCAAATAAAATTGTGTGAAGGTGTTATGGGATTTCCAGTGGCAGACAGAGAGAATCTGCTCTAAGGAGACCCCTGACTGGAAGGCCTTAGAAGCAACATGTTAGTTGTGCTTGACGCAACATTTCAGTTAAGGCCTAGGTCGGTGTAGTACGACTAATTCATAATCACCTCTCAACACTAGTGTCATGTTAACTCCTGTAATAACCAAGCTTATGGCCCAGGTCAAGTCAGTAGCCAGAAGAAGTGTCAACATGTGGCAGAGCAGTATGCCAAAGTTCAAAGCTAACATCACTATTGCATTGTTGATCAAGATTGTTGAAAAATGTGATGCTCTTAAGCATGGTCAAGTGTACAAAGCTGTGTTTCTACTTGCTTATTTTGCATTTTTAAGGTTGTCAAATGTTGTACCTTCCTCAGCAAAAAATTTTGATGTCACTAGGAATCTGCTGAGAAGTGACGTCATCTTTGGTCCCCCTGGGGCCCATATCATCCTTAAGTGGGGCAAAGCCATGCAAGCTGCTAATTCTCACCAAGTGATCCAAATCCCCACCCTCCCCTCCTCCCCCATCTGTCCTGTGACTGCCATCAAGTCCATGTTGAGTTCCGTCCCTGCCTCCTCCTCTTCTCCCCTGTTTCTCCTTCCCCTCCCCTCGGGCCTCTCCATCCTCACTTGCCCTATGGTTTCGGCCACCTTTTCAAAAATCATCTCCTCCCTTCGCCTAAACCCTGCTCACTATGGGTTTCATGCCTTTAGGCGTTCTGCAGTATCCTGGGCTGCTGACCACAATGTTCCCCTTCAGAACCTCAAAGCTCATGGGGGCTGGTCATCCTCAGCAATCAACTGTTACTTCAAACATACACCTAAAGCCTCTTCCACAGTAGCTACTACTTTCAAGAAAATACTACTACATTAATGGTTTGGGCCTTTTAAAGTCTTATAGTTTTTAACATTATAGTAATAATTGTTTGTCTGTGTGTCAATATATTTAAATATATAACATGTCGTGATTTGTTTATCATGTAAAATAAAGGCTCTTATCCCAATAAATGTACATGTATTTATCACTATCTTCAACTGTCAACTGTAACCCTAACTTATCTTGGACCTTGACCTTGACTGTGTTAGTTGTGCTTGACACAACATTTCAGTTAAGGCCTAGGTCGGTGTAGTACGACTAATTCATAATCACCTCTCAACACTAGTGTCATGTTAACTCCTGTAATAACCAAGCTTATGGCCCAGGTCAAGTCAGTAGCCAGAAGAAGTGTCAACATGTGGCAGAGCAGTATTCAACCCCACATTTTCCCGCCACTTTAGTTTACCTTCTGGCTGTTCTGTGCCTTACTTGGCATTATTGTTTCAAACATTCAAGGGTCAAGACGCACCCTCCCACCTCCCCTGCATTACACCTTTGTCTGGTTATATGCAAGTCATATGCACAACACTGCTCCACCAGTCATGTTGCTATTCAATGCATCCCGTAAGCTCACAAGCTTACCCATTATGTTCTGTGTTGGGCCTTTTAAAGTCTTATAGTTTTTAACATTATAGTAATAATTGTTTGTCTGTGTGTCAATATATTTAAATATATAACATGTCGTGATTTGTTTATCATGTAAAATAAAGGCTCTTATCCCAATAAATGTACATGTATTTATCACTATCTTCAACTGTCAACTGTAACCCTAACTTATCTTGGACCTTGACCTTGACTGAAGGCCCTGACATCATGGGCTTTGACCTGATGCAGTGTGAGGGCCTCCTGGTCAGAGAGCTCATAACAAAGGATCACAGTCTGCTTGATCCATGAGGAGATGGTGGCAGGTGAGATGTCCTTATCAAAACCTTTCTTGAAGGAGACAAAGACCAACTCCTTGTTCTGCCTAAGATCTGAGGTCCTATCCAAGTAATAGCGAAGGGCTCTAACTGGACACAAGGATCTGTCACCCTTGAGTGACTTATCCAGAGTGGGGGCCAGGGCTGGTATGACCACTGGAGCCACACTACCTACCCTCCTTAGCCAGCTGATTCTTGGATAGAAAGCTGGGTGAGGGGTACAAGGACACCTTAGACCGGTCTGACTGGTGTCTGATGTTCTTATGTAGCTAAGCATGGATCTCACTCCTGCGTTTACCTGAACCCAGGGCCAGCAGAAAAACAGTCTTGAAGGTCAAGTGTTTTAGTGTGGCCTCGTTTAAAGGTTCAAAGGGGGCCTTAGTCAGCTGGTGTAAGACCAGGGACAGGTTCCAGGAGGGTATACCCCTTCTGCCCTTGGGTCTGTCTCTATGGAAACTATCCAGGAGACGGGTAAGATTCTCATCTTTGCTGAAATAAATGGTGGAATTGCCCAGTTTGTCAGCAATGGCTGATCCGTAACCATCAATGGTACCAGGTTGTAACTTCCTGTCCTGAAACAAGTACAACAGGAAGTCAGCTATGGCTTTTATAGGTGGTGCCCTGAAGTCCACCTGATTACTGAGGCACCACTTTGTAAAAATGGTCCACTTTGCCTCATAGACGGATCTGGTTGATCCTCTTTGAGGAGCCTCAATTCGTGCTGCCACTGCCTCAGAGAATCCCTGCTCCTTGATTGCTGTGGCTCTAGGAGCCAGGCATGAAGATTCAGGTTTGAGAGGTTCCTGTGCAGGGTCTGGCTGCATGGTTGAGATACCAGATTGGGCAGGTTGGGTAGACACAGAGGGATCTGACTGGACATTGCCACTAGATCCCAAAACCAGGGCATGTTGGGCCACCATGGGGCGACCAGAATGATCCTGTTGCTGGGGTAGTCCTGTAACTTTTTCCACCACTTTGCCCAAGATGGCTGCTGGTGGGAAGGCATATGGGTCCAGGTTTTCCCAAGACAGGCTGAGTGCATTCACTGCCCCAAGCCTGGGGGTCTGGGACCAGTGACACAAACTGTGGGAGTTTGTTGTTGAATCTGGTGGCGAACAAGTCCACTTGAGGCTGGTGCCACCGGGAGCATATAGCTTGAAACACTTCTGGGTGAAGGGACCACTCTGTTTGAATGGTCTGGCCAAGTCTGGATAGCTTGTCTGCTATCACGTTCAGCCGGCCGGGGATGTGACGTGCCTTGAGAGTTAGCTGTTTCCTGGTGCACTAGGACAGGATTCTCCACAGAAGGGCACACAGGGAGCCAGACTTCATCCCCCCCTCTTTGTTGATATAGGCAACCACTGTTGTGTTGTCTGTGGCTACCAGGACTATGTTGTTTGAACAGAGGTCTTGGAATTCTTTTAGGGCCTGAAAGACCACCTTTAATTCCAAGTGATTTATGTGCAACTTGCTTTCTGGAATGGACCAGGTTCCCCTTGCAGTGCGTTCATTTAAGCGAGCACCCCACCCTTCTTTTGATGTGTCTGTAAATATCTGAAGAGCATGTTATAGTGGGTGTAATGGTTGGCCTGAAAGCACATTGCTTTCCTCCAGCCACCACCTTAAGTGGGGGTGGAGCGACCTGGGGACTGGTATTACCTTTTCCAGTGATTCTGGTACCCTCCAGTTGTTTTTCAAGTGCCACTGTATGGGTCTCATATGAAGTCGACCTAGGTGGACTTGTTTTTCTGTGGCTGTTAGAAGGCCTATGAGGGACATGAACTGCCAGACCGGACCCACTGGACCGGACAGGATTGACAATATCTTGTCTGTTAAGGTCTGCCAACGCTCTGGTGTGGGTCTGACCTTGCCCTCCCTGAGGTCGAACTGGTAACCTACGAAGTTGAAAACCTGTTTTGGGTCCAGTTCTGACTTCTCCTTCTTCACCAGCCAACCTAGTTCCCGACAGAGAGCTACCAAGGTCTGTGTATGCTGGAGACAAGTTTGGTGGGATGTGGCTCTCACCAACCATTCGTCTAGGTACTGGTGGATTCTTATACCCCTGTGTAAAGCCATCAGTTTGACCTATTTGGACACCACTGTGAACTCCATGGGTGCTGTGGACAGGCCAAAGGGTAGGGCCTTGAACTGGTAGGACTGACCCTGGATGTGAAAACGCATGTACTTCCTGGACTGACTGTTAATTGGTATATGGAAGTATGCGTCCTTGAAGTCTATGGAGGTGACCCACTCCCCTACCTGTAGGGGCGTCTTATTGTCTCTTGGGTCTCCATTTTGAACGACTCTGTGTTTAGGAAGGTGTTCAAGGTGCTCAGGTCCAGGACCAGTCTCCACTAATTGTTGGGTTTGGGTACCAAAAATAGACGGTTGTAAAACCCCAGTGAGTTTTGGTTTGCTACCGGTTCTACTGCATTTTTGTTCATCAGCTGATACAGTGCCTCCGAAAGGTGGGACTGTCTTTGTGGGTTGACATAGTTGCTTATGACAGTTGGTGACCTGGTTAGGTTGGGTCTGAACCGGAAAGGGAGGGTGTAACCCTCTTTCAGTATTGTGACTACTTTTGGACTCGAACCCAGAGCTTCCCATTTCTCCCAAAACTGATGTAACCTTGCCCCTACAGGTGGATTTACGACAACAGTTGGGACATTTGTAACAATATTTTCCTACACAGGAAACATCACTCACATGTTTTATTTCTGTATGATTGTAACAATAATTGGGATTTACGCCTTTCTTTTGACCCGGTGACAGAATGAACATTTGCAACACAAGAGTTTACATGTAAAAATACAGTCTTGCTCTTGCTGGTCACTGGTGAAGGGTTCAAATCTTCTTTCTTGCCGGATACATGTACAGAGTCCTTCACTCCAGCTACATTTAAAACACAGTAATTGTCATTTACTTCTCTTTGAACCCTTGGCCGGCTTTTGGGTGAAGTTTGAGGCTTTACCACGACCTTTCTGTCCAATTTGTTGGTCTCTAATTTGCTACCAGGCTGGTGTAGTGGGCTTCCGATCCGGTTGCTGTGTTGATCTGCCACTTGAGGAAGCGTACAGATGAAAACGTCCGGGCTTCCTGTGTGCACTGCCAGAAGAACGCCTCTCCTCACTACGAGAGATTTCTTCTTCAGCCTTGACCAGTAAACTGTCTGGAAACAGTGAATGAAGATGGACCGGTGCTGTATGTAAGGCAGTTAAGGTACCCAGCTTCACTCCACCACGTATGAATTCTAGGTAGCTGTTACTACGTGCCAGAGTGAGATTGGCCATGCTGATAAATACTCCCTCTGAGAGATCCTGCATAGTATGCTGCATGGCTTGAGAGATTGACCAGTTGAAGGTCACCAAATATTTTAGTTTTTCAACTGCCTGCTGCGTTCTTTCAGCTGCCTTGCCCTTAGACTTGTCCACACGTAGTGTCCTGTACCTTTGTCAAACATCTTGACAGACCAGCAGCTTGGTTACACATCACTGACTGTTCCCGGAACACTCTCTCCCACCGCCTTAAAGTGTCCTGGCTGATAGTACGGGAGGATGGGGCAGAAGGCAAGCTACGTCTGGCGACTCTACTAAAGGTGCTGTTTAACTTGGCAAGTTCCGGAGACCAGTTACACACAGTAGATGAAGCAGAGTCATTCTTATCAGTTGCATGTTGTACCACTTTGATGATCTGGGTGGCTTGACAAACTGGTCTTGCAGCAGTCCACCAGTCTCAGTATTCCTGGAAGGGTAGCCTTCAGCAACAGTTACATTCAGTCTCTCAAATTTTCGACACAACCACTCATCCACCGGTAACTTGACAGACACTTTACTGGTTGGCTTGGTTCGGGAACCGGCAAATGGATTATCATCCAGGGAGGAAGTGGCACTGTCAAAGTCAGGGATCTGATGCCAGCCCATGAAGGATCTGACCCCTCTGATTGTCTCTCTGTAGTTGGGTTCTTCAGAGAGGTCCTGGTCAGTAGAATCTTCAGGCAGTTCACCCTGGGCGTTGGCACTAGCTGGTGAAGCCAGTTCCCTATCCATCTCTGCCTCACTGTCAGAGTCACCGGCAAATTCATCACTTCGTACACCGGGAAGTGACTGGTCTAACTGCGTAGTGTCATTACCGGTTGGCAGCACTTCAGGACCTGCACCGGCAGCATGTGGAGGCTGGGTGGCTGTCCCTGCACCGGGAGCCTGTAAAGGCTGGGTGGCTGTCTCTGCACCGGGAGCTGTAAATGCTGGGTGGCTACATCAGAGGTACCAGGACCCTGAGCAGGGCAGGTAGCACTCTTACAAACATCCTGTACAGCATTTGTACCGGGAACCCCCAGCGGAGGTTGGGTAGCAGACAAGACTGGGTCTGAACAAGACTGGGACCGGTACCCTCAGTGACCAAGCCAGCAGACACCACACTGGAAGATGCACCCGGATGAAAGAAGGGATGTTCTCTGGTCACCACAGTAGAGGGCTTCTGGGGGTAGCACTACTGGTAGCTTCTGTCTTCTTCTGCTCTCCACGTTCTTTCCTGGACTTGTGGGTCGGGGTGGCTAGTTGTTGAACTTGAAGGCGTGAACGCCTTACAAATCTGGCAATCAAGCTTCATAACACAGGGATCATCTCCCACCTGCTTCTCCCTACATCTGGCACATTTCTTGTGACTGTCGAACAGGGCCATAACGTGCCTGCAAGTTCCTCTTTTATGTCCAGGGGAAGACATAATGATGATAGAAGTAAGTAAATAAACTTAAACGTTCATAAAATGGTGAAATTCGTTGATAAACTTCAAAAAACGTCTCTCTGTAGAAAAGACATCTGCACACTCAACGCACCAAACGAAAAAGATGCTATGACGTCACGCTGTCTAGAAAGGAAGGAAGTACAATGCACCACCTAGCGAATGCACACTCCGTGACTGGTCCTGCCGGTAGTATATACAGGACGTCTTTTTCTGGCATTTGGCGGGACCGGTCGCGCCAACCGGTAAAGCAATCGTCCATTGGATAGGATGTATTAACGCAATAAAAATCAACATTTTGGGTTTATAACATCTCGAGATATATGTAATTTCTTCCATGCAGCGAGTTATGTTGAGTACAAGTGACTTGACCACAACTACCGGTACATATTCTTAATTGCAAGGTTTTTTTGTAGCTGTGTAGGGCTGAGAGACACTGACCAGCATGAATTCAAAAACAATTTATGTCTAGATTTGTGTGGATGGAACATGTATTTGGCAAAAGCTGTTTTCATTTGCTATTTCTTCCATGCAGCAAGATATGTTGAGCACAAGTGACAAAGACAATGATTTATATAATAAATATAACATCAGAGATTCCGGTACTGGACACCATTACATATAAAACTTACAGTGTAAGTTATCCACAGGTAAGAAGAGCCTGGACAAGATTTTAAATGTCAAGGACACTAGAACAAGGTCAAAGGTCAAATCAAGGTCATACCATGACATTGCAGACCTACACGCCAATCAATGTCCCTACCAAGTTTCAATTTTCTACACCTTATGGTTTCTGAGATATAACCCTGACAAGATATTCAAACTCAAGATCAGTATGGTAAGGTCAAACCAAAGTCAGACCCTGAGGCTGAACACATACACCCCCTAACCAATGTCCCTATCAAGTTTCAACTTCCTTCACCTTATGGTTTCTGAGGTGCAGGCCAAATAAACTTTTTCCTGCCATCCACCCGACCATCTGGACGCCATGGGTAAAAACAATACCAGCATAGCCCTTAAAAGCTGTGAAGTAAAAATCCCAAAGTATATAACTTCCTGCTTATGCTTCAGACAAAATGTCTGTGTAAGCAGGAAGTTATATACTTTTGGTATTTTACTATGAGTGCCCCTTCAATCACTGCTAGGCAGACTTCTGTGATGCCATGTCTCATGTCAATGTCACCTCTGAACCCAATAGTGATTATGACACACCCATCCCAAGAGCAAGAATCTCAGATGAGACAATAAACACCCTGAACTCTCTCAGCACCAGACTTGCAGAGATAGCATCCAAGAACAACAACACGCGAAAGAGACGCCGAGCAGGGTTTCCAAACAATAGAGACCCTCAAGAACCTTACGTAGACACCAGAGACCATTACCCTAAGGAGTCCAAGTCTATTTATTTAAGACTAAAGACAATCTGCAGAAAGAAATTGTCTTTAGCCTCAAATATCAAAGCCATGGAAGGAAAACTTCAAAGAATTGTTGACTGTTGAAGTGTTGATTTCAAATTTAACATTAACAGTACCAGAAACCCTGTACTGGAGGACCTATGGAGCAGATCAATTAGGAAATGCCAGACAGATATAACACTTGCACTCTTAGATGATCTGCAAAAAACCTACAATAACACCAAGGCACAAATAGCTAAGGATATGACAGATCTGGAAAGGTTACTCAAACCTAAACAACTGCAGGAGATTAAGGAATCTCTAACCAACAGATTCAAACAGATGGACCCCTCCTTTATGGAAAGAAAACAATTCCAGTACAGAGAAGAAAGAGCCAGTCCAGAAGGAAGAACCTGGTTCCCCCGAAGAAGAGGCCCATCTAGGGGTCAGCAAAATGATCCCAAAATGAACAAACTCATTGACACTCTCAAATCTATGCTTTAATAGAGTATTGATTACCAATTTCTACCACTGTCATATACCTAATTTTATTTTGATATTTGTAAAATAAAATGCACCACTATATTACTTATTGCAATAAATGTTTCTTTTAAACCATCACACAGTTTTCACTTGGTAAACCTGCACACCACAGGTCCACAACTGGTTTAAAACCAGTTCAACACAGGTTCAACTACAGGTTCAAAGTCTAATCCAAATAGTAGCTTAAGAGGCCAATCCCCTCATACTTCATCTTTATCTCAAGCATGTCTAGCGTTGAAGATACCACTTTCTTGGATACCCTCAGTGCCGAGGCAAAAACCTCACGACCTTTTATCCTACCTAAAGATACTAGGTTTGAAAGTTACATATGACATACAGTCATCAACTTATCTAGTACAACCTTATGCAGTGTTTCCACTGGAACCGACAGGCCGGTAACTATGAATTTTTGGAGAGTCGGGACCAATGTTTACATGGCTGGTTAGGGTCAATTGCAAGTTCCCGGCCTGTCGGGGAGAGTCGGTGTTTGATATTTCCCCGATCCTCCCCGACTCTTGTTCCCAACCCTAATTTCAGCCCCCTAGCAACAGGCCTGTCGGTTAACTTAAGGGCCTGTCGGTTACACTTCCAGGCTTATCTGTAACCCTTCCAGGCTTGTCACTTGCAGGCCTGTCGTAATATGAAGCCGGCTTGACTTTTATAATTTATTAGGTACTGCTCATTTGCAGTCCATTTGCAGCATGATGTGAAGTAAAAGTACGATCAAAAATTATGTCAAGAATGACACAAAGCAGTGCAAGTGATCATAATTTCAAAGTTAAAGAGATAGAAAAGGTCAAATTTTATATTTTAAATGACTTTTTCGTTCATAAACTGAAGCAGACATACATTGATTTTGTTTATATGTATATTAAAACAAAACGTGGAAACTGTAATTGAAACTACAAAAAAATAAACTTGGACATTTTGGTCATGTGATAGAATCAAAATATTCAGCCTTGACCTAGTATAAGAATTGTTTATTGCTCCACACTTGACCCTCTTTTTTCCCAAAAATTCATCAAAAACGGTTGTTACAATACCGACTTCAAGTCTGGTCGTGGGGTTCTGTATGTTTCTCCAGTCCTGTCTGTTTCTCAGTAAGGCTTGTCGAAACTTGGTAAAGCTTGTCTGTTACGGGTTTAGGGCTTGTCCTGGTAGTTTCCAGACCAGTCATGTAGAAAACAATCCCGACCCTACGCCAGGTCGGCCTCTAGATCCAGACAAGCCTGTATGTTTCACGTCCTGTCGGGAAGTTGAAGCCGACCCAAAAATTTCCCGCATTTTTTGTGGATGTTTGTCCTCGACCCCCCGACCTTTGCAGCCGACCTTATTATAATACAGTCGTAGGGTCGGCCTCCAGTGGAAACACTGCATTAAGTGAACAGCAAATAAGGACACTAGAAAAGGGAAAATGCCACAAACACTATGTTGGTGAAACCAGCAGAGCATTTAGAAAAAGAATGTATGAGCATAAATTCTCAGTACAAAAAGATGGACAAGTTACACCAGTATCTCATCACTTTAAAACTGAAGGACATAACCACAGAGATATTTTGTTCTCAGTGTTAGAGTGGTGCACACCAAAATTAGAACAAACAAGCACATCCAGGCACAGAAGGCTTGGGTTGGCTTGGATATTCAAATTACACTGCCTAACCCCAATTGGCATCAACCAATCATGTAGATATCATCCTGACTATCTGGCACTCAGTAGTCACTTCTTTATTTAATCTGTGAAGTAAAAATGCTGTTAATGTAGTCATGTTGGAATTATACACAATTTACACATAGTAGCCACTAGTGCTATAACTCACTTAGCGATAGACCAAAACCTGCAAAATCAGCAAAAACATTGAGGACATAAGAAAGAAACTAAGCTTAAAACTAGACCAAGGATGCATCTGTAGCCAGATGCAAGAAGTATCCACCAGAAAAGGACAACTAACATGGTTTTGAAGATAAACAGCATTTTTCAATAATAGCCGAGTTGTGAGCACTTTTAAATTTAGCTATCCTCGTTTGACCTTGAAGCAGGGGCCCAAGGTCAAATCTAACCACATCAGAAGATTCCTAGCTCATGGTTTCCTATAGGTAGGTTTCACATTGTAAACCTCTAGGACCAATAAAAAGCCAGCTAAATGCACTTTTAAATTCCAGCCCGTGATTTCTTATAAGTAGGTTTAACATTGCAAAATTCTAGGACCAAGAATAAAAAGGTAACTAGAGGATCGCTAGCGAAGCAAAGTGATTGTTTTTGCATGGCAAAAACAAAGCGTCCCAAAAGAAAGATGGTGTTGGCTGCTTATAATAGAAAGAAGATCTTGCCTAGATACCCTGTCAATCTAAAATTATATCGAAAAAAAAATTGGAAAATTTAAAATGGTTTAGGAGATACAAGCAATTTTAAGTTTTTTGGCAAACATTTGAAAATTTCAAATGGCTGACATTTTTGAAAAGAGGAAAAATTTTTGAAAATTGGGCAGAGTATCTTGCTTAGATACCCTGTGGATCGAAACTTTTGTCGAAATCATTTTATACTGCATGATTTAGGAGATACAAGCAATTTGGAGTTTTTCCATTTTTGTCCAAAATTCAAAAATTGAAAATGGCCGCCATTTTTGGAAAGAGGAAAAATTTTTGAAAATTGAGCAGAGTATCTTCCATAAATACCCTGTGGGCCAAAAATTTTTTGCCAAAATCGCTCTATCTCGCACAGTTGAGGAGATACAAGCAATTTTAAGTTTTACCATTTTTGTCAAAAATTTAAAATGGCCACCATTTTTGGAAAGAGGAAATATTTTTGAAAATTGAGCAGAGTATCTTGCATATATACCCTGAGGGCCAAATATTTCGCCGAAAACAATTAAAGTAGCTATTACTCAGTTAGCTATGGACTTACAGCTCTGAAACTTTGCCACGACACAGAACATTAAAAAGTAGGTGAACAACATATTTGACAAAAATCCTCTAAATTTAATAGTTTTGCAGTTATAAGTGATTTACTCAATGGAGAACCCTCAAAGTAGCTATTACTCAGTTAGCTATGGAGATACAGCTGTGAAAATTGCTCATGACACAGTACATCAAAAAGTAAGTGAACAACATATTTGACAATAATTCTCTAAATTCAATAGTTTTGGAGTTATAAGTGATTTACTCAATGTTGAAATTCAAGTAGCCATTACTCAGTTAGCTATGGAGATACAGCTCTGAAACTTTTCCACGACACAGAACATTAAAAAGTAACTGATTAACATATTTGACAATAATTCCCTAAATTCAATAGTTTTGGAGGTATAAGTGATTTACTGAATGTTGAAATTAAGAAATTTGCAAATTTAATAAGTAAATTAAATTTTTATAAGTTAATACCCTATCCAATGGACAATAGCTTATCCGGTCGGCGCGGACCGGCCCGCCAAACGTCAGAAAAAGACGTCCCGTGTCTCCACCGGCCAGGCCGGCCCAGTACTGTGCACTCGCCAGATGGCGTGTCGTACTTCCTTCCTGTCTAGACAGAGTGACGTCATAGCATCTTTTTCGTTGTCTAAAACTCTTAGACCCCTAGTAAGCTGATAGCGGGGTCGGTGGGAGGGTCTTGTGTGTCCATTGGATAGGGTATTAACTTATAAAAATTTAATTTACTTATTAAATTTGCAATTTTATTGCGTTAATACATCCTATCCAATGGACAATAGCTGAATAACTACCGCTTGGTAGGCGGGTAAGTTACTAGGGACTAAAGAACTTGAACTCATTTTTGGAATAGTGACAATGCCTTCTAAAGCCCGGGTAGACCTTGAAGTCTAAACCCTTAGGGCTATGGTCGAATATCATCATCCGGTTATCCGGAATGGAACCGTCAGATTCGACCTTGCCCCCCCCCTCCCCCCTTTTTTAACAGACCTGCTCAGAGGTAGGGGAAGAGAGGGATGAGTTCAGTCCCATAAATTAATCCTCCCAGAGGAAGTACGTGAGAGATTTTTTTTTTTTTTTTTTTTTTTACATTCCTTAATTATATGTGCAATATATACAAATATGTACAAGTATTTACATATGTACATTTCTCCTCTAGGTGCCAGTCTGTTGGTGGATCTGCTGGGCAGCCACAACTGGTCCGAGATGGTAGAGCTCTGAGTCAGCCCAAGCCACATCCTTCAGATAAAATTGGGTGAAGGTATTATGAGATTTCCAGTGGCAGGCTGCTAAGATCTGCTCTAAGGAGACTCCAGACTGGAAGGCCTTAGAAGCCGCAAAGGCCCTGACATCATGAGCTTTAACTTGATGTAGGGTGTGGGCCTGCTGATCAGAGAGCTCATAGCATAGGATCACAGTTTGTTTGATCCATGAGGAGATAGTGGCAGGGGAGATGTCTTTGTCAAAACCTTTCTTGAAGGAGACAAAGACTAACTCCTTGCTCTGTCTGAGGTCTGACGTCCTGTCCAAGTAGTAGCGCAAAGCTCTGACTGGACACAAGGATCTGTCAGACTTGAGGGATTTATCTAGAGTAGGAGCCAGGGCTGGTATGACCACTGGGGCTACACTCTCTGGACCCTCCTTGGCCAGCTGATTCTTGGAAAGAAAGCTGGGAGATGGAAACAGGGACACCTTAGACCAATCGGATTGGTGTCTGATGTTCTTGTGCTGCCAAGCATGGATCTCACTCCTTCTTTTGCCAGAGCCTAGGGCTAAAAGGAAGACAGTTTTGAAGGTGAGGTGCTTCAGAGATGCCTCCCTAAGAGGTTCAAAAGGAGCCTTTGTCAGCTGGTGTAGCACCAGGGAAAGGTTCCAGGAGGGAATACCCCTCCGCCCTTTGGGTCTATCTCTGTGGAAACTTTCCAAGAGACGAGTGAGATTATCATCTTTGCTGATATTGACTGTTGTAGGACCCAGTTTATCAGCAATGGCAGATCTGTATCCATCAATGGTGCTGGGCTGTAACTTCTTGTCCTCAAAGAGGTACATTAGGAAGTCAGCTACCGACTTTATAGGTGGTGCCCTGAAGTCCACCTGATTAGTGACGCACCACTTTGTAAAAATGGTCCACTTTGCCTCATAGACTGATCTGGTAGATCTTCTTTGAGGAGCCTCAATTCTTGCTGCCACTGCCTCAGAGAAGCCCTGTTCTTTGATAGTTGTGGCTCTAGGAGCCAGGCATGGAGATTTAGATTGGTCAGATTTCTGTGAGGGATCTGATTGAAGGGCTGTGTTAGTAGACTGGGCAGGTTGGGAAGGCTGAGAGGGACCTGGCTGGACATGGTCACTAGGTCCCAGAACCAAGGCATGTTGGGCCACCCCGGGGCAATCAGAATGAGTCTCTTGCACGGGGAGTCCAATAGCTTCTCCACCACTTTGCCCAATATGGCGGTCGGTGGGAAGGCGTATGCATCCAGATCGTCCCATGGCAGGGTAAGTGCATCCACTGCTACAGCCAGGGAGTCCGGTACTGGAGAGACAAACTGAGGCAACTTGTGGTTGAATCTCGTGGCAATTAGATCTATTTGAGGCCAGTGCCACCTGTTGCATATTTGTTGAAAAACCTCCGGAAGGAGGGACCACTCTGTTTGGATGGTCTGACCCAGCCTGGATAGTTTGTCTGCTATCACATTTAGATGGCCTGGGATGTGCCGAGCTTTTAGAGTCACTTGTCGCTGGGAACACCAGGTCAAGATTCTCCACAGTAGGGCACACAGTGGGCCCGACCTCATGCCTCCTTCCTTGTTTATGTAAGCTACCACTGTAGTATTGTCGGTTGCCACTAGAACTATTTTGTCTACACAGAGGTCTTGGAACTCTTTGAGGGCTAGTAACACTGCTTTGAGTTCCAGATAGTTTATGTGCAGCTTGCTTTCCGGCACTGACCAGGACCCTCTTGCAGTGAACTCGTTTAAGTGAGCGCCCCACCCTTCTTTTGATGCGTCTGTAAATATCTGCAGAGCATGCCTTACTGGGTGTAATGGTTGACCTTGAAGCACATTGTCTTCGTCTAGCCACCATTGTAAGTGAGGGTGCAGGGTTCTCGGGAGGGGGATAATCTTCTCTAGAGATTCTGGTACCCTCCAATTGTTTTTGAGATGCCACTGTAGGGGTCTCATGTGCAGTCGGCCGAGGTGAACTTGTTTCTCTGTGGCTGTTAGGAGGCCTATCAGGGACATGAACTGTCGGACCAGACAGGCCGGTAATAACAGAAGTACTTGTATCTTGTCCTGAAGGCTTTGCCACCGGTCCGGGGTCGGTCTGACCCGGCCGGACCTGAGATCGAACTGGTAACCGACAAAGTCGAAGACCTGCTTGGGTTCCAGCTCTGATTTTTCTAAATTCACCAACCAACCGAGGTCCTGGCACATCTTGACCAGGATTTGGGTGTGATGGAGACAAGTTTCTTGGGATCTGGCTCTCACCAACCAGTCGTCTAGGTACTGGTGGATTCTTATACCCTTGTTTATAGCCATCAGTTTCACCTCCTTTGCCAAAACAGTGAACTCCATGGGCGCTGTGGACAGACCAAAGGGCAACGCCTTGAATTGGTAAGTCCGGCCTTGGACATGAAATCTTAGGTATTTCCTGGATTGTTCCTGTATTGGAATGTGGAAGTAGGCATCCTTGAAGTCTACTGAGGTGACCCACTCCCCTTGTTGGAGAGATGTTCTGATGGTTTCCGGTGTCTCCATTTTGAATTTCTCCACCTTGAGGAAAAGGTTTAGTTGGCTCAGATCCAGTATTGGCCTCCATTTGTTGTTGGGTTTTGGAACTAGAAAGAGTCGATTGAAAAACCCCAGAGATGTTTGATTGTGGACCAATTCTACTGCATTTTTGTCCATAAGCTGATGTAATGCCTCCAACAGGTAGCTGTTCCTGTGGGGATTGACATAACGGCTTATGACAGTGGGAGACCTTGTAAGATTTGGCCGGATCCGAAAGGGAAGGGTGTAACCTTCTCTCAGGATTTGAACTATTTTCGGACCGGCCCCTAGATCCAGCCAAGTTTGCCAAAAGTTTTGAAGTCTGGCCCCTACAGGCAGATTTGAGGCAACATTTTTGACACTTGTTACAGGTTGAACATAAGACAATGGAATGACACAAGAAGCACTTTTCACAGATTTTAATGTACATTCTTTCTGATAACAGACTGCTGCCCCGGGACTTATTTCTTTCCTTTGTGAAAGCCCGGGCGCAGTATGAACATTTGCAACAACAATAGGTTTTACACTTAAAGAATTGTCTATTGTCTGTGAGGAGCTTCCGGCCAGCAGCCTTGCCTGTACAAGTGTTATACAATGACTGTCATTTATAAGCCTGCTGGCCCTTGGCTGGTCGGGTGGAGTACTGGTACTTGCCCTTCCCTCTACGGTGTTGGCCATGAGAAGAGATATTCTTCCAAGCCGGCCTATCCTGTCTTGAACTATCCGGCTTCTTGTCATGTTTCTCATAAGGGTGGTATCGCCCTTTCTTGTAAACTGAGCCGGAACGATTTCTGTCTAGGGCTGCTATGTCCTCTTCCGCCTGTTTGACAATCTTATCAGGGAAGAGGGTGTCCAGATCCAGAGGGGCTGCCCTGAGTGCATTTAAAGTGTCAGCCTTAACTCCGGCTTTCAGGTATGACAGGTAGGAGTCTCTTCTCATTAAAGTCGTGTTTGCTACATTGACAAAAACAAAGTCGGTCAAGTGTTCCATTGCCCGAGCCATAGCATGGCACACACTAGCGTTGAAATCTAGCAGAAACTGCAGCTCGTCAGTGGCTGTTGAAACTTTACTGGCCGACTTGCCCTTTGACTCTGTCCGGATGGTCTTGAGATGGGACTGCATGCTTTGCTGGACCTTGAGAAGGCAGCGATTAAATCCGGCAGCCTGATTACATATTACAGAGGACTCTCTGGCCGACCTTTCCCATTTCCTGAGGTTCTCTTGAGATATGGGCCTAGACAAAGGTGGGTTAGAGGCGATGCCGGCTTGTCGGGCTATTCTCAGGTAGGTACTGTTTAGCCTGGAGGAACCCGTATTCCAGGACTTGAGAGAGTCAGAACTGTCTGTTTTAACTTCGGAATGTAAGCTGTACCATTTTGACTGCGACTTGGCCGTCCGGACAAACTGGTCCCTTTGTAGCGTGCCTGCCTCAGTGGTACGTGAGGGATAACCTTGTGTTAAGGTGAGATTAAGCTTGCTCAGTTTGCTACACAACCACTCGTCGGTGGGTAAGGCGACGGAAACTTTCCCTGGTGTCTGCATTTTTGGCCCAGCAAAAGGGTTGTCGTCTGATGACTTAGTGCCAGAGTCCATGTCGGGGATGTGGTTCCATCCCATATAGGACCGGATGCCCCTCATGGTCTCCCTGTAGGACTGTTCCTCTGAGAGGGATTGATCCGGGTCGGTGAGGGAAACATCTTGTTCATCAGAGAGCTCGCCCTCTTCTGGGAAAAGATCTACTGGAGGACGGTCGGAGGTGATGCTATCCACATCCGAGTCACTTGAAGAAGTGTCCTTCCTGGTAACATCCAAAGTACTGGGCACATGCTTCTTAACAGTAGGTCGGTCGGACACACTAGAAATTCCTGGTGGTTGAAAAGGCGGGGATACATCTGATCCGGCCTGTGAAGCAGTAGCTGAGCTAGCAGGGTCGGTAGCCGGTAGAGTAGAGGTGGGAGGTCGGTGAACAGGCTGGTCGGTTGGTTTTAGAAAAGGTTCAGTGCTGACACAAGCAGGGGGGGCATGAGTAGGTGCCACCTTGACCGTCGTAAACACAGGTTCTTGAGGTCGGTCTAAAGATTTGGAGAGGAGGAGAGCCTCCAACCGGTTAAACCGGTCCGACCACTTCTGCTCCATTACTTCTAACTTCTGGTCGGTACTAGAGGTAGAAGAGGTTCGGTGAGATGAAGATTTGACCGACTCGTCAGCTTTAACCGACTTTTCACTGGAAGCCTTCTTGTCCTCCTTCTTCTTTTTCTTATCCACCGGCTGATCACTCAAACCAGGCGACCTAGAGGTGCTCTGGCCATCCACAACCCCCATTACCGTCACTAAGGACGGGTCCACAAGGGTGGGACTGAGAGTGGAGTCTGTAGACGATTTCTTAGCTGGGGTAGAAGACTTGGATTCCCTCTTCTCCTTCTTAATTTGATAAGACGGGGTAGATAAATGAACTAACTGTTCTGGTGTAAGGGCATTACAATGAAGGCAATCCGCCCCTTCCTTCTCTACACAAGGGTCCTTGCCCTTCTTCTTGTCACGACAGCGTGCACAAAAGGTATGAGTATCATAACCCGCCATCATGTGGCCACAACTACCCCGTCGCTGACTGGGAGAAGACATAGTGAGCTATAAGTCTTCTAGAAATCGTTAGTACAAAAATAAAAGCAATTAACGTAAAGTTCTCACATAAAACTTGAAAATATATAATCTCAGAAAAAACCGTGTCACAAGTACATGCGCCAAACGAAAAAGATGCTATGACGTCACTCTGTCTAGACAGGAAGGAAGTACGACACGCCATCTGGCGAGTGCACAGTACTGGGCCGGCCTGGCCGGTGGAGACACAGGACGTCTTTTTCTGACGTTTGGCGGGCCGGTCCGCGCCGACCGGATAATCAATTGTCCATTGGATAGGATGTATTAACGCAATAAAATTCAAAGTAGCTATTACTCAGTTAGCTATGGACTTACAGCTCTGAAAATTTACCACAACACAGTACATCAAAAAGTAGGTGAACAACATATTTGACAAAAATCCTGTATATTCAATAGTTTTTTAGTTATAAGTGACTTGCTGAATGGTCAAATGTTAAAATTAGTGTAGCTATTACTCAGCTAGCTATGGTGCTACACCTTGGAAACCCCACCATGATATAGTACATGAAGGAGTTGTTCAACAACATATTTGAGACCAATATTGTAAGTAACAGTTACAAAGATAAAAGCAACTTACTCATTTTGGTCATTGTTAAAAACAAAACATAGCTATTACTCACTTAGCTATCAAGATAGACCCCTAAAAATGGTACCATCTTGTAGGCATGGAGAAAGTAGCTGAACAACGTATTTTACAGAAATGCTCTAAATGCAGTCGTTTTGGAGCACTTTACTCAAAGTAGCTACCATTGCTATTACTCACTTAGCTATGGACCTAGGTCTGAAAAACAAATGAAAAGACATAAGCAATAAGGTCATAAAACATTGAAAAGGCCAAGGAGAAACAACCAGTGTGATGTACAGCCCTTTTTAAAAACGTGACACACACACTCACGCACCCCCGCACACGCACGGAATGCGTTTTATAATCTCCCGCCGAGCGGGAGATAATACAGCAAATCGAGTTTCTGGTGGATCCAGTTCACCCCAATAAGAGTTCACCACACAACAAAATGCATACCTCTAGCGGTAATTGTCCACTTGAAGTTGAAACACAAACTGTAGCAGTCCACAGGCTACTGTAACATAGCATCTTTAAGACACAATTAACTTTCCTTATAGCAAGCAAAATCTGTGGCTGTGGTCAGGTGAGACTGTTCCATTATTGTATTATTGAATGAACTTTTAAGAGCTTCTCAGTTGGCTGTTATTATTATTATAATTGTTAAATAATGTTTGTTACGGTCATGGGGCAAATACGGCAGCAGTTATCTACCGCTTTTCAGTTGCAACAGGAAAAAGAAAATGTTTAACTTAACAAATTTATTTAACAATTAAAATAATGATTACAGTCAACTGGTATGCTCTCAATAGTACACACAATGTTACAATAATGAAACCTGTCTGACCTGACCACTGTGACAGTTATATTTATCCACTGTATCCAGCAATCTGTTCTGTGATCTATCCTGTGATCTGCCCAATGTTCACTAACACACAGATATCTGTATCCTGTGATCTGTTCAATGTTCGATAACACAAGATGTCCTTATCTTGTTATCCTTTTGATATCCAATCACACAAAATGTCTGTATAGAGATATTCAGAGAGTTTGCACAACTGTACTGTCTGCACTAAGATATGGACAATGTTCAAAATTCAGTAAATCCACTCTTTGGTAGAATCATACACTCTATATAATAAGTAATATCGAAAGTATAGCAAATCTACCCAGACACTGTAGAAAGTTCACTCCAGCAAAAGTTCACAACAACACAAGCAGTTTATACCCACTTGAATGTTAATTCTAAGACACAATAGCCTTCCTTATAGCAAGCGAATACGAAGTTCACTTGTTGTCAGATATATAGTCCTTATATATACTTATAGAAATTCTAGAATCTTACAGAACATAACAGCTGTCACCATAGGCAGTGAGGAAGTTCTAGAACCTACAGGTAGCTTATCTATTAATAGATCAGTATAGTAACTACTGAGATTATAGAAGGGATTTCCGAAAGTCTATAAATAGATCAATAAGCATCAGTTACACAAAAATCAATAACTCCCTTACTTTCAATGTTAATACATACATACAAACCTTAGATTAAACAATGCACACACAGTGCCTGTTGCTACTTGAAGGCAACAGGCAACTGTTACCACACTTGCCCCGTGGACCGTAAAACTGACCTGCATCACCACCACCAACAGAAGGCTGTAAGGATGCCGTGTACACAGCCAGTAGTAACACTGAGGTCAGACCACACAGCTGCAAGTCTCCAATAACTGGAGCTTCACTACTTTCCTCTTCAGTGTGACCCTCACATTCCTCACTAAAAAAACAAAAAAAAAATCTAATGTGCCAAAACAATGTAGCAAGCTGTAAGAACTCTTGGTTATTTGGCAAAGATGTAGGCAAGGTGATCAAATATCTCTTTATTTGTTCATACTTTGTGCTGATATATTAAAACTATTGATACTAAACAATGCAAATTGAAAGGAAACTAGAGGATCGCTTGCAAAAAAAAAGATAATGTTTTTGCATAGCAAAAACAAAGCGTCCCAAAAAGGATATAAAGGTGAGTGCTAAAGTATTAAGAAAATGCTTTGTTTCTAGCCTTATACTGTTATACTTTACTCCTTTTGAGTAGGTGAGTAATTACCTACGGGTCTGGAACTTCACCAAGTGAAAGTTCTCCCAAAAGTAGATGAATGAGTTATTCGATAAAAATTGGGTATCCGCAATACTTTTACAGATAATTCACATTTACTCATTTTGAGTAGGTGAATAATTAGCTATGGGTCTGAAACTTCACGGAGTGAAAGCTCTCCCAAAAGTAGGTGAATGAGTTATTTGAGAAAAATTGGATATGTGCAATACTTTTAGAGATAGTTTGCATTTACTCATTTTGAGTAGGCGAGTAATTAGCTATGGGTCTGAAACTTCACCATGTGAAAGCTCTCCCACAAATACATGAATGAGTATTTGATAAAAATTGGGTATCCGCAATACTTTTACAGATAATTAGCATTTACTCATTTTGAGTAGGTGAATAATTAGCTATGGGTCTGAAACTTCATGGAGTGAAAGCTCTCCCAAAAGTAGGTGAATGAGTTATTTGACAAAAATTGGCTATCTGCAATACTTTTAGAGATAATTCGCATTTACTCATTTTGAGTAGGTGAGTAATTAGCTATGGGTCTGAAACTTCACCAAGTGAAAGCTCTCCCAAAAGTAGGTGAATGATTTATTTGAGAAAAATTGGCTATCTGCAATACTTTTAGAGATAATTCGCATTTACTCATTTTCAGTAGGTGAGTAATTAGCTATGGGTCTGAAATTTCACGGAGTGAAAGCTCTCCCAAAAGTAGGTGAATGAGTTATTTGAGAAAAATTGGCTATCTGCAATACTTTTAGAGATAATTCGCATTTACTCATTTTCAGTAGGTGAGTAATTAGCTATGGGTCTGAAACTTCACCATGTGAAAGCTCTCCCACAAGTACATGAATGAGTTATTTGATAAAAATTGGGTATCCACAATACTTTTACAGATAATTAGCATTTACTCATTTTGAGTAGGTGAATAATTAGCTATGGGTCTGAAATTTCACGGAGTGAAAGCTCTCCCAAAAGTAGGTGAATGAGTTATTTGAGAAAAATTGGCTATCTGCAATACTTTTAGAGATAATTCGCATTTACTCATTTTGAGTAGGTGAGTAATTAGCTATGGGTCTGAAATCTTCACCATGTGAAAGCTCTTCCAAAAGTAGGTAAGTAGTAAGTAAGTAAGAAACACTTATATAGCGCCGAATTTGATGTACACATCCTCTAAGGCGCTGATGTGCAAAAAGGGATAGTCCAGTTCCTGAAAGATGTCAGTTTCCATATTAGCGTCTGGTAGGGGAGATAGGCTATGGTGGAGGATAAGCCAATCTAAAAAGGTATGTTTTCAACTGTTTCCTGAAACCAGAAATGCTTTCTATGGTTCTGATGGCTTGAGGAAGCTTGTTCCACTCTGTGGGAGCCCCTGCTATGAAACTGCGTAGCCCTGAGCGTTTATTTGGTTTAGATGAGGAAATTGATAGGCGATTGCCCCGTGTGAGATCACTCTGCCTAATTAGAGTGGAGAGATATGGAGGTTGGCTCAAATGTATTGCTTTATAAATGAGGAGATTATATTTTAACAGTATACGGTAATGACTGGGGAGCCAGTGTAGTTTGTGCAGGAAGGGTGTAACATGACAGTATTTATTTAGCTTGCACACCGTCCGACATAAGGCATTTTGAACTCTCTGTAGTCTGCTAGTATATGCCTTTTTTGTGTTGTAAAGCAGTGAGTTACAGTAATCCAGACGACTGCTTACCAAGGCATTTGCCACCTTTACAGCTGTTTCATGATTTAAGTACCTGCGGACCCTTCGTAGTTCCCGGAGATGGTAGTAACTTATGCGACATAGATTAGCCACGTGTCTTTGCATTGAATTTTCAGCATCCAGGATGACACCAAGGTTTTTTACTGATTCAGCTGGTTCCATGGTGTTGCCAAGCAAACTCACTGGGAAAGATGACTTCAGGGAACTTCTAATTTGATCATCACCAATCACTATGAATTCTGTCTTGTCAGGATTTAATTTAAGCTTATTATTTCCCATCCAAGCCTGGACCGCCTCAAGGCAATTTGTTAATTCAGTGATACTGGAATCGAAGTTCCTAGAGTCGAGTTCCAAGTAAATTTGTGTGTCATCTGCGTATAAGTGGTGGGTGACATTGAATTTAGATATGACTGAACTGAGAGGGGTTGTGTATAGGGTAAAAAGGAGTGGCCCTAGAACTGAGCCCTGGGGAACCCCGTAAGGGAGTTGAAAAGCATCTGAAAGATGTCCATCTATTTTGATGCGCTGCTTGCGTGAGTGGAGGTATGACTGGACCCACTTTAGCACTACCCCCATCAATGCCATACCAGTGCTGAAGGCAGTTGAATAGGATTGAGTGGTCTATTGTATCGAAAGCTGCAGATAAGTCCAAAAGGACTAATCCAACAGCTGTACCCTTGTCCATTGATGTGGCAATGTCATTTTGTATTTTGAGCAACGCCGTTTCAGTTGAGTGAAAAGCTCTATATGCGGACTGGTTTTCGTTAGATATACCCTCGTGAGCAATATGCTCATTTATCTGCTTAGCCACAGCTTTCTCTATGAGTTTGGAGATGTAGCTGAGGTTGGACACTGATCGATAATTCTTGAGAATATTCTTGTCAAGACCAGCTTTTTTCAACAAGGGTGTAACATGTGCAGTCTTAAAGCAGGAAGGGAAACTGCCCTCCTGTAGAGAGTAGTTCACAATATTTGTGATAGGAGTCAGGAGCACACTGATACATTCAAGGACCAATGATGTTGGGATGGGATCCAAGTCACAAGTGAATGACTTATTTGAGAAAAATTGGCTATCTGCAATACTTTTAAGAGATAATTCGCATTTACTCATTTTGAGTAGGTGAGTAATTATCTACAGGTCTGAAACTTCACCATGTGAAAGCTCTCCCAAAAGTATATGAATGAGTTATTTGATAAAAATTGGGTATCCGCAATAGTTTTACAGATAATTAGCATTTACTCATTTTGAGTAGGTGAGTAATTTAGCTACGGGTCTGAAACTTCACCGAGTGAAAGCTCTCCCAAAAGTAGGTGAATCAGTTATTTGAGAAAAATTGGCTATCTGCAATACTTTTAGAGGTAATTCGCATTTACTCATTTTGAGTAGGTGAGTAATTAGCTATGGGTCTGAAACTTCACCATGTGAAAGCTCTTCCAAAAGTAGATGAATGAGTTATTTGAGAAAACTTGGCTATCTGCAATACTTTTAAGAGATAATTCGCATTTATTCATTTTGAGTAGGTGAGTAATTATCTACGGGTCTGAAACTTCACCATGTGAAAGCTCTCCCAAAAGTAGATGAATGAGTTATTTGATAAAAATTGGGTATCTGCAATAGTTTTAGAGATAATTAGCATTTACTCATTTTGAGTAGGTGAATAATTAGCTACGGGTCTGAAACTTCACCAATAAAAAGCTCTTTGGGATAGCTGCTTTGCAGAGATACCCTGAAGATCAAAAATTTCGTCAAAATCGCTCTATATAGCACAGTTTTGGAGATATTAGCATTTTTGTGTTTTGCAATTTCAAAATGGCCGCCATTTTTGGTCAGACAAAATTTTTTTGAAAATTGGCATGGCTACTCTGCAGCAATACCCTGTGGGTCAAAAATTTCGTCGAAATCGCTCTATCTAGCACGGTTTTCGAGATATAAGCATTTTTAATGTTTTGCTATTTTGCGAAAAATTTGAAAATTCAAAATGGCCGTCATTTTTGGCAAGAAAATTTTTTTTGGAAAATTGGCATGGCTACTCCGCAGAGATACCCTGTGGGTCAAAAATTTTGTCGAAATCGCTCTATCTAGCAGGGTTTTCGAGATATAAGCATTTTTATGTTTTGCAATTTTTGCGAAAAATTCGAAAATTCAAAATGGCCGCCATTTTTGGCGAGACAAATTTTTTTTTGAAAATTGGCATGGCTACTCTGCAGAGATACCCTGTGGGTCAAAAATTTCGTCGAAATCGCTCTATCTAGCAGGGTTTTCGAGATATAAGCATTTTTATGTTTTGCAATTTTTGCGAAAAATTCGAAAATTCAAAATGGCCGCCATTTTTGGCGAGATAAAAATTTTTTGAAAATTGGGATAACTACTCTGCAGAGATACCCTGTAGCTCACAAATTTCGTCGAAATCGCTCTATCTAGCACGGTTTTCGAGATATAAGCATTTTTGTGTTTTCCTTATTTGGAAAATTCATAACGATTAATTAATCATTAATTACTCAGCCATTTCTTAACCAATCAATGCCAAAATCTAATGATTTCCAGATTTTAATAGAATGAATGTATTTGCCAAGTTTCAGGTGAATTGATAAAATTCCTTTCAAGTTATCATCCGGACAAGCTTCCCCATCGAAAAAAGACATTTTTGGTCATGTGACCTCTCTGATTGGTTGAAATGTCACTGCAGCATATTCAAAAAAATTCCCCAAGGCTGCTGCCTAAACCTGTCAAATTTGAAAAGAATCCGCCTAACAGTTACAGAGTTATAAGGAAAACAAAATGCAGAGCCGGCGGAGTCGGCGGAGTCGGCGGAGCCGCCGCAGCCTGAAGGTCTCCCATACCCAAACAAGCGTCCCTTGCGGGACACTTAATTCATATACTTGTTATGAAGAAAAAGTAAGACAATTTCCTGGTGATAACACTGTATTTTAATGGTTCACAGTTGGCCTTGCTGGAAACATCTGGCTTTCATGGAACACAACCAAAGTTGTATGGCCAGATCAAAATAAGTTATTGAAGGATAAAGTTAGTGTTCAGCTGGACTGGAACAAGTAACTACTCAGTGTGTTAGGGCACAATACTTGATTCAAACATTATGAAAATAAATGAATTAAACTGTGAAAATTTAATAGCAGATATTCAGGAACCATGAGCAAGTTTAGAAAAATGACAACTGACACAAATTGGTAAAGTATGGATTATTAACCTGTCTTTCAAAACTTAACATCTCTTCATAAATTTACCTACCCTTCCTCAATGTAACATGAATATGAAATATTTAAAGATCAAGTGATCCATTTTATTAAATCATATAAAAAGGGTGTTGAAAGACCCCAACAGGTGGGTTGCGCAATCGGTATTAGGGATAGGGTGCCAGATGTATGCAACACCATACCTGTGCTGAAAATTTCAAAACAGTGCTGTGTGCTGTCATTCAACTCTGTCAAGTTTGAAATTGATCAGTGGAAGCATCTTGGAGTTAGAGTCCAGAAACGATAATGTTGAGAGACGCGCACATGATCACATGGACAGACAGACGGAAGGACATCAATATCGAAACAAGCAATCGGTGCCCGTGAACGGGCTCTGTGTCAGCTGACTGTGTGTTTTGAGTTTCAGAGTAGAAGTGACAGACGAAAAGGACACAAAAGTTGTGCCCTGCAACTGGTATTCAGAAGTAAAGTAACCAGGTAACTGTTCAGGTGTGAAAGAGTAGGTTACAACATATATAACGAAAATACTGCAAATGCAATAGTTTTGAGTTACAACTGATTTACTCAAACAGTGAGAATCTCAAAGTAGTTCTTGCTCAGCTATGCAATCAGTTAAAGGGCTGCAATTTTAATATGGTATAGCTCACGCAAAAGTAGGTGAATAACATATTTAAAGAAATACTGTAAATGCAATAGTTTTCAAGTTACAACTGATTTACTCAACAGTAGTGCAGTAACGATGCGGCTCGACTTGTTCATAGTCGTTCGTGAGTGTTGAAATTACGACTCATCGATTCATGTGTTATAAAGATTGATTTTTCATCAAAACTTTTATAATACTGCAAAATATTACTTACCTAATAAAATCTTATGATAATTACCGTTTTTGAAGAAAACAGTTACATTTTTAAGCTGTCACAGCTTTCAAGTGGAAACAACAATGGCTGCTTCCCTCAATTTTTTAACAAATATAAATTCTCACGAGATGCAGTATTTTATTGGATAGGGTCAAAGGTCAAACTACAAAAATTCGTTTTTTATTTAAAACTGGCTAATTAATAAAATATATTTCTTCTGAAGTCCTTGATCAACACTAGTGCGACTTTCGTCGGTTCACCGTCGTCTATTAGTTCCGAGGCGTCGACTCTAGTATTTCTTGACGACTTGCAGCACTACTCAACAGTGAGAACCTGCAACAGGTCTGCAATTTTATTATTTTATAGCTGACCCAAAAATAGGTTAATAACATATTTAAACTAGGGCGAAGTGGTTGGCTTTTTGCCAACCACAGCGTCGAATCTTAGGACAGCAGTGGGTGTTGAAATCTGTAAACTTGGTATTATCGCCCGCAAGACAGAGTGAGGTGCGGTGACAGTAAAATATTGCTGGATTATATATATTTGTAAAATATTGTTAGAAACACCATTGTAGCCTCACGTTTTCATCACTCTGTGGATGTACAACTACCAGCATTTGTTTTAAATATTGCGAGAAGACAGAGTGAGGTGCGGTGACAGTAAAATATTGCTGGATTATATATTTGTAAACGAACTGGTTATTTACACCACGGCTGTGTACATAAGGGTATTTCAGTTCTTTATGTACACCACGGCTGTCGAGTAATGCAATAATACACTACAATAATATAAAGTAAAACAAAAGCTGTTTTATCAGTGTTAGTTTGAAAATAATTGCAATTTCTCTCTTTTACAAGAATATATTTGATTAATGCTTATAAAGTTGAAACAGAAAGGCCAAAAACAAGTTGACATTGTCCTGTTCACTCTCCATGGATATGTATTTAGTGAGAAATATAGAATCTTAAAAAGAATGTTTTTCTTTTCGTATTTTTGCTATATATCACTTTTTTGTAAGGTGTGTAGATGGCCGTGTGTAGAGGCTTTCATGCCATTAGAACCTGGTACATTTGTAATGTATGTTACTTGTATGATTCTTGTTCCATGTGTAAATGAATAAATAATGAAACAATAAAAAAATCACATCTTCACTGTCTTTGTCATCTAAGTGTCATCCAACCCAAGTTAAGCCACAACTATTGGACCTGTGGGGATCAAAAGGCTAATTATGTAACAAATTTTACCTGGCTGGGTACACAACAAGGTGTGTATAAGAAATTTAATTTAGTTTCCACAGTACAATAGTGGGGAAGACTAATCATCCCATTTCTAGGGGGACTGACATAGCATGCACAATAAGGTGGTGTAGAAGACCATGTACATTAGCTTACCTACATTTTAGTGGTACACAAAATATCCCAAATATCTTGCATATGTACACAAGATATTCAATCTAGCTTACATAAACAGCGGTGGTGTACATAAGGGACATTATCTGGCTAATATACACAACGGTGGTGTACATAAGAGACATTATCTGGCTAATATACACAACGGTGGTGTACATAAGGAACCATATGTAGCTTATGTACACAGCGGTGGTGTACATAAGACGACTTTTCGGCATTGCGTACACAGCGGTGGTGTAAATATCCTCTGCCATTTGTAAAATGTTGTTAGAAACCCCATCGTAGCCTCACGTTTTCATCACTCTGTGGGTGTACAACTACCAGCATTTGATATTTTGTTTTAAATATTGCGAGAAGACAGAGTGAGGGGCGGTGACAGTAAAATATTGCTGGATTATATATTTGTAAAATGTTGTTAGAAACCCCATCGTAGCCTCACGTTTTCATCACTCTGTGGGTGTACAACTACCAGCATTTGATATTTTGTTTTATATATTGCGAGAAGACAGAGTGAGGTGCGGTGACAGTAAAATATTGCTGGATTATATATTTGTAAAATGTTGTTAGAAACGCCATTGTAGCCTCACGTTTTCATCACTCTGTGGGTGTACAACTACCAGCATTTGATATTTTATTTGTTTTAAATATTGCGAGAAGACAGAGTGAGGGGCGGTGACAGTAAAATATTGCTGGATTATATATTTGTAAAATGTTGTTAGAAACCCCCATCGTAGCCTCACGTTTTCATCACTCTGTGGGTGTACAACTACCAGCATTTGATAGAAACCCCATCGTGATAACTTCTAGGACATACAAAAGTGCCTTCTAGTGGTTGAATGTAGAACTACGGAGTTTGAATATTTTCATTGTCTCTGCCAGAGGTGCTCTCGATTCTGATTGGCTGAATAACAAATGTGTAGTACTACCGTGACGTCACTTCATTCATTAATTTCTTTGCGGTTTATTTGTTTGACAAATAATTGAGTACACGTAGATGCGCAGACAGCAATTTTACATTAACAGTGACTGCGTGGTAAACCCTGCAGACGAATAAATTAATTGGGGTTTCACCTCTAGAAACCAGCAGACGAAACCGTTAAAAAAGACTCGTTCGAGTAGAAAATCACAATGGAAATACAATAGGTTCTAGGACATACGGGTCCTTGGAGAAAGCCAGACGAAGTGCCAGACATGCTTTTTACTTCATAAAATATAACTTAATAAAGGCATTAAAAATCTTCAAAATGGCAGAGTGTATAATATACACCTTAATGTACAGATATGTGAAGAAATATTAAGCAGAATTTGGTATTTAAGGGCTTAAACGGCCAATTTAAAATCGTGGCCGCAACTCAGTACATAACTCGAATCAAAGATTCGACTAACAAAATACTGTAAATGCAATAGTTTTCAAGTTACAACTGATTAACTGCACAGTGAAAACCTAAAAGTAGGTATTGCTCAGCTAGGTAATGAGCTACAGGTTTGCAATTTTACTATGTTATAGCTGACCCAAAAGTAGCTGAATAACATATTTAGACAAAATTCTCTAAATGCAATAGTTTTCAAATTAAAAGTGATTTTACTCATAATGGAAGGTACTGCAAAGTCAGAAAGTAGCCATTACTCACTTAGCTATTGGGATTGACACCCAAGTTACTCACCATGTTGTAGGTATGGAAAAAGTAGCTGAATAACATATTTTACAAAATGCTCTAAATGCAATACTTATCAAGTTATAGGTGATTTAGTGCATGATTTCATGAATTTTAATGCATAAGAAATTATTTTAAAATTCATAAAAAATAATTTTAAAAGATCCAGGCCTAATACTCACACAAGGGAAACTACTAGTGGCCTAGTAGTACATATAAGCAAGATAAGAGAGAAATCCCTGCAATAGTCAATGAGAAAATAAGTGATTTAGTGCATGATTTCGTGAATTTAAATGCATTAAAAATTATTTTTAAAATTCATAAAAAAAATTTAAGACAGATCCAAGTCTGACACTCACACAAAGGAATCTACTTTTGGCCTAGTACATATATACAAGATAAGAGAAAAATCCCTGCAATAGTGAATGAGAACATTGTGATAAAAGGTTGAAATTTTCTCATTTTGGGTGGGGGTACAACACTTGTAATGGCTCGGGAGAACAGACAAACGAACAGATCTGCATGCCTTGAACACTTTATCATCCTCGATAGTTAAGGTATCTTTTAAAAAAAACAGCATGTGTCTGGGTCTTGTAGTTTTGGAGGAGAAGTTTTTCATGGACACCATAGAGTGATGCCATAATGTCAGCTAACATAAAAAAATCAAGCCCAGGCAATGTCCTACAACCCTGGTTTCAAATCAATCAGTGAAAGCTTCGAGTTAGAGTCCGGAAAACATAATATGGATTGATGTGCGGATGCCCAAAACAGGCAAACGGACAGACACTAATTTCAAAAGTAACCTAGCCCTTGTGGTTACTGGTGGTGTCCTATCACCATGTTTAGTTTGAACTGATTGGCAGAAGCGTCTTCGTTAAAATCCGAAAAAGGAATTTCAAGATGGAGGCTATCTTGTTGTTTTTTCCAAATGGCACCAATTCCGTAAGCAACCTAGCCTAGCTGGTATGCTGTTAACTTTCAAATCAATTGGCGAAAGCCTTTTTGGAGTTAGAGTCTGGAAAGCAAAATGTTGACATACAGACGGATGAACAGACACATCAATCTAATAGGCGGGTTGGTTAAACACAACCCACCCAAAAATGAGTAAAGTAATACAGGTGCATTACCTGTTTTACTAAGCCACTGCTTTCTGCAAATCAGTCCTAAATACCTCAGTTTATGTTCTGGAAAGAGTCAAAATTGAGTCCAATAGTCACATGACATCTACTCTATCATTTAACACAGACTCACACTATAAGGATCTTTACTTGGCAGAATGCTGGGTACAGACAAACAAAAAGTATTGACCTAAAAAGCCCAGGAGAAAAAAGTCAAAGGTCTAACCAGGGTCACACCTTGACACTGCCCACCTACACCCGCTAACCATTATTATGTCCCTACCAAGTATCAACTTCCTATGCCTAGCAGTTTCCATGACATAACACAGATAAGATTCAGGTCAAGTCACTACAGAGAGGTCAAAGGTCAAATCAAGGTCACATCATGCTGTTCAACACCCTAACCAATGTCCATACCAAGTATCAATTTCCTACACCTTATAATTCCTGAGATATACCAAGACAAGATCTTAAAGGTCAAGATCACCAAAGCAAAGTCAAAGGTCACACCATAACCTTGAACACCTATTCATCCCAAAAATGTCTCTACCAAGTATCAACATCTTTCACATTACAGATGCCAAGATATAGCCTGGACAAGATTATTAAAGTCAAGGTCACTACAGCAAGGTCAAAGGTCAAATCAAGGTCACACCATGACATTGCACACCTACATCCCTCAACCAATGTCCCTACCTAGTATCAACTTCCTACACCTTACGGTTTCCGAGATATAGCTTGGACAAGATTTTATAGGTCAAGGTCACTCCAGCAAGGTGAAAGGTCATATCAAAGTCACAACATGATGTTGCATACTTACACCCCTAACCAATGTCCCTATGAAATTTCAACTTCCCACACCTTCCAGTTTCCAAGATATAGCCGGACAAGATTTTAGTCACTCCAGCAAGGTCAAAGGTCAAATCAAGGTTACACCATGACACTGCACACCTACACCCCCTAACCAATGTCCCTACCACATATCAACTTCCAACACCTTACGGTTTCCGAGATATAGCCTGGACAACATTTTATAGCTCAAGGCCACTATGGCACGATCAAAGGCGAAATCAAGGTCACACCATGACGTTGTACACCTACAACCCCCAGCCAATGTGCCTATCAAGTATCAACTTCCTACACCTTACAGTTTCTGAGATACAGCCCAGACATACTTTTTCCGGCGAACGGCCACCTACCTGGAAAACATGGGTGAAGATGAAGCTCTAAAGTCCATATTTATCTTTGTGACCAGACATGTAATATGTAGAGGTACTTTTTGGGATATATTCATGATTTATCCCTAAGTCTTTTCAAATATATACAGATTTACCACATTTTAGAAGAATTTAAAATGGTTTTGTGTAAGTTTTAACAACCATATACAAAGTTCAGTTACTGAGTTATAATGCAATGCATATGGTTTATATTTTGTGGTTATAATGCTATAATGTACGTTTCTGAGTTTAAAGTTTACCGAATACTGTAAAAGGCTGCTTCATTATTAAAATTATTGTATTAGTTTTAAATGTACAGTTTCACATTTCAATATGCAATTACACATGTAACGGAGAAAATGCTGCCTTCAAAGACCTGTAGTCTTAAGACATATGAAATTGTAATACTGAATGTTGGAATTTCTTTGCATCACCAGACTTTCGTAAATTCTACTGCTCTACTCGTACCACTGATGGCTTTGCGCTTGTGCTAGGGGACCAAAACACCTTTCGGCCTTGTTACAATAGAATTTCTATTTTAGAGAATAAACAGATTTCATTCATTTTCATTTTTGTAAAATCATTTACATTAACAAACTTTTCTGTTCAGTGTGTAGTTGAGTGTGTAATTTGTTGATGTGACAGTAATACTTCACGTGACCCAGCACATCTTAGGGAAAAATGACCTCAAAAACATGGAGGTCAAAAAGCAAAAAGTAGAGATTGTAACATGAAAACATAGTTTAAATGACAAGAGGGAAATGGTGCAATTGTAATTAAGGCCATCTAAGGTATTCTAGTCATTCATTTTCATTTTTGTAAAATCATTTACATTAACAAACTAGTCATTCATTCTAGTCACTGTTAAATGTAATATCCTTAGAGGTAAAACATGAAAGGTAACATTCAAATTATTTGCATCATGGAGATTATTAAAAGTAGTAAAGGAGGATTGAAGCAATGCTTAGATGGATACATGTACACCAAGCATCATACTAAATCTTCTTTCATCCTATGGACAACCACCAAGAAAAAGAGTGAACAAAACAACAAATGATCTCAAATGACTAAAGTACCTGAGTGTTACCATGCAAAATGGTGGAAAAAGTATGGATGACTACCGAAAAAGTATGGATGACTACCTCACGGGAGTGGGGTATACTCTAAGACTGTGTAAAGTCGGACAGCTGAAATATGTGTAAAAAGTTGTAAATGTTAATTTAAAATGTATTTTTAATGTTAGTACTAACATATGTTCCAATTTGTGTCAAATAAAAATGTGAAATACTTTTTGTCCTAGTGTACAATACTTTTTGTCCAGTTACTTTTTGTCCTAGTCATTTTTGGACCAATACTTTTTGTCCAGTTACTTTTTGTCCATACCCCTGTTCCAACATGACACTGTCATTATTATGTTCTACAACATTTACTGATTACAAATATTTATTAAATATGTCATTATTTTTCCTAGGCACACAATGATAGACAGCCAAATTTTATATTTATATCTAAAACTTGTCAGTACAGGGTGAAAAAAATCAACAAAAAGTGAAAAATATTAAATGTATTCACAAAAGTATTCATGAATACGAATACTTTTGAAATGTATTCCAATAGGAATATGTATACTTTGCATTTTTCACAAAAGTATTCGAATACGAATACTTTTAAAAATGTATTCGAATACTAATGAATACGAATACATTTTGCCCAGTATAATAAATGTCATATATGGAAAATTGCAAATTTAATAAGTAAATTAAATTTTTATAAGTTAATACCCTATCCAATGGACAATTTGCTAAACCGGTCGGCGCAGACTGGCCCGCCAAACGCCAGAAAAAGACATCCTGTGTTTCCACCGGCTGGCCGGTCCGTAGTACTGTGCACTCCCCAGATGGCGCCTCGTACTTCCTTCCTGTCTAGACAACCTGACGTCATAGCATCTTTTTCGTTGTCTAAACCTGTTAGACCCCTAGTAAGCTGATAGCGGGGTCAGTGGGAGGGTCTTGTGTGTCCATTGGATAGGGTATTAACTTATAAAAATTTAATTTACTTATTAAATTTGCAATTTTATTGCGTTAATACATCCTATCCAATGGACAATTTGCTGAATAACTACCGCTTGGTCGGCGGGTAAGTTACTAGGGACATATATGAACTCATAATAGCAAATTTTAACCTACGGTCTAGGCTGACTTTGTCAGGAGACCAATAGGCCCAGGCCTGGGTTGACCTTAAGGTCAGGAAACCCTGTAAGGTCATGGTCGGTTACCAGCAGCCGGTTACCCGGGGTTATACCGACGTTGCCCCCCCCCTTTTAACAGACCTGCTCTGAGGTAGGGGGAAGAGAGGGATGAGTTCAGTCCCAGAATGTCCATAAACCTCCCAAAGGAAGCACATCACATTTTTTTACTATGTACATGTAGAAACTGTTAATACTATGTACATATATACAAATCTCCTCAATCAAAGGGCCAATTGTGGAGCCCATACCGAGCCCAATTGGTAAAGCTCCGAGTCAGCCCAAGCCACACCCTTCAGATAGAACTGTGTGCAGGTATTATGTGACTTCAGTGGCAGGCTGACAAGATTAGATCTAAGGAGACTCCCGACTGGAAGACCTTAGGAGCAGCAAAGACCCTGACATCATGGGTTTTAACCTGATGTAAAGAGTGGGCCTCCTGATCAGAGAGCTCATAACATAGGATCACAGTCTGTTTGATCCAAGAGGAGATAGAGGCAAATGTCTTTGTCAGAACCTTTCTTAAAGGAGACAAAAAAAAAAAAAAAAAAAAAAAAACCACCTCCTTATTCTACTTGAGGTCTGAGGTCCTGTCCAAATAGTAGTGCAATGCTCTAAGCGGAGAAAGGGACCAGTCAGACTTGAGGGATCTATCCAGAGATGGAGGCCAGGGCTGTTATAACCACTGGGGCGACACTGTCTGGACCCTCTTGGCCAGCTGATTCTTGGATAGAAAGCTGGGTAATGGATACGGGGACACCGTTGACCAATCGGATTGGTGTCTACATTTTTGTTTTGCCAAGCATGAATCTCACTTCTGTGTTTGCCCGACCCAAGGGCCAAGAGGAATACCGTCTTGAAGGTCAAATGCTTCAAGGGGGCCTCCTTGATTGGTTCAAACGGAGCCTTATTTAGCTGGTGCAAGACCAGTGACAGGTTCCAGGAGGGTACGCCCCTCCTGCCTTTGGGTCTGTCTCTGTGGAAACTGTCCAGGAGACGAGCAAGATTTTTGTCCTTGCTGATGTTGAAGGGTGAATTTCCCAGTTTATCAGCAATGGCTGAACTGTAACCACCAATGGTGCTGGGCTGTAGTTTCCTGTCCTCATAAGGTACATAAGGAAGTCAGCAACTGACTTTACAGAGGTACCCTGAGGTCCACCTGATTAGTGACGCACCACTTGTAACAATGGTCCACTTTGCCTCACAGACTGATCTGGTTGATGCCCTTTTGAGGAGCCTCAATTCTTGCTGCCACCGCCTCAGCGAAGCCCTGCTCCTCAAATTCTGAGGCTCCAGGAGCCGTGCATCAAGATTAAGATTTGTCAGATTTCTGTGAGGGATCTGACTGAGTGGTTGTGTCAACAGGTTGGGCAGATTGGGCATGCTCAGTGGGATTTTGCTGGACATGGCCACTGGATCCCAAAACCAAGGCATGATGGGCCACCGCGGAGCAATCAGAATGATCCTCTTGTATGGGGAGGTCCTGCAACATCACCGCTTTGCCCAATATGGCTGATAGTGGGAAGGTGTATGCTTCCTGATCCTACCATGGCAACCTGAGCGCATTCACTGCTGTAACCAGGGGATCCGGTACCGGTGACACAAACAAGGGCAACTTGAGGTTGAACCTCATGGCAAATAGGTCTATTTGAGGCCGGTGCCACCTGTTGCATATTGCTTGGAAGACCTCCTGAAGGAGAGACCACTCTGTTTGGGTGGTCTGGTCTAGCCTGGATAGCTTGTCTGCGACCACACTCAGCCAGCCTGGAATGAGTCGGGCTTTTAGAGTTACTTGATTTCTGGCGCTCCAGGTCAAGATTCTCCATAGTAAAGCACAAAGTGGGCCGGACCTCATGCCTCCTTCCCTGTTTATGTATGACACCACTGTGGTGTTGTCTGTCTCTACAAGTACTATCTTGTGTATACAGAGGTCTTCGAACTCTTGTAAGGCTAGAAAGACTGCCTTGAGTTCTAGGTAATTGATATGCAACTTGCTTTCCAGGAGGGACTAGGTGCCTCCTGCAGTGTGTTCGTTTAAGTGAGCACCCCACCCTGCTTTTGATGAATCTGTAAAATTTGCAGATCATGCTTTATTGGGTGTAATGGTTGGCCTGTAATGACATTGTCCTCTTGCAACCACCCTTGTAAAAGTGGGTGCAATCACCTTGGTATTGGAATCATCTTTCCTAGTGACTCTGGTACCCTCCAGTTGTTTTTGAGATGCCACTGTATGGGTCTCCTATGAAGTCGGCCTAGGTGAAAATGCTTTCCTGTGGCTGTTAGTAAACCTATCAGACATGAACTGCTGGACCGGACACACCGGTAGTGACAGTATTTCTAGTATTTGTCCTGAAGGTTCTGCCAATGGTCCGGTATAGGTCGGACCCGACCGGCCATGAGGTCGAACTGGTAACCTAAACTTGGGCATATTTTCACTAGATCTAGTGTATGCCGGAAACAACCCCGGTGGGATGTGGCTTTCACCAACCAGTGGTCTAAGTACTGGTGGATTATTATACCCTTGTATATGGCCATCAGTTTCAACTCCTTTGCTACTACAGTGAGCTCCATGGGTGCAGTGGACAGACCGAAAGACAGTGCTTTGAACTGGTATGTCCGACCCTGGATATGAAATTTGACATGTCCTGGACTGTTCCTGTATTGGTATATGGAAGTAGGCGAAATCTAATGAGGTAACCCACTCCCATTGTTGGAGGATGGTCCTGATGGTCTCCGAAAGGTTTGGTTTGCTCAGACCTAGAATAGGTCTCCAATGGTTGTGTGGTTTTGGAACCAAGCAAAGTTGAAGAAGCCCAGAGATTCTGAACTGGCTCGACTGCACCATTCTTTGTCCATAAGCTCATGTTAATGCTTCTAACCAATAGGTTCCTGTGAAGATGTGCATAGCAGTTGATAATTTGGGTGACCTTGTCAAACTTGGTCTTGACTGGGAAGGGAGAGTGTAGCCCTCCTTCAACATTCGTACTACCTAGGGTCCAGCCCCCCAAGGCTTCCTAAGTCCCGAAACGGGGTTAGTCTGGACCCTACAGGCAGATGTGTGCCACATTTGGGACATTTGCTAGTCTGACAAACATTTCTGTCCCTCTGGCCTCCGGACACTGGTCCGGTCTGGTGACAATGATCCGAGAAAACTTTCTCTCTGTTCTTGCTGTGGTCCAGTCCGGTGGGGCTGACACAACTTTTCACATTTAAAAGACTCTTGCCCCAGGCCAGCATCCTGCAAGGTGCAGCCTTTACAAGAAATTGAGATGGCTGACCCTTGGCCGGACATGAAGAGCTTGTCTGACTATCGACCACTGTCTGTAACCGGCTCTAAAAAACTGGCAGGCTGGGGTTACCAATGAATTTAGACAGCTACTGGTCTATATTTAGCCAGCTTTTTTATGTAACCAGTTGGGGTGAAGCCCTGTACAGTAAGGACTGTGTAGCCAGCACCGTTAGTAGACTTGTAACCGGTAGGTTGAAGCAAGTGTACAAGGCTGTGTAGCCAGTACCAGCCGGTACACTCTGTAACCAGTCGTTGAAACAAGTGTACAAGGCTGTGTAGCCAGTACCAGCCGGTACACTCTGTAACCAGTTGTGGGAGCAAGTGTACAAAGCTGTGTAGCCAGTACTAAACAGTTGCTAAAGCAATGTTACAACTATCTTGTGTGTTGAATTCAGCTTGCTGTAGGTTTCCTCCATTAATTAAGCTATCTCTTTAATCGCACGTCTTATTTGTAGATTTGACAGTTGCTGGGAAAGCCCTTGTGATCTATTTTTAGAAACACTTGGTGTTCGGTGTGTCACGTGACCAGCTTGCTGGTCGGAAAGACACGCGATTGGCTGATTGGAGCTCGTCACTTGTGGCATTCTTTTGTGATACTTAAACACGCAATGTGCAGTATTCTGCTCATCCACAAACCCCACTACCGACAACGAAGCCGGGTCTGCAAGGCAGGGACTGGAATCACAGTAGACGTGAGTTCTGGAGAACGCACTTCCGACCTTCCTGGTCTGTGAATACATGTGACCAACTTCGGGGAGATGCTCTCACTGGACGTGTTCTTATATCACAGTAAAATTGAGCTGACTGGTTGACTGATGCCTGTAGCAGAGAAGTCTGTACCAGTGCGCTGGAGGTGAATTTCAGGAAAAACTGGAGTCACAGTAGACGTGATTGCAAAGAATGCCCTTGTGACCTTCTAGTTCGGTGAATCACGTGATTAACTTCGTGACCTAGTCGGTGAATCATGTGACCAGCTTCGTGAATTGGTAGGAAGGACACGCAATTGGCTGACTGGATATGACGTCAGAGGTCGCGTTCTTTTTAGCTGGCCGGTCGGCTGATGCTTTAAATGCAGAGAAGCCTGGACCAGTGCGCTCTGTTGATGAAAGTCCTGGCCTGTCTGAAGTCGGTTTTTCTTCTCAGCCGGCTGTACACTCAAACCAGTTTCCTGGCCATCCACTGCCCTTATTACCGACACAAAGGCCGGGTCCACAAGGGTGGGACTGAGAGTGATTAAAGATGAAGTTCCTTCTGTGTAAGCTCTGAAGAAATCTGAAGAATTCATCTCATGCTTCTGATGAAAAAAGCACTCAATAATCGAGCTGGCTGGTGTGACTGATGCCTTACAGCAGAGAAGTCTTTACCAGTGCGCTCTGGAGAACAATGCGCCTTCCTGGGGAATTCCTTCAATTTACAGTGTTCAAAACTACGTAGACTGAAGTTCCCCGAGATTTTTCTGTAGTATTACTAGACGTTACTATGGAGATTGTAGCTGAAGGTACATTCAAAGAAAAGACACAGATAAAAATACCTGTAAGTAGTATATCCACAAGTCCTCAATATAGTCGATCTGCCCCTAAAAACACAATGGTTGAATGGAAGGAAACTAGCAAAATGGCTGCCTTTATATTTCTCGTCGATTACTGCCCTATCCTCAAAATTAAATTGAGTCAAATAGGGAGCGTTTCCAGCAGATTTCTAAATGAATATCCGTGCTTGATAAGTAGATAACACTTCTACACTAAATTCTTCATGTATACGGTTGAAAATCCGCCATAATGCACACTTTTCCTGTAAAAATCTGGAGATCGTAGAAAACACGTCTGCACAGTACACGCGCCAAACGAAAAAGATGCTATGACGTCAGGTTGTCTAGACAGGAAGGAAGTACGAGGCGCCATCTGGGGAGTGCACAGTACTACGGACCGGTTTAGCAAATTGTCCATTGGATAGGATGTATTAACGCAATAAATATAGAACGTTCATAAAAATATATAAGGTATATGTAATATATAACTTTGTTTATATGAACAAAAAGTTGTAAATAAAAAAGTGAATACTTTTTGTCCTATGTCTGACACTTTTTGTCCAGTTACTTTTTGTCTGGGTGCAATACATTTTGTCCAGTTACTTTTTGTCCTACTTTTTGTAGGATTATAACTTCTTCTCTTAAATGCAATTAGTTTGTGTGTTTAACTTTATATTGATAAATGATTTGATGTGTGTTTTAATCCACATTGGTTTTCATAATGTAGTGTTATGTTATTATAAAATTCATGAAACTAGAAATAGGAGGTATTGGCATGCGTAATGTCCACCCAAAGGGAAGCATGAGTTTTGCTCTAAAATTTCGACTAATATATTGTCTTTGGGCCGTGAGGAAGTGGTAGCTCTATTCATTGAAAATCCTCAGATTGGAGATGTTCAGATTGAAAATTCTGAGATGGTAACAAACCTTTTGAAAACCCTGAGGTGGGGCCTTGAAAATCCTTAAATATAAAGAACTCATTGTGAAATCATTTCTCTATCTCGCACAGTTAAAGAGATAGAAGCAAATTTGTGTTTTTGCATTTTTGGCAAAAATTTGAAAATGGCTGCCATTTTTGAAGAGAGGGAATTTTTTTTGAAAATTGAAAACATTAGCTTGCTGAGATACCCGGTGGGTCGAAAATTTAGATGAAATCGCTGTATCTTGCATGGTTAAGGAGATAGAACCAAATTTGTGTTTTTGCACTTTTGGCAAAAATTCAAAATGGCTGCCATTTTTGAAGAGAGTAAAATTTTCGGTAAATTGCAAAGAGTAGTTTGCTAAGATATCCTGTTTGTTGAAAATTTCAACAAAATCGCTCTATCTCACACGGTTAAGGAGATAGAAGCAAATTTGTGTTTTTCCATTTTTGGCAAAAATTCGAAAATTCAAAATGGCCGCCATTTTTGGGGAGAGGAAAATTTTTTGAAAATTGCCAAGAGTACATTGCTTAGATACCCTGTGGGTCGAAAATTTCAAGGAAATCGCTTTATCTCGCATGGTTTAGGAGATAGACATATTTTTTAAAAAGTCACCTCAAAATAGCATAATAGCTATATAGCATAGTAGCTATTACTCAGTTAGCTATGAAGATATTATCACCCAAAGCAATCCCAAGCAAGCTACTGATCCAATAATCCATATCCCAAATTTTGTGAACATTGGTGAAATACTTTTACTTTATAATGCTTAAAATAAAAAAGCCACTCACAGTATCTAAGTAGCTATTACTCAGTCAGTTATATAGCTATTATCACTAAAAGCAATCCCTAGCAAGCTATTGACCTAACTATTACCCATACCAAATTTGGTAAAGATATGTCAAATATTTTTCCTTAAAATGCCCGGAAACAAAAGAAGTACACAAAAGTAGCTAAGTAGCTATTACTCAGTTAGCTATAGAGCTATCTTCACCAACAGCAATCCCATGAAAGCTATTAACCCAATAAACACCCATATCAAATTTGGTAAAGATAGGACAAACACTTTTCCTTGAAATGACCAGAAGCCAAGCATCACGGATGGCGGAAAAAGCAAAACTAGACCTACGCATCGGAGATCGATGCAAATTTGTATCCACCGAAAAGACAACTCACCAAAGCCAGTGAACCACTGTTTGAAGGAGGGGGCCAAGGTCAAATCTAACATCAGAAAATTCCTAGCCCAAGATTTCGTATGAGTTGGTTTCGTACTGTAAACTTCTAGGATCAATAATAAGTGAGTTATAAGCACCTTTAACTTTGGCTATCCTCGTTTGACCTTGAAGAAGGGGCCCAAAGTCAAATCCGACCACGCCAGAAGATTCCGAGCCCATGATTTTCTATAGGTTGGTTTACCATCCCAAACCTCTAGGACCAATAATAAGCGAGTTATAAGCACTTTTAACTTTGGCTGTCCTCATTTGACCTTGAAGAAGGGGCCCAAGGTCAAATCCGACCACACCAGAAGATTCCCAGCCCATGATTTCCAATATGTTGGTTTACCATCCCAAACATCTAGGACCAATAATAAGCGAGTTATAAGCACTTTTAACTTTGGCTATCCTCGTTTGACCCAGTGGGGTGGACATAATTATAAACACCAAGCTATCTACCTTAAAATATCAAGTGTCTTTTGAGTAGCTCATGTTTATCAGATTGAATATTCAGATCTTGGAGCAAGAATGAATTGCTGTCAAATATGATGTAAGTCTGAACCATCATTTACTAAATTATGCTTTCATGTTTGTATATTTTATTCAGAAAGGTAAAATTATTAAGATTTATTATAAATAATTGCATGAATTGGGGTTTAGTTAAAATATATTCATAAATGTATTCATAAATGTATTTGAATACTTTTCAAAAAAAACTGATGTATTCGTATTCAAATTTGTATACATGGAAATGAAAAGTATTTGTATTCGTATTTGAATACTTTTGTATTCGCCCCAGGCCTGGTGATGACGTAATACACTAAATAAACTAGAGGATCACTTGCAAAACAAAGCGATTGCTTTTGCATGGCAAAAACAAAGCGTCCCAAAAAGGAGAAATAATGGCAGCTTAATCATGTAAAAAAGTTCTGCTTATAGCTCAACAAAGCTCAACAATTTTAGTCACAAATTTGAAAAATGACAATGACCCCCATTTGTGGGAAGGGTAAATTTTTTTTGGAAAATTGGGTAGAGTAGTTTGCTTACATACCAAAAGAAATGGCCACTATTTTTGGCAAGTGAAATATTCGCTGAAACTTGGAAAGGCTAGTATACCATGTGGGTCAAAAAGTTTGCGGAATTCGCTCTATCTGGCACGGTTTTCCAGATACAAGCATTTCTGTGTTTTGCATTTTTTGAGAAAAATTCGAAAATTCAAAATGGCTGCCATTTTTGGGGAGGGGAAAATTTTTTGAAAATTGCTAAGAGTACATTTTTTAGATACCCTGTGGGTTGAAAATTTCGACGAAATCGCTCTATCTGGCACGGTTAAGGAGGTAGAAGCAAATTTGTGTTTTTTACATTTTTGGCAAAAATTCGAAAATTCAAAATGGTCGCCATTTTTGAGAAGGGGAAATTTTTTTTTAAATTGCAAAGAGTACATCCCTTAGATACCCTGTGGGTCGAAAATTTCGACGAAATCGCTCTATCTCGCACGGTTAAGGAGATAGAAGCAAATTTGTGTTTTGCCATTTGTGGCAAAAGTTCGAAAATTCAAAATGGCCACCATTTTTGGGGAGGGGAAAATCTTTTGAAAATTGCCAAGAGTACATTTCTGAGGTACCCTGTGGGTCGAAAATTTCGACGAAATCGCTCTATCTCGCACGGTTAAGGAGATGGAAGCTAATTTGTGTTTTCCATTTTTGGCAAAGTAGCTAAGTAGCTATTACTCAGTCAGTTATATAGCTATTATCACTAAAAGCAATCCCAAGCAAGCTATCGACCTAAGTAATGCTCATACTAAATTTGGTAAAGATATGTCAAATATTTTTCCTTAAAATTTAACCCAATAAAGACCCATACCACATTTGGTAAAGATAGGATAAATACTTTTCCTTCAAATGAGCGGAAACCAAGCGTCGGGAGGGCGGACGGCAGATGGCGGACGACGGAAAAAGCAAAAATAATATGTCCACCCCCTCACTTTTTCATTTTCCACTAAATCCAAGATGGCCGCCAAAGGTGGCTAACATTGAAATTTTTCCTCTTGGTACAGGATACTCTTGTACTACCCTGTAGGTCAAAAATTCGCTCGAAATCGCTCTATCTCTTACCGTTTTCGAGATATTCACACTTTTTTCATTTTCTGCTAAAATCCAAGATGGCCGCCAAAAGTGGCAAAAATTGAAATTTTCCCCTTTGTATAGGATACTCTTGTAGTACCCTGTAGGTCAAAAATTCGCTCGAAATCGCTCTATCTCTTACCGTTTTCGAGATATTCACACTTTTTTTCATTTTCCGCTAAAATCCAAGATGGCCGCCAAAAGTGGCAAAAAATTGAGATTTTTCCCCTTGGAATAGGATACTCTTGTACTACCCTGTGGGTCAAAAATTCGCTCGAAATCGCTATATCTCATACAAATTCATTAGGACAAGTAATTTACCAAAAATGTGTAACTGTAACAGTTTCAGAGAAAACTGCGTGACCCACACACGCACACACCCACATACACACACACATGGTGCAAATTAAAATTTAAAAAATGATCTCCATTCAGTAATTTAAAATTTCAAGTAACAGATACATTCTATTCTATTCTGTACTTTTTTGTGCTTAATCTCTGCTAGGCAGACTCTAAGGCACAACACCAAAATCAAATTCAAAAAATCATCTGTCCATAGCCGTTGCCAAGTCCAGTACCACGGAGACGCCAGATTGAGTGTATGCTAAGTTGGAAATGCCTTTTTGAAGAGATATGACTTTAACCTTTTCCTGAAACAGACGAGAACGGACCTCATCAGGCAGATACATGGCTGCTGAAACAGGTTGAGTGATAATATGGATAAAATGAACATACATATTGAGATGAAATTTTAAAAAAAAACATTTACATGCTTTTAAAGCTCCCATATTGGTAAAAAAAGAAAAATAATTTCCATTCAGTACCTCACCTAGGTTTTGAAATGGCCATCAAATTTAATTGGCCAGTGGTTGTTAAACAGCAATTCTAATGCAACACGAATGTGTCAATGAATATGATTGTTCAAAAACAAAAACAAAAAAGAAAAAGATTTCTTCAAATGAAAACTGTCAAAATCTACTATATATATAATTTGTCTTTAAAACGATACATTTGCCATTTCTGTTATTGAATCACATACTTGGATATCATGTATCAAAATATTTGAGTCCTTAATTTGGTTTCAAACAAAACTTTGCTTACCAATAATGTTTTATTCATGCAAAGTGTGTGTTTGTTAATCTTTAATTGCTTGGAAATCTGTCTATATGTAACTAACTTTTACACTTAAAACACCATCGGACAGGTTATTACATGCAGGGTTTAACAATTATGTCTTTTCTGTATATTATTGTGTGAAAATTATTTAAATTTTCTGAAATAACCAACTGGTAACATATAAAAATAGCATCAGAGATGCCCGTACCCCACAGCCTATGGAAATATTTTCATCACCATAAGATACAGAAGTACTGTATCAGTATAAACTTCAGGATACTTTCAGAGCACTGTCAGTTATATAAAGGTCCAAACAATGTTTAAATGGAGAAATAATGTTTAAAAGAAAGATCATGCATATAAAGATGAAGTATTAAAACAAGATAATTCAATAACAAGATGACAGCATTAATCAGCAAACTAAAATTCAACCATCTTTATCTACATCTGCAAGGCCCGAATTATGGTTTAGATGGTTTGAATATTACCATGCATACAGAAGTGGTAATACATTTAATGAATGCTTATGTGTGGTCTTGGAGCAAAATCTGTGGCTCACTTGATGAAATTCTATCTCTTACAATGGGAAGTTATGAAAGTAAAATTCTTAATAAATTCTAATATGACTTTAACAGTGCTTAATCTGCATCAAAAGAGAGACCCAAAGGTGCAACAAGATTTTATAGGTCAAGGTCACTACGACAAGGTCAAAGGTCAAATTAAGGTGACACCATGATAATACACACCTATAGCCCCTAACCAATGTCCCTAGCAAGTATCAACTTCCTCAACCTTACGGTTTCCAAGATATAGCTCGGACAAGATTTTATAGGTCAAGGCCACTACGGCAAGGTCAAAGGTCAAATCAAGGTCAGATCATGACGTTGCACAACTACATCCCCTAACCAATGTCCCTACCAAGTATCAACTTCCTACACCTTACGGTTTCCGAGATATAGCCCGGACAAGATTTTTGAACTCATGGTCACTATGGCAAGGTCAAAGGTCAAATCCTGGTCAGACCATGACGTTGCACACCTACACATCCTAACCAATGTCCCTACCAAGTACCAACTTCCTACACTTTATGGTTTCCGAGATATAGCCCGGACAACATTTTATAGGTCAAGGTCACTACGGCAAGGTCAAAGGTCAAATCAAGGTCAGACCATGACATTGCACACCTACACCCCCTAACCAATATTCCTACCAAGTATCAACTTCCTACACCTTACGGTTTCTGAGATATAGCCCGGACAAGATTTTATAGGTTAAGGCCACTACGACAAGGTCAAAGGTCAAATCAAAGTCAGACCATGACACTGCACACCTACACCCCCTAGCAAATGTCCCTACCAAATATCAACTTCCTACACCTTACGGTTTCCGAGATATAGCCCGGACAACATTTTACAGGTCAAGGCCACTACGGCAAGGTCAAAGGTCAAGACCTACACCCCCTAACCAATATCCCTACCAAGTATCAACTTCCTACACCTTACGATTTCTGAGATATAGCCCGGACAAGATTTTATAGGTCAAGGTCACTACGGCAAGGTCAAAGGTCAAATCAAGGTCACACCATGACGTTGCACACCTACACCCCCTAACCAATGTCCCTGCCAAATATCAACTTCCTACACCTTACAGTTTCCGAGATATAGCCTGGACAAGATTTTATAGGTCAAGGTCACTACGGCAAGGTCAAATCAAGGTCAGACCATGACGTTGCACACCTACACCCCCTAACCAATATCCCTACCAAGTATCAACTTCCTACACCTTACGGTTTCTGAGATATAGCCCGGACAACATTTTATAGGTCGAGGTCACTACGCCAAGGTCAAAGGTCAAATCAAGGTCAGACCATGACGTTGCACAACTACACCCCCTAACCAATGTCCCTACCAAGTATCAACTTCCTACACCTTACGGTTTCCGAGATACAGCCCGGACAAGATTTTCAAACTCAAGGTCACTACGGCAAGGTCAAAGGTCAAATCAAGGTCAGACCATGACGTTGCACACCTACACCCCCTAACCAATGTCCCTACCAAGTATCAACTTCCTACACCTTATGGTTTCTGAGATACAGCCCAGACAAACTATTTCCCGCCGCCAGCCCACCTGCCCGCCCGCCCGGACGCCCGCCCATCCGGACACCATGGGTGAAAACAATACCCCGACAGCCCTTAAGGGCTGTGGGGTAAAAACTGACTCAATAACCGTGTGACATATAACCTTCCACATTCATGTTTAAATGAATGAAACAAATATATTTCAGTGTTTTAGTGGATATTTTCTTCATAACTCAGCATAAATTTTTGTCAAAGATGTGCCTTGAGTTGTAAATATAAATGATGGGGAGCAGTAAAGTACTGTAACAGATTCGGGAAGACACTAATGGGTGCATACCTAATGTAGGTGACCACATACCTAATGTAGGTGACCTACTTTCAGTGTAAAGAAACCAGTATAACAGTACTAGCAGAAGTGTACGCCAGCCAATCAGAGCTTTAATATTGAATTATTTCTAGTTTTAGTGTACACACAAGCCCCACCTTCATCCATTTTGTAAATTAAACTTTTGTGGATATTTGTTAACTGTAATATTTCCTGACAAAAGGGTCAAGTACTTTGCTACTGAAGCATTTATATTATAAGTATATAGTATGCATTAGTGTTTGGAATCGGTCTAAAAAATCAGAATCGATTAATCGGTAACTCTGAGCAATCGATTATCGATTATAATCGTTTTTCTGCTTGCTTTGTAAGAAAGACAGAATATTCTTTTTTACCAAATATAATAACAGTAGTCTTCCGATAGGTCAGTGGTGAAAAAAATCTAGGTTATTTGTTTACATTTTGGGGTAGGGAAGGGGGTATGTTAGGAAACCAGTAGGTTGAAGAATCAACAAGTATGTGTATCAGCAATAATATAATAATCTATTAAGGTGGCCTTAACAGTTACAAAATAATATTTATTTTCATTCTCCCTTTTCATCAGCTAAATCATTTACAGTGTTTGAATGTAACATCAGCAGATTAGCAAACAATCATGCTTAAAATAAACAATATTTCAACCCTAGACTTTCTTCAAGTCCTTTTTTCTAAGGTATTATATGAGGACTGTATGACTTTATGCTAGAATGTGGGGCTGACAAAAGTACTGTTTCAGCATAGAGAAGGACTTTTCCCTCCTTAAGTGGATGTATAATGTTTTCATCTATGTCAGATTTAGTGGGATGAGAAATACAAAGACTTGGTGCAAGTCTATTTCAACCCCTTTTGTTCAACATCACCATGTGGTACACCCGTGTTGTGAACTCAGGACACTTTGTATATATGCAACAAAGAAGAATAGAATATCTGCTTATCATTATCATATGTCAAGAACAGTGACTGCCAAGCAGCTTCTGAAAATTATCCTGAATAAAATGCTTCTTTGGGAACTAAACAATACATAGACATGTGTTCATGGAATTTTCCTTCCATTTTTAACTCAGGACACTTTTCAAAGACATGCTATTTTCATTAATCAAATGGAAGAGTGACTTTTATTGTTTCTGGTCAATATTGATGTTTTTTAATATATACTAGGTTATATGAAACAGTTTGGCACAAGTGAACATGTATTTCAGCATTGTCACTCAAGTTTATGTGTATTGGATGGGGTCTGGAAAATCTGACTCTTATCTCAGGAATAACATGATGAAAATTTCTCAAAACAGCATATATATGACATAAATAGTTGTGTATCATTGATAAATGGATGGTGCAGTTATTTTATCAAGTGTATTTAGCACTTGTATGTGTTTCAGTGCATGGGTGTCCTGAGTTAAAACCTTCCCCAGTTAGCAACACAGGTGTAGTTCAAACTGAAAGTATCTCCTAGCCTGGCCTTCCAGGCTGTCTGAACCATATTGCAAACGTGAAATATTTTTGCCATAATGCACACTGTATCAAAGGCCTTTCTAGTCTGGAAGTCTCCTCAGCAAGCTAGGCTAAGTAAGAGTATGAGAACATTATGAAAAATACTTATAATGCAGTCAAACAGTTGTGCCTTCTTTATACATATAAATGCCTGTGGCAAGGCTAAGTATCTGCCACCAGCTTCAACAAAGTCAGATCCCCCTCACTCTCTCTCTGCCTGTTTATGTTACTGTAAAGCATTTGTCTATTATTCTGTTAAATTTCTCTCATCCTGAAAACAATATTCCATGAATTTCCTTTTTTAAGCAGATCTTCATGACCTATTCATTTCATATAATTATAATTTCTTAGATACTGTAAAATTCTAAGTATGGCAATGTAGTAAACATTTTAGTTTTCTTGTTCAGCAAAATTTGTCAAAAATATTCATGGCAGACTGCTGAAGTATTACAGTAGTGTGATCTCTCTCCACTTGATTTATGGCCAAGATTGTTATTCCCCATTTATAGGGAGTATACATGTTGTGTGTGAAGCAGTGAAAGTTAAATTTAATTTAGGTTGAACTTAGTTTATTGTATTAAAAGATCTTCTAAATACCTACAGAAATTTTGAGTTTTAGTTGTAACCAATAGGAAGTAGATACCAGTGAAAGAAACATGGCAGATAATGTAAACAAATGTTACGAAAATAAAATGTTAAACATCTGTAGAAAAAGGGAAAATTAGGTGGTTTATAAGTCTTACTTTCGATTCACAATCGATTCTTAAAATGAGAATCGATTTTCTACATCGAAAGTTTTAAATAGACGATGAATCGATTTTCCGTCTAATCGTAGGACCACTATAATGCAAAAATACAAAATCAGCTATTTGATCAATCCAGTTTGATTCATAAAAGGGGTGGGGGGTGGGAGGGGGTGCAGGGGGTAAATCTGACCAGCTATCTAGACTCTTCACATAAGGTTTCCCAATACCTCTCAATACATTCTAAAACTCTACAAGCAAGAATAAAGGAGATAAGAGGCAAAAACACAAAATCGGCTATTTTATGACCCCCAGTTTGACCCATAAGGGGGGATCCGGGGGTAAATCTGACCAGCTACCTAGACTCTTCACACAAGGTTTCCCAATACCTCTTAATACATTCTAAACTCTAAAAGCAAGAATAAAAGAGATAAAAGGCAAAAACACAAAATCGGCTATTTTATTACCCCAGTTTGACCCATAAGGTGGGATCCGGGGGTAAATCTGACCAGCTATCTAGACTCTTCACAAAAGGTTTCCCAATATCTCTTAATACATTCTAAAACTCTACAAGCAAGAATAAAGGAGATAAGAGGCAAAAACACAAAATCGGCTATTTTATGACCCCCAGTTTGACCCATAAGGGGGGATCCGGGGGTAAATCTGACCAGCTACCTAGACTCTTCACACAAGGTTTCCCAATACCTCTTAATACATTCTAAACTCTAAAAGCAAGAATAAAGGAGATATAAGGCAAAAACACAAAATCAGCTATTTTATGACCCCCAGTTTGACCCATAAGGGGGGGTCCGGGGGTAAATCTGACCAGCTATCTAGACTCTTCACATATGGTTTCCCAATACCTCTTAATACATTCTCAAGCTCTAGAAGCAAGAATAAAGGAGATATAAGGGGAAAAGATGAAATTTTCTATTTTATGACCCCAGTTTGGTCGGGGGGGAAATTTGACTTGCTTTCTAGACTCTCCACATATGGTTTCCTACTACCTCCCAATACATTTTATGGCTCTAAATGCAATACTTAAGAAGATAATAGGGGGGTTCACATGAATTTTAAGCTTTCTGATTGGTACCTGTGAGAAAATCACTCATAAATCGGTCAATTTTCATCGGATTGCTCCCAAAATCTAATCAGCTCATGTTTTTGATAGTATAAACATGTGTATGAAGTTACAAGCTCCTGCGATCAGTAAATTTTCCTGAACTGCGATGACGGGCGGGTGTACCCGAAAAAAAACTATTTTTTGATCATGTGACCTTGATAAAGATCAAAGGTCAAATTTAAGCATGTGGAAAAATTTTCCCACGCCTAAGGTATATAACTGCCAAATATGGTTAAAAAGCTTGCAATAATGAGGGAGATATTCAAGGGAGACCATAATGCAGCGGCGGCGGCGAGGAAACTGACGCGAAACCAAATAAGCGCCCTTTCAGGGACGCTTAATTAGTCACCTACAATAGGTGTGTAGTTGAGATAAATGGTCTTATTATGAGAAGAAACTCACCTACAATAGGTGTGTGGTGGAAATAAATGTCCATTTCCTGCCAAATTAGTCACCCACAATAGGTGTGTAGTGGTAATAAATGGTCATCTTATGATGAGAAATGGACCTACAATAGGTGTGTGGTGGAAAATTATGTCCATTTCTGGCCAAATGAGTTACTTTGAATTATGTATTCGCGCGTACGGTTGATTCGACGATCTAAGATTTAAATTAAGAAATATGTTATATACCACATATAATTTGGGCTAAAAATCATATAATTATTCAGAAAAAATACATTTTCAATCAATTTAACAAAGAAACTATGAAATTCCAAGGCATTTATTGATATTTTATTGATTAAATCTCAACCTGGTTATGTTTACATCTTGAAGAAAATGTCCGGTGGGTTCAACCAATTAAATTTATTGTTCGATTCCTCAAATTTAAGGACAACAGTAATGTAGCTGAACATTATATGAAAATCATATTTGTAACTTAGTTGATACAACTGTAGAAGATAACTTAACCATATTTGAGCAAGATGTTGGATCTCAAACAGTTGTACATCTTTTTGAAATAACTTAGACACTGCATTACCTACACATACATGCTATATATCATTGGAAAGACAATGAAACAGTTTTGCTGGTGGATTTTATTGTTTTGTTTTGTTGTTTTTTTGTTGTTTTTTTTTTGCTGTTGTTTTTTTTTTTGGTTCAAAAACTACTTATTTTCCCATGCTTTACATTTTACAGGTATCTTATCAAGTATTCAATAAACTACAATAAAATATCTTCAATATGGAAAAATATCATATTTTTAGCTATAGTTGTTTTAGATATGACCATTTAAAGTATGCAATGCCATTTGAAAGATTGAAATTCACGCATGATGGAGGTTACCACATGTCTTCATATTTTCCAAATATTTTAAAAACTAAACTTGGATCTACAGTATATATTGTTGGAATGGTATTTTAACAGATTGAATTTCTGACAGATTTCATTTCTTAAAAAATATCATGAAACAAGACCACTGCCGCGGTGTGTATCTCCCGCTGAGCATTAAAGGGGAGGAAATACCTTTTCCGAGATATTCACAATTTTTCATTTTCCGCTAAAATCCAAGATGACATTTTTCCCCTAGGCACAGAATACTGTTGTACTACCCAGTGGGACAAAAATTCGCTCGAAATCGCTCTGTCTGTTACCATTTTGAAGATATTTTCAATGCTTATTTTCTGCTAAAAATCCAAGATAGCCTCCAAAAGTGGCGAAAATTGAATTTTTTCCCTTTTGTATAGTACACTCATGTACTACCCTGTGGGTCAAAAATTCACTCAAAATCGCTCTATCTCTTACAGTTTTCGAGATATTAAGACTTTTTCAATGGAGAACCATCAAAGTAGCTATTACTCGGTTAGTTATGGACTTACAGGTCTCAAAATTTGCCATTACACAGTACATAAAAAAGTAGCTAAATAACATATCTGAGAAAAATCCTTTAAATTCAACACTTTTGCTGTTATAAGTGATTTACTCAATGGAGAACCATTAAAGTAGCTATTACTCGGTTAGCTATGGACCTACAGCTCTCAAAATTTGCCATTTCACAGTACATCAAAAAGTAGGTGAAGAACATATTTGAAAAAAATCCTCTAAATCCAACAGTTTTGCTGGTAAAGGTGATTTACTCAATGGAAACCCTCAAAGTAGCTATTACTCAGGTAGCTAGGGAGATACAGCTGTGAAAATTTCCCATGACACAGTACATGAAATAGTAAGTGAACAACATATTTGACAATAATTCTCTAAATTTAATAGTTTTGGAGTTATAAGTGATTTACTCATTGTTGAAATTCAAAGTAGCCATTACTCAGTTAGCTATGGAAATACAGCTCTGAAACTTTTCCACGACACAGAACATTAAAAAGTAACCGATTAACATATTTGACAATAATTCCCTAAATTCAATAGTTTTGGAGGTATAAGTGATTTATTCAATGTTGAAATTAAGAAATTTAAAAGTAGCTATTACTCAGTTAGCTATGGACTTACAGCTCTGAAAATTCACCACGACCCAGTACATCAAAAAGTAGATAAACAACATATTTGACAAAAATCCTCTATATTCAATAGTTTTTGAGTTATAAGTGACTTGCTGAATGGTCAAATGTTAAACTTAGTGTAACTATTACGCAGCTAGCTATGGCGCTACACCTTGGAAACCTCACCATGATATAGTACATGAAGGAGTTGGTCAACAACATATTTGAGACCAATATTGTAAGTAACAGTTACAAAGATAACAGCAACTTACTCATTTTGGTCATTGTTAAAAACAGAAAATAGCTATTACTCACTTAGCTATCAAGATAGACCCCTAAAAATGGTACCACCTTGTAGGCATGGAGAAAGTAGCTGAACAACATATTTTACAGAAATGCTCTAAATGCAGTCGTTTTGGAGTTATGAGCACTTTACTGAAAGTAGCCACCATTGCTATTACTCACTTAGCTATGGACCTAGGTCTGAAAAATACCAAGCAGGCTATTTTTAGGCTGTATAAAAGTGCAACTACACACTTATTTTAGCCATCTAAATCAACGAAAAAAAAACCTATGGCAGAACACCTGAAAAAAAACCATGGCAGCCATCTTGTTAACACCCGAGGCGGCCATCTTGTTTTTCCGAATCAGCCGAAAAAGATTCCCAGGCAAGTTTTTCCAATGATGAATTTATCCTGCAAATTTGGAAGCTCTAGCTATAATATTTTAAGAGATAGAAAGGCTTTTGTAAAAACGTGACGAATGGACGCACGCACGGACACAGAGCATTTTATAATCTACCGTACCGGGCCTATCAGCCGGCGGGAGATAATAATGGAGAAAATATTGTTGAAAGTTCAGCATACAATATTTCTTATTTTTATTATATTATATATTTTCGTGAAGTTTGAGCTAAAACACTACTGCTCGGCCAGTGAATTTCGTCACCCCAGTGAAGTTCATCACTGGTATTTTATGACAGTATTAAAACTTCTTTACTGTGATCTTCCTGCAAACAATTATACCTTGCTCTCCAAGGCAACTATTCCACTTTTGTATATGTGGATATTGCTAGTCCTTGAACACTTTTATAGCAGGTGACGAACTTCACTGGGGTGACGAAATTCACTGGCCGACCAGTACAGTTTTCCGACTTTTAGTAAGAACCGTCGAACCCACCGGAACGTCGAATCCACCGGACTTGGCGATATTTGCCAAAGCCATTGCATTTTACTCTTTAACCTAGTGGTGGTGGACCAATTCACGCCCACCCCTAAATTTATCCAAAACAATCACAGTTCAACAATAAATCACAAATGTAAATGATCCATTAGATGATTATCTATGATGTGGTAAACATCTTCTCAACGAAAAAAATAAATCTTCAAGAAAATTGAGGGTGGGCGTGAATTGGTACCCGGGCGTGAATTGATCCACCACCACTACTGTACTAATTTTGGCCTCTTACGTTTATTATAGTATTGCTTCTCACTTTTTGTCTTAATTTTCCTGTCAATCAAATGCTGTACTGGTTCTCGTTTCTACCTACAATAGGTGTGTAGTACGTATGCACCAAGTATGCACCCATTATCATCTTCGAACAGATTCAGGGCTATGGAACAGGTTGAGCGATAATGTAAATGCATGAATATACACATTTTAAAAAGATGAAATTATCAAAAACCTTTTATTACTAGGTCTAGCTATGCTAGACTTAAAATCTCTGTTTGTCTTGAAGTCTCGTCTTCGCCTAGACATGGTAATAAATATAAAATATGTTTTAAGAGGGGGGGTTTCGAAAATGGATGACTATTCACACGACGGTGTACTCACAGTCTTCAAACGCACCAAAACCGATGAACACATTTGGCATATTTCACAACCATAATCCGTTGAATCTAGATTCCTCAGATTAACAGATTCGCTTGTGATGTGATTAGGATCTGGATCTGAAGGTGGATCAACAATTCAGGTTCATTAGATTACACAAGTGGTCATTACACGGATGGTCATAATGATGTACGGGTCATAATTTTGTCCTTAAATTTTTTACTGATTCTGGATGTACTCAGTTTGGGTGTTTGGTACAATTTTTAACATTTTCATGAAATAAAATTGATCTAACAGGGAATAATTGAAAAAAAATTCAAAATTCTGGTTGCAACATTTAAAACATTAACTCCAATAAAACTTGGACATTATCTAATCTAATCTAAGCTACTGCTTTGCAAGAGCAATATCTTCCCAACAAAGGGGAACTCAGTGCACGAATTAAAAAAATTCATTATCATAGGGAGAGTCGAGGGCCGTTCAAGGTCAGTAATCCAGGATTATGAGTGTGACCAGGAGGGAAGAAAATTAAGTCGGGGAAACTAGAGCTGAAGAGGTGGGTTTTGAAAGGACTGGGGCATAGTGACTGAAGGAATTAGAAAAGTGTCTGATTGATTTATGAAGTCTACGATCAAAAGTGGTGGTTTGAAGGAACTTGACCTTGGGAATACTTCGCCTTGTATTTCTGGAAGAGGTGTAGGGGTGGATTAATTCTCTTAGGTAAACTGGTTGACCTTGGTTAAGAATTTTGTATGTAATAAGGCCAATTTTAAATTGTACCCTGTATCTGACTGGTAATAACCTGTGTTGCTAACTCGGGACGGTTTTAACTCAGGACACCTGTACACAAAAGTGATAAAAACTTCAAAAAAATAATAGCACCACCCATGTATCAATAATACACAAGTTTACTTGTCATAATCCTACCAAAATAATATATTTTTTGGAATAATTTTTAACATATTATTCCTGAGATGAAAGAGTGGCACTTTTAAGATGTAAGCCAGTGCAGATATACAGTGACATTACTGAAATCAATGTCCCTTAGGCACAGCATATATTCTTGCTAATTTGTGTGATGTTTTGCTTATATAAAATAGAAAATGTAAAAAACATCAAAAAACACAGGATACAATAAAAATCACTTTTACCTTCGATGTAAGGAAAAAGGATATCTTACAAAAGTGTCCGCAGTTAAAAATAGAATAACAATCTCAGAAATACATATTTGTTGGTGTTTAATTGACAATGAGGCATTTTATACAGGAAAATTTTCTGTGACTTCTAGACTGTCACTGCTCTTCTCATATGATAAGGATAAGCAGATATTCTACTATTCTTAGTTGTGAATTTACACTATTTGTTCAAAAAGGGTCCTGAGTTCACAACATGGAGTTTTTTAGTTGAGGGGTAATGTGAGAGAATTTAGAGAAAAGGGTGACAACCCTGCAGAGTGAGTTTTGGACTAGCTGCAATCTCCTTAACTCAAAATAACTGAGCAATAAAAAGAGTGAATTGCATTAATCCAACCCGCTGCTCACCAAAGCATTCGCTAACAGCACTGATGTATTAAGGTCTAGAACAGGACGAATTCTGTAGAAGTCTCTCGCATGTACTCTAGTGGACTTTATGAACTTTGACACATGGTTTGAGAAATTGAAATTGGAGTCGAACACCACTCTGAGGTTCCTGACACTTTGTGCTGGCGAGACCTGATTTCCCAGAATATTGATAGGGAAAGGAGGGAGGAATTGTCTACAATTTTGGGGGGAGCCTATGAGAATAAACTCGGTTTTGTCTGGGTTAAGTTTTAATTTATTTGTAAACATGAAATTTTGAATGTCGTTTAGACAGTTCTTTAGCTTCTGCATAGAGTGAGAGAAATTCGCTGATGAGAGTGTAATGTATAACTGGGTGTCATCTGTATAAAAGTGATAGTTGATGCTACTGTGGGAATGCATGATTGAGCTGATTGGGTTAGTATGCGAGGGTGCACTACCTACCTTGACCGAGTGAGTCCTTCCCGACAGGTATGATTTGAACCAACCAAGTGCTAGCTCACTGATTCCATAATAAACATTAAGTCTATCTAGGAGAATGTTGTGGTTAATTGTATCAAAAGCGGTAGATAGGTCGCTTAGCCGATTACGTCTGCCTTGGCGCTATTATTGAAAGAACTAACAAAATAATCTTTTTAACCTACCCCCTTTTGACATAGTTAATTGATATTTACACATGCAAACTGCCCACTTTATTGTCTGATCCCCTTTTATCGCTCACATTCCCCGTTATTGGGGATCATCAAACTCAAAACTTAAACCCACCAAACCACTCTAATCCACTTTAAAGACCTCAAATATGATTTTCCTTTATTTTTTACTGGCAATGCAACCAGTTATTGCTTCATATCAGCACCATAGCAACTCAAGCATTAAGTGCCCTGATGTCGTCAGTTTCTGCCCCTTCAAACCCCCCACCACAACCTTCTGTCTACATTTTATCATCAAATCTACAATCTCAATTCCACCTGCCCTACCACCTTTCCGTCTTTTCATCCTACTCCTGCTTACTGATGACATAAACCCAAACCCAGGACCACCCAGGTGTCCAAAGGTCACCTATGCAAACATTAGATCAATGCACAACAAATATCCTGCCATTGCAAAATTTATTTCTGATAATGATGCCGATCTCTTCGTCATGTCTGAGACCTGGATAAGACCTGACACCACAAGTGCAAATCTGTTCGAAATTACCCCACCAGGCTACAAACTCTATCAACAGCCACGAGCAGCCCGTCGCGGTGGAGGACTGGGCTTTTTTGTTAAAGATGGATTGGATCCTTCCGTAGTTCCAACAAAGACCTGTACCACTTTTGAAAATTCCTCCTCAAGATAACCCTTCATAAAGAATCCGTTTACCTTCTGAATATATATAGACCTCCGTCCTCCAGCACTACATCCTTTTTTGACCAGTTTCAGTCACTTTTGGAGGATATTCAACATACCACGGAGAACCTGGTGATCATCTGCGACTTCAATTTTCACCTCGAAACAACATGTTCAAATTCAAAAACCTTTAATTCTTTGACTGATTCATTTGATTTAACTCAGAAAGTTAACTTTCCAACTCACAATCATGGACATACACTTGACCAGGTATTAACCAAATCTAACAATGACTATATTTTCAATGTTCATACCACTGATGCCTTTTCCGACCACTTTTCAATTAGTTTTACCCTTAATCTCTCAACCCCTACAACCCAAACCAAGGCTACTGTCACCTTTCGTAAATACCATAAAATTGATAAAGACAAATTGAAAACAGATCTCCTCGCTTCTGAACTACTTAATAATGCTTCCAATGAAGCCGACACTCTTTATGAACAATATCATACTACTTTGTCTACCCTTATTGACAAATATGCACCACCACACACCAAAAATACCAAGGCGAAGTACATCCCAGGATGGGTTAATAAAACGGTAATTGCGGCAAAGGAGACCAAGCGTTTGTTTGAACGTATTTCAAACGTATAATGATATTCTTCTCAATATGGCCAAAGGGTCTGTTACGGCCCTCACCCTTCTATATTTCTCCGCCGCTTTCGATACCATTGATCACACTATACTCCTGGACAGACTTAATGGTTACTATGGAATCAGTGAACTGGCACTCGGCTGGTTCAAATCATACCTGTCTGGAAGGACACACTCGGTCAAGGTAGGCAGCACACTCTCAAATCCTGTTGCCCTTCAGCATGGGGTCCCCCAGGGCTCCGTCCTTGGTCCAATTCTTTTTTCCCTTTACACCAACCCAATCAGCTCCATCATTCAATCTCACAGTAGCATCAATTACCATTTCTACGCCGATGACACTCAGCTATACATTTCACTCTCTCCAGCAAATTTTTCTCACTCTGTACAAAAACTAAAAAATTGCCTAAATGACATCCAAAACTTCATGTTCACAAATAAATTAAAACTCAACCCTGATAAAACCGAGTTCATTTTGATAGGTTCGAAAAACAACCGTAAACAACTCCTTCCTCACTTTCCAATCAATATTCTTGGTAATTAGGTCTCACCAGCACAAAGTGTCAAGAACCTCGGAGTTGTGTTTGATTCCAATTTCACTTTCTCCGACCATGTGTCACAGGTCATAAAGTCCACTAGAGCTCATACAAGAGACCTCTACAGAATACGCCCCCTTCTAGACCTTAAAACATCAGCTCTTTTAGCCAATGCCTTGGTCAGCAGCAGACTAGACTACTGCAATTCCCTCTTTCTATCACTCACTTACCTGCCCATGGTTTCCCATTACTTGGTTTCACATTGCAAGCTTCTAGGACCAATAATAAGCGAGTTACAAGCACTTTTAAGTTTGGCTATCCTCTTTTGACCATGAAGGAGGGGCCCAAGGTCAATCCGTCCAAACCAGAAGATTCTCAGGGTGTGTTTTCTTATATCTTGGTTTACCATCCCAAACTTCTAGGGCCAATAATAAATGAGATATAAGCACTTTTAAGTTTGGCCATCCTCATTTGACCTTGACGGAGGGGCCCAAGGTAAAATCTGAGCACCCCAGAAGATTTCCAGCCCATGATTTCCTGTAGGTTGTTTTACAATCCCAAACCTCTGGGACCAATAATAAGCGAGTTATAAGCACATTTAAGTTTGGCTATCCTTGTTTGACCTTGAAGGAGGGGTCCAAGGTCAAATCTGACCACATCAGAAGATTCGCAGCACATGATTTCCTATAGGTTGGTTTCACATTGCAAACCTCTGCAACCAATAATATGGGAGATATAGACATTTTTAAAGTACACTATGTGGGGTACTTTGGCACTCCGTGGATGACCTTGAATTTAGAACTCCAAGGTCAAATGTCTGCAAGGTTGTAGAGGACATGTATATCTGTTATAAATATCACCTATGAAGAGATTCAACCTTCTACCTATGAGAACCAGCCAGTAGGAAAATGTAGATAATTTTCAAAGTAATGCCCCCGGCGGCCATCTTGTTTTTCAGAATGAGGCTAATTTCAGTCCCAGAGAAGTTTACCCCCAATGAAGATATCCTGCAAATTTGGTGAACCTAGCTGGTGTAGTTTTTCTCTGAGAGTGTTAACGCTGAAAATCTCTACGCGCTGCGGCAGCGGCTTAGCGAATGCTAAACCAAAGTATCCACCGGATGCCTCCTGTGGATACAATTATCCATTATTTGAGACATATTGCTCAAAGACAAATTTTTTTTTAAAAGTCATGTCTGAATATTTTTTGCCATTCTTGTAACAAAAAATTGGACTGGGAGGCCTGGGTTTGATTCCCAGTGTTGTGGAACGAGACATCATAGCTCAGTGACAGAGCACTCAGTCTGTTATTTTGTTGTTGCAATACTACAACATAAAAAATTATATATATTTTTAAGAAAATTTGTTTAATATGTTGGGTGTTAAATTGTATTGGTACATATTTCTTACTGAGGATCAAATATGAGTTTAAAATACCCCTTTTTAACTCCAGCTATCCGTATTCTATTACGGCGAGCCGGGCGGGAGATTATAATTTGCACCATGTGTGTGCATACATATGTGCGTGCGTAGGTCACGCAGTTTTCTCTAAAACTACTACAGTTACACATTTTTACCCCACAGCCCTTACGTGCTGTCGGGGTACTGTTTTCACCCATGGTGTCCGGATGGGCGGGCGGGCGGCGGGAAATAGTTTGTCCGGGATGTATCTCAGAAACCGCAAGGTGTAGGAAGTTCATACTTGGCAGGGACATCGGTTGGGGGGTGTAGGTGCGCAACGTCATGGTCTGACCTTGATTTGACCTTGCCGTAGTGACCTTGAGTTTGAAAATCTTGTCCGGGCTATATCTCACCAACCATAAGGTGTAGGAAGTTGATATTTGGCAGGGACATTAGTTAGGGGTTGTAGGTGTCCAGCGTCATGGTCTGACCTTGATTTGACCTTGCCGTAGTGACCTTGACCTATAAAATCTTGTCCGGGCTATATCTCGGAAACTGTCAGGTGTAGGAAGTTGATACTTGGTAGGGACATTGGTTAGGGGGTGTAGGTGTGCAACATCATGGTCTGACCTTGATTTGATCATTGGCCTTGCCGTAGTGAACTTGAGTTTGAAAATCATGTCCGGGCTATATCTCGGAAACCGTAAGGTGTAGGAAGTTGATACTTGGTAGGGACATTGGTTAGGGGGTGTAGCTGTGCAACGTCATGGTGTAACCTTGATTTGACCTTTGACCTTTCCGTAGTGACATTGACCTATAAAATCTTGTCCAGGCTATATCTCAGAAACCGTAAGGTGTAGGAAGTTGATACTTGGTTAGGGTGTGTAGTTGTGCAACGTCATGGTCTGACCTTGATTTGACCTTTGATCTTGCCGTAGTGACCTTGACCTATAAATCTTGTCCAGACTATATCTCGGAAACCGTGAGGTGTAGGAAGTTGATACTTGGTAGGGATATTGGTTAGGGGGTGTAGATGTGCAACGTCATAGTGTGACCTTGATTTGACCTTTGACCTTTGCCACAGTGACCTTGACCTATAAAATCTTGTCTGGGCTATATTTCGGAAACTGTAAGGTGTAGGAAGCTGATACTTGGTGAGGACATTGGTTGGGGTAGTAGGTGTGCAACATCATGGTGTCACCCTGATTTGACCTTTGACCTTGCCGTAGTGAACTTGACCTATAAAACCTGGTCCGGGCTATATCTTGGAAACCGTAAGGTGTAGGAAGTTGATACTTGGTAGGGACATTGGTTAGGAGGTGTAGGTGTGTCATGTCATGGTGTGACACTGATTGACCTTTGACCTTGCTGTATTGACCTTTAAAATCTTGTTGCACCTTTGGGTCTGTATGTTGATGCAGATTAAGCACTGCTAAAGTCATATTAGAATCCATTAAGAATTTCCTTTTGCAAGTTCCCATTGTAACAGATGGAATTTTATCAAATGAGCCACAGGCTTTTCTCCAACACTACACATAAGCATTCATTGAATGTATTGCCACTTCTGTATGCATGGGTAATATTCAAAACTTCCAAACCATAATTCGGCAATTTTTGGTTTACTGATAAGTGCTGTCATTTTATTATTGAATTGTTTTGTTTTAATACTTCATCTTTACATACATTTCTTTTCCTTAGATATTATTTTCTCTACTTAAGCATTATTTGGACCTTAATATAACTGACACTGCTCTGAAAGTATCTTGAACTTTGTACTGTTATACTACTTCTATATCTCATGGTGTTGAAAAATATTTCCCCAGGCTGTGGGGTACGGGCATCTCTGATGCTATTTTTGATAAATTACTTCCGCTAATGAATTTTTACGCTCTTCAAAATGTTTTTGGTTTGGTGAACTTTGTGCCAATATGAACCCAGACAAGCTCCAAAAGGTCAACCACCCAAGTGGAGGAAAATAACCCCAAACAAAGGGAAAGGGAATAACCAGGCTGAGCTTCAGAAATTCATGGTGCAGCTCAAGAAAATGCTAAAAGACTAACACTAATTAAGTCCTTATAACATTTGCCTGACTTTATTGTAAATATCAATACACCTACATATGATTACAAGCACAGCACCCCCATAAAAGTGGTGCAATTGCACTGTCAATAAAGTACCTTAACTACCATCAAACCATCTTTTATTATCTAAAAATGGCGCTAACCAAAGAGCAATTGGAACTGGCAGCCCTAAATGCCCAACCAGGCATTTTACCTAAGGATACTAAATTTGAAAGTTACATTGGTCACAATGTGATCAATCTATCTAATGTCCACCTAACTGAACACCAAATCAGGGCACTTGAGAAGGGACTCACTTTTTGCCCAACACCAAATGCACCTGATAAATCTCAGATCTGGGAAGATTTTAAGGAGTTCCATAGAAGATTGAAACTAATGCAGTTTTTTAAATCTCAAGAAAATCACCCTGAGGTGAACATATCTCAAAGCACAATAGACTTTATGAACGCGAATGCAAAAACAGAGTGCAATGAGTCTATAATAGAATCAGACCCATATAAAGAAATTCATAAAAATTTCAAAAATAAATCTAGCTGGAAACCTAGTCCTCCTAATAAAACATTAGATAGTTTTAAAAGGGCTTTTAAAATGGACTTATTAAACTGTAGAACACATTCAAGTCCAAACAAAAACCTAACCAAACAAGAATGGATTGGCCTTAAACAACTAAGCTCCAACCCTGAAATTGTTATTAAGAAAGCAGACAAAGGGTCATCAATAGTAGTCATGCAAACTACTGACTACTTAAGAGAAGGTTATAGACAGCTTAGTGACAGGAACTTCTATACCAAATTAACAGAAAACCCAACACTCTCAATATCTAATAAGATATGTGCTGTCCTTACTGAAATGAAAAATCTCAAACTTATCACAGAGAAAAATTTTGAGTACCTTCAAATTAAGAACCCCAAAGCAAGCAGATTCTACCTGTTACCGAAAATTCACAAGAAACAGGTCCCAGGTAGACCAATCTGTAGCTCCATGGGACACCCTACCTGTAATATTAGCAAATTTGTAGATGCCCATATTAAAGACTATGTGCCCAAAACCCAATCATATGTAAGGGACACTCAGCACTTCATTAGCAGACTTAAACAACTGGGTCAAATACCCGAGGGGGCCTTACTGGTCACTTTAGATGTCTCCTCACTCTACACCAATATCCCAAACCATGAGGGAACACTGGCTGTAGCAGCTCACCTCAGACAAGATAGGACAAAGGACCCAATAAGCCCTTATGTCCTACAACTGCTAAGACTAGTGCTACATAGTATGAACTTTACATTTAATGATCAGCATTTCCTACAGACAGGGGGGACTGCAATGGGAACAGCCCTAGCACCTAATTATGTGAATCTATTCATGCATAGGTTCGAAACTAGGGCCCTCAAAGGCTGGGATAAGCAACCTTTGCTTTGGCTATGTTTCATTGATGACATTTTTATGATCTGGAACCATGGTCAAGAAGAACTGGATAGGTTTATTAAATACATTAACAACATCCATGATAAGATCAAGTTTACACATGAGGCTAGTACTGAAAGCATCAATTTTTTAGATACCACTGTCAAAATAGACAGTAGTAGACATTTGTACACAACCCTGTACGAAAAACCAACAGATACACACTTGTATCTTCACTACACATCTGCACACCACAAACCCTGCCACACAAAGGGTCCCTATGGGCAATTCCTCAGAATTAGGAGAATATGCACCAAAAATGGCGATTTCATCACCAATGGGATAAAACTCATTGAGTATTACCTTGATAGGGGTTACCAATACAGGCTCTGAAAAAACACATGCTCAAAGCCGCTAAATTCACACAGGATGAATTATTAACAGTGAAACAAAACCTAAGACAAAAACACCTGTCATGGTCACCAATTTCAACCCTAGCAACCCAGACATTAAGCAGTTCATTCACTCGAATTGGAACATTATTGAACACAGCAATGACTGTGTCAATACTTTCAAAGATAAACCATCAGTGGGTTTCAGAAAATTACCCAACCTTCGGAATCTGTTAACCAGAGCACAGATTTCATACCCACCATCTAATGTACAGAAACATACAATTAGACACATATATTGTACACAACTAGGAAAGTGTACATATTGTCCCCTTATAACACCTATCACCCAGGTCTAGTGTAAAATCACACATAGAACTTACCCCCTGACCAATATCCCTCCTCACAAAACTTGTCAGATTAGTGATATCATATACCTTATCACATGTAGAAAATGTGACAAATACTATGTTGGTGAAACAGGACCCCCGTTCAGGAAAAGAATCTATGAACATAGACTGTATGTATCTAAACCTAAGGATTCCAGAATTACCCCAGTCTCTAAACACTTCACAGAACAGGGCCATTCTGTTAAAGATATGCAGTTCTCCCTTCTGGAATGGTGTTCCCTTAAATACCACAAAGCCATTACTGATCACAGAAAGATGAGAGAGAAATGGTGGATGTGGAATATTGGGGCAATACATCCAATTGGCATAAACCAATTTATTTAACTGAGGGTTCATTTTGGTGTCTATTCACACTCAGGACACTCTTGTTTTTATTCTTGTCTGCATATGAACCCCTTTAAATAACAAGGTGAATAGTTTTTAATGCAAACCACCATAAGCACCTAAAAATACATTTTTCATTTTTAATGGGCAAAATATCATTATAGGTGAAAAAATGTCTTGTGACGTAATCACAACAATTACGCCAATGACGTAATTTAATAGATAATCATATGATGTCACAAGCCAGGTTACTAGCTCACTTTAGCCCAGAGCAGCTGGAAAGTTATCCACTACAGTCAAAAAAACAATTCTATTATAAATAAATCTAGTAGTGGTATTACATCTGTATATAAATATGGAGATGAGAAGCAACTATTTATGTGGATTTTGTAATAAGGCATTCACGAGAAATGCTTCACTCAAAAGGCACAAAACAAATGTGCATATGAGACCAAGTTATCACTGTATTACATGCAAGAAACAATATAAAAGGCATGAGGATTTAGTAACACACTCCAAAAAGTGTTTATCTAAATTATTACAGGATGATGATGGTGATACTGGGCCCACCACTAGGACACCCAAAGGTACCAACACACCTAACACACAGGTTTTGGGAGTAAGAAAAACGGGAAAACACACAGCCAGTGCAGAACCCACACCCCCAAACACTCAATTTACGTCTGTCACAAGGGATGACACACCAAGTACCTCTAAGACTACACCTCCACACACATCAGATTTACCCCAGGACACTCACATTATGAGTCACCACCCCACCCCAGTTTCACATACTGACACTGTGTCACAGGATTTAGCCCTAAGTATCGATTCTGAATGTTCCATGGACAGTGATCCACACATTAAGATTATGGCTGAACACATAGAAAAAAATGATCTGCACTAAACCAACCAGATCAATTGAGATGAACACTGATCAGTCCAGAATTCACACTGTGGATAAAGGAACCCAAACAGAACCCCTTAGTGTCCTTCAGTGATGGTATTACAATTGCCTCCTTCACAAATAATATAAGGATTTTTGTGGATACTGTCAACAGCACAATAGTGATGTGAAGACCCAATCTATCCACACCCCTCAAGCAAGAGACCCAGAGAGGACTCTTGAAAATACAGCCCAGTGCATCAAAAGAGATTCAAACCAAACCCTCAGTTTCCACTAAAAATGACCAACTTGAGGATATGTGTGCAAGAGAACCCACTAGACTAAGCCTGGTTATTCCAAAGTGCAAGAGGGATACCCTTATTGTGCCTGAATCGCTCAAAAGCAACCCACCGGAGAAAACAAGCACTGTGGATAGGTGTTAATAGACAGTAAAATAAAACAGCAGTTTATTTATTATTAGCATTTATTTTACATAACTAATCCTCTTAATATTATTTAAAACTAAATAATAAATTTCTTTAATCAATAGAATATTGACTCTACTTATGAGAGATCACCACAATTTAATGTGTAATAATTGTCTCCTGAAAGAACATTATCTACAAAAGACAGTTTAATAAACCTACCACATTATTCATAATACACACATTTTATATAATATGTTAATATGCCATATTATGTTTTGTAGTAAATAACTATGATCTTCTCATAACTTGTTTCTGGATTCATATACACTAGAAATTGACCTTATTCTTACCTGTAAATTGTGGATTTATCCAGCACAGGTAACTATATACAAGATAGTGACTATCACAAACTGGATTTAGAAATGGATGGATACACATCCACACTATAACCAGTTATGACAGCCACATAAATCTGACATTACTGCTCCTACTTAAAACCCCACCCACAGTCTATCTCCCAAACATAGAGCAACTGTGAGTATTCAATAACCCATTTAAAATACTAGGGTAACTAGTAGGTGAACTGGGTCAGCAATTTTGATTATATACCTGTAAAGAGTGTAAATAACTATAGGGTAACCCACTCCCTAATCAGAATCATTAGACTGACAAACCTAACAGGAAGTGAACAAACATCTTTTGGGAATAAGATATATATATAACAAATAAGTAATATATCTTATAACTTAACAATTGATAAAAACCAAGAGATGTCCCCCAGTTATCAATAAAGAATAAAATTTTGATAAATTCCTCAATAAGCACTTTTACACCAACACCCTGCACCCTATGCACTGCACCAAAATGCACTGCACCGGTGCAATTTACCGGTGCAATTGCACATCTGAAAAAGTACTTCAGGGGGAGTGTTAGACGTATTCTCCAGCCTCTGAGGAGATAGCACACTTTGACTATTGTAATACAGTTGTGTATAACATTACAACAGTATAAGGCCCAACTCTATATATAATTGGTATAAAGTGAACTGTATCTGTGACTACCATTACTTCTGCATCTGTTTCCTTTACATAATGAGTAAATGGCTTATATCTTCAAAAGTATTGCAGCTACACAATTTCTCTCAAATATGTTGTTCATCCACTTTTTTGTGAACTGTAACATATTGAAGTTTCACAACTGTTGCTCAATGTACAAGTGAGTAATGGCTACTTTATTGCTACTTTTAGTGAAAATGTGAAAAATTACAAATATCTCGCAAACCATAAGAGATAGAGCAATTTCGAGCGAATTTTCGCCCCATAGGGTGGTACAACAATGTCCTATGCTAAGGGGATTGGTGAACTTTGGCCTACTTTTGAGTGAGTAATAGCACTTTTACCTAATATAATTATATGGCTTATAACTCTCAAATTATTGCATTTAGACTATTTTGTTGCAATATGTTGTTCAGCTACTTTCTCCACAGCTACAACATGGTCAGTAGTTTGTAAGTGTATCTCCATAGCTAAGTGAGTAAGAGCTACTTTGTCAATTTTTTATGATAACCGTAATGAGTAAATGGCTTATATTTTCAAAAGTATTGCAGCTACACAATTTCTCTCAAGTATGTTGTTCATTTATGTTTTATCCAACAGCCCATGTTGTCCGGATGGGCGGGCAGGCGGTGGGAAAAAGTTTCTCCAGACTGTATCTCACAAACCGTAAGGTGTAGGGAGTTGGTACTTGGTAGGGACATTCATTAGGATGTGCAACGTCATGGTCTGACCCTGATTTGACGGATGGGTGGGCAGGCGGTGGGAAAAAGTTTGTCCAGACTGTATCTCACAAACCGTAAGGTGCAGGGAGTTGGTACTTGGTAGGGACATTCGTTAGGATGTGCAAAGTCATGGTCTGACCCTGATTTGACCTTTGACCTTGCCACAGTGACCTTCAAATTGAAGATCTTCTCCATGCTAAATCTCGGAAACTGTAAGGTGTAGGAAGTTGATACTTGGTAGGAACATTGGTTAGGGGATGTAGGTGTGCAATGTCATGGTCGGACCTTGATTTCACCCTTGACCTGGCTGTAGTGACCTTGACCTATAAAATCTTGTCTGGGCTATTTAATGCTCGGCGGGAGATACACACCGCGGCAGTGGTCTTGTTTTGAGTGTACTTAGCTTGTTAGCTGGACTATAATCAGGGTTTCCAACAATTATTAAGCAGGTTTTGGGAGCGCTTATTTGTTTTCATGTTGGTTTAATCGATCACTACCCCTGGATTATGTAGTAAGGACATTGGTTTGGGGTGTAGGTATGCAACATCATGGTCTGACCTTGATTTGACCTTTGAACTTGCCGTAGTGACCTTGAGTTTGAAAATCTTGTCCGGGATATATCTCAGAAACTGTAAGGTGTAGGAAGTTGATACTTGGAAGGGATGTTGGTTAGGGGGTGTAGGGGTGCAACATCATGGTGTGATCTTGATTTGACCTTGCCATAGTGACCTATAAAATCTTGTCAGGACTATATCTCGGAAATCGTACAGTGTAGGAGTTGGTACTTAATACAGACATTGGTTAGGGGGTGTAGTTGTGGTGTGGCCTTGATTTGACCTTTGACCTTGCTGGAGTGACCTTGACCTATAAAATCTTGTCCGGGCTATATCTTAGGAACCATAAGTTTTCGGAAGTTGATACGTGGTAGCGCCATTGATTAGGCGGTGTAGGTGTGCAACATCATGGCGTAACCTTGATTTGACCTTTGACCTTGCCATAGTGACCTTGACCTATAAAATCTTGTCCGGGGTATATTTCGGAAACCGTAAGGTGCAGGAAGTTGATACTAGATATCGACATTGGCTATGGTGTGTAGATGTAAAATATCATGGTGTGACCTTAATTTGACCTTTGACCTTGCCATAGTGACCTTGACCTATAAAATCTTGTCCGGGGTATATTTCGGAAACCGTAAGGTGCAGGAAGTTGATACGTGGTAGCGCCATTGATTAGGCGGTGTAGGTGTGCAACATCATGGCGTAACCTTGATTTGACCTTTGACCGTGCCATAGTGACCTTGACCTATAAAATCTTGTCCAGGCCATATCTCGGAAACTGTATGGTGTAGGAAGTTGATACTTGGTAGGGACATTGATCGGGGGTTATATGTGTGCAACGTCATGGTGTGACCTGGATTTGACCTTTGATCTTGCATATCTGATGCTATTTATCTATCTATGGGGATATGTGATACTATTTTATCTCTTTTATATCTCTCTTATATCTTTTAACTTGAATCTTGGTTGTTGCAACTTGGGGGTCTCTTGATAAAGATTAAGCACTGTTAAAGTCATATTAGAATTCATTAACCGTTTTACTTTTGCAACTTCCCACTGTAACGGACGGTATTGTATCAAGTGAGCCACAGGCTTTGCCCCAACTCTACATAAAAGTATGTATTGCCACATCTGTATGTATGGGTAATATTCAAAACATACAAACCATAATTCGACCATACAAATGAATATCATAATGGCAGAAGTCTTAGAGCTTCATAATTTTTAGTTTACTTTAATTGTCTTGTTTTAATACTTAATCTTTACATGCAATTTTTTCTGTTAGATGTTATTTTCTCTACTTAAACATTATTTGGACGCTGACACTGATCTGAAAGTATCCCAATCTGTGTACTGTTTCACTACTTCTATATCTCATGGTGTTGAAAACTATTTCCCCAGGCTTTGGGGTACAGGCATCTCTGATGCTATTGTCAATCTTATTACTTTCACCATTGTATATATGCTACCTAAACTATCTCAGGTTTTAGATGTGGTATATAAAATGTAAAATCTTATTACATCTACCGGAGGCATCCAGTGGATACTTTGGTTTTGCGTTCACTACGTGCTGCGCATAGAGATATTTTTGTATTAACCCTCTCAGAAGAAAAATACACTAAATTTGCAGGAAATCTTCATTGGGGGTAAGATTCTCTGGGACTGAAATGGCCGCCGGGGGCATTTCTTTCAAAATTATATACCTTTTTCTACTGGCTGGTTGTCATAGGTAGAAGGCTGAATCTCTTCAAAGCTGATATGTATAACAGATATACATGCCTTCTACAACCTTACAGCCATTTGACCTTGAAGTTCTTAATTCAAGGTCATCCACGGAGTGCCAAAGTAACCCACATAGCGGACTTTAAAAGTGTCTATATCTCGGTTATTATTGGTCCTAGAGTTTTGCAATGTGAAACCAACCTACAAGAAATCATGTGCTGCGAATTTTCGGATGTTGTCCGATTTGCCCTTGGACCCCTCCTTCCAGGTCAAACAAGGATAGCCAAACTTAAAAAGTGCGTACAACTCACTGATTATTGGTCCTTCAGGTTTGGGATGGTAAACCAACATATAGGAAATCATGGGCTGGGAATCTTCTGGTGTGGAAAGATTTTACCTTGGGCCCCTCCTTCAAGATCAAATGAGGATAGCCAAACTTAAAAGTACTTATAACTTCCATATTATTGGTTGTACAGGTTTGGGATGGTAAACCAACCTACAGGAAATCATAGGCTGGAAATCATTTGGTGCGGTCAGATTTGACCTTGAGCCCGTCCTTCAAGGTCAAATGAGGATAGCCAAACTTAAAAGTGCTTATAACTCACTGGTTATTGGTCCTTGAGGTTTGGGATGGTAAACCCACCTCTAGGAAATCATGGGCTGGAAATCTTCTGGTGTGCACAGACTTGACCTTGGGCCCCTTCTTCAAGGTCAAACGAGGATAGCCACACTTAAAAGTGCTTATAACTCACTTATTGTTGGTCCTAGAGGTTTGCAATATGAAACCAACCTACAGGAAATCATGTCCTACAAATTTTCTGATGTTGTCAGATTTGACCTTGGGCCCCTCTTTCAAGGTCAAATGAGGATAGCCAAACTTAAAAGTGGTTATAACTCCCTTATTATTGGTCGTACAGGTTTGGGATGGTAAACCAACTTATAGGAAATCTGGGGCTGGAAATCTTCTGGTTTGGTCAGATTTAACCTTGGATCCCTCCTTCAAGGTCAAATGAGGTTAGCCAAACCTAAAAGTGCTTATAACTCACTTATTATTGGTCCTAGAGGTTTGCAATGTGAAGCCAACCTACAGGAAATCATGTCCTGCGAATTTTCTGATGTTGTCAGATTTGACCTTGGACCCATCCTTCAAGGTCAAACAAGGATAGCCAAACTTAAAAGTGCTTATAACTCGCTTATATTCGTCCTAGAGGTTTGGGATGGTAAACTAACATATAGGAAATCATGGGCTCGGAATCTTCTGGTGTGGACAGATTTGACCTTGGGCCACTCCTTCAAGGTCAAACGTGGATAGCCAAACTTAAAAGTGGTTATAACTCCCTTATTGTTGGTTGTACAGGTTTGGGATGGTAAACCAACTTATAGGAAATCAGGGGCTGGGAATCTTCTGGTGTGGTCAGATTTAACCTTGGATCCCTCTTTCAAGATCAAATGAGGATAGCCAAACCTAAAAATGGTTATAACTCCCTTATTATTGGTCCTACAGGTTTGTAATATGAAACCAACCTACAGGAAATCATGTCCAAATTTTCTGATGTTGTCATATTTGACCTTGGACCCATCCTTCAAGGTCAAACAAGGATAGCCAAACTTAAAAGTGCTTATAACTTGCTTATATTCATCCTAGAGGTTTGGGATGGTAAACCAACCAATGGGAAATCATGGACTGGGAATCTTATGGTGTGGTCAGATTTGACCTGGGGCCCCTTCTTCAAGGTCAAACAAGGATAGCCAAACTTTAAAGTGCTTATAACTTGCTTATTATTGGTTCTAGAGGTTTGGGATGGTAAACCAACCTACAGGCAATCATGGGCTGGAAATCTTTTGGTGTCGACAGATTTGACCTTGGACCCCTCCTTCAAGGTCAAATGAGGATAGCCAAACTTAAAAGTGCTTATAACTCGTTTATATTGGTCCCAGAGGTTTGGGATAGTAAACCAACCTTTTGGAAATCATAGGCTCGGAATCTTATGGTGTGGTCAGATTTGACCTTGGGCCCCTCCTTCAAGGTCAAAAGAGGATGGCCAAACTTATAAGGGCTTATAACTCACTTATTATTGGTCCTTGAGGTCTGGGATGGTAAACCAACTTCTAGGAAACCATGGGCTGGAAATCTTCTGGTGTGGACAGATTTGACCTTGGACCCCCTCTTCAAGGTCAAACGAGGATAGCCAAACTTAAAAATGCTTATAACTCACTTATTGTTGGTCCTAGAGGTTTGTAATGTGAAACTAACCTACAGGAAATCATGTCCTGCGAATTTTGTGATGTTGTCGAATTTGACCTTGGACCCCTTCATCGGGTTTGTAATGTGAAACTAACCTACAGGAAATCATGTCCTGTGAATTTTGTGATGTTGTCGAATTTGACCTTGGACCCCTTCATCGGGGTCAAAAGAGGATAGTGAAACTTATTATTGTTGCTTTCTGTGCATTTGGCTTGCTTGGTATTGCATTTGGCACTGTTAGCCCTGTGGGTAAGCGAGTAAGAGCTATTAAGGTACACTCGCAAAATTTTGGACCAAGAAGGTACTAGAGAAGTATTCTATTCAAAAGTGATTTTCGCCCCTTTTGGAGGCCATCTTGTAGTTTAGTGGAAAAGAAAAAATTGAACCATTGCTTGGAAACTGTAAGAGATAGAGATCCATAGGGTAGTGGAAAAGTATCCTATACATAAGGGTAAAATTTCAATTTTCATAAATTTTGACGGCCATCGTGGATTTTAGCTGAAAATAAAAATTTAAAATATCTTGGAAACCGTATATAAGAGAGCAATTTCGAGTGAATTTTTGACCTGGAGGGTAGTAGTGAAATAGCCTATACAAAAGGATAAAATTTTAATTTTTGCAAATTTTGGTGACCATCTTGGATTTTAGCTGAAAATAAAAAATTTGAAATATCTCCGTAACAGTAAAAAGATGGAGCAATTTCGAGTGAATTAGTGAGAAATTTACATACTTTGTCATCAAATACTCACCTGACTAAATAACTTTATATTTAGCAATTTTATGACAAGCTTTTACTGTGCCTATAGACTACTTTTCAGATACTGACCCCTGACTGACCAGTATATTTGACTTTTATGACAACTTTTCACTCTGTCTGAAATGACTACCTTTCCTATATATTGTGTGACAACTATGTTTGCATGCATTAGTCATAAACTAGTCACTTGTGGCTAACTAAAGGCAAATGTATTTGACAATTTTATGACAAACTTGTTACCGTGCCTGAAAAGACTATACCTTTTACTTATTGACAAATGAGTGTGATATATTAATCATAAAAGAGTCACCTCTGAAAAACTAACAAGTGTACATCAGTCAGATGTGACTACTTTGTGACTAATGTATGACAAACATTCATTTGTGAATAAGTAAAAGGTAGTCGTTTCAGGCACGGTACAAAGTTTGTTATAAAATTGTCAAATATATTTGTCTTCAGTTTTTCAGAGGTGACTAGTTTGTGACTAATATTTGACAAACATACAGTTGTCAATGTGGAAAAGGTAGTTATTTCAGGCACAGTAAAAAGTTTGTCATAAAATAGTCAAATATACTGATCATTAGTTAGTAAGAGATGACTATTTTGTGACTATGTGGTGACTGATATATGACATACTATTGACTAATATGTTTGACTATATTTGGACAAACTTTTTACTGTGCCTGAAATGACTACCTTTGGCCCAGTGACAAGTGTATGTTTGTCATATATTAGTCAGAAAATAGGCATCTCTGACTAACAACTAGCAAGTTTATGCTAGTCATTAATTAGTCATTAACTTGTCATTAGTTAATCAGAGGCGACTTTATTAAACACTAGTCATTAGGGTAGTCATCTCAGGCACAGTAATGCTAACTTTCTTTTGTCACTTATTTGTCATTTCGGTTTTCAGTGCAGAGCTGTGAACCGAACCCCGGCCTCAGAAGTAGGAGGCGAGAGTGGGTTATATTTTTAGTAACTTGATCCTCTGTTACAGTAGAAAAAGTGGGGAACATGGGGGGTAGGAGAGTCAGGGGTGAGGTGTTGCGAATTGACAGAAGCAGAGAATATTGAGCGCATTTTTTCAATTTTTTTCTGTGAAGAACTCCACAAACCTGTCAGCCAAAAGCTGAGGAGTCTTTATCAATGGGAGGATCTTGGCTGTAAGTCAGTGTAACACATCACCCAAGAAACGCCATAATTTTTGTGGGTTGTGGTGATTATCCTGAATTTTTCCTTTAAGGAATTGGGATTTGGCCTGCATGCAGATTCTATTGTACTGTTGGGCTTTCTGTACTGGGATCTATTGAAGGTGGATTTATTTCTTCGCCAAATGTGTTCAAACAAATGCTTGGTTTCTTTTGCCGCAATTACAGTTTCATTAACCCATCCCGGAATGTACTTCGTCTTGGTGTGTTTGGTGTGTAGTGGAGCATGTTTGTCAATAAGGGTCGACAAGGTTGTGTGATATTGTTTGTAGAGAGTATCAGATTCTTTGTATGGATTGTTAATCGCTTCAGAAGCAAGGAGATCTGCTTTCATTTTCTGTTTCTCGATTTTATGGTATTTATGAAAAGAGACAGTAGTATTATTCTGGGATCTAGGGGTTAAAAAATTTGGAGTGAAACTAAATGAAAAATGGTCGGAAAAAGCATCGGTGGTGTGGACATTGAAAATATTATCATTGTTGGATTTGGTTAAAACCATGTCGAGAGTATGTCCATGAATATGAGTCGGGAAATTAACTTTCTGAATTAAGTCAAATGAATCAATCAGTGAGTGAAAGGCTTTTGAATTTGCACATGTTCTTTCAATGTGAAGATTGAAGTCGCCGATGATAACCAGATTTTCCGTAGTGTGATGGATATCCTCTAAAAGTAACTGAAACTGTTCGAAAAAGGTTAAAGTACTAGAGAAAGGTGGTTTGTCTATGTTCAGAAAGTAAAAAGATTCTTTTCTTGTTAAGGGATATCTTGATGAGGAAATTTTCGAAAGGTGGAGCAGACCTTTGTAGGAACAACAGATGCATCCAGTCAATCTTTAAGGAAAAACCCCAGTCCTCCACAATGGTGGGCCTCTTGTGGCTGTTGATACAGACTGTAACCTGGAGGGGGTGGTCCTGGGTTTTGGTTAATATCACCAGCAAGGAGGAGTGTGATGAAGAGACGGGAAGGTGACAGAGCTGGTGGAATAAATATTGAGGACTTGATGCTAAAATGTAAACAGAACGTGGTGGTGGGGGTTTGAAGGGGCAGAAACTGACAACATCAGGACCTAGAATTAGAGTTAATGTGGTTGTGATATGCAGCAATGACTGGTTGGATTACCAATAAGATATAGTGGAAAATCATTTTTGAGAACTTGGGGACGCTTAAGTTTGAAACTGAACATAAAATTTGGGGAATTGTGTGGTTAGTGGGTGTATACTGTAAGAGTGATGGTTCCCGATAACAGGGAATGTGTGTGATAAAAGGGGATCACATGATAAAGTGGGCAGTTTTTTATTTGTAATTATCTAATAATTTTATCAAAACGGGAGTACAAAAGATAAAAAGTTATTTGTGGATTGAAAACTAGAATTAAGGCAGACATAGAGGGAGGTTTATTGAAGATATTGCTTTGATGGTTTATAATTTAGAAAAACGGTACTTCCCTAACGGACACACGCCACATTATTATGAACTGGACACAATTGTGACCACCCGTGTAAGATAAACGGTCACAGAGATAAATGGCCATCAAAGTTTTCAAATTCATGTGTTTTCAGATCATGTGTGTTACAACACACAGGCCAAGGCCCATTACAAAACTCCCAAAAGCACATTAAAAGCCAGTTAAATCTGACACTTGGAAAAACAAACAGATCCCTCCCTGAAACTGTGCTACCTCACTCAAGGTGATATGCCATTCAAATCTCTGTGTGTACAATACAAAATAGTATAAAATGAAGTGAAATTACTGTCTTGGAATGGGTCAGCTTCAGTCAAAAAAAAATAAAACTCCAACATTTAGTGCAGAGATTCTTGTCAAATGAACTTGAAATATGTTGTGGTAACACACAAAAAATGGCCTTAGAATCAATAATTAACACTACAACGTGACTGTAACTTGTTTTCAAAGTAGTGAGCAAATGTGTACTGATAAGCAAGTTCGTTACCCTGTTTTTGTCCTTTTTTCCTAAAGTATTATAAAATTTTATGGCAATTTTGATTATCCAAACTCCCTATTTTCAGAACAAGAAAAAGTAAACAAAAGGTTCAGCAGTCAATAGTACCCAGCAGGTACAGACCTTTAAAAACATGTTGATTTAGTGTTGAAAATCGATCTTGACGTACACATTTTCAATACTTAATCTAACTTAGACTTTTGACAAGAAAAAGTAGTCAGCTTTCAGAAGAATAATCAACACTGAACAGAATACAGTAGTCCTATTTTGGAACAAAAACATATTGAATGTGAAAAAATGAATGACATGAGTATGTTAATTGTGTACTTTCTTCAAAAGTGGTCAATCAATCAGTTGTCCAGGTGCTTAATCTCCGTATCAACGGATTCTAAGGCACACCATCCAATCCGTAAGGCATAAATCATGAGACATTAGACATGTTCCGAGTCGTTGCCAGGGAGGCGGTCCGGTGTTCGGTAGTAAGAAGCTATGGTGGGAATGATTTCTGAAATAGGTAGGTTTTGAGTCGACTTTTGAAACTGGAGAGATTTGGAGCACTGCGTATATCATATGGAAAATCATTCCATAACTTAGGGGCATCATATGAGAAACTATTGTTAAAATGGACCTTTGATTTATGGATGGAAGGACAGTAAGAGGGGACCAAAAGGAACAATTTTTTGGGATTGGAACGTCTTGTATTCACAGCAGATTTGTACAAGGGGAGATATGGTGCAAAATACTTAGGCTGGCCAGTGGTGAGGTACTTATAGACCAAAACTAGGGTTTTGAAAATAATACGTTGTCTAACGGGTAGCCAATGGACTGTCCTAAGGGTGGATGTAATGTGAGTGTACTTTGAAGCACCAGTGACAAACTGTGCAAGCGCATTTTGAACATATTGGAGCCTTGTAGCATTTTGGGATGACAAACTGCGAAAAAGAGAGTTGCAATAATCCAGACGACTACTGACCAGAGCATTTGCAATCACCACTGATGTATCCACAGAAAGAAACCTCCTGATACGATGAAGGTCCCTGAGGCTGATAAAGCAGGATTTGATAACAAAATTTACGTGATTGGTGAAACAAAACTTTGCATCAAACAGAACACCCAGATTGCGTACAACATCTGCGGGAGAGAGGCAATTACCCAGGATATTGACAGGTAGTGAGTCACGGAGCCATTTGTGTCTGTCTTTGGCACCGAAGACTATGAATTCTGTTTTATCAGGATTTAGCTTGAGTTTGTTTTCAGACATCCAGACCTGAATATCATTCAAACATGATTTAAGACGGTCAAAAGACTTGAGACTATCATCAGGGGATAAGTGAATGAACAACTGAGTGTCGTCCGCATAGAAGTGGTAACGGACTCCGGTATATTTTCTGATGACTTGACCAAGAGGTGTTGTGTAGAGGGAAAACAGAAGGGGACCTAAGACAGAACCTTGGGGGACTCCAAACTTCAATTTGAACAAATTCGAAAGACTAGAACCAATCTTGACTGACTGAAAACGATCCTGGAGATAGGATCTAAACCATTTTAATGCCGATCCAGCAAAACCAAATCTAGACGACAGACAGGATAGGAGTGTGTCATGATCGATAGTATCAAATGCCGCAGACAGGTCGAGTAGCACTAGTGCTGTAGGCATGCCCTTGGACAGAGATAAGTGAATCTCATTTTTGATGCACAACAAGGCAGTTTCTATCGAGTGCCCTACCTTGTAGGCTGACTGGAAAGTATTACCAAGATCATGAGAATCCATGTGAGATCTAATTTGGGCAGCCACAATTCGCTCGACCAATTTTGACAAGAAGCTAAGACACTGGTCGGTAGCTCTTCAAATCCTCTTTAGAAAGGGTGGACTTTTTGAGGAGGGGAGTGACAATAGCCTGTTTGAAAGGATTAGGGAAAATGCCGTTTTTGAGGGACAAGTTAACTAGTTTAGTCAATGAAGGGAGAAGAATGTCAATACATTGTTTCACAATGTGAGTGGGGCATGGATCAAGGGAGCAAGTTTTAGAAGGGGATTCCTTGATAAACTTAAGGACTTCAGTCTCAGTGACAGCTTGAAAGGAACAGAAAGTCGGCAGCTCCTTGTCAGGATGAAGAACCTGAGATCGGGTGTATTTAAAGGTGTCTCAAATCTTTTTAATTTTATCAATGAAAAATGAACCAAATCTGTTTGCTAAAGATTTTTCATCATCAAAGGATGGGAGGACAGTAGAATTTGACCGACTCAATGTTCTGTTTAGTGCATGCCATAACCTCTTGCTATCGCCGCAATTTTCGCTAACTAGATCACGATGGAAACACCCCTTGTTTCTATTTAGGATGTGGTTACATCTGTTTATCTGCCGTCGAAGACGGGAACGATTTTCAGGGGATTTGTCTCTTCTCCAGGCACGCTCAAACTGCCTTCTCATGCACTTGGCAGTTCTATACTCATCAGTTATCCAGCTTGGGGCTGGTTTGATGAGCTGTTTAGTCTTCACTGGTGCATGAATATCTAGAAGGCCAGACAAACCAGACATGTACTGTTCATGCAATAAATCTATGTCATCAGATGGTGAGCTAACAAATGGAATAGTCAGGAGGTCACTTCTGAGTTTATCTATATTCAATTTATGGTACTGACGGAAGGTAACAACTTTCTGAATTGGTGTATCCAAAGATGGAAAGTCAACCACACAAGAGATAATTTTGTGATCACTAATGAAGCCTGAACCTTTCACATCAGAAATTGCAGAGAACTCAGATGGAGCCATCAACAAATCCAAGGTATGACCATGAAGGTGGGTTGGAAAATCAATGTATTGGGACAGACAGCAAGAATCCATGACTGATTTAAATTCAGAGACTGTTGGAGACATAATGTCGACATGAAGATTAAAATCACCACAAATGACAAAGGAGGGGGATAAGGAAGACAAAAACCCACATATGACAGAAAATCTTCAAAAAATTTTACTACAGATGAGGCAGGAGGCCGGTAAATGACCCCGAGAAACAAGCGACGCCCATCAAGAGTGAGACAGACAGTGTGATTTTCAAAGGAGGAGAACTCGGGGGAATGAATGGTTTTAAAATCAAGAGCAGATTTAATAAAAAAGCCAACACCGCCACCACGTTTGTTTTCTCTATTGGTGTGAACAAGGGAAAAATCTTCAGGCGTTAACTCATTTAAAAATGAGGGTGTGTCTAGAGCTTTAATATGGGTCTCGGTGAGACCAAAAACATCAAAATTTCCATTTTGGGTTTCATCACAGAGAATTGGACCTTTATTCCTAATGGACCGGCAGTTAGCAAACCCAAACTTCAATGGCCCAGGATTTAGAGCAACATCACCCGACAGTAGAACCAGAGCAAGCTGCCTGAAAGACGCCTTTTCACAAAAAGTGACTCTATGTGTCCTGACATAAATGAACAAAATGGATTTGGTAGTGGGTCCATCATATTTACGTCCATGCAGGCCGACATCGCACCTAGTCTGAATTCTGTTTTGACTCTTATGGTAATGTACAAAGAGGCCCGCAATACAAAGAAGGAGTGTAACAGTCCGCATCATAAGGAATTACAAACCACAGACGAAATGGAACATGCAAAAATTGACAGCAAAAACATTAAGGACAATAAAGTACAAACCAAAACCAAAAATGACTGAGTAAATCCCGGTAAAGGACAGTAATGCCCGTAATATCCACTATCAGAATATTCAAAATATAAAATACAACCAACCAGCACTGAGTAACTCCCGGTAGTGGGCGATAATACCCGCAATATCAACTAGGACAACTGTTGTACATCTAAAATCATTCAGAACAATATAAAAAGGATAAATAACTAAAGGTATATCATGGAAAGCAGTAATAATAAGAAAAAGTACGACTAAAAGCCCAGATTATTTGGTATTTTCCATCAATTGTATATATTGTTAAAATTACGAGCTTTTCAAAAAAAAAAGCAGCATGAACCTAAGCTCTTCATTTATAACATTTTATTACCCTGAGAACACAATACTCGGTGGTGTCATGGGGTTCATATATTTATCTTATCAGTACTCCTTGCTAAATTCAATCCTAGGTCTGTGACTAAAACTAATTACTGACAGGGTCACACAATAGGAAGTGATTACTCATTCCCAATAGCATGTTGTGGACTGGTGTAGCTAGGCCCACTCTTTTGTGGTCAAAGCTAAAAACTAATTAAGGTCGGACAGCAATGTGATGAAGTTATAAACATATAGCTTGGTTGTTTTGTTTCAAACTACATTCAAAATATAAATATTTTGAGGGACACCAAAAAAGCATGGTGATTTCACTTGAGAGTTTCTTTCTACTTGGAATTTTGACTGGATAAAATAGACTCAGAGAATGTCACTTCACAGTCAGTGAAGTCAGCAAGTTTAGGTATTAATATTTAGTATTTATTTGCAATATTAATATGAAATTTTAATGTTGTTTTGCATGTTTATTGATTTATTTATGTGTATTGCAAACTCCATCAAGTGACAGCTGAACTATTTTGTCATGTCGGTTGATATAAAAATATGCTAATTGTAACAGAATTATAGAAACATATTATATTTCAACAATTTTGGTGTAGTAAAAATGTAAAAGATGGTATCAAAATATTGAATTTTGTCTAGTATTTTATAGTTTTGATTTTTTGTTTCAGTGAAAACTAAGTTTAAAAGCACTGGAGTTTGAATATTTCATTCACATGATAAATTCTGCAATTTCTATAGATAAATAATTAACCCTTTTGAAACCTTCTTGTGTATTTTAATTCATATACCAATGGTGGTATCAGTTCAACCTAAACAAACTACATATTTCATGTATAGCAATAAAATTGGGGATGTAGTAAAGCATACCTTTTTCAAAATCTTGGAATCAGATCACTTTCACATTGGTGGTACACTGGAAAGGACAATTTGCTACTGTCACATCCCTTAATTACATTACCCTATCAGCTGTTTATGAGTGTCTTAGTCATTGAATATTTTATGACTAAAGCTAATGTCACATTATAACTGGATACACACATTTAATGCTTTTTAAATTTTTCATGTGAACATTTCTAATGGAGAACTTCTTTATCTCACTGACAAACACCACATTTTTGTTTACAGACTGGAAACATTGTTGAAGACATACCAGTGATCACAATCCAATAATTATGTTTCTGCAACATGGCGAGAAAGAATAGATAGCAGATTTGGAATTACACATTTATTTGTACAACTCACTGGACCTGGTAGATGAACAAAGAGTAGATATAGTAGTTGAAGCAGGTGGACTTGAGCCTGAATATAATATCAACATTAAAAGCTTCACTGTACAGTGTGGACTAAATGTCAAATATACAGTATTTATTTATTTATTTGGGGTTTCACATCGCTTTCAACACTGTAGAAGTCATATATAACTTGCTTTCAGTGTGAAACTTATTTTGGTTACACTTTTCATTATCTGAAATTTAACAGATTAACAAAGTTTCTTTATTTTGACTACATTTATGTCAAATTTTGTCTGAAAATTGAATTAGATACAAGACCTGCATTCATAAAAAAATGCTAAGACAAATTTTTTTCCAAAGTTCTGGTCTCAAGAATGAGACAATATTTAATTTCTAACTACTTAGTTATTCACACAGTAAGTTAGACCAAATCTCAACTTTAGACTAATACATTGTTGTCTCAGTATATTTTCGTAAAAGGTTCAAATGTTATTTCATCTTTATTAACATTCATATTTTCTTCCTGAGAAACTGTTAATGAATTTGAAGTTGTTATTATTTGTCTCAGAATTAAGACCTCTTTGTGAATACTGGCCTTGGAGTATAATTATCATTTTATTATTTGAGGTATTGTAAGTTTTAAATATTAAAATGTATTAGTAATGTAGTTTATTTTCTGTATGGATGCATAAACCTTTTGGTCAGTGTTCCTTCAAATGTTAACATGAATATATGTTGATTTAGGTATTTTAAACCTCTTGTGTCTAACCAAGAAAGACTCAAAAAAATATTTTGCTTAAAAAAAATTCAGGATAATATTCAATTAAAAAGGCTATGAGATGACCTAAAGTTACTTTTAATGAAATGGTCTTTTAGTAAGCTATATTTGGGGCTCAGTTGTGTAGAGTGCAATACACCTGACTTCAACCTCTGATGTTGACAGTTTGAACCCTGGACCAACCCTATGTGGGAAAGTTGGTAGTTGCTTACTAATGCCCACAGTGTACACTGTAGAATCTTGGCCAACCAGTATGTCCTGGTTTCTTATTTTTTTATTTATTTGGAGTTTAACGTCACTTTCAAGACTGTACAGGTCATATCACGACAGGTAGTTGGAAGGGCAGAGGAAACCAGTACATAGAGTTCGCTAGGGTTGTGTACTGTAAACTGCCGACCAACGGCAAGCAACTACCAGCTTTCCCACTTGAGCCCGTGCGGGGATCGAACCTGTCCTGGTTTCCTCTGTCCTCTAAACATCTATCATGGTATAACCTATACAATGTGTTGATTTAGATTTTTTTTGTTTTACGTCACGTTCAACAGCCAGGGTCATATTGTAACATTTAGTTTATGGGTGGAAGAACCAGTGCATGCTAGTTGGTCAAGACTCTGCACTGTAAACCACTGGGCATCGGCAATTAACTACCAAGTTGCCAAAATGAATTGCCCGGGTAAAGATTTAAACCAGCAACCTTAGAAGTTGAAGGCAAGCACTCCAACTGCTACACCCCAAGCCCCCCCCCCCCCCCTACAATGTGTTGAAAGCAACACTGAAATGAAATTTAATAAAATCTAAGTTATGTTCTGCTTAAAGGTTTATTATTTTGTAAATATCTATTTTGGATAATAAAATTCCTTGTTAAGCCATGTGTAATAATCCTGGATTAATGAAGCTCTTGGTATAACTATTAAAATTAAATGTGTTAAAGTTACTTTTATCATCTTTGTTTTCTGCATTTTTTTTTGTTTTAAGACCCTGATAGTGCTTGTTAATGAATAAAATAATGTATTATTAAGAGGATAATATTTTACTGTCTATTAAAAATGAAGTCCACCTTGCTCTTGCTAGAGGTGAAGCTACTGCTGTTGTTCTCTTGGACCAATCAGCAGCATTTGACACCATTGATCATGGAACGCTTATTGAGTGTTTGAGTTCCTGGTTTGGTGTTGGAGGTGTGGTTCTGAACTGGTTCAAGTCGTACCTCTGTGACCGCTATCAGTGCATCAAGATTGGTTCTGTTTTATCCGATGCTAAAAGGCTATTGTACGGTGTGCCCCAGGGCTCTGTCCTGGGGCCGATCTTGTTCTCATTATACACTACCCCCCTCAGTAAAGTTATTCAAAATCATCCTGGCATATGTTTCCACTTTTATGCAGACGACACACAGTTATATGTTCATCTCACACATAACCATGCCACTCAGGCCTTTGATAGACTTAAAAACTGCTTGGATGATGTCAGAAAGTGGCTTTCTGCAAATAAGCTTAAACTAAATCCAGACAAGACAGAATTTATTCTGTTTGGCTCAAGAAATGTCCGCACAAAACTCAGGAAATTTTTCCCAGTTAATATACTTGGCAACCTCCTTTCACCTGTTGATGCAATTAAGAACTTAGGTGTCTGGTTTGACTCCGATTTTTCCTTCTCTTGCCATGTCAGGAATACCTGTAAGGCTAGTTTTGTTCATATCAGGGATTTAAAGCGACTCAGAGGATATCTTACACGTGAAGCTGCTCTTTTAGCTGCAAATGCCTTGGTGGGAAGTCGTCTTGACTACTGCAATTCCTTGTTCAGAGGTCTCTCTGCTCTAGACATTCGGAGGCTCCAATGTGTTCAGAACAGTCTTGCAAGAATTGTGGCTAATACCACCAAATACTCACATATCACTCCTGTAAGAAAGAGTCTTCATTGGCTGCCTGTCTTGCATCGCTCTGTTTTCAAGACAGCCCTGTTGGTGTACAAGTTTCTACATAGTGGCCATCCAAAATACTTTGAACCTTTCCTTAAACCCAGGCATAGTGTGTATAGAACACGCAGAAGTCAATCTGATGGTGTGCTGCTTGAGGTCCCACATTGTGCTTCAATATATAAGTCTAAAAAGCATTTTGGCCTTAGCTTTGCATACGATGCCCCAACAATTTGGAATGATCTTCCTGATGATGTACGCTCAGCTAAATCTCTCTCCTCATTCAGAAAAAAGTTGAAGACTTACCTCTTTGAAAAAGCTTACCCACCCTAGATCACCCCTAGTTTTTCATTTTGTCTCTCCGTGGTGTCGACCCCTGCAATGTCCCTGATTTAACGATTACGATCTCTGATTTTGGCTTTCTGCGTCTTAGAGTCTATCATTAGATAGAGATTAAGCGCTATAAAAAAAAAAAGTACTATTAGAATAGTACAAAGAAAAATGCTATTTATATCTTGAACATTGGCATTTTACTGTATAGTTGCACAAAATTTGGCATAAAATGATCAATTTCTGTTTTTTTCCTTCTATCTGTTTGTTTCCGATATCACAAAAATATACCACTTGAGCAAACACAATACTATTTTTGACAGCCTTAATCTATTATATAAATGAAAGAGGGCTTCAGCGGTGTGTTAGTCAACACACTCACTTCCCACCTCTGAGGACCATGCACGTAGTGGAAAAGTTGATAGTTGCTTACTGATGCCCATCGGTTTACAGCACAAAATATGGACCTACCAATATGCAATGGCTTGCTATACTACTAAAACTACCTGTTGTGGTGTGATCTATATAATATGCATGTTGAAAGTGATATTAAAGCCAATTGAACTAAAAATATCTGTTAAAAATTTTATTTCTGATGAAATATGTTTCAACAAAGCATCTTGAGAGTATGAGTGACTTGTTTCTTGTTTATTGTCATATAAAGCATTTTTTTTAAAAAGGATGAGTTAATAAAATTATTTGACCATGCAGCCAGATCAGTAATCAATTTGATTAATAAAAGTAACTGGCTGATCTAGTTTGACAAACCTACTTATAGCTCTTACCAATGAAATCAGTTTAAGTATCTAGCTTATATTGGCCTGTCTAACCAATAAATGTAACCACACTAACCAACCAACTTTGTTACAGTAATTAACTCACTAGGCTGAATAAACTAAGTCAGTTGGTAGAACAAACCAATCACTTTAGTTGGAGTAACCAGTATGCTTTGAGGAACCAACTTAGTTTGTTAAATCTAAGCAACTTTATTTTGTTTAACCAACCAACATACTTGGTTGATTTAATTAACTTGGTTGGTTAAATTATACATCGTAGGATCAACCAACTTTTCTTTGTTAGATCAACTAACTTTTGCTTTCAGTGTAAGTGGTTTTTCCTAAGGGTGGTCAAAATGTTCTTTAAAATTTGACTTTCTGAGATTTCAATGGCACAAACTTTGCTATTGATTGGCTTTGAAAGTTTCTTGTTTGCACTGGTTTGAAAACACTCATACTCTGTGGCCAGTGAGATTCCTTCGAGCAAAGTTTTGGGATGTGTAAATTGAACATGTTTCTTAATTACAGCATTTCCCAGATTATTGACAAACTGGTCAAGAATCCATTGTTCTTATGCATTTAAACTAATTCCTGGGAATGCATGGTCAAATTACATTGGGGTTTCACCCCACCCCTTTTCACCCTATTTCTGAATTCAATTAGGAAGGTAGCCTCTCTTTCTGCTGCATTGAATATTTTTTCAAGTTCAGCAATTAGGGCACCATAGTTTTGAGTGTCAATGTAAGAGGAAATGTCACTGAATATCCTTTGAGCCTTGCAAGGCAAAGTCATTATCAACTGTGTAGCCTGTTCATAGTCATTCCACCCATTCCTGTTAGCAACAGTTTCAAAGTGAGTCAAATAATAACTCCATAGAACCATTTGGCCATTGAATTTAGTTGGGGCTCTTTGTCTATGACTATACCTTGGACATGTACTGGGGTAGGACACTTGTCCTTCAGTGGGCTCTGACCAAAATTCACTCTGTGGGTACAACCTTCCACCATAACCTTGCTTTAGTGGTTAATATTTGAGCCAGAATTGAAGTCTTGTACTGCCCAGCCACCCTGACCTAGAAATCTAGCCCTGTCCTGATTTTTGTTCAAATAAGCATCATAAGATCTCACCTCAGGTCTCGGGAAACTAACTGGTTCATTATCGACAGCTCTATAAACACCTGGGTTACTTGCACTCTTTTTAACCACTTGGGATTTTTTGGTCATGTATACCTTTGTAGTTTGAGTGAATGATGCTGGAATTTATTTCTTCAAATGAATCAATAAACTTGTGCTTATTGTCATATTCATTCTGTAATATGTTAGAGCTATTCATGTTTGTGAGCTTATCATCATAGATAGCTGGTGGAGCTCTGGCTGCTGATGTAGGCCCTTTGTATCAGCTTGGCACAGAATTATACTGTATTTCAGATTTAGGCCTTGTTTCACTAGATTCATCTATCAAGCCTTTGCATCCAACTCCTTGCCCTGACATTAGTCATTTTATTTTTTTCAACTAAAAACTACAACTGCTATGTAATTGCAATACTCAAAATATTTGAAATATTTAAAAATATTCTTCCAATCAAGTTAATACACCAAATAACCTATCCTGATCATGGCACCAAAAATATCTGTGGCGACCCAGCAAATACGTCAAGCCTTCCAAAGAGAGTGTTAACCCTACAGTTTGACCAAATTAATAATAAAGCCTCGCATTGTGTTCAAATTTGTATCAGGTTATTGACAAAACATCACTAACATAAACTTATGTTGTTAAAGGGACGAATTTGTGGTGTATTACGAATATCACAGCAATCCAACAATGAATATTTATTTAAAATATATCAAATTCAACAATTACAATATAAGAGAAAATATGACTGGTACATAAAGTAATAAATACCTCCATATAAGCAATAGTATTTAATCAAATTTATCAGCTAGAATACAAATTAGCTTTTAATTAGTACACAAATAACTAACTGCCTAATATTTGGTCCCATAAATACCATTTTCTCTAGTATTAAGCCTACAATCATCTACAATAAACCACTATTGCTCTGGGACGCTCAAACTATCTTGAAAAAACAATGCAACGCATACAAAAACCCAGTGGGGAAGTAATTACCAACCAAAAAGAAAACCTTACTTCGATAAAAGACATTTATCAAAATTTATTCATGAACAAAGGCAATACCTTGTGGGAAGCCAATTTTAATTATATGTTCTTTTATAATGATGTGACTTGTTTGTCTGAAAATCATTCCCAGGAACTTGAAGGACCCCTTAAAATTAATGAGTTGAGCAATGCTTTAAAAGCAATAAAAAATGGAAAAACTCCCGTTATTGATGGTTTTCCGGCAGAATTTTTTTTGGGGAAAATTCAAAATCTTCATCCTTAGAGCAATGAACCATGCTTATGAGTATGGAGAAATGTCTTTATCACTCCGTCAGTGTATCATCACCTGTCTTCCCAAAGGAGACAAACCAAGGCAATTTATAAAGAATTGGCGTCCAATATCTTTACTATCGGTCATATATAAAATTGGCTCTAGCACAATTGCAAACCACATTAAGAAGTTCCTAGGCCATGTTTTATCAGTGGACGGTATATCGGTGACAGTACTCGTTTAATTTATGACCTAATAAGCATTGCTGAACAAAAAAACATCCCACGTTTTTTAATGCTCGTAGATTTTGAAAAAGCCTTCGATTCCATTTCTTGGAACTTTTTATATTCAATTTTGAAGCTCCTTGGCTTTGGACCAAGTATCATAAAATGGATTCATACCTTTAACAAAAATATCAAAGCAACTATCATGCAATGCAGGGTGATGTATAACTTTATAAATATTGAAAAGGGTTGTAGCCAAGGTGATCCAATCGCACGATATTTATTTATTATATGTGCACAAATATTAAATTTAATGTTGAAATACAATCAATCTGTAAGAGGTATAAAGGTGGGAAATACTGAATTTAGACTGACACAATTCGCTGATGACACCACTATAATACTGGATGGTACAAGAAGTTTCCTGCATTAAATATGTTGGAACTTTATGGGTCCATGTCCGGATTCAAAGTAAACACTGACAAAACAAAGTTGATATGGATTGTGAAAAAAAGATATTGTAAGGACAAATGAAAAATGCCTGACGTAAAGTGTGACAGAGTTTGATTTATTGGGTGTAACTTTTACAGTAGATTTAGACAAAACTATAGTCATATAGTCAATAAATTTGAAAAAGAGCTCAAAAAATGGAAGAGACGTTGCCTAACACCCATTGGCAAAATAACAGTTTTGAAAACCTTAATGTTTACCAAAGTTCAATCATATATTTATGTCTATTCCAAAATAACCCCAAAATAATATTAATAAAAGAGCTGAATAACATGTTCTATAAATTTATTTGGGAAGATAAACCTGATACAAATTAATAGAAAACAACTTACTAGGGATATATACAAGGAGGATTAAAAATGCTAGATCTTATTTGCTTTATCAAGGGTTTAAATATATCTTGGGTTTGTCGGTTATATAAAAATACTTGTGCTCCATGGGTACATTTGGTACCCTTGTGTTTTGGTTCAGTTAACAAAGTACTATTTTTTGATCCAGCTGGAGTTTTTTGATTGCTCAAAAAATGAATAACCAGTTCTGGAAAGATTTTAGCTTCACATGATCTAATTAAAAACATACCTGGAAATAATGGTGATTACAGCACAAACCTGGGGCTTCTTTGGTATAATCCATTTATCTGTGACACAACTACTATCATACCACAATTATATTCTAAAGGAATTATTTCACTGATCGATCTTATAAGTGTCAATGGGGAGCTTATGATGAAAGAAAGCATTGCTTTGAATTTTAACGTCCATATAGACTTTCTTTCTTGCTACAGAATGATTTCAGGTTTAAAAAAATATATGTCAAACCATGCAGCTACACTGGAAAATATTGAGCGGCCCTATTACCACAATCACATCAAATTGCTCTGTAAATCTATGAAAGGAAGTAAAGATTTCCATGACCTTTTGAAAACTGATAAAGCATCCAGAGATCTAAGGTGTCTATACAAATGGGAAACAGATTTAAACATATCGTTAGATCTGAATTCCTGGAAAAACATACATAAAATTTTCTTTCTTTTCAATAAAAGAGAATTCTCTAATCTGGTTTCAATATAAAATCATATATAGATTAATAGGTGTAAAACATTATCTATATAAAATTAATTTATCTACCTCACCTACATGTGGCCTTTGTCATGAAAATGAAGAAACACTTTACCATTTATTTGTTTCATATGAAAAAAGCTCTCGTTTTTGGGACAATATTAAAGTATGGATAAAACAAGTCTTAAAGGTTGAAATAGTATTAAGTCCAAGCACAGTCATTCTTGGGAATTGGGAATTAGAGACACCTAATTATTTAGTCAACATACTTAGCATTGCAGCTAAATATTACATTTTCCAATGTTCACGAAAGCATATAAAGTTGAATATTTCAGGTTTTCTGAGATTTGTAAACAATATGTATAATGAACAAAAGTACTTATCTAAAATAGAAATGCCTACAGAAATATTTATGAAAAAGTGGTCAGTGTTTACAATTTTGTTCAATGATTTTTGCAATTCATTGTTTTTAAAGCAATTGCACAACCAACTTCAGATAACATGTATTGAATGAGTAACATATTTAGAAACCTTTCTAATGTATAAGCATAATTTTCTCTAATGTGTAAGCATCTTTATCTGTTATATAAAATCTTTCTTGTGTTAAACTTAATGTAACGAACTATGAGCATAACCTCAATGGGGAGTTTGTTGCCCTCGCCCCTCCAAGGGTTGGTTGAATATTGTGAAAAAAGGGATAATAAAATATATATGAGAGCAAAAAATAAATAATAAATAAACCACTATTGCTGCCACATGTAGTAAATGTCTTACTATGTTGGATAGTTCTACTACTGAGCACCTGCAATTTGTATAGGTTTGTAGTGCTTGTTCATTCAACTGATTGGTGCAACTTTTGGTCCTTCCAGAACCGTTCAAATCCAATCCAATTGAATTTTTCCTTACATGCAACCCCTCTCACATCACCATTTCTAAGTGCCTAAAGTGCTGTATGATGGTGCAACACCGCAATGACATTAGCAAAACTTAGTGATGTTCACTAGCACTCACCAATTCTGACAGATATGCACCATGAAGAATATTAGTAAATATAAGCCATTCGCCCCCAATGATGGATATATGAACTAAAAGGTTTGACGATAAGCTTCTTTTATTTTACTGATAAAAACACTAGATTTAATAATGCTGTATATATTTAATTTTATAAAACGTTTGCGGTGGGCAATAATGCACCACATTTACACTAGTGACCATAGAGACACTTCTACAACGATCTTGCAGATCAAATACCGAGTTTGCATATGCACAGACATAACGTGAAAGGAAGGTCATCTCACTAGTCTAACCTATGGAGCTCAGGAAGGGAAACAGAACTGTTTAGTTATCTTTTTTATCTTGTTACCAAGATTTATTAAGTTGTTACCACAAGATACTAAGTCATTCCCACGAGTTAGCAAGTCATTACCAGGAAATACTTGTCATTCCCACAACATAATAAGTCATGGTAATGACCCAGATAGCAAGACCCTAGTGGGCCACCGTTGGCCATGGGTGGCAAAATATAGCTAGTGGGCCACCACTGAGCCACTGCTGGACCACTGACTGCATTTTGTTTCAAAATTTTTAAAGCATTATAAACAACTTCAAAAGCAACCTCAATTACTGTTTTCTGACATATTATTTAATAATATTCAATGTTAAAAACATAGTATTTCAAAATATAAATATATTGCGTGGCTCACTGTTGGCCCACCAACTACCAAAGTCAGTGGCTGTAGCTCAGGGTCCAGCCTATGCCCACTGGTGTAAAATTCTGGGAAAAATGAGATAAAATGTGCATCATCTATATAACAAACTTATTCTGTGCTCCTTCATTTTGCTCAGTCAGTCTTTCCTCCACTTTATTACTTTATATATTACTTGCTTATATATTTGCCAAAGGTGGTCCACCAATGGTCCATCCACTACATAAGTACTACAGGACTCATGATGGGCACCCAGTGGGCCACTGGTGGCAAATACTTTAGTTTTAGTGATGGTTACAGAAAAATATCTTCATTTTTCCGTGTGATCTCATTTTGTGTTTTGATGAAACCTAAAACTATCCTAGAATTTTTTTTCATCTGACACATGCAACTATGATCTGTTAGAGCCATACTTAGTTGGTGGACCAATGGTGGTCCTCTCGTGGCTACACCTCAAGCTCTGCTGAACGGCATTTGTTTTGACAGATCTTGAAAAAAGACTGTCTTTGCTTAAATTCATTTGTTTTAAGTGAACTACTTTCCAAAAGTAGTTGTTCTAAATTTCATTGCACAAAACAATTATAAGATTTGCCACTGGTGATCCATCAGTGGTCCACTTTCTGCCTGAATGGTACACATACTGTTAGTCCAATGGTGGCCCACCGATGGCAAAGTAATTGGATACTTTATGTATTTGTGTGGCCACTGTTGGCTATGGATGACAAAATATAGCTAGTGGGCCACCACTAAGCCACTGCTGGACCACTGACTGCATTTTCTAAAATATTTTTAAAGCATTATAAACTACTTCCTAGCAACGTCAAATATTGTTTTCTGAGATATTATTTAACAATATTCAATGTTAAAAACGTATTATTTCAAAAAATAAAAATATTGCATGGCCCACTGTTGGCCCACCAACTACCAAGTCAGTGGCTGCATCTCAGGGACCAGCCTACGCCCACTGGTGTAAAATTCTGGGAAAAATTTGCATTTTCTTTCACTAAACATAAGTGTCATTTATATAAACAAACCTATTCTGTACTCCTTTATTTTGCTCAGTCAGTCTTTCCTCCACTTTATTACTTTATATATTGCTTGCTTATATATTTGTCACATTGGTCCCTCAATGGCCCACCTACTACATAAATGGGCCACTGGTAGCATATATTTTATTTTTAGTGAACGTTAAAGAAACATATCTTCATTTTTTCCATTTGATATATTTTTTGTTTTTTAATGAAACCTAAAATTATCCCAATTTTTTTTATCTGACACATGCAACTATGATCTATAAGAGGTATACTTAGTTGGTGGGCCAATGGCTGCTGAACAGCATTTGTTTTGATAGACCTTGAAAAAATAATGCCTTTGCTTAAACTCATTTTATTTATGTGAATTACTTATTATGTGAGTTGCTGTTTTAAATTTTATAACACCAAAAATTGTAAGATTTGCCACTGGTGGTCCATCAGTGGTCCACCTTCTGCCTCAATGGTACACATACTGTTTGTCCACCGGTGGCCCACAGATGGCACAGTAATTGGATACTTTATGTATGTGTGTGTATATCACTGAGACACCAACATTTTTAAAGAATAGAATAGAATAGAAACATTTATATAGCGCAAAATTGATGCAACATCCTCTAATGCGCTTGAAATCAAAAAGGGAAAGTCGAGGGACGTTCGAGGTCATGATCCAAGGTTAGCGCCCGCCAGGGAGATGTACTATGGTGGAGGATATGCTAATCTAAACAAGTAGGTCTTTAGCTGGCTACGGAAACCTGTTATTGTTTGTTGTGATCGTACTGATTGTGGGAGTCTGTTCCATACTATGGGGGAAGCCACTACAAAACCTCTCCTACCGATGGCCTTTTTGTGAGAGGCTGAGGAAAGAGAAAGACGATTTCCACGTGTTAGACAACTGGTTTTGATCAAGGATGATAGGTATATGGGTTGAGAGAAATTTATAGCCTTGAAAGTAATTAGATTGTACTTAAACAATATACGGTAAGTGATAGGAAGCCAGTGTAGTTTTTGAAGAAAAGGAGTGACATGGCTAGTTCTATCAAGTCTAAAAACAATTCTACAAAGGGCATTTTGTATCTTTTGGAGTTTAGCAACATTGTACTTACTGATGCCATAAAGTAGGGAATTGCAGTAGTCAAGTCGACTACTGATCATTGAGTTTGCAAGCAAGGCTGCAGTTTCCACACTGAGGAATTTACGAATACGTCTTAGGTCCTTAAGGTGGTAGTAGCAGGCTCGACACATATTAGTTATGTGGTTGGAAAAGGTGTTTCCAGAGTCAAAAATTACACCCAGGTTCTTGACTGTATCAGTAGGGGAAATAGAATTTCCGAGAAGTTGAGTAGGGAATTTATTAATGAGGGACTCTGTGGCTTGTCTATCACCTATTATAATAAATTCAGTTTTCTCGGGATTGAGTTTCAATTTCATGCCAGCCATCCAGTTTTGGATACATGTGAGACACTCTGTAAGCTCAGCGAAATTGGAATCAAAATTCCTATTGTCCAATGCTAGATATACTTGGGTGTCATCAGCATATAGATGGTGGGTGACATTGAAATTGGAAATGATATTACTGAGAGGGGTTGTGTAAAGGGTAAAAAGGAGGGGGCCCAGGACAGAACCCTGAGGCACACCATACGGAAGTGAGAACACATCTGAAAAGCTATTTCCTAATTTAACCTTCTGTTTCCGGTTTGAGAGATAGGATCTGATCCACCTCAACACAGTGCCATCAACCCCAAACCAATCTCTTAGGGAATTAAAAAGAATGTCATGGTCGATAGTGTCGAATGCCGCTGAGAGGTCTAGCAGTGTGAGTGCAACAGCCTTACCAGAGTCCAACGAAGCAGCAATGTCATTCTGGATTTTCAACAGCGCTGTTTCTGTGGAATGGAGTCTCCTGTAAGCAGATTGGTTGACATTGGAGAGCCCCTCGCTATCGATATAATTATTTAACTGTTTGGCAACTACTTTTTCGATCAGTTTGGATAAGAAACTAAGGTTGGATACCGGTCTATAGTTTTTTAGGAGATTTCTGTCTAAGTTTGGTTTCTTGAGAAGAGGGGTGACATATGCTGTTTTGAAACAGTTTGGGAAACTCCCTTCTTTGAGTGAATAGTTTATAATATTGGTGATTGGAGTGACCAAAATGTCCGCACACTCTTTGACTAGTGCGGTAGGGATTGGGTCCAGGTCGGATGATTTGGTATTGGATGACCTTAGGATTTTGAGGATGTCATCCTCAGATACAGGCTCAAAAGAGGTCAGGGCACTGCTATTACTCTTCGGTATTGTGAGGGAAACAGGCACTGATGACTCTAAAGCAACTCTGATTTTCACAATTTTGTCACTGAAAAAATGACCGAAAGTGTTAGCTAAATCAGTAGGACTAATATGATCGGGTAGGATGATAGTTGAGGTTTTGTGCAAGATTTTCTTGAAAGTGTTCCACAGAGCCTTGGGGTTACCATTATTTTCAGCAATGACAGTGGAATAGTGCCTGCGTCTTGATTGTTCCAGTAGGAAATTGTAGCGATTTACAGCAGCTCGATATCGTGAACAGATATGGACTCGAAGGTATTGAAACACGGTTGAGGCAGAACCTTAAAATCGATATCATCACGGATGAAAAACCCAACACCACCACCTCTCCCCTGCTGGCGTGGAACATGAGTACATTTATAGCCCGGAGGAGTGACACTTGCTATAAAGCTGTCTGTGTCGTCTGGTCGAAGCCAGGTTTCAGTGACCGCAATAATATCAGACTTATTGCTATTGATAAATTCTGCAAGAGCAACAGACTTGTTTCTAATGGATCTAATGTTTATTAGACTCCCAGTTAGAAGGCTAGTATTTGGGCCAGGATTTATACTGACATCCCCTGAGAGGATCAACAAGATGGACACCCATGGGCTGACATGTTTATATGAATGTGTTACCCTACGAATATGTCCTTGTATAGCCAAAAAGGCATAATTGACCCCATTGAGACATGGGTGAATGCCAGAAGCAAAAAATATGGTTGAATAGGTGGGGAAAGAAAAAGGCAGACTTGAGGCAACAGGAATTGGTGTTGTAGAAGGGTTGTCAGTGGTGGTATTGGTTGCTCGAGCAACCAGCAAAAAGTAAAGACAGAGCCAGAAAGTGCAATGCATGTCCAAAAGAAATACCAAAAAAAAGAAAAAGAAAACTAGAAAAAGATGAACCTACCTTTCCTGTGTACCCACCTGTCTAAACAGCAAACCATAAATAACAGATGTTACATCTCTGCATTAACATGGTTAATATATATTTCTATTTTCCCACCCTTGTGCCACAAATTTCTTCTAAGGCCACTGGCAGCCCACCAACTATATCAGTGGTATATAAACTATAATTGATGGGCCACTGATGGAAATTTTCTAATTTTCAACCGGATTTTAGATCGAATCAATAAATCATCTGACAATTATACAGAAAAGTTAACAGAAGTGAAAGTTTCATCTGTAAACAAACCATAAAACATGTACAGGTGAAAAATATGTTATTAAATCAAAACCCTATTAATTGGGGTTGAGGTGTAGCCACAACTGGACTACCCTTGGTCCACTAGCTGCTATATGTATGTGTCGGATAAAATATAAAGTTTCTTAAATTGAATGGAATAATTACACTTGAAACATATTCCAATCAGTGGCTGAATTACCGTTGAAATATATTCCCATCAGTGGCTGAATTACCCATGCCAATGTTGGCTGAATGAAGGGTTGCCAACCAAAACTCAGGCTGCAGAGGTTGTGCCAATGGTTGGCCAATGGTGGTTTTTTATTCAAGATGGCGGCGAGCAATAATAGGTGATTTTAAGACACTTAGTAAAAAATGATTTATTATGGTATGTCTAAAAATCATATTTCAGTGAGCCAACAATTTTTAACTAACTATTTTTTTAACAGTTTTAGACATAAAAATAACATTCTCATTATAAATTCACAATAAGAAAAGTTGTTTCTGAACATTATAACTTTATTATTTGATTATGGAACACATCATCCTAAGATACTGTTCCACCATTGTTTATGTTTGGTCATTTCAGAGAATCCCTTAACTAAAATCCACCCACAATCTGTCAATTATTTGCTTTCTGTTAAACAATGGCCAGATAACTTCATGCTGCGATCTGATTGGCTGATGGTATAGTGGTAGTAAAATTTTACGAGTGGCTTGCCAATGTCAGACCGACGTAGCATCCGCTGGCCAAAAAGCCATTGGGCCATCTGCATGCTATCTGGTTTGTTGTCTAATGAAGGTGATCCACTGGTGGACCAATAGAAAAGCTTATCATTCGCTGCCAACAGTGGGCCACTGATGGACCACCAGTAAACCTTATTGTTGGCTACCAACAGTGGACCACTGTCTATCAGCTGGTCATGCCACCAGAGAACCACCATAAAAAGTTGATGGCACCCAACAGTGGGCCACTAGTGGTCCACCAGTCAACCTTGTTATTGGCTACTGAAAGTGGTCCACCGGTGGACCAATAGAAAAGCTTATCATTGGCTACTGACAGTTGGCCACTGATGGACCACCAGTAAACCTTATTGTCGGCTGCAAATGGTGGACCACTGCCTACCAGCTGGTCACGCCAATGGCTAGCCACCAGTTACAGCCAATATCGGACCGACTGCTATGGCGCTGGTGGACCAGTGGTGGCCTTACAGAGTCTTGCTATCTGGGGAGATGCTCAATCGAGGGAATGAGATACTAACTTGTAGGAACAAGAGACTAAGTAGTTACCACAAGATAGTAAATCCTTGTTTCAATTCATACGCACCCCTTATTAAGTCATTCCTACCACTTACTAAATCATTCCCACCACTTACTATCTTGTTCCCACCACTTGGTAACTCTTTATGCCTTTACATTGACATCAAAGCATGACTTAATAACTTTTTGGAATTACTTGATATCTTGTGGAAATGACTGCTAATTTGTGGTAACAACTTGCTAACTTGTGGGAAGGACTCATGGTAATGAATTGCTAACTTGTGGTTATCAGTTGCTAACATGTGGGCACGACTTCTTATCTAGTGGGAACAAGATGGAAAAAAATGCCAAGAAAACAGTTCTATGTCCTTTCCTGGGCTCCATAATAGCCAGTATACTCAACTGCATAATGGTTGAAATACACCAACAACATTAAAGTTTTCATAACCAAAGGAACCACCACAATTAAAACTGAACACTGAGAAACAAAATATTTACTAAGCAATAATTTAATCAATACTATATATTAAAACTGCATATTGACCAACAAAATATTCAACAATACTTGACAGCTGTAGTGCTGGAAAATATATACATGTAATATATAACATGCACAGAAAAACATTTAAAATGGTCTCTTACTCAAAACTGATTTTGACAAAGTCAATCAAATCCTGTTTTTGGCTATTTCTGATTCCTTCATCATTTTCGCAAATTTTGCCTTACTCTCCCATCTTAGATCCCTTTCTGTTGTCAACTTTCTTTTAAGTCCCTTTTATTTGCTCTATCATCAGACTGTTTTGTCTTCATTTATTTCGCTCTGTCTACTTTCATCCATTAATTGATTTTGAAGATCTTTAACCTAAGCATCTTTCTTTTTCTTGCCAAACTGTTCAAGTTGTGGCCTAGATTTTTCCCTCTCCTCGGTCATAAATTTTAATTTGGTATCAGTTTTCTTGAAGATTTTCATGAGAATGTTGTGAGATGTGGTCAAGACATCTTGTGTAACTGCTTGGCTGAGAGCGACCAAAGGGCCCCTGATTTGCCAGGCTGGAACGCCTTTTGGGACATCTGGCTTTGAGGTACTGTTGGTAATGCTTTCTTCTTGTAACTTTCTGAAGGCTGATCAGATCCTGGCACCAAGTAATATTTGTTCTGGCAGTTTATAAGGATAACCTTTGCTTTGACTTGATGCTTTTGCAGTAATTACCACTCCACATCTGTGGAAACAAGGTCTCAAACAAGGTCATTCAAATTGTGGCAATGGGTTTGGGTTTATCACCTACCTTCAGACAAACAAAAGCTTGGTAGAGGTTGGAATGGCTCATATTTGGTCAGGGATAAATTAGGGGAGTTAAATTATAGGGTTCAAGCTGTTGCTGTTGTGCTGTTAGCTGATCATCTTGATGCACCAAGGCACATGAAGTTACAGGCGGAGATCGGAATGACCCTGTGTATATGAAGGATCCATGAAGGAGTGTCCCAATAAGACCATGACTGCTGATCCTTCTCCGGTTCCTCCATCTGTCTTTGGTGCTCCTGCAACTGATGATCCTTCTTCTGCTACACCCTCTCTGCTGCAACCTCTGACAAACTGAGCATGATTGGCAATGTTCATACTCTTCTGTTGGAAGCTGGGCCAAACATCTTTATGTATTTTACTAAGGACACTTGTCATGCCCCATGCTGTTCTTACATTGGAAGGTTGGAAGGAACTCTTTCCAATATCTGTTCTTGCATTGGAAGGTTGGAAGGAACTCTTTCCAATATCTCAAATAACTGGGGATTAATGTTGTTCTCCAAATGCTCATTTTCAATACTGTGGCCTTTGTGGCTTTCCTTTGACTAGTAGAGGTCAATAATGCAAAGACAGATAGTGCTGGAAGAGGTGTACTACATTCCTGGACCTGAGACTGAAGGGGTGGCAGAGGCACACAAGTAGAATGTGGAAGGCTGCCGATTGCTGAGCATAGAGGGCTTTAACTAAAAATAATAAAAAATATATTCTTCAGTCAGGTGTTGGCAAACAGAATAACCAAAAGACAGTATTACATTTACAAGTTCACTTTGTCAGTAGGAAGGAGTCTACATATATATCTAGAACTCTTTATATGAACATTTTAGGAATCAACTTAAAATTATTACAATACCTATGTCCATACAAGATGTAACATTTTAAAAGCCATAGTCAATGCAGTATATGTATTTATAATCACCAGCTATAAAGACACACGGTTTAACATTGAACCAAGATATAATTTATCTACATATTTTTCAATATGTATTTTTAAAATATAGCTAAGTAACTGTCGTACATTTACATAAGATTAGATACTTACACTACATGACTGATGGGAAGGCGTGCAGGCATGCAGTGTGATTTTCAAAGAAGCTGAAGGTAATAAGAATCAATATGTATCAATCTGTGTTCTTTTTACTATACTATCACTAGATTTCTTGGATGTAAGTTTTTTGAACTGGTCCTCATACCCTTGAATCAGATTTTCAATTCACCAGTTGGAAAGAATAAAAAAAAAACATAAAAAATAATTGCATGACATTTTCATCAAACAAGAGAGAAAGCTGGTAGTTGGTTCTCAGTTGCTTGTCCAAATGTATTGGTTTTCTCTGCCCTTCCAATTACTCCTAACAATATTACCAATATTAGATACTAGGTGACAGAAAACACTAAATATATAAATACACAAGATACTAATCTTTTGTAGGTAAATTTTATGTATAATATTTAGTTTATCTGCAGTAAAAAGGTATATATATTATTATTAATATTTATTAAATCTATATGGTACACAAATTTGTATGTACAAGATATAAGAGAAGTACATTTGTAGAATATGAAATTTTCATTGATATCTGTTTTATCAATATATATTTTGATGCACTTACACATTTACCTGTATCTAAAATTCTTTACTGACATGGTCACACGGGAAAGTATTTACTGTCTCTCTCATTTGCATGGTTTACACTTGTTTAGCTATATATCTACTTTCTTGTGGTCAGAGCTAAAAACTAATTAAGCTGGGACAGCAAGAAGGTGAAGTTATATACATTTATCTTGTGTAAAAATCAGATTAAAGCATTAGGTTAAATAACATTTGAGATTTGTTTTTGAAAACTCTTTTTTGTTTGATCAAATATTAAAATATGTGATCCTTTCAGCATCCACTAACACAAAATAGCCGTATCCTGTGGTTCCTCCACCATCCACTCACACAAAATATCTATTTGCAGATTTTAATTCTAGCAGTCTTTAATCCCCATCTTTTGACGGGCTCTCAGGCTCATAATACCAGAAAGTAGAGATCCAAGATCATTAAACTAGAAACATCATAGGGGTTAGTGCCATGGTGCTTTTTAGACTTATATATTAATGTAAAAATAAGTTTGTTTTTTTCCAGACTATGTCAGCGAACGAGGTCCCTAAAATCATTAAGTCCACACCAAATAAATCATGTGACTTGGATCCAATCTCAGCATCATTGGTCCTTAATTGTATCATTGTACTCTTGACTCCTATTACAAATATACTACTCCCTACAGGAGTACAGTTTCCCATCCTGTTTCAAGACTGCACATGGTACACCCTTGTTGAAAAAGCTGGTCTTGACAGAAACATTCTCAAGAATTATCGACTAGTATCCAACCTCAGCTATGTCTCCAAACTCATAGAGAAAGCTGTGGCTAGGCAGATAAATGAGCACATTGCTAATGAGGGTATATCCAAAATCAGACTGTAGATAGAGTTTTTCACTCAACTGAAACAGCATTACTAAAAATACAAAATGACATTGCCACCTCAATGGACAAGGGTGCAGCTGTTGGATTAGTCCTTCTGGACTTATCCGCAGCCGTTGATACAATAGACCACTCAATTGTATTCAACGGCCTTCAGCACTGGTATGGCCTTGATGGGGTAGTGCTGAAGTGGGTTCAGTCGTACCTCAATTCAAGGAAACAGCGGATAAAAATGGATGAACATCTTTCAGATGCTTTTCAACTCCCTTATGGGGTTCCCCAGGACTAAGTTCTGGGGCTACTCCTTTTTACCCTGTATACAACCCCTCTCAGTTCAGTCATATCTAAATTTAATGTGACCCATCACTTATATGCAGAAGACATGCAAATTTACTTGAAATTTGGCTCTAGGAACTTCGATTCTAGTATCACTGAACTGACAAGTTACCTTGAGGCCATCCAGGCTTGGATGGGAATCAATAAACTTAAATTAAATCCTGACAAGACGGAATTCATAGTGATTGGTGATGATCAAATTAGAAGCCTCTGAACTCATCTTTCAAAGTGAGTTTGCTTGGCAACAAACATCATGGAACCAGCTGAATCAGTCCAAAACCTTGGTGTCATCCTGGATGATGAAAATTCAATGCAAAGACATGTGGCTAATCTATGTCGCATGAGTTACTACAATCTCCGGGAACTACGAAGGGTCCGCAGGTACTTAAACCATGTAAAGGTGCCTTAGTTAGCAGTTGCCTGGATTACTGTAACTCACTGCTTTACAACACAAAAAGGCATATACTAGCAGACTACAGAGAGTTCAAAATGCCTTATGTCGTACGGTGTGTAAACTAAATAAGTACTCTCATGTCACACCCTTTTCTGCACAAACTACACTGGCTCCCCATTCATTACCTTATATTGTTCAAATACAATCTCCTTACTTATAAAGCAATACATTTCAGCCAACCTCCACATCTTTCCTCTCTGATTAGGTGGAGTGATCTCACACGGAGCAATTGCCTATCAATTTCCTCATCTAAAACAAATAAATGCTCAGAGTTGCGTAGCTTCATAGAAGCTGCTCCCACAGAGTGGAAGAAGCTTCCTCAAGCAATTAGAACCGTAGAAAGCATTTCTATTAGCCTATCCTGCACCATAGCCTATCTCACCTATTGGGCGCTAATATGGAAACAGACTTCTTTTTTGGAACTGGACTATCCCTTTTTGGACATCAGCTCCTTAGAGGATGTTTACATCAATTTTGATGCTGTATAAGTGTTTCTTACTACAAAGTGTGGGACAGCAGCATGCAATCAGATTGACTACTATGGGTCTTGTACACACTATGTGGATTTAAAGAAACTTTATCAAGTATTAAGGATAACCACTTTGTAGGAACTTGTACAAAAATATTTCTTCTTGAAAACAGATTGATGCTTGACAGGCAAAAAATTAAGGGTTTTTCTAGCAGGAGTGATATGCGAGTACTTGGTGGCATTAGTAACAATTCAAGCAAGACTTGTTCTGGACATACTTGAGCGAGCAGAGAGACTTCTAAACAAGGAATTAGAGTAGTCACGATGACTTCCAATCAAAACATTTGCAGCCTAAAGAGCAGCATCACACGTGATGTACCTTCTGAGTTACCCAAGATCTAAGTCTCACAGGTATTTGATAGATGTTCAGAGTGTCTTCACCACTATACTGTCTACTCCACGAATTGCATGATATCCAATATAAAGCAATCCAATGTCTGGATCCAACTGTTCAGTACATTTCCCAATATTGATGTTTGCTTCAAAATATCATAATCCAGATTACAGAAAATCCATTCTCTGGAAAATCCACACACTGTATCCAATTCACACCAGTAGGAGTTCACCAGAAAATGTATATAACAGGCAGTTTGTATCCAGTTAACCAGGCCTGGGGGTGAATACTTTCAAAAGTGTTTGAATGCAAATACAAATACTTTTCATTTCCATGAATATTAATACATCAATTTCTGAAAATATTCGGATATGAATACTTTTGGAAAAGTATTTGAATACATTTATGAAAACTTTTTAACTAAACCCAAAACATATTTCACACAATTTTTTTATAATAAATCATAATAATTTTACCTTTCTGGATGAAATATACAAACATGAAAGCACATTGCAGTAAATGATGGTTCATATTTACATCATATTTGACAACAATTTACTGTTGATCCAAGATTTGAATATTCAGTCTGATAAACGTGAGCTACTCAAAGTATATCATAGTGGCCTAAACATCTTGTATTTAACTGAGATAGCATTTGACTGAGATAGCTATTATTTTGGAAATCTTTATGATGGGATTACTACTGCTGGAAGCCTGTCACAATAGGTGTCACAGAAGTTTGCCTAAGAATTACTCATAAATGACACTGCTATTTAAACTCATCTAAGTTAATCCCCTGTTGTAGCAAAAGCAAACACACTTGCCATTAAAAGGAAGGTAGTTTGTTGTTTATTATTTCATGCAGATTATAATAACATAACACTACATTTTGAAAATCAGTGTGAATAGAAACACACACGGTAACATTATCAATATAAAAATTAAACACACAAACTAATTGCATTTATGAGAAAAGAGATATAAGAGAGGAAGTTACCATCCTAACTATTTTGCTCCAGCAGGACACTGTCATTATTTTGTAATACAACATTTACTGATTAAAAGTATTTATTATATATGAGTTGTTGGTTTTGCTAGGCATATAATGATAGACAGATAAATTTCATATTAATATCTAAATCTTGTCAGTATAAGTTGATAAAAATCAACAAAAAATGAAAAATATTAAATGTATATTAAAATTATTTGAATACGAATACTTTGCTTTTTTTACAAAAGTATTTAAATGCGAATATGAATACACAGAAAAGTGTATTTGAATACTTACGAATATGAATACAAATACCCCAGGCCTGCACTTAACACACAGTATAGCAATTTTAAAGACCTCTGTCCATACATACACCAAGTAAAAAAAATGAACTGGTGAATCAGGTATTCTCCACTTTATAAATAGCTAGAACATATACAAATTTCTAGAAAAAAGATGAATAATACAGCCACCAAGAAGTTCTGGAAGAAATGAAAGCATTTCAACATATTTCTGAAAATAAAAACTTTATACAAGGTTTTAAAATCTTAGGTTTTTTCCCAAAGCTATAAAGTTTAGCTTTTATAGTATAAACAGATCACTCCAGCAGAGTATAAACAAGAGCACTCGGAGAGAGCAGACCTGTGCCAAGGGAGCTCAATTCCTGGACTATCATCAAACTGCACCCTAAAATTATCTGGCTATAACTTCCTTTAAAAAAGCCTGGATCCAGATGATCCAAACAGTGATCCAGATCAGTCCCAAAATCTAATCACTTGTTCCTTGTCCCATTTAGGACATTTTCTAAAAATTTCATCAAAATATATCCATCCATAACTTTTTGAGTTATCTTGTTCACAAACAAACAAAGAAAGAAACAAAAACAGGTGAAAACATAACCACCTTGGCGGAGTTAATAACACCAGTACAGGTATACTGATTAGACGATGCAGCATGTAGCATACAGAGAATATCCAATGTCCTTATGTGGTAAAAAAACTAAAGAACTCTGTAGCAGCCACAAACAACATTGTCGTCACTAAAATACATGCTGACAGAGTGCCCTTATATGTAGCAAAAGTTAAAGATAATAATGTATGATTGTTGTACCTATTTCCAGTCTATTACAATGATTGGACAGTATCAGTTTAGCTGTCACGTTTGAAACATTTTAGTGCATGTTTTCTTATTCCCCAAAATCGTGTGTATAACAAACAACACTTCTATTTTAAGATGTAAACAGTTTCTTGTAATATTTTCGCACAAAATATGCATATGTCTGACTTTAAAACCATTTAGACCGGAATGTGGAATGGACCGAATTCTGGTGTAAGAATGTATATATTTTAAAACAATCCAATTTGGAATAGAAAATATATCTTAATTATTGCCGCCCGTTTCTAGCAAAATATGTAGACTTGCCTTTTCAAAATATATGACGGACATTTAGTCTCTCTGTGCTAGTTCAAGGTCGATAATTGAATTATTCGAAATAGCATCGTAATTAAGTAGAATTCTAAACATTGAACTTATTTCTTACCCTTTCTCATAGTGAAGTTTAACTAATGAGTGTACATTGTAATAATTTCTGTACGCATATGTATGTATAAGTTTTGCTTTTTCAGCTTTTTTGATGAATATATTCGTCGTAATATTTTCTTTTGCACCTCGATTTTTATTGGGTGGACGTGTATGCACTGGATGTAAACACCAATGTCTAAGGTAAATTTCTTCTCTAAAGGTCAATGTTATTTTTGTTTAATCACTCCAGAGTCTACGGAAGGTTTGATATCTTGAACTTTCATTCTGTTAGGATTGTACTTAATCGGAACATTTACAGCGACATGAGATTCTTATTATCGCTCGCTTGAGTTGTGATCTTGTCCAAACTCAACCCACTTCCCTGCATAAGTTGGCCGGAGTCATAAGTTGGCCGCGGCTCATCTACAGGCTCCAGAAAGACAAACATGTTATTGTACACCAATGAAAACTGTTGCATATAATAAGTTTAACAATAATACATGATTTCAGAGTGTAGTAGGCCACTTATGTTAAAGCCCTGTGAAGGTGTGGTCAGGGCGGCCAACTTATGATTGCGGCCAACTTATGCAGGGAAGCAGTAGATAGATACTGCCTGGCTTCGTATCTTGGCACACGCCTCAAATTGGCACAAAACGGAAGACAGAATATTTCCTAATTATTATTCTTTATCGCCCACACTCACGCATTTCCACCAAACAAATAAGGAAGTGGAAGTGACGACAGAAATAATTGAAATATCTTCGGCAATTTTCGTATGCAAATTGTGCCAATTTAAGGCGCTGATTTCATATAGAAATTATATTATTGCTCATTAAAAACGAGTGTAAAATGCTTATTATTTTGATTTTATGTCAGTAAAATACTTTTATAACTTGCGCTTGTGTCAATTCATATTCTAATAAAAAGAAATCCACGAAACTACACTTAAAAACGAGCAAAAAGAAGGTTTTTGTGTCCAAGTTGTGCCAAGTTACGGTGGGAGGCAGTAGATAGATAGATATTTATTTCAACAGCAAACATGCAAATTAACATAATATAATGACTATGTACATGGGTGGTCACAAAGATAAACGGTCATAGAGATAAACGGTCTTCAAACTTTTACATCTAAGTGGTGTAAATAACAAAATTGCACAGACTAAGTGACAAAATATATTTAAACAATGCTTATCCTGACATTCAGTTTGAGTTATATCATTATTAAACCCTTTAAGGGGCTATCAACGTAAGTACATACAGTTTGTTTACGTAACGCCCACCAGACGGTGTAGCAGAAAGTGTCACTGTTGCTATGCACGGACTATTATTTACGACAGGGATCTTTACTACGTCATTTTCTTTCAGCAGTTGAAAAAGATCAATATAAAACACTGCATATACTAGTACTAGGTTTTGTAAACATTGCTCTTGACTTCTTAATTATATACAAATAGGATTCCCTTGCAAAAATCAATAATGGTCGTGTAGATCTCACAAGTTTAATACTGCGTGTGTGTTTTCCTGCACTCAGGAAATGAACCACATTCTTAAAACATACATTGCCTGTCTGTATAGCCTTTCTGCTTACTTACAGTGAAGCATATCTTTTATACACATTGAATCTATATTTGTGTCACCTTAATTTTCAATATAATAAATTTATCTAGTGTTATACTATTCTGATTAAAGTTTTGTAAGAATAAGTTACAAAGCTTTGTTTATATTAGTCAAGGCACTTCTTATAGTGAAAGATTATCTGTCCATGTAAAATATAATTCTCATTGATGGAAAATAAGATGTACATATATTCAATGAGAATGGCGTAGTTTACTTTTAAAATATATAGACATACGTGTAAGGAAATTTTGTTTTTATTTAGAGACATATATTCTGAGATAGGATAATGAATTAAAATTAGAATATTTTGTATAACTACGCCTTAGTTACTGGTGAAAGGCTGTAAAAGTTGTTTGAGAGAGAAGGGAGAGGCTAATGTAGTGTGACCCAATGTGAACACCAAGCAGTTCTAAATAAATATCTAAGTACATACACAAAGCTCCAAAAGCATACAGATTAATTTGAATGATTTACAATCTAAAAAAGAGGTTTCTTAACATTTTAAATGAGTGTAATGTGAAAGAATGATCAAAAATTGAAAACATAAAATGTTATGTTTTTTGTTTTTTATCTCTGCAAATAAATACTCAAATTAAATAAAAATCTAATTCATTCAAAATTTGTGTGAGACATTTTTCTTTGGAATAGTGTGTCAAAAACTGTTGTTGCTTTTCTTTTTGTATGCTATTTGTGTCACAAGAGGAGGTATGCACTCTATTTTAGGTATCCAGAAATAGAACATATTTATTTCACATTTATCTTTGTTATTTACTGTTTATATGTGTATATATATAAGTTTAAAACAACAATAACATTTTACTGCAGAACTTCATTTCCCTTATTCAACATATCACATAACAAACAGATATATTCTCCTCAATAATTTATGACTTTAAGCCTCAGAAAAATACATCTCTGAAAAAATTATTTCCGTGTTATAAACCACTTTCGTCGGCCGTAAATGTAAGGTGTTACGTTGATAGCCCCTTAAACGTTTTTGGTGTGATAATTTCTGAAGACCGTTTATCTCCATGACCGTTTATCTTAGTGACCACCCGTGTACAACATGCAAGTCTATATTTTGTTTACAAGACTTATCAAAGATTTTTTTTAATATGATGCAACTAATTAGTAATTAGTGCTGTGGAAAAGGGGTTAGTAGAAGTTGTAACTTATTAAATCTAACCCCTCTTTACTATTTACTTATATTACTGTTATTACTTCCAGAGCATTCTAACAAGCATGTTAATGTAAATAGTACTAAATACTATAGATTTTTCCCCATTTTTATACATTATTACTAATAACCATGATTATTAAGAGCATTTAACTTCATAACTTCAACTATAACCACATACATTATTACTTTTTGTCACCAGTGGCTTGAGTTTTATACACTTCAAAAATATTTTTCTTTAATAGTTGCTTAAATAGAGAAAAACTTTTGGCTTGTCTAATTTTAATATCTATACTGTTCCATACTGAGACACCTTTTATAGAGACGCACATCGATTTTTTTGTAGTTCTGCAATACTTTGTACTGAAGTGACTGCTATCCCTAAGATCATAACCATTATGTGATTTTTCATTAAATAATTTTTGTATATTATTGGGTAACATTTGATTCTTTGCTCTATACATAAGACAAGTAGTTTTAAATTTTACAAGATCATAGAGTTTAATGTGGCAGGACGGGCCCCCACCCCCGTGTAAACCCATTAGAGAGGGTCGGGCCCCCGGTCCCATCACCGTGTTCCCATGGATCCATAGATCCGCCCTGCACGGGTGCCTTATGGACAGGTACCCCCATGAAAATAGAGATTCCCCTTGAATGAGTGCCTTGTGGACAGGGATCCATTCTTTATGGGTGCATTATGGACCGGGACCCACCCTTGCCACCATAAACCTACATAGAGGGGCGAGTTTTGCCACGTACCACCCGCCCCGGAACCGCTGCGGTGACACGTCCCACAACCAGAGGGTCCAGCCCCTGTCAGGCAAAGAGGCTGACAGCACCCCGGCACTCTACAGACCGGAGGCGCCCGCCCTCAAGCGACCCAAAGGTGCAACCCCGCTTATATACTGCACGGGCCGCCTCCCTGCTCACCCAACGACTGTGGATTTGAACCTGTGACCCCTCAGATTGTTCACAAAAAGGGACCCAAATCCCACCAACTTCATCCCGAGTGGGAGAGTGGACGTGTCCTGGTTTTTCCCTGAACCCTGAAAAACCCAGGTAACCTGTCAAAACTGTATTGTTTTACCAACTAACTTAACTCAAAATTGTAAAATCCAACCATGAACCCAATTTACTTATGCTGCCACCAGGTCATTATTGAGGTTGACCAACCTATGAAATTTACTTATGCTGCCACCAGGTCATTATTGAGGTTGACCAATCTATAATATTGTTTTCAACTCTTGGTATTGTGACCTAAACTGTAGAGTAGGAGAACGTGAATAAGATGACGTATTGTGATATGAGTGCTCTAGGGCCAAGAATTTCAAGATGTTACTCATTCCAACTTCAAAGTACTAAGATTCATTTAACTAAGATGACCAAAAGTCAAAGGTGTCATTGCTTGGGTGAAGATGTGACTACAGTGTCATAAAGTCTAAAAACTCTCAATATCGGGTGCTTTTAACTAATCCCAATATGACCAATTTGCTGTTGCTGTCTTCATTCACCGACATGATATAACCATTTGCATCAATCAGGCACCATATAACCATGAGGGTGCGAGGTTCAATCCAGGTAAGTTGTTAGTAAAGTTCTTATTAAAAGCTCAGCAAAGGTCCCCCTGAGACAAGACCAATAAGACCAAATTTCAGAAAGTGAAGTCAAAGTGCAAACCTTAGTACAAGTCTGCTTCAAATAAACAAAGTAAAAACACAAGTATTGAAATTCATGATATATATATTGACAACACAAAAAATAGTAACAAGGTAAAAAAAATGTGTGTAAAAACAGAATATTGACAAGGGAAAGACTATAATCAACAAGTTATGTAATTTTGAGAAAGTGTAGATGTATTAAATTTTATGAAAGCAAACACTCAAATTACACAAGTATGGAGTTAAAGATTATTTGAGAAATTAAATAGAGACTAAAGAAAGGCTAAATTTAGTTACAAACCAGAAACCCAATAATTAAAAAAAGAGACTTAAGGAAGGCTAAATTTAGTTAAGAACCAGGACCTGAATAATTAAATTGATGAGAGACTTAAGCAAGGCTATTATATCAAAACACCAAAATTTTAAAAAGGGGTAATAAATTTTAATAGTTAAACAAATTACAAAAAAAAATGGCACTCCAATACCTGTAAACCCAACTTAAAGTGACAACACACATGACATTTAAATAACATGACTTTGAGCAACATGACATTTAACATGGATCAGTCAATTAGTGCACACAACAGCAAGCTTATGCAACACCATAAAAAAACACAAAGGCATCAGGCATAAAATCAAAGCATAATAAAATTATTGAGAGTGCACAATATAAAATTGGAATAATTACACAGAGCCAAAGTACAATAGGAAGGCTAATAGTTTTGTAAAGAGAAGGAAATGACCGGTGAACATTACAATAAAAGTAGGATTAAATATAAAAGTGGGCCGAAAGGCTAATTTGGAGCACCAACTGGCTGTCATGTTACCCTAAAGAATAACCTTTCAGTGAAAGTTTGAGCTATAATTCTGGAAGGCTAATAATTTAAGTTATAGGATACCAGGGAAAACACATAAAGTGGACAATAAAAAAAAAGAAATATTTTTAAATGGATAAACAAAGGTATTGACCTCAACATAAAAGAAAATATTTAAATGTAAAGCCCAGGGCAAGGCTAGTAACATTACACAAAAATTAGTTAATAACAAAAATAATTTGGACAGAAAAATAAAGCTGGAAATTAAAATTAATTTATTTAATAAAATTTACTGCAGGACCAAGGGGAGCCACCTGAAAGGATAAAAAAAGGGAGGAAAAAAAACAGTTTGACAGCTAGTTGTGCAGGAGTTGAAATAAAGAGGAGAGGTTTCACTGAATTTGTTTTTTCGTTTTCAATTTGTTTTTTCGTTTTGAGCCTTCAGGGCCACCGTACTTCTGTACTTCAGGGCCACCGTAGGAAACAATCAAAATATACACAACAGAAAAGCAGTCAACCAAGCATTCAGAATTTGGAAAGAGGATGCATTAATTAATAAATTGCACACAAAGCTTAATTACATAAGTTTTACCAAACTCCGGCTTTAATGGCTGAAAAACACTTGACACACAACTTCAGTACCAGTAATTTGAAGCTCTCTCAAACCAATTTTTAAACAGAAATAATTAAATTAATGCCAGGACTGGTTACTGCAGTAGTAGTTCTATTCTGCCATCTTGCCAGGCCACTGCTCCCTCATTATTGAAGTAGTCCTTGAGGTAATCCCTCAGCCTTTTGGCTTCTCTGGCAGGGTTTCTGTCGCGACCACCATCAGCAGCACCACCAATCAACCGACCATCACCAGGCACATCATCATCACCACCAGGCTGTTGAGCACCATGTTGACCTTGATACTGGCTTCTCAGTATGTTGTGCAGAACCACACAGGTCATAACCACATCCCTGACTGTTTCTGGGGGTAGTTCAATAGTGGTCATCATGACTCTCAATCTTGAGACTAGAATGCCAAAAGCGTTCTCAACAACTCTCCTGCCCCTTGATATTCTGTAGTTGGCAATCCTTTCCTCTCTGGTTAACATCCTTCTGCCATAGGGTTTCATTAGCCAGGTCTTCAGGGCAAACGCATCATCTGCCAGGATGAAGTAGGGGACATCTCGACCACCCTGGGTTATAGGTGCTGGGTCAGGGAAGCCTATGCTGCCATCATCAATCTTCCTCTTCAGGTGACAGGTATTAAATATCTGGGCATCTGAGCAAGATCCAGCTGTACCCACATCCACCCATCTGAACTTGTACTGTCCATCAACCAAGGCCAACATTACTATTGAAAAGAATCCCTTATAGTTGTGGTACAGGGCTCCAGAGTTCTTGGGTTTCTTCAGGGCCACATGCTTGCCATCAAGGGCTCCCAGGGCATGTGGAACATTCCACCTGATCCTGAATTCTGTTTCCAGTTCTTTCCACTCATCTGGAGTAGTAGGACATCTGAGATATTCTCTGGTGAACTCATCCTGGATGGCCCTGCAGACCTGTGGTAGAAACTTGGAAATGGTGGATCTGCCAACCCTGAACTGACAGGATAATGATGTGTATGACTCTCCAGTGGCCAGATATCTGATGGTGAGGGCTAACTTTTCTCCAACACTGATTGGAGCTCTGTAGTTGGTGGCCTGCCTGGCTAGATGTGGTTCCAGTCTGGTCTTTATCATTTCAAAGAATTCAGGGGTCATCCTCATGAAATTGGTGAATCCTGGAATGTCTGTGGCATACAGTTCAGCCATAATGTTGTGGTAGGCCCCCCTCTCCTCTCTCTGTAGTAGCCATGGCCTGACCCACATGTTGTGGCTTCTTCTAAGACTGTGGTCGACGTAGAAATAGCAAATACATCAGCATATGTAACTGAATAAAAAATAAAGAAACCCTATTTTATTGCGTTAATACATCCTATCCAATGGACAATAGCTTATCCGGTCGGCGCAGACCGGCCCGCCAAACGCCAGGAAAAGACGTCCCGTGTTTCCACCGGCAGGTCGGTCCGTAGTACTAGTGCACTCGCCAGATGGCGTGTCGTACTTCCTTCCTGTCTAGACAGCATGACGTCATAGCATCTTTTTCGTTTGGCGCGCTAGTGCACAAGGAATTTTCTTCAAAGAAGTTTTCTGAGTTTTTCTTCTACTATTTTGTTTTTTCTTCACTATTATTTGATTTCATTATATACCAGGACTATCATGTCATCTCCTGGCCAACGTAGAGACGGTTGTGGGCACGCTATGGCAAACTTTGATTCTCATGCATTTTGTGCAAGATGTCGAGAGAAGGGTAAGGGGACCGACGACTGTGTTAAAAACCCCCAGACTACGTATTGTAAAATCTGCAATGCCTTCTCTGAAGAACAACGTCTTCAGCTAGCCACTCCCTCGTATCGGATTAAAAAGGAGAAAAGGGAGGCAAAGAAACTGGAAGCTACGCCTACTAAAGACTCTGAGGCCTTGGTTGATCCTGCTAGCGTGTCCGTTATTGGGCCTATAGACAAAGCCAGTTCTTCTAAACCTACTGCGGAGGCCCCGCCGCCTGACAAGAAAATACAAAGAAAGACTCTAAGAAGGTCGGTAAAAAGGATAAGTCACCTTCAGCTACTGTTTCAAAGCCCCCTTCTGCTGATGACAAGATAGCGGACTTAGATTCCAAATGGGCGGAGCGCTTCAACCGTTTAGAGGCACTTCTTTTGAGCAAGAACTTTGAACCACAGTTCTCTGCCAATGTCAAAGTCACTCCGACCCACTCACCTCCAACTTCAGTAGAACATGTTTCGGATCCCTTCATCCGACCCTCATCTTCATCTGCTGCGCTTCCTGGAACTGGCTTCTCTGCTGAAAAGCATCAGCCGACCAGTAAAGCATTGACGGGTCAGCAGTCTTCAGGCAGCAAGTTTCCTGGTACGGGCTCCTCTGCTCTTAAGCATCAGCCGGCCAGTCAAACTAAAACCAGCCGACCTACTTCATCTACCACCACCGACCGACATACTCCAGCTGGAGATATTGGTACCGACCCAACTCCTCTCACTCAGCAGGGCACTCACCGACCACTCACAGACCGACCCATGCCCTCTGACACAGCAGATTCGGGCTCCCCGGCCTTACACAGGTCCAGACGGGACAGTTTTTCAAGCCTCTCTTCCAATGATGGTAGTGACCTGTCGGACAGGCCTCCCTTGGATTTATATGCCGAAGAGGGAGAATGGTCTGAGGAACATTCTGTAGCTGAACAGGACCAACCCATATCTGAAGAGCAGACCTACCGGGACACCATGCAAGGTATCAGATCTTATATGGGTTGGACCCACATCCCTGAGGTCGACAACACCACTGCCACATCCGACGACAACCCTTTCGCCGGACCAAAGACTGTCACCCCGGGCAAGGTATCTGTCAGAATGCCGACAGAGGAATGGCTCTGCAAAAAGCTGGGGAAGCTCAACCTGACTATAGCGGAGGGTTACCCTTCCAGAGGGTCGGAGGCCGGTGGACTGGCCAAGGACGTTATCCTCCGACCACCACGTTCTCAGACTAAGTGGTATGGTCTACACACCGACCAGAAACCTGAGCCTTCCAAAATCTCCTCATGGCACACCGATGCGGTTAAGCTGAATAGTAGTTACAGTCGCATAGCCATGTATACGGGACTGGGCTCCACTCCTCCCGTTTCACGCAGAATCTCTCAAGAGACCTTACGCAGGTGGGAAAGGTCGGCCCGCGAAGCCTCAGTTATCTGTAATCAGACGGCCAGTTTTAACTGTTGCCTGGCGAAAGTGCAACAAAATATGAAAGAGCAGCTCAAGGTTCTGAAAGCACAGAATAAAGGGAAAGGGTCGGCAAAGGTCTCCCCTGCTATTGATGAACTTCATTATTTACTAGATTTCAACGCTAGCATCTCACAAGCAGCAGCAAAGTCGATGGAACACCTATCCGACTTCGTCTTCATCACAATAGGAAACCTTACCCTTGTCCGTTGTGACGCATATCTCAGCCATCTCAGAACAGGGATTAAACAGGACACCCTCACAGCATTAAGAACTGCTTCCCTTCACCTGTCGACTCTTTTCCCAGATGCCACCATCAAACGAGCAGAGGAAGACATAGCTCAGTTTGAATCAAAGGGCCAATCTACTTCTGGTCATGGCAAGGGTCGGTACCACCCGTACGAACGTCCGGAGAAGAAATCTGGTAACAGAGACTCTCGACTGGACAAGCCTGCATGGAAGACTATCGGGAAAAGACAGTACAGAAAAGGAAAGGGTCGTTCTGCCTCATTCTCATCCCGACCTGCCAAGGGCCAGCAGTCGTATAAATGACAGTTACTGTATAACCAAGCTCCACACACGACTGCTGGCCCGGAGCAACACCCTTACACAGACAACAGACACTTTAAATGTAAAGTTTCCTGTTGTTCATCATGTCACTACTGCGCCCGGGCAATTACAAAAGAAAGATTTAAGTCCCGGGCCAGTAAATTGTCATTACAAAGAATACAAATTAAAATCTGTGAAAAGTGTTTCTGGTGTCACTCAATTGTCGTGTGTCCATCCTGTTACAAATGTACCAAATGTTGCCCCCAATCTAGCTGTAGGGGCCAGACTTCAGAACTTTTGGAAAACTTGGCTGGACCTAGGTGCCGGTCCAAAAGTGGTTCAAATCTTCAAAGAGGGCTACACCCTCCCCTTTCAGACCCGACCGAAACTAGTGAGATTTCCAACCGTCATAAGCTGCTATGGCAATCCCCAGAGGAACAGCTACCTGCTGGAGGCATTGCATCAGCTTATAGACAAAAATGCGGTCGAGTTAGTAAGAAATCAATCATCTCTGAGCTTTTTCAATAGATTGTTTCTAGTCCCCAAACCAAACAATCGGTGGAGACCGATCTTGGATCTGAGCAACCTGAATTTCTTCCTCAAGTCGGAGAAATTCAAAATGGAGACCCCGGAAACCATCAGGACATCCCTCCAACAGGGAGAGTGGATCACCTCCATAGACTTCAAGGATGCATACTTCCACATCCCAATACAGGAACAGTCCAGGAAATATCTGAGATTTCATGTCCAAGGACAAACTTACCAATTCAAAGCCCTACCATTCGGGCTTTCGACAGCACCACTGGAGTTTACTGTAGTAGTAAAGGAGGTCAAACTGATGGCCATACGTAAGGGTATAACGATCCACCAGTACCTAGACGACTGGTTGATGAGAGCCGGATCCTATCAAGTCTGTCTCCGACACACACAAGAACTAGTACAGGTATGCCGGAGGTTAGGTTGGATAGTAAACTTGGAAAAGTCAGAGCTGGAACCCAAACAAATCTTCAATTTCGTAGGTTACCAGTTCGACCTGAAGGCCAGCCGGGTCCGGCCTACACCGGACTGGTGGCAGATCCTCCAAGAGAAGATCTCGGAGATCCTGTCTCTACCGACCTGTCCGGTCCGGCAGTTTATGTCCCTGATTGGTCTGCTAACAGCCACAGAAAAGCAAGTTTTCCTCGGCCGGCTTCATATGAGACCCATACAGTGGCATCTCAAAAACAACTGGAGAGTGCCGGAAGCACTGGAAAAAGTCATTCCGGTACCCAGATCCCTCCACCCTCATTTGGATTTTTGTTTATTTGGGGTTTTACGTCGCTTTCAACACTGTACAGGTCATATCACGACGGGTAGTTGGAAGGGCAGAGGAAACCAGTACATAGAGTTCGCTAGGGTTGTGCACTGTAAACTGCCGACCAACGGTAGCTGTTCCTCTGGGGATTGCCATAGCAGCTTATGACGGTTGGAAATCTCACTAGTTTCGGTCGGGTCTGAAAGGGGAGGGTGTAGCCCTCTTTGAAGATTTGAACCACTTTTGGACCGGCACCTAGGTCCAGCCAAGTTTTCCAAAAGTTCTGAAGTCTGGCCCCTACAGCTAGATTGGGGGCAACATTTGGTACATTTGTAACAGGATGGACACACGACAATTGAGTGACACCAGAAACACTTTTCACAGATTTTAATTTGTATTCTTTGTAATGACAATTTACTGGCCCGGGACTTAAATCTTTCTTTTGTAATTGCCCGGGCGCAGTAGTGACATGATGAACAACAGGAAACTTTACATTTAAAGTGTCTGTTGTCTGTGTAAGGGTGTTGCTCCGGGCCAGCAGTCGTGTGTGGAGCTTGGTTATACAGTAACTGTCATTTATACGACTGCTGGCCCTTGGCAGGTCGGGATGAGAATGAGGCAGAACGACCCTTTCCTTTTCTGTACTGTCTTTTCCCGATAGTCTTCCATGCAGGCTTGTCCAGTCGAGAGTCTCTGTTACCAGATTTCTTCTCCGGACGTTCGTACGGGTGGTACCGACCCTTGCCATGACCAGAAGTAGATTGGCCCTTTGATTCAAACTGAGCTATGTCTTCCTCTGCTCGTTTGATGGTGGCATCTGGGAAAAGAGTCGACAGGTGAAGGGAAGCAGTTCTTAATGCTGTGAGGGTGTCCTGTTTAATCCCTGTTCTGAGATGGCTGAGATATGCGTCACAACGGACAAGGGTAAGGTTTCCCATTGTGATGAAGACGAAGTCGGATAGGTGTTCCATCGACTTTGCTGCTGCTTGTGAGATGCTAGCGTTGAAATCTAGTAAATAATGAAGTTCATCAATAGCAGGGGAGACCTTTGCCGACCCTTTCCCTTTATTCTGTGCTTTCAGAACCTTGAGCTGCTCTTTCATATTTTGTTGCACTTTCGCCAGGCAACAGTTAAAACTGGCCGTCTGATTACAGATAACTGAGGCTTCGCGGGCCGACCTTTCCCACCTGCGTAAGGTCTCTTGAGAGATTCTGCGTGAAACGGGAGGAGTGGAGCCCAGTCCCGTATACATGGCTATGCGACTGTAACTACTATTCAGCTTAACCACATCGGTGTGCCATGAGGAGATTTTGGAAGGCTCAGGTTTCTGGTCGGTGTGTAGACCATACCACTTAGTCTGAGAACGTGGTGGTCGGAGGATAACGTCCTTGGCCAGTCCACCGGCCTCCGACCCTCTGGAAGGGTAACCCTCCGCTATAGTCAGGTTGAGCTTCCCCAGCTTTTTGCAGAGCCATTCCTCTGTCGGCATTCTGACAGATACCTTGCCCGGGGTGACAGTCTTTGGTCCGGCGAAAGGGTTGTCGTCGGATGTGGCAGTGGTGTTGTCGACCTCAGGGATGTGGGTCCAACCCATATAAGATCTGATACCTTGCATGGTGTCCCGGTAGGTCTGCTCTTCAGATATGGGTTGGTCCTGTTCAGCTACAGAATGTTCCTCAGACCATTCTCCCTCTTCGGCATATAAATCCAAGGGAGGCCTGTCCGACAGGTCACTACCATCATTGGAAGAGAGGCTTGAAAAACTGTCCCGTCTGGACCTGTGTAAGGCCGGGGAGCCCGAATCTGCTGTGTCAGAGGGCATGGGTCGGTCTGTGAGTGGTCGGTGAGTGCCCTGCTGAGTGAGAGGAGTTGGGTCGGTACCAATATCTCCAGCTGGAGTATGTCGGTCGGTGGTGGTAGATGAAGTAGGTCGGCTGGTTTTAGTTTGACTGGCCGGCTGATGCTTAAGAGCAGAGGAGCCCGTACCAGGAAACTTGCTGCCTGAAGACTGCTGACCCGTCAATGCTTTACTGGTCGGCTGATGCTTTTCAGCAGAGAAGCCAGTTCCAGGAAGTAGGGGTGTGACCGAGCAGTCGACACTTGCCGAGCGAGGCGAATTTCACGAAAATTCGACCCCAATTCTTAAGGTCGAGTGCTCGTGTATATATAACAACCTATAGAACTGACATTATGTCATCACTCTGCGGCGTGGGCGTACGCGTCCGTGTCCATGTGAACAACTTCTTCTCCAAAACTACAAGGCCTAGAGACATGCTATTTTTTTTAAAAGATACCTTATCTATCGAGGATGAAAAATTGTTCAAGGCATGCAAATCTGTCTGTTCGTCTGTTTGCTAGAGACATTACAAGGGGGGTACCCCCACCAAAAGTGTGAAAATTTCAACTTTTTATCACAATTTTCTCAGTGACTATTGCAGGGATTTCTCTCATATCTTGCATATATGTACTAGGCCAGAGGTAGATTCTCTTGTGTGAGTATGAGACCTGGATCTGTCTTACTTTTTTTTAATAAATTTTTTTAATAATTTTTAATGCATTAAAATTCATGAAATCATGCACTAAATCACTTATAACTTCAAAAGTGTTGCATTTACAGCATTTTGTGAAAATATGTTGTTCAGCTACTTTTTTCATAGCTACAATATGGTGAGTAAGTTGGGTCTGTCTCAATAGCTAAGTGAGTAATAGCTACTTTTGGGCTTTTCGGTAACTTCCATTATGAGTAAAATCACTTGTAACTTAAAAACTATTGCATTTAGAGAATTTCGTATAAATATGTTATTCAGCTACTTTTGGGCCAGCTATAACATAGTGAAATTTCAGACCTGTAGCTCATGGCATAGCTGAGTAATAGCTACTTTTAGGTTATCACTGTTGAGTAAATCACTTATAACTTGAAAACTATTGCATTTAGAGTATTTTGTTTCATGTGTTATTCACGTATTTTGGGGTCAGCTATAACATAGTGAAATTTCAGACCTGTAGCTCATGGCATAGCTGAGTAATAGCTACTTTTAGGTTATCACTGTTGAGTAAATCACTTATAACTTGCAAACTATTGCGCTTACAGAAATTTGTGTAAATATGTTATCCATCTACTTTGGGTCAGCTATAACATAGTAAAATTTCAGATCTGTAGCTCATGGCACAACTGAGCAATAGCTATTTTCAGGTACTGACTGTTGAGTAAATCAATTGTAACTTGAAAAATATTGTATTTGGAGTATTTTGTTAAAATATGTTGTTCATCTACTTTTGGGTCAGCTATAACATAGTGAAATTACAGACCTATAGCTCATGGCATAGCTGAGCAATAGTTATTTTCAGGTTGTCACTATTGAGTAAATCAGTTGTAACTTGAAAACTATTGCATTTACAGTATTTTGCTTAAATATGTTGTTCACCTACTTTTGGGTCAGCTATAACATAGTAAAAATTCAGACATGTAGCTCATGGCATAGCTGAGTAATAGCTATTTTGAGGTTATCACTGTTGAGTAAATCAGTTGTAACTTGAAAACTATTACATTTAGAGTATTTTGTTTCAATATGCTATTCACATAATTTTTGGTCAGTTATAACATAGTGAAATTGCAGACCTCTATGTCATGGCATAGCTGAGCAATAGCTACTTTCAGGTTCTCACTGTTGAGTAAATCATTGTATCCACTGGATAGTTGCAGTGTGTAAAGAGATTTCACCATTACCGCTCTAATGAAAATAAATATTATAGCTAGCCTTCTCAAGTTTGCAGAATATATTAGTAACCATAAAATGTTGCCTGGGAATATTTTTGGCCTCATTTTGAAAAACAAGATGGCCACCAGGGATGTTTATTCGACTTAAAACAAGGACTTTTGTTGGCCCTCTAGAGCAAAGTGTATTATAGGTAGAGATGTCAAATTTGCAGGATATGTTCCTCATTATAAAATCTTGACTGGGAATATTTTTGGACTCATTTTGAAAAACAAGATGGCCGCCACAGGTGTTTCTTTTTCAGTCATGAAAAGTGCTTATAATCCTTATTATTGGTCCTAGAGGTTTGGGATATTAAATCAACCTGTAGGAAATCATGGGCTGGGATTCTTTTGGTGTGGTCAGATTTGACCTTGGACCCCTCCTTCAAGGTCAGTTGAGGATAGCCAAACTTAAAAGTGCTTATATCTCACTTATTATTGGTCCTACAGATTTGGGATGGTAAAGCAACCTACAGCAAATCATGGGCTGGGAATCATTTGTTGTGGTCGGATTTGACCTTGGACCCCTCCTTCAAGGTCAAACGAGGATAGCCAAACTTAAAAGTGCTTATAACTCGCTTATTATTGGTCCTAGAGGTTTGAGATAGTAATCCAACATATAGGAAATCATGGGCTGGGAATCTTTTGGTGTGCTTATAACTCGTTTGTATTTGTTACTTTGCTTCATAATACCGTTTGCAGGGCACAACTTTTTTGTCCTTTTCTTCTGTCAGGTTCGGAATTTCTTTCGAACATGCTGTTCAATTACCATTTACTGTACTTCTGTACAGCACTTTCCCTGATAATTATGCTTTCCTCTCATTATTACCTTTACAAATCAAAAACACTCAGTCAGCTGACACAGTGCCTGTTCACGGGCACTCTCCTGTTGTTTCCACTAATGTATGGTTTTCCTTCTATGATACCGTGATATTCCCCCCATTATATTGTAACACAATTATGGTTTAGTAGTAAATTAAGTAAAAACTAAAAAGTTTTTAACATGATTTTTATGCATTGCTGAGGGGGTGGGGGGTGGGGGGTTGAAAACAGTTTGCTCCAGCTAGTGTAACTACCTCTGTTAGAGAGTATTAAATTGTATATCTTAAATAATTCAAAGTCTATAATTGTACAACCAGAGTAGCTTATATGGACAATGGTGGACAATAGTCCTGAGTACTTTTCTTTTTAGATGGAAGTCTTTGAACCAAGTTGCAGGGCGTGTATCAGGCATTAATTGTTATCTCCCGCCGGGCTTTAGCCCGGGAGGGAGATTATGAAATGATGTCTGTGTGTGTGTGCGTGCGTGCGTGTGTGTGTGTGTTAGTTAGTCACGCAGATTTCTCCAAAACTGCTACAACTACAGATTTTTTGTAAATTAATTGTCCCAATGAATTTTCATGCCCTTGCAAATTTTTTTGGTTTTATTGACTTAGGCCTAAAGATAAGTGAGTAATAGCAATCTTAGCTACTTTGAGTAAAGGGCTCATAACTCAAAAACTATTGCAGTAACAAGTTTTTCTTCAAATATGTTGTTCAGCTACTTTGTCCTTAGCTATAAGATGGTACATAGTTTGGGGTCCCATTGCATGCCATAAGTGAGTAATAGCTATTTTCTCATTTGTAGCTAAATAACAGAAGAAGTAAATGTCAAATATCTTCAAAAGTATTGAAGTTAGGGAAATCTTTTCAAATATGTTGTCCATCTTCTTTTTGGTAAGCTATCACATAGTAAAGTTTCAGACCTGTTGCACCTTGGATGGCTGAGTAATAGCTACTTTGAAATTCTGACTGGTGAGTAAAGCGATTGTAACTCTAAAACTATTGCAGTTAGAGTATTTTCCTCAAATATGTTGTTCAGCTACTTTGTTCTTAGCTATAAGATGGTACATAGTTTGGGGTTCTATTGCTTGCCATAAGTGAGTAATAGCTATTTTCTCATTTGTAGCTAAATAACAGAAGAAGTAAATGTCAAATATCTTCAAAAGTATTGAAGTTAGGGAAATCTTTTCAAATATGTTGTCCATCTACTTTTTGGTAAGCTATGACATAGTAAAGTTTCAGACCTGTTGCACCTTGGATAGCTGAGTAATAGCTACTTTGAAATTCTGACTGTTGAGTAAAGCTATTGTAACTAAAAAAGTATTGCAGTTAGAGTGTTTTCCTAAAATATGTTGTTCAGCTACTTTGTTCTTAGCTATAAGATGGTACAAGGTTTGGGGTTCTATTGCTTGCCATAAGTGAGTAATAGCTATTTCCACATTTGTAGCTAAATAACAGAAGAAGTAAATGTCAAATATCTTCAAAAGTATTAAAGTTAGGGAAATCTTTTCAAATATGTTGTCCATCTACTTTTTGGTAAGCTATGACATAGTAAAGTTTCAGACCTGATGCACCTTGGATAGCTGAGTAATAGCTACTTTAAAATTCTGACTGTTGAGTAAAGCCATTGTAACTCCAAAACTATTGCAGTTGGAGTATTTTCCTAAAATATGTTGTTCAGCTACTTTGTTCTTAGCTATAAGATGGTACATAGTTTGGGGTTCTATTGCTTGCCATAAGTGAGTAATAGCTATTTTCTCATTTGTAGCTAAATAACAGAAGAAGTAAATGTCAAATATCTTCAAAAGTATTGAAGTTAGGGAAATCTTTCAAATATGTTGTCCATCTACTTTTTGGTAAGCTATAACATAGTAAAGTTTCAGACCTGTTGCACCTTGGATAGCTGAGTTATAGCTACTTTGAAATTCTGACTGTTGAGTAAAGCGATTGTAACTCCAAAACTATTGCAGTTAGAGTATTTTCATAAAATATGTTGTTCAGCTACTTTGTCCTTAGCTATAAGATGGTACATAGTTTGGGGTTCTATTGCATGCCATAAGTGAGTAATAGCTATTTTGTTATTTGTAGCAAAATCATGACATAAGTAGGTGTCAAATATCTTCAAAAGTATTAAAGTTAGGGAATTCTTGTCAAATATGTTATCCATCTACTTTTTCATAAGCTATCACATAGTAAAGTTTCGGATCTGTTGCACATTGGATAGCTGAGTAATAGCTACTTTGAAATTCTACAGTTGAGTAAAGCCATTGTAACTCCAAAACTATTGCAGTTACAATATTTTCGTAAAATATGTTGTTCACCTACTTTGTCCTTAGCTATAAGCTGGTATGTAGTTTGGGGTTCTATTGCATGCCATAAGTGAGTAATAGCTTTTTTCTTATTAGTAGCAAAATAATCACATAAGTAAATGTCAAATATCTTCAGAAGTATTAAAGTTACTGAATTCTTTTCAAATATGTCATTCATCTACTTTTTTGTAAGCTATCACATAGTAAAGTTTCAGACCTGTTGCACATTGCATAGCTAAGTAATAGCTACTTTGAAATTGTGACTGTTGAGTAAATCCATTGTAACTCCAAAACTATTGCAGTTACAGCTTTTTCTTCAAATATGTTGTTCAGCTACTTTGTCCTTAACTATAAGATGGTATATATTTTGGGGTTGTATTGCATACCATAAGTGAGTAATAGCTATTTTCTTATTTGTAGCAAAATGACAACATAAGTAAATGTCAAATATCTTCAAAAGTATTAAAGTTAGGGAAATATTTTCAAATATGTTATTCATCTAGTTTTTGATAACCTATCACATAGTAAAGTTTCAGACCTGTTGCACATTGGATAGCCGAGTAAAACCTACTGTGAAATTGTGACTGCAGGGTAAATGCATATAGTTTGGGGTTCTATTGCATGCCATAAGTGAGTAATAGCTATTTTCTTATTTGTGGCAAAATAATGACATAATTTTTCTCAAATAACTGCTTCATCTACTTTTGGGAGAGCTTTCACATGGTGAAGTTTCAGACCCGTAGCTAATTATTCACCTACTCAAAATGAGTAAATGATAATTATCTGTAAAAGTATTGCGGATATCCCATTTTTATCAAATAACTCATTCATCTACTTTTGGGAGAGCTTTCACATGGTGAAGTTCCAGACCCGTAGCTAATTACTCACCTACTCAAAATGAGTAAATGTGAATTATTCCTAAAAGTATTGGGGTTATCCAATTTTTCTTAACTCATTCACCTACTTTTGGAAGAGCTTTCACTTGGTGAAGTTTCAGACCTGTAGCTAATTATTCACCTACTCAAAATGAGTAAATGCTAATTATCTCTAGAAGTATTGTGGATATCCAATTTTTATCAAATTACTCGTTCATCTACTTTTGGGAGAGCTTTCACATGGTGAAGTTCCAGACCCGTAGCTAATTACTCACTTAATCAAAATGAGTAAATGTGAATTATCTGTAAAAGTATTGCAGATAGCCAATTTTTCTCAAATAACTCATTCGCCTACTTTTGGTAGAGCTTTCACTTGGTGAAGTTTCACACCCGTAGTTAATTATTCACCTACTCAAAATGAGTAAATGCGAATTATCGCTACAAGTATTGCAGATAGCCAGTATTTCTGAAATAACTCATTCACATACATTTTGGAAAGCTTTCAATTAGTGACTTTTCAGATCCGTAGCTAATTACTCACCTACTCAAAATGAGTAACTGCCTATTATCACTAAAAGTATTGCAGATAGCCAATATTTCTCAAATAACTCATTCACCTACATTTTGGAGAGCTTTCACATGCTAAATTTTTTTAATGAATTTTTTAAATAAGTTTTAATGCATTAAAATTCATGAAATCATGCACTAAATCAATTATAACTTGAAAAGTATTACATTTAGAGCACCTTGTTAAAATATGTTATCTTTAGTACATCTAATTTATATGGCGGGAGATAAATGCATGCGTCAGAATGCTTGTTCTTTGATAAGTTAGTTATAGATAACCTGAGTAAATTTCTTCAGCTTGAAGTCCATGAACCAAGTTCCAGAGCATGTATCAAACATTAATTGAAAACTCAAAATATAATATTTATAGCATCAAAGGACTAAAATATAAAGGGGAAAAATCATTGTATCATGGAGGGAAAACCATACCTAAGTGAAAAAAATGGGGGACAATCAGTGGGGGGAAATTCCATGGGGGAGGGGGGGGGGAACCTTAGCATAGGCAATCTTTAAATGTTACTGCTTCCTGCCATATCTTTGCACAACTTGGGCACAAAAACCTTATTTTTGCTGGTTTAAGTGTGGATTTTTTTATCAAATTATGCATCAACACAAGCACAATTTATAAGTCAACCAGGATCAGTCTTCCATCAGCTACAGTACGTAAACTCATCAAGTATCAGGACACCTCGCCCCACTTCAAACTCGGCCCATATTTTTTAAAGACATCTCACCCCATGTCAAATCTCATCCCATGTGAAATTTCACCCCTTATTATTGTACATATGTTTGGTACCATTGTCATCAGTAAGCATAACCTGTTTTCATTTGGTACACGGGTGGTCACAGAGATGAACGGTCATAAAGATAAATTTTCCTCAGAAATTCTCATGTCTTCAAAGCAACTCATCATGGCCGTCAATGCACTTACGAATGAGTTCTACAAGAGTAGCAATTCAAAGTATAGATAAGCAAACATAAAATACATCGTCTTTATTCATCATTTCTGTGAATACAATTTTGGTTGGAACTTGGAATACCGAACATAAGTCTGTGTCCTCTTATTTTTCATGCATAAGGAGGGAACAGCATTTCGTAGTGGACAGCGTTTCGCCAATATCTATTGTACTTCATTTAAAACAAACATCTACCATGATACTGAAGGGACTGTATAGCATAGAAAAGTGTGCAATATGTCTTGATACTTTTCTATATTTTAAAACTGACAGTATGCAGGATAAAAGAGCTCTATGTTCTCTAAACTGTGTCTGGGGTCAATATAAATACTATTTATAACTTTATCATATAGTAAAATACAATGAGAAGAAACGATCCTTAGCTGTAATTATTTTATGCAATATTGTTAACAGTCTTTGTAACTTTTTGGGAACAGTATAAATTATTTGGCGAAATGCTGTCCACTTTTGAACAGCCCTAATTTATTGCCATAGGACAAGTTCTATGGGTGTATTTGTACTTATCACAAAATATATTTTAGGATGCTACAATCAGAGTGGCAGAGTGGTAACACTCTCGCCTCCCACCTCTGAGGCCGGGGTTTGATTCCCGGCACGGCCTCAAGTGGGAAAGCTGGTAGTTGCTTGCCGTTGGTCGGCAGTTTACAGTACAGAACCCTAACAAACTGTATGTACTGGTTTCCTCTGCCCTTCCAACTACCCATCGTGATATGACCTGTACAGTGTTGAAAGTGACGTAAAACCCCAAATAAATGAATAAATAAATAAAGCTACTATCATTTTACAGTTTGAATAACCTCTTTTCATTCTGACAACTTTTGTGAAACCACACTGCATATTTGTTATCAAACTGCATTTTGGTGTTTTTATGGGCAAAATACTGTACCCCCTGTACATGAACTAATGTTTGTGAATTCAAGTATTATTAACCAATACAAGAGGTTTCACGGTGTGGAGGTTCCAGGGTAAAACTCACTGGAGGAGTCGCAGTTAACTTTCATTATTTTAAGTTAAGAGTGACACAAAATCTTTGATACATTGTAAAACCCGGAATGGGAATTTGAATTTTTTACGGAATAGCAGCTCTTACCGCACCTCCATGCTGATTGGCTCTTAAAAATATGGGGCTTAAGGCCTACACACCTTTCATAAAACCCTTGAGTATATAGCAGCCTATTTGAGGGTAATGTAATTTGGAAATTTAGAGTTTTACATTATTCTATTTCATTTGAGAATATCAAATATATATTATAAATGAAAAAGTATTAACAAAAATCCATACTTTCAAATGTAGTCACTCCTTTAAAGGTGAAATATTGTAATTATATCCACTATAATATATATTGGAATTTTTTCTGGAATTGCACCTCCAGGTCCATTGGCTCATACATATATGGGGGCTGGTATTAACTCCTTGCAAACTTTTCACACCCCTTTAGTGAGTGATAGGTTATTATTCAGTCTCATAATATCATAATGTAATGTGGCAGGCAAATTTTTTGGAATAGAGATCACTCACAACACCCCTTTACAACCAGTCACCTTATTTATCAAACAAAACATTTTGACGCCTCATAATTCCTTGTTAGTTTCTTATCAGTAATTCCAACTTATAAATATAGAAAATCCTTTTGAATAATTTATTATTAAGCGTCCCTGAAAGGGCGCTTATTTGGTTTCGCGTCAGTTTCCTCGCCGCCACCGCCGCATTATGGTCTCCCTTGAATATCTCCCTTATTATTGCAAGCGTTTTAACCATATTTAGCAGTTATATACCTTAGGCGTGGGAAAATTTTTCCACATGCTTAAATTTGACCTTTGATCTTTATCAAGGTCACATGATCAAAAAATAGTTTTTTCTCGGGTACACCCGCCCATCATCGCAGTTCAGGAAAATCTACTGACTGCAGAGGCTTGTAGCTTCGTACACATGTTTATACTATCAAAAACATGAGCTGATTAGATTTTGGGAGCAATCTGATGAAAATTGACCGATTTATGAGTGATTTTCTCACAGGTACCAATCAGAAATCTTAAAATTCATGTGAACCCCCCCCCCCCCCACCCCCCATTATCTTCTTAAGTATTGCATTTAGAGCCATAAAATGTATTGGGAGGTAGTAGGAAACCATATGTGGAGAGTCTAGAAAGCAAGTCAAATTTCCCCGACCCCCCTGTAGGGGTCAAACTGGGGTCATAAAATAGCCAATTTCATCTTTTCCCCTTATATCTCCTTTATTCTTGCTTCTAGAGCTTGAGAATGTATTAAGAGGTATTGGGAAACCATATGTGAAGAGTCTAGATAGCCGGTCATATTTACCCCCAGACCCTCCCTTATGGGTCAAACTGGGGTCATAAAATAGCCGATTTTGTGTTTTTGCCTTTTATCTCCTTTATTCTTGCTTTTAGAGCTTTAGAATGTATTAAGAGGTATTGGGAAACCATATGTGAAGAGTCTAAATAGCTGGTCAGATTTACCCCCGGACCCCCCCTTATGGGTCAAACTGGGGGCCACAAACTAGCTGATTTTGTGTTTTTGCCTTATATCTCCTTTATTCTTGCTTTTAGAGCTTTAGAATGTATTAAGAGGTATTGGGAAACCATATGTGAAGAGTCTAAATAGCTGGTCCGATTTACCCCCGGAACCCCCCTTATGGGTCAAACTGGGGTCATAAAATAGCCGATTTTGTGTTTTTGCCTCTTATCTCCTTTATTCTTGCTTTTAGAGTTTTAGAATGTATTAAGAGGTATTGGGAAACCTTATGTGATGAGTCTAGATAGCTGGTCAGATTTACCCCCGGATCCCCCCTTATGGGTCAAACTGGGGTCATAAAATAGCCGATTTTGTGTTTTTGCCTTTTATCTCTTTTATTCTTTTTCAGTTTTAGAATGTATTGAGAGGTATTGGGAAACCTTATGTGAAGAGTCTAGATAGCTGGTCAGATTTACCAGATAGATGTGTTCAAAGCATTGTGTCATAAACTAACTTGAAAACTATTGTATTTAGAGCATTTTGTTTCAATATGTTATTCACCTATTTTGGGCTCAGCTATAACATAGTAAAATTTCAGACCTGTAGCTCATGGCATAGCTGAGTAATAGCTACTTTGAGGTTATTACTGTTGAGTAAATCACTTATAACTTGAAAACTATTGCATTTACAGAAATTTGTGTAAATACGTTATTCAGCTACTTTTGGGTCAGCTATAACATAGTGAAATTACAGACCTGTAGCTCATGGCACAACTGAGCAATAGCTATTTTCAGGTACTGTATGTTGAGTAAATCAGTTGTAACTTGAAAAATATTGCATTTGGAGTATTTTGTTAAAATATGTTGTTCACCTACTTTTGGGTCAGCTATAACATAGTGAAATTACAGACCTATAGCTCATGGCATAGCTGAGCAATAGCTATTTTCAGGTTCTCACTATTGAGTAAATCAGTTGTAACTTGAAAACTATTGCATTTACAGTATTTTGCTTAAATATGTTCTTCACCTACTTTTGGGTCAGCTATAACATAGTAAAATTTCAGACATGTAGCTCATGGCATAGCTGAGTAATAGCTACTTTTAGGTTATCACTGTTGAGTAAATCACTTATAACTTGAAAACTATTGCATTTAGAGTATTATGTTTCATATGTTATTCACCTATTTTGGGGTCAGCTATAACATAGTGAAATTTCTGACCTGTAGCTCATGGCATAGCTGAGTAATAGCTACTTTTAGGTTATCACTGTTGAGTAAATCACTTATAACTTGAAAACTATTGTATTTAGAGTATTATGTTTCATATGTTGTTCACCTATTTTGGGGTCAGCTATAACATAGTAAAATTTCAGACCTGTAGCTCATGGCATAGCTGAGTAATACCTACTTTGAGGTTATCACTGTTGAGTAAATCAGTTATAACTTGAAAACTATTGCATTTACAGAAATTTGTGTAAATACGTTATTCAGCTACTTTTGGGTCAGCTATAACATAGTGAAATTACAGACCTGTAGCTCATGGCACAACTGAGCAATAGCTTTTTTCAGGTACTGACTGTTGAGTAAATCAGTTGTAACTTGAAAAATATTGCATTTGGAGTATTTTGTTAAAATATGTTGTTCACCTACTTTTGGGTCAGCTATAACATAGTGAAATTACAGACCTATAGCTCATGGCATAGCTGAGTAATAGCTATTTTCAGGTTCTCACTATTGAGTAAATCAGTTGTAACTTGAAAACTATTGCATTTACAGTATTTTGCTTAAATATGTTGTTCACCTACTTTTGGGTCAGCTATAACATAGTAAAAATTCAGACATGTAGCTCATTGCATAGCTGAGTAATAGCTACTTTGAGGTTATCACTGTTGAGTAAATCAGTTGTAACTTGAAAACTATTACATTTAGAGTATTTTGTTTAAATATGTTATTCACATAATTTTTGGTCAGTTATATCATAGGGAAATTGCAGACCTCTATGTCATGGCATAGCTGAGCAATAGCTACTTTCAGGTTCTCACTATTGAGTAAATCATTGTATCCACTGGATAGCCGCAGTGTGTAGAGAGATTTCACCATTACCGCTCTAATGAAAAAAATATTATAGCTAGCCTTCTCAAGTTTGCAGAATATATTAATAACCATAAAATGTTGCCTGGGAATATTTTTGGCCTCATTTTGAATAAGATGGCAGCCAGGGACGTTTATTCGACTTTAAACAAGGACTTTTGTTGGCCCTCTAGAGCAAAGGGTATTATAGGTAGAGATCTCAAATTCGCAGGATATGTTCTCATTATATCCCCAGACGAAAGTCGGGGATATATTGGATTCAGGTCCGTCGCGCCGCCGCCACCGTAGAAATTTCCTTGTGGACGCGATAACTCAAAAACAAATTAATATTTTCTTTTCAAACTTGGTACACATGTTAAGGGTGCCCAAAGGAAGATCCCTATTTTAAGGTGACCTTAAACTCCCAGTAAAAAAGAACTTATGGCCACCTTAAGGTCAGAAATTGGACTTTTGGCCACTTAGAGCCCTATAGGTCACAAACTATGATGCTCAGCTGGCTGAAATTTTACCTGACAACACATTAATATGTTCTTAGTACATGTGCCGAAAATCACGACTTTAAGTTGAGGAGAAAATTGTGTTTGAGGCCCATAAATACCCCCACTTAGGGATTTTTTGCTATACTTTTCACATATTTTGCCCTATAATTTGGAAGTGGTAATTCTGATGAGTCTCAAACTGCGCTAGGTATAACTTTGATATGTAATCCTTGTCTGTAGAAAATTTTAGGGTTGTAGGTTTACCCAAAGGGGTCGACTTAAGATCTCAAAAGTTCCCACAGAGACCCAATTTATGCACTTTTTGCCACTTTCAAGCACTGTAGCTTTCAAACTATGTCTCTCATCTAAGTTAAATATCTTCTGGGATTATATCTATGTGTTTTCTTATATGTGCCCCAACATTTAGGCCTTTAATAGACAGTTAACCTGTGTATCAGGACCATAAACACCCACCCGAGTGACCCTTAAAAGACATTTTTCACATCTTTTTCCCTGTAACTTGGAAATGGTAAGTCTGAGAAGTTTCAAACTGTATTAGATATATATTCTGTGTGTAATCTTAGTATGTAACAGATTTTAAGTCTGAAGCTTTAATTTTGAAGGTCAAATTGAGGTCTCTAAAAGGCTCCCAAAGACCCAATATTTGGACTTTTTGCTACTTTTAAGCCCTGTGACTGTCAAACTATGTGACTGATAGAGCTCAAATCCTATCTGGGAAGATATTAGTATGTTATTTATATATGTGCCAAAAATTAAGGCTTTAAGAAGACATTTAACCTGTGTATGAGGACCATAAATCCCCACCCGAGTGACCATTTTTAGACATTTTTCACATATTTTTCCCTGTAACTTGGAAATGGTAAGTCTAAGAAGTTTCAAACTGTATTAGATGCATATTCTATGTGTAATCTTAGTATGTGACAAATTTTAAGTCTGAAGCTTTAATTTGAAGGCCACATTTAGGTCTCTAGAAGGCGCCATAAAGACCCAGTATTTGGACTTTTTGCCAATTTTAAGGCCTGTGACTGTTAAACTATGTGACTGATAGAGCTGAAATCTCATCTGGGAATACATTATTATGTTCTTTTTACATGTGCCAAAAATCAAGGCTTCAAGTAGACATTTAACCTGTGTATGAGGACCTTAAACACCCACCTGAGTGACCCTTTTAAGACATTTTTCACATATTTTGCTCTGTAACTTGGAAATGGTAAGTCCGAGAAGTTTCAAACTTAGATACATATTCTATGTGTAATCTTAGTATGTAACAAATTTTAAGTCTGAAGCTTTAATTTGAAAGCCACATCGAGATCTCTAAAAGGCCCACAGAGACCCAATATTTGGACTTTTTGCCACCTTTAAGCCCTGTGACTGTTAAACTATGTGATTGATGGAGCTGAAATCCCATCTGGGAATGCATTATTATGTCCTTTTTACATATGCCGAAAATCAAGGTTTTAGTAGACATTTAACCTGTGTATGAGGGCCATAGACACTCGCCCAAGTGTCTTTTTGGACATTTTTTCCGTATTTTGCCCTGTTATTTGGAAATGCTTAGTGTGACAAGTCTTAAACTGTATTATATATAATTTTTGTTTGTTATGTATGTCCCCCAAAAAGTTTCAGATCTGTAGTTTAATTGCTAAGGTCTCTTTAACAATTGTAAAATGCCCACAGAAACCCAATTTATGGACATTATGCCAGTTTAAAGCCCAGTAACTGTCAAACTATGTGGGTTATAGAGCTGAAATCTTTGAATTTTTAAAAGGAAATGCCTGTCTATTTAAATTTTGAATATTAATAATGTTATGGCTATCTTAGTCTTTTAAGAACTTATTTTTGTGTGTTATACCTCTGCTTGCTGAGTTTTTAACTTTTTAAAATGAAACTGGTTAAACATATTCAAGTAGACAAAATGGACACTTTAAGTGAGCTTTAAGTCCCAATATTAATGAAATTATATCCTTATATAGTAAAACTAGGGGATTTTTAACCCTCAACTAGCCCAGTTTTATTCAACTTGCCTCAGTTAATTTTGACACAGCTCCTACAGTTATGAACTCATTTCAGTTGATAATCACATACTTAAAATTCTCAATTCTTTTTGTATTTGAGTACCCCTTTTATATAGATTGTTTGTTTACCATTTATGCTGTAGCACTCCATCTCTTTGTAGTCCCAACCCACATCCCCCACCCGGATTCCCCCCACCCACCTCTGGGACCTCCAGCTATATTGAGTGACACTAAATAAACAAAGGTATTTAATGATATCAGATGAGAAACAAAGAACTCAGTGGGGTTGCAGATCTTGTGTAATAGTGAGAGAGGTGTGGAGAAGGGGAGAGGGGTGGGGGTGGGAGGTGGTGGGCTTCATTACATATAACACAAAGGGGAGTCAGAACTGAGATTGTGTCACATATTTAGGTTGCATATATATGGACCACATATATAGGTATAGAGGAAATGAATAACTGAAAACAATTTGCAAATTCTAAAAATAATATAATAAAATAATAATATAAATAATTTTTTTTTAAATAATATTTTATTTGTGAACAAATATAGAAACAGATATGCGCTTTTGGGATTATGAATTTTAGAATGGACATTGAATCATCAATCATTTAAATACTTTGAAGGAAGATTGAAAAGTATGATGAGTTGAGTTAAAAATAATATTTTATTTGTCAACAAATATAGAAACAGATATGCTCTTTTGGGATTATTATTTTAGAATGGACATTCAATCATCAATCATTTAAATACTTTGAAAATAGGTTTAGAGTTATCATTGCAGGAAGATTGAAAATATAATTTGAGTTATGTATTCGGCATCTGGGGATACACCATCTTCCTTGGGAAGATATAAACAGAGTAGATTGATGTGCTGAAGTTCATATAATAATGGGTAATTATGTTTTAAAAAATTCCGGATCAAAACCTGTGGCGTGAGTGATGACCTGTCTGGGGATATGTTGGCGCCGAGTTGGCCCAATCTAGTTATAAAATCTTGACTGGGAATATTTTTGGGCTCATTTTGAAAAACAAGATGGCCGCCACTGGTGTTTCTTTGTCAGTCATGAAAAGTGCTTATATCTCCCTCATTATTGGTCCTAGAGGTTTGGAATGGTAAACCAACCTGTAGGAAATCATGGGCTGGGATTCTTTTGGTGTGGTCAGATTTGACCTTTAACTCCTCCTTCAAGGTCAAACAAATATAGCGAAACTTAAAAGTGCCTATAACTTGCTTATTATTGGTTCTAGAGGTTTGGGATGGTAAACCATCCTATAGGAAATCATGGGCTGGGAATCTTTTGGTGTGGTCAGATTTGACCTTTGGACCCCTCCTTCAAGGTCAGATAAGGACAGCCAAACTTAAAAGTGCTTATAACTCGCTTATTATTGGTCCTAGAGGTAAACCAACCTATAGGAAATCATGGGCTGGGAATATTTTTGTGTGGTTGGATTTGACCTTGGACCCCTTCTTCAAGGTTGTACGAGGATACTGCATTTGCAGTATTTCTTTAAATATGTTTTAACCTACTCTTTACACTTAAACAGTTACCTTGTTACTTTCCTTCATAATACCATTTGCAGGGCACAACTTTTTTGTCCTTTTCTTCTGTCAGGTTCAGAATTTCTTTTGAACATGCTGTTCAATTACCATTTACTGTACTTCTGTACAGCACTTTCCCTGATAATTATGCTTTCCTCTCATTATTACCTTCACAAATCAAAAACACTCAGTCAGCTGACACAGTGCCCATTCACGGGCACTCTCCTCTTGTTATCATCTCCTAAACCCCTGACATTCCTGCATCCAATTTTAATTAGGTCGCTCATTGGTTATTGCAAAGATGAATCATTAGAGTAGCACACCTGTTATAAACAAAATACATTTTTAGAAATTTACTCCAGAAGGCGTGTGACAAACGTAGAATTCTTTCAGATTGAACAATTTCTATTGCTCTGAATACCAGAAAAACACTACATAATAACATGTATGTAAGTATCATCATTGGACCTAAATGCATAACTACCACATCAGACGGCAGGCATTGCAGTAGAAACAGCATGAAAAAAACGTAACAAAACAATATATAACAAAACACACAATGAGAACAAACAATTCGTACATAGTGACATAGAGAAATGATATAGTGAAATACATGCAAGTCTCTATTCTAAACAACTGAATATTTAAAAAATCCCACCAGCAGAGCTGCAGAGCCTCTATTGGTGCTTCTACTTAACTAAAATTACAAAAACATCAACCAGAAACAAAAAACCTACCAAATGGATCAAAAACTGTGTACAAAATTCTACAAAGTTACCTTAGTAGAGAGTATTACTCTTTTTTTTTTTCTTTTCTTAAAAATAAAACTGTAATCTGTCAAGAACTTGTTTACTTGTGAAAAAACAAAAACAAAAAAAAACAACAACTGATAAACAAATTAATAATATCATGAATAGTCACAACTACAGAATTCTCCAACCACTAATTAAAGTGACGTGCTACTATGTAAATACCATATACTAGCTTATATTATGCATATACTACAGTTGTAGATATTCTATTGAGCAAACAATATCTTATTAAAGCCTGTTTCTTTACTTAGTTGTCTAATATTCATACTGCAGTAGGGTCATAAACTATTCACACCAGTTAACCAGTGTCTATATTGTTTACAAATTATCTCGTACTTTCATTAACAACTGTCCCAATAAATTCCTTCCTTTTACCTTCATGGAATTAGGGTCCTTCAGTGATGTCCCATTTCCCCAAAAGGCATCATGCGGGTTGCATTCCACAATAGTTTTCCCCATTGTTAACTTCAACACACTGTTAAGATTATTGTTCTGCTCAAATTTACACTGAAGCCCTTCAGTCATTGTTTTAACAGCTAATTCTTCATCCCACAGCGTACAATCTAGTGAATCTCCCAGGTGTTTTATATCAAGTGGGTCCTCTGCATTCAGGATTTTTATGCCCATTTGTTCTTTCCCCAAAAAGATAGCCTTCTTGTATTGGTAAAACTGCTCCATACAGTTAAACAACTCACCAGCCACCTGGAATGTACAGGGATAAAAGTTACTGTATGGGCTGAATCTGCCAAAGAAGAGCACAAAGTCCTGCCTAGTCACAGTTCCAATATCCGAGACCTTTATTTCAGGAATTTGATAGCACTGTTGTAGTGTGTAACTCTTCCCTTTGTAGAGTAGCCGATCCTTCTATAGAAACGCCTTTTGGTCCTCCAACTTGGCCTTCTTGAGAACCTGAGCTAAGTAGCATCGTCTTGTTCTGATCACCTGTGGAAAATCCAGACCTATACTGCTACATGATACATTGGCAGGTGTAGAAGTAGACTGTAGCCTGTTTTCTTGTTTCCAAAGGACTGTCCTGCTCTTGTACACCTCAACTGCATCTAAATAATGCATGAAACGGACTAATATAGGCCTTGGCTTGGCTAGTTGACCCGTTACTGGCTTCTTCCCCACCCTGTGTGCACGTACCAGTTTGATCCTGGTTCTTGCGTCCTTAATATGTAGCTTATCAACTACTATCTGCTGAATAATATGGAAAGTGTCCTCTGAACTCTGTACTGGCTCATCTACACCATAAAAAAAAATAAGATTGTCCCTTCGTGAATAAGATTCTTGTTCTAGTATTTGAGTCTCTAATTTATTTATTCTATCCTTTAAAAGTGACACCAATCCTGCATCCCTTTGCATTAACTGGGGTGTTGGAAGTTAATACTTGGTAGGGACATTGGTTAGGCGGTGTAGGTGTGCAACATCATAGTCGGACCTTGATTTGACCTTTGACCTTGCTGTAGTAACTTTGACCTATAAAATCTTGTCAGGTATATCTTGGAAACCGTAAGGTGTAGGAAGTTGATACTTGGTAGTGACGTTGGCTAGGGTGTGTAGATGTAAAACGTCATGGTGTGACCTTGATTTGACCTTTGACATTGCCGTATTGACCTTGACCTATAATGCCTTGTCTGGGCTATATTTCGGAAACCATAATGTGATTGGAAGTTGATATTTGGTAGGGACATTGGTTGGGGGTTATATGTGTGCAACGTCATGGTGTGACCTGGATTTGACCTTTTATTTTGCATATCTGATGCTATTTTATCTCTCTACAGGGATATCTAATACTGTTTTATCTCTCTTATATCTCTCTTATATATTTTACTTGAATCTTGGTTTTTGCACCTTTGGGTGTCTTTTGATGTAGATTAAGCACTGTTAAAGTTATATTAGAATTCTGTATGTATGGGTAATATTCAAAACTTGCAAACCATAATTCAACCATACAAATGAATATCAAAATGGGAGAAGTCTTAAAGCTTCATAATTTTTAGTTAACTGAATTGTCCTGTTTTAATACTTAATCTTTACATGCAGTTTCTTTCTCTTAGATGTTATTTTATCTACTTAAACATTATTTGGACACTGACACTGCTCTGAAAGTATCCCAATCTGTGATTCTCATGGTGTTGAAAACTATTTCCCCAGGCTGTGGGGTACGGGCATCTCTGGTGCTATTTTTTTTTAAATATCAAACATATAACCCCCCAAAATATCATTGCAAATGAACTAATGAAAAATGTTTTATAATAAATTGAGGGGTACAAAAAATATTCAGTCAAATGAGAGATATATTGGCGTCGGGTTGGCTGAAGCTAGTTTTATTTAAAGTGTGAACTTATCCAGTGGTTGAGATGGAACTTTATTGTGTCACTGATTTATGGCTTGTACTTGGTGAAAAAGCTGCGTCTGTTTCAACAAGAGTATTAAGTCAACATGTTACTTTTCAGATAATGAACTTGAAAGGATTATTTTCCAAACAGCCGTAAGAAGCCTTGAAGCAATAGGTTCAAATAACCTGTATATTGATTCAAATATATCTTTGATTTACTGAAATCATTCAGTCAGACTGAAAGTTGAAAAAACTTAAATTTTGTTCATTTACTAAATTTACATAATTTTGTTCACTTTTGAACATCATAGGTAACAATGTTAAATTTTTGATATAAAAACTCTGTGTTTGATATGACAATGTCAGAATCTGGCTTAAACTGTTAAAAACTATTAAAAATCTCTAGAGGATTTGCTAATAGGAAAATAGGAAAAATTCTAAGAAAGGGTGAAAATCAGAAAGAAGTAAATAGATTGATTGTCAGTGTTTCTTTATTCGCTGTGGCTACGTATCCGTGTACCGGACCTGCAAGTAATTGAACTAAAAGTCCGTGACCGGAAGACTGAAGTATATTCAATAGAAATCCGTCCACTATATCACAAACAAATTAAACGAAAACTACAACACTTACATTTATTCATCAAACACAGACTTCCTCTGGTATTTCCTTGCAATATTTTATAAAATGGAAGAATAAACGAAGATCAAATACTTCAATCACGAGCTCACGGCCATTTATGGAGCCATTATGCACTCATTTAGGTTTCCAAACAATATTTTATATTTTATAAAAAGAAAGAACAGACGAAGATCAAACATTTAAACCCGAGAATTCACGGCCATATCACTCAAAGTCATTAATAGTCATGAGGAGATATGAGAACACAGATTTCCACTGGCATTTCCTTAGAAAAATTTTGTAAAATGGAAGCCTCAATGAAGATCAAATACTTTAAACTACGATTATACTCACGGCCATTTATGGAGTCATTATGCACTCATTTAAGTCCCGGATCACTTGCATCGTCTTATATGAAATAGCACATACGGATCTGAAGTTAATAACACTGCATCTCCGGTTCGACCGGATCTGTAGCCACTTCGTTCTTTATTTATACTTTGCCAGATATGTATGATTTTTAAGTGCTTATTATAAATATAAACCACTGTATTTTGATCACTGGCATTAAAATGTATGTGGGAGGCAAGTGAATCTGAGAAGCTGCCTCAGTCACAATAATCCTCATTGTCTAAATGCCCTGAGTAACACTATTTTGTGGAGTGATTTCCTGGTGTCAGGCTAGTGATATGTGTAAGATTGTCCCACTCAATAATCCCCACAGTCTAAATGACCTGAGTAACACTATTTGTGGAGTGATTTATTGGTGTCAGTCTAGTGATATGTATAAGATTGTCCCACTCAATAATCCCCACAGTCTAAATGAACAGAGTAATACTATTTTGTGGAGTGATTTACTGGTGTCAGGCTAGTGATATGTGTAAGATCGTTCCACACAAAAATCCCCACCGTCTGATTGACCTCAGTAACATTGTATTGTGAAGTGATCCACTGGTGTCATTCTGTCGGGCTATATACATAAGGTACAGCCAGGTGGTGTTTCTACAATTGACAATGGGTTATTTGTTCTAAACCTAGTAGGGATGCCACCAATGAAAGTTTTACACTACATATCCTTGATGCCAGGTGTTTCTACCTAAATACATTTTAATGACAGTTCTGGCTTATTTCTTGTAATTAGGCGTTGCTGAAAGGGCGCTTATTTGGTTTCGCGTCAGTTTCCTCGCCGCCGCCGCCGCATTATGGTCTCCCTTGAATATCTCCCTTATTATTGCAAGCTTTTTAACCATATTTGGCAGTTATATACCTTAGGCGTGGGAAAATTTTTCCACATGCTTAAATTTGACCTTTGATCTTTATCAAGGTCACATGATCAAAAAAAAGTTTTTTCGGGTACACCTTGGGAAACCTTATGTGAAGAGTCTAGATAGCTGGTCAGATTTACCCCCGGATCCCCCCTTATGGGTCAAACTGGGGTCATAAAATAGCCGATTTTGTGTTTTTGCCTTTTATCTCTTTTAGAGTTTTAGAATATATTGAGAGGTATTGGGAAACCTTATGTGAAGAGTCTAGATAGCTGGTCAGATTTACCCCCTGGATCAAACTGGATTCATCAAATAGCCAATTTTGTGTTTTTGCCTTATATCTATTTTATTCTTGCTTTTAGAGATTTACAATGTATTCAGAGGTATTGGGAAACCTTATGTGAAGAGTCTAGATAGCTGGTCAGATTTACCAGATAGATGTGTTCAAAGCATTGTGTCATAAACTTCTTGCCTTTCTAAAGGCTCACCTTTTACTATGCCTTTTTCTAAAATGTAAATAGCTATATGGCATTTATAAAGCACTGTTACTCTTTAATTAAGTAGTTTTATGGTGTAACTTTCAACCTATTATAAGTATTGATGCTTTATGCATTCTTAGCCAGAGCATTTATTCAATTAACTTTTCACAATTTATGACCCTAGAAAACAAAACAAAGCTTAAATTTTTCTTTCATGTTAATGCATGAACTTCCACACTGTCTGCTTAACTTTCACTTCTTCTCTCAGCACTGCATGTTTTTATTTTCAAAAACCTTTTTCTACTGTATATTATATTGCAGTGAACCTTTTTGGGACGCTTAGTTTTTGTTAGCAAAAACATTTTTCTAGTTTACTTCTAGGGATAATAAACACATTTTATACACTAGCCTTTATATCTTTATATCAAAGATTTGATTAAATATGGATATAGATTCTAATTACAGAGAAAACACATTTATTGGAGTGGAAATATAAACATGGTTGCTTTGAAAAGTCTAGAGTAATATGTGTTTTATAAAGTTAAGACAAAAAGGGGCATTGTTCTTACAGATATGCATACTTCATTTATGAAACTGAATTGGTGTGCTTTTATGGCAACATTAGAAAATGCTCACTTAGAACTTAATGTGTTGAAATTTACATTGTAACCTTACCATATAAGGACTCTGCCTAATATACAGAAAAATACAAAGTAGCTGAAGTACATATATGAATAGTAAATGAAAATATGAATGACACATGCTCAAGACACAGAATTTATGAATATTTACAGTTAAGGGTGTTTTTTTCCAATTTTCACAGTATGATACTTGGTAGGGACTTTGATCGGGGGTGTAAGTATGCAACGTTATGGTGTGACCTTGATTTGACCTTTGACCTTGCTGTAGTGACCTTGACCTATAAAATCTTGTCCAGGCTATATCTTGGAAATCGTAAGGTGTAGGAAGTTGATCCTTGGTAGGGACATTGACTGGGGGTTATAGGTGTGCAACGTCATACTTTACATACATGTTTAGCTCGCGCTTCTACGGATCATTTTTTTTGTCTCCGGACTTTGATGAAATTGACAACACCTGTGGATTCTGAATTTCCCTCTCTTGCTCTCCAATAGCTAAAAAGGACGCATATCCTTTTGGCTTTTTCCCATACATTTGTCCTTCTTGCATTGGACTTTCATGAATAGTGGCACAGAGTGATGACTATTTGTCTGCTCAGTGAAGTTAAGTGGCAATGGGCTATGGTAGTACTTGCATGGGTGACCGTCTCAGTTCGGGAGCAGCTGTGGATGTATCTAAGTTGGAATTTCTTTCTGTTAGGAGACTTTCAAAAATTCTAGTACACTACTTGTGTCTCTGAGGGCTTTGCGCTCGCGCTAGGAGACCTTGACCTTGTTTCTCTTAGAAGTTATTTTCTCCACATAAACATTATTTGGACTTTATATAACTGACACTGCACTGAAAGTATCCTGATCTTTGTACTGCTTCACCACTCCTATATCTCATGGTATTGAAAAATATTTCCCCAGGCTGTGGGGTACGGGCATCTCTGATGCAATTTTTTCCATAGCTACAACATGGTGAGTAACTGTGGAGTCTATCCCAATAGCTAAGTGAGTATTAGCTCTCTCCGTTCAAGATCAACTTAGCCCTTGCAACTTTTAATCTTTCCTTTATTGTTGGTCCTAGAAATTTTGTGTATGAAGAACAGCTGTTACAATTGAGGTCCCTAATCTAGTGTTAAAATATTAACACCCTTTCATATTTTCTTCTGTTCATATTGTAGATATTTGTCTGTCATTTTGTTCATATATACTATACCAGAGGAACATTACTTTATGAAGGTACCAGCTCTGCATCTGTAGTCACTATACACTAGCTTTTTGAACCCTCTACCATTGTTTGAGAACCTGATCCTCAGGAAGCACCTAAACGGTTAACTTTGTACTTTACTTCTGAATACCATTTGCAGCGCATAACTTTTGTGTCCTTTTCTATTTTTACTTGTACTCTGAATCTGAAAACACAAAATAAGCTGATACAGAGCTCATCCATGGGCAAACATTGCTTGTTTAGATTAAGGGATCAAGTATGTGTTTTTGGGGTGACAGTTTTGCCCAAAAATCTGCCAACACTGGAATGGCAAACAAACAAATCCCCAGAGGACAAAACCCTGGAGGATAAAACCACAGAAAAATATACTTACTGACACATTAAGCCGTGAAGACGTGAAGCAATTTTTAGAGGGAAAACAACTAGAACTCCTGATGACTTACGATCTCTTGGATTTTCATGTCATCTGACTTTTCAGACAGCTGATATTATATTATTACATCACTCTGCGGTGTCGACATTTGCGTGAACAACTTTTCCCAAAACCACCATGCCCAGCATCTTTTATTACATCACTCTGCGGTGTCGACATTTGCGTGAACAACTTTTCCCAAAACCACCATGCCCAGAAAGATGCTGTTTTTTACCCCACAGCCCTTAAGGGCTGTCTGGGTATTGTTTAAAAGATACCTTATCTATCGAGGATGAAAAATTGTTCAAGGCATGCGGATTTTTACGTTAGTCTGTTCCCACGAGCCATTACAAGTAACTGAGGTACTCCAACCCAAAGTGTGAAAATTTCAACACTTTATCAATATTTTCTCATTGGCTATTGAAGGGATTTCTCTCTTATCTTGCATATATGTACTAGGCCACAAGTACATTCCCTTGTGTGAGTATCAGGCCTGAATCTTTCTTAATTATCTTTTTTGAATTTTTGAAGTAATTTATAATGCATTAAAATTTATGGAATAATGCACTGAATCACTTATAACTTGAAAAATGTAAGAGAATTTGTGTTGATATGTTATTCACATATTTTTGGGTCAGCTATAATGTAGTAAAATTACAGATGTGTAACTCATTGCATAGCTAACCAACGGCTACTTTCAGGTTCTCACTGTTGAGTAAATCAGTTGTAGCTTGAAAACCATTGCATGCAGAGAATTTAGAGAATTTTGTTCAAATATGTTACTCACCTACTAATGGGTCAGCAATAACATGGTGAAATTGCAGACCTGAAGCCCATTACATAACTTAGCAATAGCTACTTTCAGGTTTTCACTGTTAAGTAAATCACTTGTAACTTTAAAACTATTGCATTTAGAAAATTATGTTTAAATATGTTATTCACCTATTTTTGGGTCATCTATAACATTGTGAAATTGCAGATTTGTAGCTCATGGCTTAGCTGAGCAGTAGCTACTTCCAGGTTCTCACTGTTGAGTAAATCAGTTATAACTTGAAAACTATTGCATTTAGAGTATTTTATTTAAATATGTTTTTCATCTACTTTTGGGTCAGCTATAACATAGTACAATTGCTAACCTGTAGCTCATTACATAGCTCAGAGCAAAGGCTACTTTGAGATTCTGACTGTTGAGAAAATTAGTTTGCAACTTGAAAACTATTGCAAGTAGAGAACTTTGTTTAAATAATTATGTTGTTTACTTACCTCTGGGTAAACTATACTGTAGTAAAATTGCAGACCAGTAGCTCATTGCATAGATGAGCAATAGCTATTTACATCATCTCTATTGAGTAAATCACTTGTAGCTTGAGAAGCATTGCATTTGGAGCATTTTCTTAAAATATGTTGTTCAGCCACTTTTTCCTTACATAGCAAGTTCTTGGGCATCTATCCCAATAGCTAAGTGAGTAATAGCCACTTTCAAGGTTAAATTAGCCTTTGCTACTTTAACCCCTTTCAAAATTGTTGGTCCTTGAATTTTTTGAAGAACAGCTGTTACAAGTTAGGTTCCCTATCTAGTGTTAAAATTTTAACACCCTTTCATATTTTGTATGTGAACATTGAAGGGATTTGTCTGTTTGCTAATATATACTAGGCCAGAAGAAGATTACTTTGTGAAAGTATCAGCTCTTAATCTGTAGTCACTATGCACCAACTTTTTCAACTCTGTACCTTTGTATAAGAATCATTTCTTCGGTAACTCCTTAGGAAGCACCTTAACAGTTAACTTTGTACTTTACTTCTGAATACTATTTGCAAGGCACAACCTTTATGTCCTTTTCTGCTTTCACTTGTACTCTGAAACTCAAAATACACAGTCAGCTGACACGGAGCTCGTTCATGGGCACTGATTGCTTGTTTTTGTTTTTTTTTGTTTTTTTTAAATGGTGTCCTGAGACCCCTAAAATGTTGACACTGACTTCAGTTTACATATAGATGAAAGAATTCTTACATAAATTTTGTATTGCATAGTTGATAAGAAATGAGCACTGTACATCAGCTGTACATTGTGTACATTGCTTTTGTGTATATTTCTGTACATTATGTGTTGTGTACATTTTGTACATTATATGTTGTGTAGATTGTGTTGCACCATTGTACTCTGTACATTGTGTACAATGTGTTTAGGAAACAGATGAAGTCACTCTTCTGTATAGTCAGACACTGGGTTCAAAGTCAGCCAGTCTGTTTGGAGTGGATGAATCAGTTGTTTTGAAATGTGTTATTCTGTTGGACACTGTTTTCTGTCTGCCTAATGTTATTGGTTTGTATTTTCACAACAGAGCCATCTGTGCAGTAGTCAATATATTATTGATGCATTTCCTTCAACCACATTTCTCTCGTATTTTATCCATCATTCAAAAAATCAAATATGATTGGTGAGGAACAAAACAACTGTCAGATCAGTATGTTTGTTGTCATTTTGTAAAGTTTTACACATACATAGAGTAAACTGTTTCTGTGAGTTTTCAGTGATCTTACACAGGAATTCTCCAGGATGATTTCTTGCATGGTAAGTGAGTTTCAGTGAGTCCAGCCACCAGGGGTAGTTTAATGTGACCAGTGTGCAGTGAATGTTTTACCAGTGTTTGTTAGCAGGGCTACATGACAAGTCACCGTGTTGTTTACTCCTGAGAAGAGCTTTGTGACAATCTCATTTCAAGGCTATAAATAGGTGTTATTGTGTGGTTGTTTAAAACAAATTATATATTGTGAAACACAACTAACATGACTATATCACAATAAGGATTAGGATTTTAAAGCAAAGTTAAAACAGGTTAAAATTCACTTTATCTTTAATCTGTACATTACTCCCTTCTTTATGCCTCCAGTTCAGCAGATGCCTCTGGTTTTCTGTTAGTCTGTTTGTCGTATCCCAGAGTTTGAAAAGTTGAACCCTTGGGACTTAGACATTTAGGTAATGAGACCCGTTGGTTGAAGGAGTGACCTGACTGGCTTCTCTCAGTCAGATCAAATGATGTATGGACAGTGTGAAGGTACAAGTCTCAATATGAGATCACAATGCCTTGGGGGATTGCTAAATGAATTTTCAGAAACAACCAGGAAACTAATTTTAAATATTATTTCTCCTTTGTAAATATAATTAATAAATATAATTTCAAAGAATCATTGAGGAAATGTAAACTGTGAATCTAGGACAAAATACTGGTGGATAAAATGCCATTAAAAATTGCAAGGACGGATGAAATGCTGACCAAAGTTTGGGAGGGTGTACAAAATGCAGTCAGTTTATTCAAAATATAAATAACAGCAATATTTTGCCTGGTATTGTGAAGGTAGTATGGAAGGAAATGCGTTTATAAGAGTACGCCTTGATTAAAGTGGATACATTGGAATAATAGCCTGTTTAGAGTAATAATCTTAACAGTTTTTAAGCGTGAACAGAGCTCACGCTTCTACAGATCACTTTTTTTTGCTGTCTCTGAACTTTCATCAATTGCAGCGCAGCGTGATGAGTATTTGTCTGCTCACTGAAGTTAAGCAGCAATGGGCTATGTTAGTACTTGGATGGGTGACCGTCTGAGTTCTAGACCAGCTGTGGGATGTGTCTCAGTTGGAATTCTTTGTCACCAGACTTTCGTAAATTCTAGTGCACTACTCATGTCTCTGATGGCTTTGCGCTCGCGCTAGAGGACCAAAACACCTTTTGGCCTTGTTTTTTAAAAAGACTGATCAAATTTTACATCTTACCCATACAACAGGTCGACTTTACAGAACCTGGATAAAACTGCCCTCTTGAGTAGAAAGAAGGGTTGAAAACTGGTGATTTCAGCTGCAGTATAGTACCCCAAACTTGCCCCAAATATGACCACTATGTGTATTTGTCTCAAGTTCAAAATTTGGAAAGGTTAAAAAAAAGTACGTACCTTAGCTCTGGTAGGTTTTTGTAACTGTAAGTGATTGTAAGATTTTCTGATGCAAAATGTATCCCTTCTGATTCAGTTGCATTTAATTCAAACATTAAGTGTACAAGTATTACAGTTAAATAAAAATCCACTGAAATATATTTCAACTCAAATACTTCCAACAGTAATCATCAGTACATTAAACAATTCTACTCCTTTTCATGATCAGTATAGCTTTTTTTTGCCATATTCCTAATCTATTTTGTGGAGTTAGATTTATTTTATGAAAATCATCACTTTAGAAAAATATAATCAGATGACTTCGTAACTGGTCCCAATGTCAACAGTTTTCAGTGTGCAGGCTGTGAGATGATAGGGCTCTGTATGCAGGTTGTGAGGTGGTAGGGTAGGGTAAGATGATAGGGTTCTGTGTGCAGGCTGTGAGGTGGTAGGGTAGGGTAGGGTAGGGTGATAGGGTTCTGTATGCAGGTTGTGAGGTGGTGTGGTAGGGTAGGGTAAGATGATAGGGTTCTGTGTGCAGGTTGTGAGGTGGTGTGGTAGGGTAAGATGATAGGGTTCTGTGTGCAGGTTGTGAGGTGGTAGGGTAGGGTAGGGTAGGGTGATAGGGTTCTGTATGCAGGTTGTGAGGTGGTGTGGTAGGGTAGGGTAAGATGATAGGGTTCTGTATGCAGGTTGTGAGGTGGTGTGGTAAGGTAGGGTAAGATGATAGGGTTCTGTATGCAGGTTGTGAGGTGGTGTGGTAGGGTAAGATGATAGGGTTCTGTGTGCAGGTTGTGAGGTGGTAGGGTAGGGTAGGGTAGGGTGATAGGGTTCTGTATGCAGGTTGTGAGGTGGTGTGGTAGGGTAGGGTAAGATGATAGGGTTCTGTGTGCAGGCTGTGAGGTGGTGTGGTAGGGTAGGGTAAGATGATAGGGTTCTGTATGCAGGTTGTGAGGTGGTGTGGTAGGGTAAGATGATAGGGTTCTGTGTGCAGGTTGTGAGGTGGTAGGGTAGGGTAAGATGATAGGGTTCTGTATGCAGGTTGTGAGGTGGTGTGGTAGGGTAGGGTAAGATGATAGGGTTCTGTGTGCAGGTTGTGAGGTGGTGTGGTGTGGTAGGGTTAGATGATAGGGTTCTGTGTGCAGGTTGTGAGGTGGTGTGGTAGGGTAAGATGATAGGGTTCTGTGTGCAGGTTGTGACGTGGTGTGGTAGGGTAGGGTAAGATGATAGGGTTCTGTGTGCAGGTTGTGAGGTGGTGTGGTGTGGTAGGGTTAGATGATAGGGTTCTGTGTGCAGGTTGTGAGGTGGTGTGGAGGCCTGTTATTCTGATATACTCTCACACAGCTGTGTATACACAGGATTCCATTCATTCCGTTATAACACATGTAATTGCCGTCAGTTAATGTGTTATCATTGTGTGAAAGTCTTTCATGTCTGTTATATGTTTTAGTGAGTACCTTATTAGGTGTCATTTGTGGAATGGGCTTTAATAAATAAAGCCATACGTGTGTTACCTTACTTTGAAGCCCCAGTTATTACAGCACAAAGCAGTGTGTTAAACTTGATATACTGCTATTAATTGACTTTACAGGCTATCACTCACAGCTGCTGAAAGTATCATGTATATCATTGAATGATAGTTTTTTGCATTACAGTCAGTAGCTTTGAAGTGTATTGGAATTTTAATGTAGAAAATCAAACTTTCTGAAAAGAAAGCTTTTCTCCACATCAGTAGGACTCTAGTCAGGGAGGTTGTTAGTGACAAGTGAATGGGACACCCTAGGTATTCAGAACCCTCCAGTATATTGACAACTTGAATGTGATCTTTGATGTCATTGATGCATTTTTTATGCTGACATTGTATACAGTAACAGCGACAGTGTACTTGAATTAAAGTAGTGCTTTAGTATTTTATTCTGTGTATGTCACATTTCACTGCTTCAAGTATATGGTATATAGAATTAACCATTTAAAATAACAACCTTTGTGTATGCAGTAATTCTGATTGGAACTAAGGAATGAGGTGGATAACATAAGCACAAGACTACACGTATAACCATGGATATAAGTTTCTTCCTTGGCACAAAGGTAGTGTGATTTGGTTTTTGTGAGTACTAAACAGTTAGACTTTGTTACACTATTGTATTGCTCAAGGTATTGAATTACCTGTTTGAGTTTTCAATGGCACAAAAAGCTTGTTGTTCATGGAAATATGTTAGATATGTCCTTGTGGCACCAAGAAGCACTCAATAGAGAGTTTGCGAACAACGTTTCTGAAGCCCGTATCTGTTTTCCGCTACGTTACACGTCAGTGATTTCTGTGTTGAACGTCATTTCATAATGTCGAAAGTGCCAGCCATTACGTATTTCACATTAGAAAGAGCCTTGCCATGTTGATCTCCGCTGTGATCTTGTTTTAATTTCTGTTGTGTTTTTGTGCTACGTTTTCAATATAACGCTGTTCGCAAACTCTCTGTTGTCTTCCAACATACCTACTCCAGCTTATTACAAAAACTTTCCAAACTGTCCATTTAGGGCAGTCAGTAAGTTGTTTATGATCTAGACTTCATCTGATGATTAGAACTGTGTCACTCTGTCATAAAAGAGTTTTCTGTTGAAAGTATTGAATGAAATGATACAGAAATTAATTGTTTTTTTGTGTAAGTATGTGTAGGTGTTACAAGAGAAAAAGGAGATATGTGTGTTCAGTATACACATTCAGCCATCACTGCCCCTTATGGGTCAAACTGGGGCTTTAAAATAGGAGATTTTGTGTTTTTGCCTTATATCTCCTTTGTTATTGCTTTTGCATACTGGGGGCTTATGATATGGCCATAAGTACTCTCTTTAGTAGCCATATTTTACATGTAAAACAGCTCTTCATACAAACTATATCATTTATTAAATTAACTTTTCACAATGTATGACCATGGAAAACAAAATAAAGCTTACATTTTTCTTTCATGTGAAATAAACCTCCACACTGCTAACTTTCACTTCTCTCATTAATTCTGGTTTTTCTTTTCAAAAGCCTTTTTCTACTTTTCTACTGTATTGCATCTAACCTTTGGGACACTTTGTTTTTGTAAGCAAAAACATTTTTCCAGTTTGATTATGTTTTTCAGGTTTGGACTTTACAGTTACATAAGAAATACATCAATCTGTTTCTGAGATTGCTGATGTGACAAATAACAGCAATGTAAAATAGAAAAATTTTTCAATATTGCTTCCTGTTCAAACATGCAGTCTGCATGATGAAGAGAGATATGTGCTTCTGGATAAGTTGAAAGGATATATCCCAACTGCCATCTTGGGTAGTCCCCTCTACCCTGCCGAGTCAGTGTGGTTAAATTCTGATATTTCCTTGTCCAAACTTGTTCAGAATGTCTGCAAAAGTTGTTTTGTGCAACTCCGTGACTTTAGACATGTCAGGCGGTTTGTCACTCATGATGCTTCTGTACTTGTAGCCAATGCTCTAGTTAGTAGTTGGTTGGATTACTGTAACTCACTTTTCAGGAGTCTAAGTTCAATCTTCATAAATTACAATGCATTCAAAATAGTGCAGCTAAAATCATATCAAATACCAGTAGATAGGTTAGTATAACTCCTATGCTTAAGAAATTGCATTGGCTTCCTGTTGAACATCGCTCAGTCTTTAAGACAGCCAGCCAACCCTCTATCCATAAATCTGTCAAACAGTTTGGTTATAGTTTTGCTTTTGATGCCCCCACTTTTTGGAATGCTCTTCCTGATGAGATTTGTGTGTCCCCCTCCATAGCCTCGTTCAGAAATCAGCTCAAAACCTACCTGTACACCAAGGTATACTCACCTTAGTCTTACTCCCCCCCCCCCCGGTGTTCTCTGTGGTGCTTGGTCTTTTTTCTGTCACTGGATACTGAAATTGGTTGACTACTTTGGTTTTGTTGCTCCTTAGAGTCCCGCTTTGAATAGGGGAGATTAAGCACTATAAAAGTCCAGTTAGAATTAGAATCTCAAGTGGTAATGCTTACCCTCTTGCATTTTCCTGACATTTATACTCCAAATTCGAACCTCTGGGAAAGATACCTGTCAACAATTTTTCTACACATTAATACCAAATACCATAAATCCTAGCCTCTGAAGTAACCCAATTCTGAACATTAGAGTAAAACATGTAGTTAGGATCATGTAATGGCACTGATGGGATCCAAACACTCTGTTGACTATCCTTGACCTATCAATTTTTTGATTGGTCAACACTCGATCAATCTACTCCTCAAAAATTGCTGTATGAAAACTGTACTGGCAATCCCAACTGTCACAGTTTATAAATCAGGTTGGTATGAATCTGGACACTGCTCTTAGACTGGTTGCCTCTAGGGCTTGTCCTAGGACTTTCTCATTTGATCTTTCAGGAAACAGCCCAACCGCAAGACATGTCGAGAGTTGGATGCAGGTAAGCCGGGATGTACTACCTCCAGTCTTGAAGGCTCATATGACCCTTCTATTTCCACGCTTCAGTAGCCCTGACTAACTTCCTAACTCTAGAGTCAGTTAGGGTCAGTTAGGGTCAACTCTAGTGGAACACCCACATTAACAAACTTAGTGATGTTTTGAGCAAATATTGGTCCCAGATTTTTAAGATGTGAAGTCTCTGGTTTTACCAACATTGAATTCAGTTTCATCTCAAAGGTTAGGAATGTTGACGATGTAACACTGATATATGATACATATGTGTATATCTACTATTGTATAGTAAATCTGAAATTGAGAGATGAATAGTATTGTTCCATATTGTGTTGATAAAGCGTTAAAATATCTGCAGCTATCATGTATCCTGTTGGTGTGGTGTAATTTGTTTAAAGTAGGGATGGTAGCCAGTGCATGATTGACAGGTATCCAAATGGACTTACTCTTCTTAGTATCGTTATGATATTTTATACTGATGTACTCCTCATCAGACAAGGGAATTCTATCTCACGACACGCACAACAACTCCAGAATTACCTGAGATAAGGAATGCTTATCACTCAGTCTTGGTTTCCTTGTTGCTCAGTGTAGACATGTTTTGATCTCTGTGTGCTTTTTTGACCTTATGCATTCCCCAATATAACAGCTTTTATAGACCTTATGCATTCCCCAATATAACAGCTTTTATAGACCTTATGCATTCTCCTATATAACAGCTTTTATAGACCTTATGCATTCCCCTATATAACAGCTTTTATAGACCTTATGCATTCCCCTATATAACAGCTTTTATAGACCTTATGCATTCCCCTATATAACAGCTTTTATAGACCTTATGCATTCTCCTATATAACAGCTTTTATAGACCTTATGCATTCTCCTATATAACAGCTTTTATAGACCTTATGCATTCCCCAATATAACAGAGTGTAAACACTCAATGTTATTGTAAACACACCTCACTGCAAGCGTTGTGGTAGTACCTTGTGTTTGTGTGTGATGAGAATTCTGTTTAATCTGTATTGTGCAAGTTATTACTACTGTTAATTTGCAAAACATTTTAAGATGTTGTTAATATTTTAAAATACTATACTTATTGCAACAACATACTTGGACAACAGTTGTTGAGTGCATTTTATTTATTTATTTGATGTTTTACGTCGCTTTCAACACTGTACAGGTCACATCATGACTTGTAGTTAGAAGGGCAGAGGAAACCAGTACATACAATTGGTCAAGGTTCTGTATGGTAAACTGCCGACCAACACTAAGCAACTACCAGCTTTCCCACTTGATATAGGGCTGGGAACTGAACCCCGATCTCAGGTGGGAGGCGAGAGTGTTACCAGTTGAGTGCACTAGGTGTAATAGAAACACTTTTTGAAAAGAATTAGGAAAATGTCAAAACTGTCTTTAATCTTTTATAATAACAAGTACAGAATAGATGAGAACTTCGCCAACACTTTATGGATGAAATTGAACTCTTGTTTGATTATATTTTTTTGCAAATTGTCAATTATGTAAAAGTTTACGTCTTTATATATTTTAGAACAAAAGTGAGTGCAAAGTTTTCATGATTAAAACCACACCTTCTGATCATAATAGATGTTCATAGTAAAAATGTTAATACACCCTGCAATTGAAGTATCTAACCTCAGTTTAATTAAGAAAGATTTCTAATTGCAGTAATTTGCTGTCTTAAATTTTATGTTAATCTTGTGTGGAATGTTGAACATTTAACGGTTTGACAAGAAACAATATGTGTGTTTAGTGTCATAGTTGGTACAAAAGCACAGGTTCAGTAATGATTTTACATTTATAAGTGCCTTGTATAGGACACCAGATATAAGACCATTATATAAATCATAATTAAGCGTCCCTCAGTTTCCTCGCCGCCACCGCATTATGGTCTCCCTTGAATATCTCCCTTATTATTAGAAGGTTTCAAACCATATTTGGCAGTTATATACCTTAGGCGTGGGAAAATTTTTCTGCATGCTTAAATTTGACCTTTGACCTTTATGAAGGTCACATGATCAAAAACAATTTTTTTGAAGTACACCCCCCCGTCATTGCAGTTCAGGAAAAACTACTTGCCACACAGCCTTATACATTGACACACCTGTTCATACTATCGAAAACGCGAGCTGATTAGATTTTGGGAGCAATCCCTTGAAAAATGTCTCATTTATGAGTGATTTTATGACACCTTCCAATCTGAAAGCCTTAAATTTAGGTCAACCCCCCTATTATCTTCTTAAGTATTGCATTTAGAGCCATAAAATGTACTGGGGGTAAGAGGAAACCATATGTGGAGAGTCTAAATAGCGGGTCAGTTTTACCTCACGCCCCCCTCTTGTGGGTCAAACTGGGGGTCATAAAATAACTGATTTTGAGTTTTTGCCTTATATCTCCTTTATTGTTGCTTTTATAGCTTCAGAATGTATTAAGAGGTATTGGGAAAGTATATGTGGAGAATCTAAATAGCCGGTCAGTTTTATCCCCCGACCCCCCCCCCCCCCCCCTTATGGGTCAAACTGAGGTCATAAAATAGTTGCTTTGGAGTTTTGCCTTATATCTCCTTTATTGTTGCTTTTATACCTTCAGAATGTATTAAGAGGTATTGGGAAAGCATATGTGGAGAGTCTAAGTAGCTGGTCAGTTTTACCCCCCTAGCCACCCTTATGGGCCAAACTGGGGTCATAAATAGCTGCTTTGGAGTTTTTGCCTTATATCTCCTTTATCGTTGCTTTTATAGCTTCAGAATGTATTAAGAGGTATTAGGAAAGCATATGTGGAGAATCTAAATAGCCAGTCAGTTTTATCCCCCGACCCCCCTTATGGGTCAAACTGGGGTCATAAAATAATTGCTTTGGAGTTTTGCCTTATATCTCTTTTATTGTTGCTTTTATACCTTCAGAATGTATTAAGAGGTATTGGGAAAGCATATGTGGAGAGTCTAAATAGCCGGTCAGTTTTACCCCCCCCGACCCCCCATTATGGGCCAAACTGGGGTCATAAGTAGCTGCTTTGGAGTTTTTGCCTTATATCTCCTTTATCGTTGCTTTTATAGCTTCAGAATGTATTAAGAGGTATTGGGAAAGCATACAGAGCAGTTTTGTGCATTCTTAGCTTTACAGCATGCTTATTAAAACCACAAAGCATTTTAAACTTTCAGGGATGCTTCGTTTTTGTTAGCAAAAGCATTCCTCTAGTTGAATTTTCCATGTTACAATAAAGATAAAGTTACTTGTTCACCAAAACTTGTTTTCTTAATCAACTTTGAACTTAAAAGGGCTAAAATAGGGGTTTCTAAAAATCAAGTGTATTAAGTGTCTACAGATAGCTTTACGTGGCCACGGTGGTGCAGTGGTAACACACTTGCCTCTCACCTGTGAGGTGTGCAGTTCAAACCCCTGACCGTATGTGGGAAAGTTGGTAGTTGCCTACTGATGGTCGGTAGTTTGCAGTACAGAACCTTGACCAACTATATGAACTTGTTTCCTCTGCCCATAGAACTACCCGTCGAGATTTGACCTATATAGTGTTGAAAGTGACAATAAAACTCAATTAAATAAATAAATCTACAGATAGATTCATGGCTGTGTCTGTACATTATATTTTGAATTAGTGTCAAATACAGTGTTAAATTGTATGAACATATTTATTATACATTTCCAACCTTGAAGCAAAGTTCATTCAAAACCATTTATTCTTGAAGGACGCATGCCCACCACATCAGTCCCTTAAATATGGATACCTACTATAATTAGAGAATATTTGAAAAATCTCATTGTAACTACTTTTAAGTTTATCAAATCAACAAAATTTGTTGTCCATATTTTCATCCGATAAATTCTAAGATCCAACAATTCTGATTATCACTTAGTGAAAAGTCACAATGATGGAAAAGTCTTGTTACCTTCTGAGTTATACACGGGCCATAATCCATTTTTATCTGTCAGGTGTCACCAAAGTGTGAGCTCCTTTTGTAATCTTCCATATCACCAAGTGTAAACAATCCGGGAGTTTAAAAAAATTACTTACGGAATTTAGTTGTCCACAAAGATGCGCAAGTTTTGTACTAATATGGATTCATTAATTCTACATTGAACAATAGCACTTGAAGACTGCATACTTCTGCCAAGGCCCAGCACCACTAATGTTGATTATGAATGTAATGACAAAATCCTTGAATTCATGTATCCAGACAGTGATCCGAATCACCCTCAAAATTGAATCATTTGTTCCTTAATTGTGCCATTGTCAACATTTTTTTTTCAAAATGTGTTTTTTTCCCAACAAAATATGTCCATGCATAATTGGTTTAAATAATTTTGCAAACATGAAAAGTCATGCTGCTGCAGATATATCCTCAATAAATTCTTTAATTTTCTCTGGTGTCGAGGAATTTAACAATATAACAAAGCTTTATGCCTTTCCAAATTATCACAAATATTCCCCTAAACATGGTAGAAGCTTTGGAAACTTTGAAGATACTTAATGCACTATTATGTAAAATATATTTCCTTACATTTTCAAAGCACAAATTCCATTTTCAAGATTTATACACAGAAACTTAAACTTCCTATAATACATAACTAAAATCAACTCACTAGGAGCTAGTAAACTGTTGAAGTAATAAACGTTGAGAAACACTCAAATCTAACAACACCTTACACTACAGAATACATATAAAACTGTGCAAAACTAAGATTTTAATTACCTGTGGATACTCTGAGGTGGTGCACGGACAATTGGCCAATGGACAACTGGCTGTGGACAATTGGCTGGTGGACATTTGGCTGGTGACTTTTTTGAGGGGTAGGACAATTGGCCGGTGACTTTTTAGATGTTGTTTTAATATTGTGCCAAATTGTATTAAATGTAGGGTTCATAAAAGAACCAAAACCCCTTTGATTTCTACTCAGAATTTCTAATTGCTGCTAAGTTTAGTCTATGATAACTGCTCAGGATTGCTACATTTAATGCAAAAGGTTTTAGGATTCACATGTTCATAAAAGAACTAAACTCCCTTTGATTCCTACTCAGAATTTCTATTGTTGCTAAAGTTTGGTCTTTGATAACTGCTCAGGATTGCTACACTCAGTGCAAAAGGCTGTGCTCAATTGCAATTTGTATTGGGACACTGTATGTTTGTTTCCAACCACCAGAGGAGGGGTAAAAATAGGTTTTGAAGGTTACATGTACACCAAGAAATCAAAAAATACAATTAGTTGACAGTGTGCTAGGAAAAGTGCTCTAGCCTGCAAAGGATCTCTGCAGACAAGCAATAGATGCAAGTATCTTGTTAAATTTCTGTACCTTGTTTGTAAGTGTAGGTGAATTGTTTAGAAAACACATATGTTTTAAAACATTTTACAGAGTAATACAATCAGAATGAGATGAAAAACACAAATATGCAGCATACTGGTAAAAGTATTAGATTACATCTAAAAGTAATTCCTTCGTTACTGTGTGTGATTCGACAGAATCACAATCAAACTTCACTTACAGGTAAGTTCATTTAATTTAGATTCTCTACTGTTTTAACCACAATACAGTTTGACATGCCTTTCCCCAGCTCTGGGCAGGGCAGACTGTGAGTAAAATTTCACTTGTTGGTATAAGCATGATGTATCCACCAGCATGGAGGTGAGGGTCAGACTGGTTAATCCTGTAGGTCCACAGTGCAGGGTAAAGATTCAGGTCCACAAATACAGTGCAGGGTAAAGATTCAGGTCCACAAATACAGTGCAGGGTAAAGATTCAGGTCCACAATTACAGTGCAGGGTAAAGATTCAGGTCCACAAATACAACTTGCAGGGTAAAGATTCAGGTCCACAATTACAGTGCAGGGTAAAGATTCAGGTCCACAATTACAGTGCAGGGTAAAGATTCAGGTCCACAATTACAGTGCAGGGTAAAGATTCAGGTCCACAATTACAGTGCAGGGTAAAGATTCATGTCCACAAATACAGTGCAGGGTAAAGATTCAGGTCCACAATTACAGTGCAGGGTAAAGATTCAGGTCCACAATTACAGTGCAGGGTAAAGATTCAGGTCCACAATTACAGTGCAGGGTAAAGATTCAGGTCCACAAATAAAGTGCAGGGTAAAGATTCAGGTCCACAAATAAAGTGCAGGGTAAAGATTCAGGTCCACAATTACAGTGCAGGGTAAAGATTCAGGTCCACAATTACAGTGCAGGGTAAAGATTCAGGTCCACAAATAAAGTGCAGGGTAAAGATTCAGGTCCACAATTACAGTGCAGGGTAAAGATTCAGGTCCACAAATACAGTGCAGGGTAAAGATTCAGGTCCACAAATACAGTGCAGGGTAAAGATTCAGGTCCACAAATACAGTGCAGGGTAAAGATTCAGGTCCACAAATAAAGTGCAGGGTAAAGATTCAGGTCCACAATTACAGTGCAGGGTAAAGATTCAGGTCCACAAATACAGTGCAGGGTAAAGATTCAGGTCCACAATTACAGTGCAGGGTAAAGATTCAGGTCCACAAATACAGTGCAGGGTAAAGATTCAGGTCCACAATTACAGTGCAGGGTAAAGATTCAGTTCCACAATTACAGTGCAGGGTAAAGATTCAGGTCCACAATTACAGTGCAAGGTAAAGATTCAGGTCCACAATTACAGTGCAGGGTAAAGATTCAGGTCCACAATTACAGTGCAGGGTAAAGATTCAGGTCCACAAATACAGTGCAGGGTAAAGATTCAGGTCCACAATTACAGTGCAGGGTAAAGATTCAGTTCCACAATTACAGTGCAGGGTAAAGATTCAGGTCCACAATTACAGTGCAAGGTAAAGATTCAGGTCCACAATTACAGTGCAGGGTAAAGATTCAGGTTCACAAATAAAGTGCAGGGTAAAAAATCCATTCTCTACTGATATATCCTTAGTCCAAAACTTTCCAAGCAACAAATGATTATTTACGTCTGACCTACAGTAGTAAATAAGTGACTGCACATCCTGGTCTCCAAAACCACTTGATACTGTCCTAATAATACATACTTATCAGAAGAGAAGTTGACATGATCAATAACTTATGGAGACTGAAGCTCTTTACCTGCTTTCTGCACTTCACTGTGGTGTGATATAGTTGTAATTCCATATTGTAAGACATATCGTAATAGGATGTATTCATACAAGGTAATCTCATGCATGTTACGTGAAAGGCATTCGTATTTACTTTTATTAGACAATGATGCTACATGCGGGTATGTTAAGTATGAGTGAGTACTACATATAAGTTATATACCGCTTCCAATAGTCTTGAGTATTTCTGTGCCTGCCTTACCTTGTCACACTCGCATGCTTCTTTTAAGGCACCCAAGTTTGAAAAAAGGGTTTAGATGCAGCCCATATTATTTAGGTGACAGGTGTCCTCTTTTGTATATGGATGTCGTTGGCTGAGGCATTAGAACATTGAAGCTAGTGGGTGCTCTACAGACGTAACCCCTCTGCAGATTTTCACCAAATATCCAGGTTATGTTTACTGTCAAAGGGACTGGGGCTGCTTATGTATTTAGCTATATCTGGTGGTAAGACATTTTCTTTTTTTCCCTATATCATATTGCCACATTTTTTAAGGACATGTTTGTTTTCTCAAAAAAACCCACAGCTGATCAGATTTCAATCCACATCATGCTTACTTGTTTGTTTTCATCTTCATTGTCACCACCACATTAAGTTCCACATTGAAAATTTCTTTTCATTCCTTTCCATACCATTTTCTGCCTCCGTGACCAAGAAAAGTTTTTCAGGTACTTTGACTCAACCTCAAACTAAACTTAGGTGACCGTAAGTACCCAAGTAAGAACAGCCTGTCTTCATATTTTAAAAAAAATTGCTTCCTCAGGTGTACTGAAATTTGGCATGTACAATCAACTGCGTAGGTTGTAATGATTTATTTACTGGATATTGATAAGGATTATGAATGCCTGAATGGTTGCAAATGTTTTGTACAAATTTTTTTTTAAAAAAAATGGTTATTCAACTACTTTTATATTTTCTTTTATTTCCCAAAATGTTTTACCTATTCGCAATTCTAAACTAGTACTGGACACTTGTTTACAGGATTTCCACCCATTTTCACATTTTGGCAAAAATTTCATCTGGAAATATTTCTTGTCACTCTGGTGAAATGAACATGCTCATCAGTAAGCAATATTTTCTGGTTTTTATGCCAAATGTCATGCTGATAGAGCAGAAAAACAGTAATTTACTGGTTGTGTTGTAATGTCTTCATGAGGCCTGGTATCTTTAAAAATATTGCTTTCTGGGCTTTTTAAAGCATGAATTGTTCACTGACATGACATGTGACCTAATCCTGCTACTTGTTACAATACCCAAGTACTGGCCACATAAACTTCCCAATTTTTCCTTTTTGCGGATTTCGTGTATCCGTCTCCCAGCATACTTGATCTGGGGACCACTCCCTCATGGTCCTTCATAATGGAACAGGGGTGTTACTATTTGAAGACATTTGTTTTTTTTCTCAGTCCATTGTAATAAATCCATAGTCCAATGTCAGAAATCCCTTTCAATGTTTTGTATAGTGTGTGCATGTGGGTGTACCAAAAAAAAGCCGATCAGGAAAAATGCCCATCAAGTGAATCTCATCAGCAAAAAAGCCTGTCTGGAAAATTGCCCATCAGCTAAAGTGATGTGTAGGAAAATTGCCCATCATTTTTTTTAATTTAGTGTTTTATTTAAAATACTGACAGCATAATACAACTTTTTCAACAAATTTTATGCCCATTAATTTTTTAATTTAGTGTTTTATTTAAAGTAGTAACAACATAATACAACTTTTTCAACAAACTTTATTAGATTAAGAACAACTTTATATGATTATACAACTTAAATAGATTAGAAGCTTACATAATCTAACATGATAATACAATTTTTAGCACTATTTCATTCAAATGCAGTCGTCCTGATGGCCTTTCTTTTGATGTAAATAAAAAACTTAGGAAACTTTTGCACCCTTCTTTTGATATAAATAAAATAACTTAATATGAAACGGATGCACTCTTCTTTTGATATAAGTAAATATAAAAAATTTCAGGAAATTTTTAAAAATTGATTGGCAATTTTCCTACCCATAACTTTAGCTGATGGGAAATTTTCCTGATAGGCTTTTTTGCTGATATGATTCACTTGATGTGCATTTTTCCTGATGGGCTTTTTTCAGGGATTCTCGCATCTGGGAGTGGGTGGTCATTAAGAATGCCAGTTTGGTTTTTCATACAAACTACTTATTGACATTAATTTTCTGTAGTTTTTCAAAACTTAAACCCAATTCTTCATTTTGGCAAAACTGTTTCTGGTTTATTGTAATTTCTTTTTCAATTTTGACTTTGTAAGTATTCTTGAGAGGCCTCCTAGATGCTGTTCTAGAGTATTCTGAAGTATTTCACTCCCTACCTTACTCGACCATCATGTTCCTACAACACCAAGTGCAGCAAACCTGTCAGAAATTACTTGAAGGCTCCAAAGTATCTGCAGTACAGCAACAGAAAAAGCACTGTAGCCACAGCTTTGTATTTGATGCTTTAACTTTGTGGGATGAACCCTGTGAGGACATCCTGAGGTTTCTGTGTCATCTTTCAGGCACAAATTGGAACCCTACTTGTTTAGTAAAGGCTGCCCTCTGGCTTCCTGGCATCTATCTGGTGTCGGCCTGCTATACCTGCATTCTATCCTTACTTAAAGGCTCTAGCGTTGTAGAAGTACTCACTCTATTACATCATTAGTACATTTGGAACCAGTGGAGCTCAAAGATGAACCTTCCCTTATCACCCTGCTTTTATGTTTTCAGCCAGGACACCAGCGTCGCGTTTCCATGGATATCTCCAAGGAATTCCGTGAGTTAACATTACGAGATGCGACTGTCTCGCTTCACAATGAGATGGAGAAGTTGATTAAAACAGCTCCTCCCCCATCCAGTGCAGTAAGTTAAAGATAATGTTTTAACAGTCTCGTAGTCAAATTATGATTGGTTACTTTTATATTTGAAAATATTTATTGCTTAATGTCAACTAATGCTACTGATAAACTTGTGAAACATCACTGTTATGCTTCCTGTTGAAATATTTAAAAAAAAAACAACTAATTTCACCTTCAGGCCTAGATTGCAGAAGCTAAAGTACCATTGTGTAAGGTTACTATGCTTAATTAAAGAGGACAGATATGGGGTTGACTAAAGTCTATGGCCTTGCAGGTAATCAGGTTACATTTAAACAGTATATAGTTCTGAATGAGGAGCCACTGTAGTTTGTGTAGGAAAGGTGTCACATGGCTGATACATGGCAATTGTATACATGTAGCGCTCTAATATGTGTTGTGTGTTCTTGGTAGGCAGTGTGTAGTGATGTATGTGAGGGTGCATTGCTGCACTGTAGCAGTTGATTATGTGTTTGGCTGACAGAAGGCTGGAGTTTGTATTATTTAAGCCAAGCATTTTATTGCGCTACAATAGCTTACCATGTGGGACTCAATTCTGTTCTCGGATGGCCGCAAGGCATCAGGCCTACATCTAAGAAAAATAGACATTTGTAGTTGGCCGTAGCCTCAAGTTGTCATCTCGTGGTGAACTCTGACCTTTCGTCCTACTTTCTTGTTGGCCACGTGATTATAACATACTTTTATTTTAGAAGGAAAGATCTCAATTTTACAAGGATATACTTGTCGTTGGATATTGAAACTACATCAGTTTCCTTATTTTAATACATAGAATTATAATTTTGTGACTTTTCATAGATCAGATAAGTATTTTTAGCATATTTTACAACTGAAGTCCTCTTCCGGGTTCACGTTGTAAAGAAACAGCTCGCTTATGTGGCTTTTAATACAGGATATATATATATATATATGCCTGGCAAATCAAATAAAATAAAATATTTAACCCCTATCTGCTTCATTATTTGACCCAAATGAGTCCTTGTACTACATTGAAAACAAAATCAACGGAAACAACTTCCGTTTTTGTCCAGACGGTAATTTCTTGTAAACTAATGCACGTCTCGTTCATGTAGTTTATATACAGGAATATATGCCTGTTGAAATAAAATAAAATAAATTTTGTAAGGGTTTATCCCCGTTCTGCTACAGTATTTGTCCATTTTAAGGGTCAAAATATCATATAGAGCACAAAACTAACTTGGGGAATCCATGGGGAAACCCCTGTGATGACGTCATGTCTAGACAGCATGTGCTAAGAGACGCTTGTATGTAGTTTCTTACAGTACGTTTACCTAATAAAATAAAATAAAATGAAATAAAATATTTTACCCCTTCTTTCCTGTATTATTGACCATTTAAAATGTTAATACTTAGGAATAGAATCATACATAATACATACGTAAATCCAGTTGTGTAGTTCTTTTCAAAGAACCATTTAAAAGCTTACATGGAAATTATAATATCCAACTTCTTTCTAGTCAGGGTGGATCAGATCCCTGCTTGAATCTGAAGCCAGATCCGAACTTAGTTCATCCGAGTTTTTAATCCACCCAAGAATCGGATGCATTATTCCCAACTTCTATCCATCCGAGTATGATTTGATGCTCGCATTTTCATTGCATCTAGATCCGATGCTCAGATCTGAGATCCTATGATCGGATGTTTACAACTATGTTCCAATGCTCGGATTATCTAATCTAAAATCCGATGATCGGATGATTGTATCCTAGATCTGATCCTCGGATGATTGGATCTTAAATCTAATGTTCGGATGATGGTTCCAGATCAGAACTCTGAACAATCCTAACACACACTTGGACTAATAGTACACAAGCCTGGCAGTAATTATCACTTATTGGAGGCTTTGGTGCAAGTCCAAGTCCTCAAGCCCAAGAGGGCTTCTTCTAAACAAGGACCTTCATTCAGTCCTGACTTTGTATTTTATAGGGAAGTAGGTTGCCTGACTTAACCCTAACCATTTTCCGAGGACATTGAAACTGGACTCTCAATGATTTACCAGGCCAACAGGAACTTAGGCTGCTAATTTCCCTTAAAATGGGACAACCTTGTTTTCAAGACAAATTACAAGTTTTCAAATCTGTATCTCCCTAGGGGCCTCTTTGGGTAAGCCCCCCTCGCCCCCCTTCTGTGTATCAAGAGTTGAGCTTCAGGCTGCTCTTTACTAGGTTTTTCGGAATGCAACCTGGTTCTGGATATCTGTTAAGATAGTAGCAAGGCTACTACCAGACAGGTTAAACTCAATTTCATGGTGCATATAAGTAGTCAGAAGGGGTACGGGGAATTCAGGTGAGATACTGTATCTTTAGAACATAAAGTTCCCCATTCACAACTAGTTTAGGAGGGACAGGAGTTCCTCATCAAGGCACCTGTAATAACACTTAGGGTTTAGGCCCTATTAATCAGCCCTTTCCCATTCCCCACAATCTAGAGGCTCCTACAGGAAACACCCCAATGGGGATCATTCCATTCCACGCAGTAACCTATCGTCCTATCGTTTCCTCAGACAGGGGGAAAACGAATTTCAGAGGCTCCAGGCGTCATTTTCGACCCCACACAGGGGGCAAGGGCATGGAAACCCCTCTCCCCAATGACTCCTTAAAAGCCTCCCTCAGTCCACCAGTAGGAGGTCGCCTCCGTTCTTTCAGAAGAGACTGGCAAACAAACAAATGTTCATCCAACGTGTTAAACATTATCACCAATGGCTACGTACTGCTATTCCTTTCAAAACCAAATTTGGTCAGATTCCCTCTGATTCTGTCAGAGTACAAGGCCCGTCAAAAAGACCAAGCTCTGGCCCTTGTATCCAGTCTCTTCTGTCAAAGAATGCAATCGAAAGGGTAGAAAATGTAAAATCACTCGGGTTTTACAGTTGCCTGTTCCTAGTACCCAAGCGTCACCAAAGGTGGAGGCCAATCATAGACCTAAGCAGGCTCAACACTTTGCTACACGTAGAAAAGTTCAAAATGAAAACTCCAGAGTCCATCAGGACCTCCCTGATTCCAGGAGAATGGGTATCGTCGATAGACCTATCAGACGCTTACCTTCACATCCCCATCCATCCAAACTCAAGGAAATACCTAAGGTTTTACTACAGGTCCCAGGTGTTCCAGTTCACCTCCCTCCCATTCGGACTAGCCACAGCCCCCCAGGTCTTTACAATGATTGTAAAGAAAGTGAAGCTAATGGCCCTCTCCAGAGGACTCAGACTTCACCAATACCTGGACGACTGGCTGATCAGGTCCCAGTCTCAGGAGGAAGCACAAGTGAACACTCAGGCAGTGGGTTGGATAATAAATCAGGAAAAATCAGAACTGAAACCTACTCAGGTGTTTTCGTTCATGGGCTACGAACACCATCTAGATTCAGTCCTTGTAAAACCCACTCAAGAGAGATGGCTCAAACTTCAGGATTTGATCCTAAGACTCAAGTCAAGACATGTCTTGATTGCAAGATGTTTGAGGTCGTTAATTGGGTTGCTTGCCTCAATGGAGAAAATGGTCACGGAGGGTCGCCTTCACATGAGGCCCTTTCAGTTTCACCTCAAGGAGCACTGGAGATATCCTCAGTCGCTGGACAACCTCCTTCCTTGGACAGAAGCCATTGCAGCACACTTAGACTGGTGGCAAAACCCCTCAAACGTGATGAGAGGTGCAGACCTTCATCCCAAAGACCACAGTATCCAACTCTTTACAGACGCCTCAAACGAAGGTTGGGGCGCTCACTTAGATCGAAGTTCTACAAAGGGTCTGTGGTCAGACCGTGAAAAAAGGCTACACATAAACGCTCTAAAATTGAAGGCGGTCTCCCTGGCCCTTCGAAGCTTCAAGGACCAGTGCCAGATCCAAACAGTGCTAGTTGCAACGGACAACTCAACAGTGGTAGCCTACATAAACAAACAAGGAGGAACTCACTCACAGATGTGCGCCCTCCTGTGGAAGATCATGACATGGTGCCATCACTATCACATAACATTAAAAGCCAGACACATTCCAGGGTGTCTGAATGTGATGGCCGACCTTCTATCCAGGTCGAACCAAGTACAGTCGACAGAATGATCACTGCATCCACAGGTGTTCAAACAGATCTGTCAAAAGTGGTTCATGTAGATCTATTTGCCACTCACCTGAACCACAAACTTCCACTGTACGTATCTCCTGTCCCAGACCCAAATGCTTGGGACATAGATGCTCTGAACATAAACTGGACAGGTCTCACTGCTTATGCTTACCCTCCGATGGCTCTCCTTTACAGGGTGATCCAAAAAAATCAGGCAATTCCATTGCCTGATCATCATAATAGCCCCAGGCTGGCCAGGGATGCCCTGGTTTTGGGACCTAGTGCAGCTCTCAACAGTGATCCCACTAAAACTTCCAGTGTCAACAACTCTTCTCAAACAGCCCCACAATTATGTGTTTCACAGCAATCCACAACATCTCAACCTCCACGCCTGGTGTCTAGGAGTGGACTGCTCCAAGAACAAGGCTTCTCTGTGGAGGTGGCAGAAGGAATTGCTGCCCCTCAGAGGTCATCAACAAGGACCATCTACAAGTCAAAGTGGGCCCTATTTGAGAAATGGTGCAGAGAAAATTTGGTAGATTTCTCCACTCCATCTGTGAAACATATCTCTGACTTTTTCATGTACCTGTACCAAGATCTAAACAGATGGTTACAGGACAGGACAGCCATTGTTGACACTTTGGGCCCAGTGGGCCACCATATTGCACAAAGTTCAGACCTTCACAGGTTATTCTCCAGTTTTCACAGGGGTCGTCCAAAAAGTTCCAGGAATCTTCCAAAATGGAACCTTTCTGTTGTTCTCAATGAGCTCACAAAAGCGCCCTTTGAGCCTATGAAAGACACAGACCTCAAACATCTTACTCTCCAAACTGCTTTGTTGCCAGCTTTGGCCTCAGGCAAGCGCCGCAGCGAAATCCATGCCTGGGTTGCAAACAAAGTATCTAATCTAGGCCAATGGGAACAGGTTGCCTTGTTCCCTTCTTCTGACTTCATACCCAAAAACCAACTAGCAAGAGAAGGTTCTCAAAGTGTGTCTCCGGTGACTATTCCTGCTTTGACTACCATTGTAGATAGACAATTTAAAGAAGACAGGACATTGTGTCCGGTGCGGGCCCTGAGGTACTATTTGGATCGAACCAAAGACCTGAGAGGGTCTCGATCCCTCCTTTTCATCTCCTTCAAGAAAGGACATACCTCAGACATCAGACCCGCTACTCTCTCTTTTTGGTTGAAACAAACCATCCTACTTTGTTATAAACAAGCAGACCAACAAGCCATGGACTTGGTCCAAGTCAAAGCGCATGACATTAGGGCCTTCGTGGCCTCTAAGGCCTTTTACGGTGGGGTATCGGTGAACCAAATCATGCAAGCGTGTCACTGGAAAGCTCACAACACATTTACAAATTTTTACTTAAAAGACCTGGTCAGACAACGACAACAATATGTATGTGGGACCAGTGGTGGCGGCACAACAAGTCCTAGATCCTTCCGCTCAGACCAGGTATCCTCGGAAAGAAAAGAAGGGGAGGGGGGGGGGGGGGGGGGGCACATCTGCTACAACCAAGTCTTCAGGAGTCTAATCCCAGAGTCTAGGTATAGGTTTACCTCTCAAGATGTTACGGGTAAGGTCATTTTTTATTTTCAGTTATCAAGAATATATGTATTAAGGACTTATCAAGTTGTCATTATGTCCACCCCCCTGGGGGGTGGATATATTATTTTTGCTTTTTCCGCCGTCCGATGTCCGGCGTCCGATGTCCGGCGTCACGCATGGTTTCCGCTCATTTAAAGGAAAAGTATTAGAGCTATTGTCACCAAATTTGGTATGCAGGCTTATTGGGTCAGTAGCTTGCTTGGGATTGCTTTTGGCTGTTGTACCTCTTTTGCTTACTGAGTAATACTTAAGTACAGCTATTTTCAGTACCCATTGGTTTCCGTGCATTTAAGCCAAAATAATTAAAGATATTTTACTACAATTTTGAATACAAGATTGTTATGTCCATAGCTCGCTTGGTATTGCATTTGGGACTGATAGCTTTGTCAGTACATGAGTAATAGCCATTTAGGTACTTCATTGTGTATTTTCAGTACTACTTTTGAGTAATTTGCTAATATCTCAGAAACCGTAAGAGATAGAGCGATTTCGACAGAATTTTTGACCCACAGGGTATCTAAGGAATGCAATCTATGCAATTTTCCAAAAATTTTCCCCTCCCCAAAAATGGCGGCCATTTTGAATTTTGCCAAAAATGGCAAAACACTAATTTGCTTCTATCTCCTTAACCGTGCGAGATAGAGCGATTTCGGCAAAATTTTCGACCCGCAGGGTATCTGACAATTCTACTCTTGCCAATTTTTAAAAAGTTTTCCCCTCCCCAAAAATGGCGGCCATTTTGAATTTTAGAATTTTTGCCAAAAATGGCAAAACAAATTTCCTTCTATCTCCTTAACTGTGTGAGATAGAGCGATTTCGTCGAAATTTTCAACCCACAGGGTATCTAAGGAGTGTACTCTTTGCAATTTTCAAAAAATTTTCCCCTCCCCAAAAATGGCGGCCATTTTGAATTTTCGAATTTTTGCCAAAAATGGCAAAACACAAATTTGCTTCTATCTCCTTAACCGTGCGAGATAGAGTGATTTCGTCGAAATTTTCGACCCACAGGGTATCTAAGGAATGCAATCTTTGCAATTTTCCAAAAATTTTCCCCTCCCCAAAAATGGCGGCCATTTTGAATTTTCGAATTTTTGCCAAAAATGGCAAAACACAAATTTGCTTCTATCTCCTTAACCGTACGAGATAGAGCGATTTCGTCAAAATTTTCGATCCACAGGGTATCTGAGCATTGTACTCTTGGTAATTTTTAAAAAATTTTCCCCTCCCCAAAAATGGCGGCCATTTTGAATTTCCGGATTTTTGCCAAAAATGGCAAAACACTAATTTGCTTCTATCTCCTTAACCGTGCGAGATATAGCGATTTCGGCAAAATTTTCGACGCACAGGGTATCTAAGCAATGCAATCTTTGCAATTTTCAAAAAATTTTCCCCTCCCCAAAAATGGCGGCCATTTTGAATTTTCGAATTTTTGCCAAAAATGGCAAAACACAAATTTGCTTCTATCTCCTTAACCGTGCGAGATAGAGCGATTTCGTCAAAATTTTCGACCCACAGGGTACCTAAGGAATGTAATCTTTGCAATTTTCAAAAAAATTTTCCCCTCCCCAAAAATGGCGGCCATTTTGAATTTTCGAATTTTTGCCAAAAATGGCAAAACACAAATTTGCTTCTATCTCCTTAACCGTGCGAGATAGAGTGATTTCGTCGAAATTTTCGACCCACAGGGTATCTAAGGAATGCAATCTTTGCAATTTTCCAAAAATTTTCCCCTCCCCAAAAATGGCGGCCATTTTGAATTTTCGAATTTTTGCCAAAAATGACAAAACACAAATTTGCTTCTATCTCCTTAACCGTGCCAGATAGAGCGATTTCGTCAAAATTTTCGACCCATAGGGTATCTGAGCATTGTACTCTTGGTAATTTTTAAAAAATTTTCCCCTCCCCAAAAATGGTGGCCATTTTGAATTTTCGAATTTTTGCCAAAAATGGCAAAACACTAATTTGCTTCTATCTCCTTAACCGTGCGAGATAGAGTGATTTCGTCGAAATTTTCGACCCACAGGGTATCTAAGGAATGCAATCTTTGCAATTTTCAAAAAATTTTCCCCTCCCCAAAAATGGCGGCCATTTTGAATTTTCGAATTTTTGCCAAAAATGGCAAAACACAAATTTGCTTCTATCTCCTTAACCGTGCGAGATAGAGCGATTTCGTCAAAATTTTCGATCCACAGGGTATCTGAGCATTGTACTCTTGGTAATTTTTAAAAAATTTTCCCCTCCCCAAAAATGGCGGCCATTTTGAATTTCCGGATTTTTGCCAAAAATGGCAAAACACTAATTTGCTTCTATCTCCTTAACCGTGCGAGATAGAGCGATTTCGGCAAAATTTTCGACGCACAGGGTATCTAAGCAATGCAATCTTTGCAATTTTCAAAAAAATTTTCCCCTCCCCAAAAATGGCAGCCATTTTGAATTTTCGAATTTTTGCCAAAAATGGCAAAACACTAATTTGCTTCTATCTCCTTAACCGTGCGAGATAGAGCGATTTCGTCGAAATTTTCGACCCACCGGGTATCTAAGGAATGCAACCTTTGCAATTTTAAAAAAATTTTCCCCTCCCCAAAATTGGCGGCCATTTTGAATTTTCGAAGTTTTGCCAAAAATGGCAAAACACTAATTTGCTTCTATCTCCTTAACCGTGCGAGATAGAGCGATTTCGGCAAAATTTTCGACGCACAGGGTATCTAAGCAATGCAATCTTTGCAATTTTCAAAAAATTTTCCCCTCCCCAAAAATGGCGGCCATTTTGAATTTTCGAATTTTTGCCAAAAATGGCAAAACACAAATTTGCTTCTATCTCCTTAACCGTGCGAGATAGAGCGATTTCGTCAAAATTTTCGACCCACAGGGTACCTAAGGAATGTAATCTTTGCAATTTTCAAAAAAATTTTCCCCTCCCCAAAAATGGCGGCCATTTTGAATTTTCGAATTTTTGCCAAAAATGGCAAAACACAAATTTGCTTCTATCTCCTTAACCGTGCGAGATAGAGTGATTTCGTCGAAATTTTCGACCCACAGGGTATCTAAGGAATGCAATCTTTGCAATTTTCCAAAAATTTTCCCCTCCCCAAAAATGGCGGCCATTTTGAATTTTCGAATTTTTGCCAAAAATGACAAAACACAAATTTGCTTCTATCTCCTTAACCGTGCCAGATAGAGCGATTTCGTCAAAATTTTCGACCCATAGGGTATCTGAGCATTGTACTCTTGGTAATTTTTAAAAAATTTTCCCCTCCCCAAAAATGGTGGCCATTTTGAATTTTCGAATTTTTGCCAAAAATGGCAAAACACTAATTTGCTTCTATCTCCTTAACCGTGCGAGATAGAGTGATTTCGTCGAAATTTTCGACCCACAGGTATCTAAGGAATGCAATCTTTGCAATTTTCAAAAAATTTTCCCCTCCCCAAAAATGGCGGCCATTTTGAATTTTCGAATTTTTGCCAAAAATGGCAAAACACAAATTTGCTTCTATCTCCTTAACCGTGCGAGATAGAGCGATTTCGTCAAAATTTTCGATCCACAGGGTATCTGAGCATTGTACTCTTGGTAATTTTTAAAAAATTTTCCCCTCCCCAAAAATGGCGGCCATTTTGAATTTCCGGATTTTTGCCAAAAATGGCAAAACACTAATTTGCTTCTATCTCCTTAACCGTGCGAGATAGAGCGATTTCGGCAAAATTTTCGACGCACAGGGTATCTAAGCAATGCAATCTTTGCAATTTTCAAAAAAATTTTCCCCTCCCCAAAAATGGCAGCCATTTTGAATTTTCGAATTTTTGCCAAAAATGGCAAAACACTAATTTGCTTCTATCTCCTTAACCGTGCGAGATAGAGCGATTTCGTCGAAATTTTCGACCCACAGGGTATCTAAGGAATGCAACCTTTGCAATTTTAAAAAAATTTTCCCCTCCCCAAAATTGGCGGCCATTTTGAATTTTCGAAGTTTTGCCAAAAATGGCAAAACACTAATTTGCTTCTATCTCCTTAACCGTGCGAGATAGAGCGATTTCGGCAAAATTTTCGACGCACAGGGTATCTAAGCAATGCAATCTTTGCAATTTTCAAAAAATTTTCCCCTCCCCAAAAATGGCGGCCATTTTGAATTTTCGAATTTTTGCCAAAAATGGCAAAACACAAATTTGCTTCTATCTCCTTAACCGTGCGAGATAGAGCGATTTCGTCGAAATTTTCGACCCACAGGGTACCTAAGGAATGTAATCTTTGCAATTTTCAAAAAATTTTCCCCTCCCCAAAAATGGCGGCCATTTTGAATTTTCGAAGTTTTGCCAAAAATGGCAAAACACTAATTTGCTTCTATCTCCTTAACCGTGCGAGATAGAGCGATTTCGGCAAAATTTTCGACGCACAGGGTATCTAAGCAATGCAATCTTTGCAATTTTCAAAAAATTTTCCCCTCCCCAAAAATGGCGGCCATTTTGAATTTTCGAATTTTTGCCAAAAATGGCAAAACACAAATTTGCTTCTATCTCCTTAACCGTGCGAGATAGAGCGATTTCGTTGAAATTTTCGACCCACAGGGTACCTAAGGAATGTAATCTTTGCAATTTTCAAAAAATTTTCCCCTCCCCAAAAATGGCGGCCATTTTGAATTTTCGAATTTTTGCCAAAAATGGCAAAACACAAATTTGCTTCTATCTCCTTAACCGTGCGAGATAGAGCGATTTCGTCAAAATTTTCGATCCACAGGGTATCTGAGCATTGTACTCTTGGTAATTTTTAAAAAATTTTCCCCTCCCCAAAAATGGCGGCCATTTTGAATTTCCGGATTTTTGCCAAAAATGGCAAAACACTAATTTGCTTCTATCTCCTTAACCGTGCGAGATAGAGCGATTTCGGCAAAATTTTCGACGCACAGGGTATCTAAGCAATGCAATCTTTGCAATTTTCAAAAAATTTTCCCCTCCCCAAAAATGGCGGCCATTTTGAATTTTCGAATTTTTGCCAAAAATGGCAAAACACAAATTTGCTTCTATCTCCTTAACCGTGCGAGATAGAGCGATTTCGTCGAAATTTTCGACCCACAGGGTACCTAAGGAATGTAATCTTTGCAATTTTCAAAAAAATTTTCCCCTCCCCAAAAATGGCGGCCATTTTGAATTTTCGAATTTTTGCCAAAAATGGCAAAACACAAATTTGCTTCTATCTCCTTAACCGTGCGAGATAGAGCGATTTCGTCGAAATTTTCGACCCACAGGGTATCTAAGGAATGCAACCTTTGCAATTTTAAAAAAATTTTCCCCTCCCCAAAATTGGCGGCCATTTTGAATTTTCGAAGTTTTGCCAAAAATGGCAAAACACAAATTTCCTTCTATCTCCTTAACCGTGCGAGATAGAGCGATTTCGTCGAAATTTTCGACCCACAGGGTACCTAAGGAATGTAATCTTTGCAATTTTCAAAAAATTTTCCCCTCCCCAAAAATGGCGGCCATTTTGAATTTTCGAATTTTTGCCAAAAATGGCAAAACACAAATTTGCTTCTATCTCCTTAACCGTGCGAGATAGAGCGATTTCGTCAAAATTTTCGATCCACAGGGTATCTGAGCATTGTACTCTTGGTAATTTTTAAAAAATTTTCCCCTCCCCAAAAATGGCGGCCATTTTGAATTTCCGGATTTTTGCCAAAAATGGCAAAACACTAATTTGCTTCTATCTCCTTAACCGTGCGAGATAGAGCGATTTCGGCAAAATTTTCGACGCACAGGGTATCTAAGCAATGCAATCTTTGCAATTTTCAAAAAATTTTCCCCTCCCCAAAATTGGCGGCCATTTTGAATTTTCGAAGTTTTGCCAAAAATGGCAAAACACTAATTTGCTTCTATCTCCTTAACCGTGCGAGATAGAGCGATTTCGGCAAAATTTTCGACGCACAGGGTATCTGAGCAATGTAATCTTTGCAATTTTCAAAAAATTTTCCCCTCCCCAAAAATGGCGGCCATTTTGAATTTTCGAATTTTTGCCAAAAATGGCAAAACACAAATTTGCTTCTATCTCCTTAACCGTGCGAGATAGAGCGATTTCGTCAAAATTTTCGACCCACAGGGTACCTAAGGAATGTAATCTTTGCAATTTTCAAAAAATTTTCCCCTCCCCAAAAATGGCGGCCATTTTGAATTTTCGAATTTTTGCCAAAAATGGCAAAACACAAATTTGCTTCTATCTCCTTAACCGTGCGAGATAGAGCGATTTCGTCAAAATTTTCGATCCACAGGGTATCTGAGCATTGTACTCTTGGTAATTTTTAAAAAATTTTCCCCTCCCCAAAAATGGCGGCCATTTTGAATTTCCGGATTTTTGCCAAAAATGGCAAAACACTAATTTGCTTCTATCTCCTTAACCGTGCGAGATAGAGCGATTTCGGCAAAATTTTCGACGCACAGGGTATCTAAGCAATGCAATCTTTGCAATTTTCAAAAAATTTTCCCCTCCCCAAAAATGGCGGCCATTTTGAATTTCCGGATTTTTGCCAAAAATGGCAAAACACTAATTTGCTTCTATCTCCTTAACCGTGCGAGATAGAGCGATTTCGTCGAAATTTTCGACCCACAGGGTACCTAAGGAATGTAATCTTTGCAATTTTCAAAAAATTTTCCCCTCCCCAAAAATGGCGGCCATTTTGAATTTTCGAAGTTTTGCCAAAAATGGCAAAACACTAATTTGCTTCTATCTCCTTAACCGTGCGAGATAGAGCGATTTCGGCAAAATTTTCGACGCACAGGGTATCTAAGCAATGCAATCTTTGCAATTTTCAAAAAATTTTCCCCTCCCCAAAAATGGCGGCCATTTTGAATTTTCGAATTTTTGCCAAAAATGGCAAAACACAAATTTGCTTCTATCTCCTTAACCGTGCGAGATAGAGCGATTTCGTCAAAATTTTCGACCCACAGGGTACCTAAGGAATGTAATCTTTGCAATTTTCAAAAAATTTTCCCCTCCCCAAAAATGGCGGCCATTTTGAATTTTCGAATTTTTGCCAAAAATGGCAAAACACAAATTTGCTTCTATCTCCTTAACCGTGCGAGATAGAGCGATTTCGTCAAAATTTTCGATCCACAGGGTATCTGAGCATTGTACTCTTGGTAATTTTTAAAAAATTTTCCCCTCCCCAAAAATGGCGGCCATTTTGAATTTCCGGATTTTTGCCAAAAATGGCAAAACACTAATTTGCTTCTATCTCCTTAACCGTGCGAGATAGAGCGATTTCGGCAAAATTTTCGACGCACAGGGTATCTAAGCAATGCAATCTTTGCAATTTTCAAAAAATTTTCCCCTCCCCAAAAATGGCGGCCATTTTGAATTTCCGGATTTTTGCCAAAAATGGCAAAACACTAATTTGCTTCTATCTCCTTAACCGTGCGAGATAGAGCGATTTCGTCGAAATTTTCGACCCACAGGGTACCTAAGGAATGTAATCTTTGCAATTTTCAAAAAATTTTCCCCTCCCCAAAAATGGCGGCCATTTTGAATTTTCGAATTTTTGCCAAAAATGGCAAAACACAAATTTGCTTCTATCTCCTTAACCGTGCGAGATAGAGCGATTTCGTCGAAATTTTCGTCCCACAGGGTATCTAAGGAATGCAACCTTTGCAATTTTAAAAAAATTTTCCCCTCCCCAAAATTGGCGGCCATTTTGAATTTTCGAAGTTTTGCCAAAAATGGCAAAACACAAATTTCCTTCTATCTCCTTAACCATGCGAGATAGAGCGATTTCGTCAAAATTTTCGACCCACAGGTATTTGAGCATTGTATTCTTGGCAATTTAAAAAAAATTTCCCCTCCCCTAAAATGGCGGCCATTTTGAATTTTCAAATTTTTGCCAAAAATGGCAAAACACAAATTTGCTTCTATCTCCTTAACCATGCGAGATAGAGCGATTTCGTTGAAATTTTCAGCCCACAGGGTATCTAAGGAATGTAATCTTTGCAATTTTCAAAAAATTTTCCCCTCCCCAAAAATGGCGGCCATTTTGAATTTTCGAATTTTTGCCAACAATGGCAAAACACAAATTTGCTTCTATCTCCTTAACCATGCGAGATAGAGCGATTTCGTCGAAATTTTTGACCCTCAGGGTATCTAAGGAATGTAATCTTTGCAATTTTCAAAAAATTTTCCCCTCCCCAAAAATGGCAGCAATTTTGAATTTTCGAATTTTTGCCCAAAATGGAAAAACACAAACTGGCCTTAACCGTGCAAAATAGAGTTATTTCGTTGAAATTTTCGACCCATAGGGTATCTAAGAAATGTACTCTTGGCAATTTTCAAAAAAATTTCCTTTTCCCAAAAATGGCGGCCATTTTGAATTTTCAAATTTTTGCCAAAAATAGAAAAACAGGAATTTAGAAGAAGATAGAGTGATTTCATCAAAATTTTCAACCCAACCAATGCAAAAAGGCATGAAGCTGAAATAATTTACATCTACACTAACAAATATTTAAGCATCATTGATATATTTTACAAATGAAACAGGGTCTTGTAAGACTACTGTACAATTTGGGCAAAAGGTTCATGGGTGGACATTACACATGATAATGTGTGTTCTTCTATGCTATCCTGTTTCTATTCGCATCTACTATCAACAGGGCGGCCTATTTCTAGTTAATCTCATATTTGGTGGCCAAAAAAATTATGAGAATTCCAACCATTTGGCTGGTTTTTCGTAAGGGCCCTTACACTACGTAAGTGAGCACGGCTGCACTTCTCTCCTACAATGAAAACATCTGGACAGTTATAGTACTGTCATCCATTCTATTCAGGTTTTTGGCTCTTTACAGGCCCGGTCTTCAGGATTTGGGCACTGTAAACGGGACTCAGACTGATATTTCTAACATTCATTCTAATATATTACTTCAAAATCTAAGAAAAATGACATATCTAAGAAAAATTAACATATCTTCCAGTCTCAGCTGTAATCCCGCCACCGGGCGTCTGGATTCAGCATTGAGTCCCACATGGTCAGCTATTGTAGCGCAATAAAATTGAAAATTTTAATTAGTAATACTTAAATGTAGCTTTTATAAGCTACAAGCTTACCATGTGGGACTGAGAAGAGTCCCACCCTGCCTCCCCGCTGTATTACAGCTGAGGGGTAAGGTTAAAAAATTTCAATGAGAAAGTAGGATGAAAGGTCAGAGTTCACCACGAGACAACAACTTGAGGCTACGGCCCACTATAACTATATAACTTATAAAAGCTACATTTAAGTAATTCAAATTTTCAAGTTTGCAGTCCTGGTGTGTTAGGTTTTATATATGAAAGGTTCACTGCTACAACACATAGAACTGTTCATAGATCACTGTGTGTGAACTGTGTGACTGTATATACTTCAGGCTACCCGCAAGGAGTTTGAAGGCTTTGAGCGGCTGTTTGGTCGTTACTTACATGAGACGTTACAGCAAGAAGGACCATCCATTGTGTGGGACAAAATTAAACTGTTGCCAGAAGGAGCGGTGAGTGTCAGAACATAATGTATTAGCTGACTGGATAGATTCATTATCTTTACAGGACATAATTTGTTAGCTGACTGTATATTTTTATTGCGTTAATACATCCTATCCAATGGACAATAGCTTATCCGGTCGGCGCAGACCGGCCCGCCAAACGTCAGAAAAAGACGTCCTGTGTCTCCACCGACAGGTCGGTTCCTAGTACTAGTGCACTCGCCAGGTGGTGTGTTGTACTTGATCTTTTTCGTGTGGCGCAAACTAGTGTGGAAGCTTTTTCATAGCAGCCAGGAAATTTGTGTTTTTTTGTTATATATTACAAGGATTTGAACTTTTATTTGCTTCTGGAGTGTGTAGGGCACGTTATGTCTTCACCAGGACAACGAAGGGGCAGTTGCGGCCATGCAATGGCCAATTTTGATGGACATAGTTTTTGCGCGTGTTGTCGCGATAAAGGGAAGGGAGAGGAACCGTGTGTGGCTAATAAAGACACTACTGACTGTAAGTTATGCAACTCCCTCACCCCTGAGCAGCTTTCCCAGCTCGCTACTCCATCTTACAAGATTAAAAAGGAGAAAAGGGAGTCTAAACGGTCTGAGTCTGCTAACCCTACGGATGACACCCTTGTTGACCCTTCTTCTGTTGAAGTTATTGGGGTTGTAGGTGATGCTCAGTCTTCCCAAGTAAACTCTGCTCCTCCGGAAAAGAAAACGAAGAAACTTCCCTCCAAGTCTAAGAAGGTGGTAACCCCTTCATCTGCTGATAGTAAGATCTCTGAATTAGACCAGAAATGGTCCGAACGTTTTAGCAGGATTGAAGCTCTCCTCTTGTCAAAGTCTTTACAACCAAGTTTTTCTTCAGAGGTCCGTGTGTCCCCTACACACACTCCACCTGCTGGTATACGGAAGGATTCAGAACCCTTCTTTCAACCTGTGAAATCTTCACCAGAAAAGCGCACTGGCCCAGACATACATGCTTTAACGCATAAGTCGGCCGGTAAGCTGAAAACAGGATCAATTGATCAAGGACAACCATCTTCAGAGCGCACTGGCCCAGACACACATGCTTCACAGCATAAGTCGGCCGGTAAGCCAAAGTCGGACTCTCACCGACTCAGAACTTCTGCATCAGGGCACACTGGTCCAGACATTGCTGGAAAGCACCAATCGGCCGGTAAGCCTTCATCCAACCGACGTCAAGCTGATAGTTTGCATTCCGACTCTGACCCAGCTGTCTCCAAGCCTCAGCCTTCTGGCAAACTGCTCTCCGACCGACCTCGCACCGACCGACCAGGCACCTCCTTTATTGCCGGTTCGGAGTCCCCTCCTCTTCAACTTTCTGATAGACGGGACAGCATCTCCAGCGTCGACTGTCAAGCTGATAGTGACATCTCCGACCGATCTCCGGTCCAGCTCTTTGTCCAAGAGGCTGACCTCTCTGAGGATCAGGACTTTATGGAAACCGACCAACCATCATCGGAAGAACAGACATATAGGGAGACCATGAGTGGCATCCGTTCCTTCATGGGTTGGACCCATGTACCTGAGATGGATAGTTCTAACCCATCGGACGATAACCCCTTTGCGGGTCCTAAAGCTCCTGCTCCGAATAAAGTTTCAGTACAAATGCCCACAGAGGAGTGGCTTTGTAAGAAGTTGGGTAGACTCAATTTGACTCTCATTGAAGGTTATCCTTCACGTACCACTGAAGCTGGTCATTTGTCTATGGATCAGTTTTTAAGGCCGGCCCGGTCTCAGAATAAATGGTACGGGCTTTACCCCGGACAGTCAACGGATCCTTCTGTAGTTTCATGCTGGAATACCAGACCATCAAAACTGAACAGTAGTTTTAGTAGAATCGCAAGAAAGACTGGTATGACTTCCATCCCACCGGCATCTCGCCGTATCTCACAGGACACTTTACGCAAATGGGAGAGGAGTGCAAGAGAGGCCTCTGTGATTTGCAATCAAGCGGCTAGTTTTAATTGCTGCCTTTTCAAGGTACAGCAAGAGATGCAGTCACAGCTTAAAATTATCCGGGGGGAGTCAAAAGGCAAGGTGTCCAAGAAAATTTCGGAAGCCTCTGATGAATTACAATTCCTCATGACCTTCAATAACAGCATCACGCAAGCCGCCGCTAAATCAATGGAGCACCTGACAGACTTCGTTTTCATCACCATGGGTAATTAAGCGTCCCTTGAAAAGGGGACGCTTATTGGTTTCACCCCTGGTTTTCAGTCAGCCGCCGCCGCCGCCGCCGCATTATCGTCTCCCTTGAATATCTCCCTTGTTATTAGGCCTATCCAAATGATATGTGGCAGTGTTCTTCTATAGGCGTGGGGAAATTTTTTGACAGGCATAAATTTAACCTTTGACCTTTATCAAGGTCACATTATCAAAAATTCAAAAAAAAATTTACTTCCTTTTCACTAGATTTCCTCAGAAAGTACTGGGTGTGGGTCAACCAAATTTTGTATGCACATTCCTGAGGGAAGAATCTAGGCGCCAGTCGATATTGGGATCAATCGGGCCATAATTGACCGATTGACGGGTGATTGATTATAAGTTCATAAAAATTTTGCTAAGATTAAGCCTTGAACTCGCTTATTATTGATCGTAGAGGTTTGGGATGGTATACCAACATATAGGAAATCATGTGCTGGGAATCTTCTGGTGTGGTCAGATTTAACCTGGGGCCCCTCGTTCAAGGTCAAGCAAGGATAGGCAAAGTTTAAAGTGCTTATAACTCGCTTATTATTGGTCCTAGAGGTTTGGGATGGTATACCAACATGTAGGAAACCATGGGCTGGGAATCTTTTGGTGTGGTCATATTTGACCTTGGACGTCTCCTTCAAGGTCAAACGGGGATAGCCAAACTGGAAAGTGCTTATAACTCGCTTATTATTAGTTCTAGAGGTTTGGGATGGTATACCAACATATAGGAAATCATGTGCTGGGAATCTTCTGGTGTGGTCGCATTTGACCTTGGGCCCCCCCTTCAAGGTCAAACGAGCATAGCCAAACTTAAAAGTGCTTATAACTCGCTTATTATTGGTCCTAGAGGTTTTGGATGGTATACCAACATATAGGAAATCATGGGCTGGGAATCTTCTGGTGTGGTCGGATTTGACCTTGGGTCCCTCGTTCAAGGTCAAAAGAGCATAGCCAAACTTAAAAGTGCTTATAACTCGCTTTTTATTGGTCCTAGAAGTTTGTGATGGTATACCAACATATAGGAAATCATGTGCTGGGAATCTTCTGGTGTGGTCGCATTTGACCTTGGGCCCCCCCCCTTCAAGGTCAAACGAGGATAGCCAAACTGAAAAGTGCTTATAACTCGCTTATTATTAGTCCTAGAGGTTTGGGATGGTATACCAACATATAGGAAATCATGTGCTGGGAATCTTCTGGTGTGGTCGCATTTGACCTTGGGCCCCCCTTCAAGGTCAAACGAGCATAGCCAAACTTAAAAGTGCTTATAACTCGCTTATTATTGGTCCTAGAGGTTTTGGATGGTATACCAACATATAGGAAATCATGGGCTGGGAATCTTCTGGTGTGGTCGGATTTGACCTTGGGTCCCTCGTTCAAGGTCAAAAGAGCATAGCCAAACTTAAAAGTGCTTATAACTCGCTTATTATTGGTCCTAGAGGTTTGTAATGGTATACCAACATATAGGAAATCATGTGCTGGGAATCTTCTGGTGTGGTCGCATTTGACCTTGGCCCCCCCCCCCCCCCTTCAAGGTCAAACGAGCATAGCCAAACTGAAAAGTGCGTATAACTCGCTTATTATTGGTCCTAGAGGTTTGGGATGGTATAACAACATATAGGAAATCATGTGCTGGGAATCTTCTGGTGTGGTCAGATTTGACCTTGGGCCTCTCCTTCAAGGTCAAACGAGGATAGCCAAACAAAAATGTTTATAACTCGCTTATTATTGGTCCTAGAGGTTTTGGATGGTAAACCAACATATAGGAAATCATGGGCTGGGAATCTTTTGGTGTGGTTAGATTTGACCTTGGGCCTCTCCTTCAAGGTCAAACGAGGATAGCCAAACTGAAAAGTGCTTATAACTCGCTTATTATTAGTCCTAGAGGTTTGGGATGGTATACCAACATATAGGAAATCATGTGCAGGGAATCTTCTGGTGTGGTCAGATTTGACCTTGGGCCTCTCCTTCAAGGTCAAACGAGGATAGCCAAACATAAAAATGTTTATAACCCGCTTATTATTGGTCCTAGAGGTTTTAGATGGTATACCAACATATAGGAAATCATGGCCTGGGAATCTTTTGGTGTGGTCGGATTTAACCTTGGGCCTCTCCTTCAAGGTCAAACGAGGATAGCCAAACTGAAAAGTGCTTATAACTTGCTTATTATTAGTCCTAGCGGACCTCAGAAAGTACTGGGTGTGGGTCAACCAAATTTTGTATGCACATTCCTGAGGGAAGAATCTAGGCGCCAGTCGATATTGGGATCAGTCGGGCCATAATTGACCGATTGACGGGTGATTGATTATAAGTTCATAAAAATTTTGCTAAGATTAAGCCTTGAACTCGCTTATTATTGATCGTAGAGGTTTGGGATGGTATACCAACATATAGGAAATCATGTGCTGGGAATCTTCTGGTGTGGTCAGATTTAACCTGGGGCCCCTCGTTCAAGGTCAAGCAAGGATAGGCAAAGTTTAAAGTGCTTATAACTCGCTTATTATTGGTCCTAGAGGTTTGGGATGGTATACCAACATATAGGAAACCATGGGCTGGGAATCTTTTGGTGTGGTCATATTTGACCTTGGACGTCTCCTTCAAGGTCAAACGGGGATAGCCAAACTGGAAAGTGCTTATAACTCGCTTATTATTAGTTCTAGAGGTTTGGGATGGTATACCAACATATAGGAAATCATGTGCTGGGAATCTTCTGGTGTGGTCGCATTTGACCTTGGGCCCCCCCTTCAAGGTCAAACGAGCATAGCCAAACTTAAAAGTGCTTATAACTCGCTTATTATTGGTCCTAGAGGTTTGGGATGGTATACCAACATATAGGAAATCATGTGCAGGGAATCTTCTGGTGTGGTCAGATTTGACCTTGGGCCTCTCCTTCAAGGTCAAACGAGGATAGCCAAACATAAAAATGTTTATAACCCGCTTATTATTGGTCCTAGAGGTTTTGGATGGTATACCAACATATAGGAAATCATGGCCTGGGAATCTTTTGGTGTGGTCGGATTTAACCTTGGGCCTCTCCTTCAAGGTCAAACGAGGATAGCCAAACTGAAAAGTGCTTATAACTTGCTTATTATTAGTCCTAGCGGTTTGGGATGGTATACCAACATATAGGAAATCATGGCCTGGGAATCTTTTGGTGTGGTCGGATTTAACCTTGGGCCTCTCCTTCAAGGTCAAACGAGGATAGCCAAACATAAAAATGCTTATAACTCGCTTTTTATTGGTCCTAGAGCTTTGGGATGGTAAACTGACATGTAGGAAATCATGGGCTAGGAATCTTCTGGTGTGGTCGGATTTGACCTTTGGCCCCTCCTTGAAGGTACAACGAGCATAGCCAAACTTTAAAGTGCTTATAACTCCCTTATTATTGGTCCTAGAGGTTTGGGATGGTATACCAACATATAGAAAATCATGGGCTGGGAACCATCTGGTGTGGTCGAATTTGACCTTGGGCCCCTCCTTCAAGGTCAAATGGGGATAGGCAAACTTAAAAGTGCTTATAGCTCGCTTATTATTGGTCCTAGAGGTTTGGGATGGTATACCAACATATAGGAAATCATGTGCAGGGAATCTTCTGGTGTAGTCAGATTTGACCTTGGGCCTCTCCTTCAAGGTTAAACGAGGATAGGCAAAGTTTAAAGTGCTTATAACTCGCTTATTATTGGCCCTAGAGGTTTTGGATGGCATACCAACATATAGGAAATCATGGGCTGGTAATCTTTTGGTGTGGTTAGATTTGATCTTGGGCCTCTCCTTCAAGGTCAAACGAGGATAGCAAAACTGAAAAGTGCTTATAACTTGCTTATTATTAGTCCTAGCGGTTTGGGATGGTATACTAACATGTAGGAAATCATGGCCTGGGAATCTTTTGGTGTGGTCGGATTTAACCTTGGGCCTCTCCTTCAAGGTCAAAAGAGGATAGCCAAACATAAAAATGCTTATAACTTGCTTATTATTGGTCCTAGAGCTTTGGGATGGTAAACTGACATGTAGGAAATCATGTGCCAGGAATCTTCTGGTGTGGTCTGATTTGACCTTGGGCCCCTCCTTCAAGGTCAAATAAGGATAGCCAAACATAAAAATGCTTATAACTCGCTTATTATTGGTCCTAGAGGTTTGGGATGGTATACCAACATATAGGAAATCATGGGCAGGGAATCTTATGCTGTGGTCGGGTTTGACCTTGGGGTCCCCTTCAAGGTCAAGCGAGGGTAGTCAAAGTTAAAAGTGCTGATAACTCGCTTATTATTGGTCCTAGAGGTATGGGACGGTAAAGCAACATGCAGGAAATCATGGGCTGGTAATATTTTAGTGTGGTCGTATTTGACCTTGGGCCTCTCCTTCAAGGTCAAATGAGGATAGGCAAACTTAGAAGTGCTTATAACTCACTTATTATTGGTCCTAGAGGTTTGGGATGGTAAACCAAGATGTAGGAAATCATGGACTTGGAATCTTTTCTTGGGATCGGATTTGACCTTGGGACCCTCCTTCAAGGTCAAATGAGGATAGGCAAACTTAAAAGTGCTTATAACTTGCTTATGAGTCGCTTATTATTGGTCCTACAAGTTTTGGATATTAAACCAACCTATAGGAGTTCATGGTTTGCAATTTTTTTTTCATTTGTGATTTTGAAATGTTTTGCAGTTGGCCTTCATATCTGTGACAAGTGTATTTACTTTGCAACCTCCTGCTTTTGACTAAAGTTACATATATTTTTTCCTGTAGAGTACAACAACTCTATATATTACTTTGTTCTCTTTCTTTTATATTTGTAAAAAGGAATTTATAATCTTTCCCCTTCATTAATCCAACAAACAGAAACTTCACTCAGTTTACCATATTTTGAAGTGAATTACCACTGAATTATGTTCTAATGATATATATTAGGATAGTAAGTTGTTACAGTTGTAAATGTCTGATGTACTGCATATATTCAAAAAGTATACAGATCCATGCCACCTTAATAGTAGATTCAACCTTTTCTTTACACTCACTCAGAGCCTTGCTTAAGGCTCAAGTACCCTCGTAATTAAGAGAAAAGATACAGAAAACATGGTCATTTTGCATAATGTACTCTTACAATTAACATGTACTGGATTTTACACATGATATGTCTGCTCAGTTTATATCTCAAAACATGCATGAGTGCTTTATGAATACCAAATATCTGTGTACAAGTATGAAAACATATGGTACAAATTTGAGCCTTAAGCAAGGCTAACTCACTCACTGAGAATTTGGAGAAAAGACACTGTTGTATACTTCAAGGATGAAAACAATCATGTAGCCTTGTTCAGGTGCACAGATTGTTTCTGTTGAAATCACCATTTTTATCACCTTTTTAATATCACATCACTTTGTGGCATTGTCTGATGGAATATTGGTGATCGATGTGCCCAAGATGGGCATCATATTTAACAAGTCCCTATAATAATATACATTGCATCATACTCATTTTATTTCCTGTAGTATGTCACAGAACATTGTAGAAATAATATCGTGTGCTACTGACATTATCTACATATAACATAGCTTTCAGATAATTTATTTTTTTATACACCGGACACATATTTTTGTTAAGGAAAACAATGACCTACAATATTATAATTGTTTCATTTTTAAAGCTGTAGAACTGTTTTTGAAATAAGTAAGGTTAATTGCTGGTGGTTTATATTTACAGTAACCTTGACCAAACATCCTAACCTGTAATGACAAATTTTATAGTGGTTATAACTCACGTATTATTGGTCCTAAGGTTTGCAATATGAAACCAACCTAAGGGAAACCATAAGCTGGACTTGGGTCCTGTTTCGAGGTATATAGTTATAAATAGAGACTTTAGGAAAGACTAAGATAGTTGTAAAATACAGATGTTAAAAACACAACAAATGTATCAGTTTATGGGAATGATCTCCTCTTGAACTCTAAGATCCTTTTATAAAGGTAAACAGCAATAAAACCACGCACATTGTGCAGAACTATGTATAAACATGGTCTCGGGTGTTTTACTATTATGGAGGAATACATAGATAGATAGATCTTTATTCAGCATTACATTACAATGTAATAATACAACAATTTAAAATAAATGCTGAAAGTAAATGTCAGAAGTTCAAATGAACTTATAACTAGACATCCCTAAATTTAGAGAGAACTGACAACATAAAGTTAAGAACATACAATAAATACTAAACAGAAATGCCTGAAGTTCAAATGAACTTATTAGTAAATATTACTTAACTTGGACATAACTGACAACAGAAAGTCAAGAAAGAAATACAGCAGATAAAATAGATTTCGATTTATGACACAAAGAAGCTATTTAGCAATGAATATGCTAATTTGAACTGTTTGTCTGTTAATTAAATTTTAACATACTTGACAAAGTACTTAATGGTAAAAATATAGATTAAGATACACACAGATTTAGTACACAGATCCGTAACTTCCATTTGTCATACCATAATTTGTTGGATAGGCAATGGTTTTTTATATTTAGTGAGGAATTCTTAATCTCTTTTTGAAGCTTATTATAGATGGCAACAATGTTACATGTGATGTAATTTGATTGTACAGTTTAACCCCTATAATACTAGGACATCTACTTTTCTGGAAAGTTTTGGGGATATTTTGATAAATGTTTCCACAGTTCCTTGTATTATAGTTATGAACATGCTTGACATATCTATATCGTTCCATTAGTTTAGGTGGTATCAAATTCCTATCAGCTTTGAAAATATGAGTACATGTTTTGAATTTTATTATATCCCGTAACTTTAAACATTTGAATGCATTGTATGTGTTGCTTGTTGAATCTCTGTATCTTAAGGAGCCAATCAGGCACATTCCTGACAGAGGAATCTAGGCGCCAGTCGATATTGGGATCAATCGGGCCATAATTGAGCGATTGATGGGCGATTGATTATAAGTTCATAAAAAATTTACTACGATTAAGCCTTGAACTCGCTTATTATTGGTCCTAGAGGTTTGGGATGGTGTACCAACATATAGGAAATCATGTCCTGGAAATCTTCTGGTGTGGTCAGATTTGACCTGGGGCCCCTCGTTAAAGATCAAAAGAGGATAGGCAAAGTTTTAAGTGCTTATAACTCGCTTATTATTGGTCCTAGAGGTTTAGAATGGTATACCAGCATATAGGAAATCATGTGCTGGGAATCATCTGGTGTGGTCAGATTTGACCTTGGGCCCCTCGTTTAAGGTCAAACGAAGATAGCCAAACATAAATGTGCTTATAACTCGCTTATTATTGGTCCTAGAGCTTTGGGATGGTAAACCAACATATAGGAAACCATGGACAGGGAATCTCTTGGTGTGGTCAGATTTGACCTTGGGCTTCCTCTTCAAGGTCAAACGAGTATAGGCAAACATAAAAGTGCTTATAACTCGCTTATTATTGGTCCTAGAGGTTTGTGATGGTATACTAACATATAGAAAATCATGGGCTGGGAATCTTTTGGTGTTGTCAGATTTGACCTTGGGCCTCTTCTTCAAGGTGAAACAAGGATAGCCAAACATAAAAGTGCTTATAAGTGGCTTATTATTGGTCCTAGAGCTTTGGGATGGTAAACCAACCTGTAGGAAATCATGTGCTGGGAATCTTCTGGTGTGGTCAGATTTGACCTTTGGGCCTCTCCTTCAAGGTCAAATGAGCATAACCAAACTTTAAAGTGCTTTTAACTCGCTTATGATTGGTCCTAGAGGTTTGCGATGGTAAACCAACAGGTAGAAATTAAGGGCTGGTAATCTTTTGCTGTGGTCGAATTTGACCTTGGCCCTCTCCTTCAAGGTCAAATGAGCATAGCCAAACTTAAAAGTGCTTATAACTCACTTATTATTGGTCCTACAGGTTTAGGATGGTAAACCAACATGTAGGAAATCATGTGCTGGGAATCTTCTGGTGTGGTCAGATTTGATCTTAGGCCTCTCCTTCAAGGTCCAACGAGGATAGGAACTTTAAAGTGCTTATAACTCATTTATTATTGGTCCTAGAGGTTTGGGATGGTATACCTACATATAGAAAATGATGGGCTTGAAATCTTTTGATGTGGTCAGATTTGACCTTGGGCCTCTCCTTCAAGGTCAAACAAGCATAGCCAAACTTTAAAGTGCTTCTTCTTCTTTGCAGCTGAAAACACACAGTCAGCTGATACAGAACCCGTTCATAGGCACTGAGTGTTTTTTTCGTTTTAAGGTCACTCTTGTGATCCTAACATGGTCCTTTTCACGAACATTTCTCTTCACCAATAACATTTACCTCTTCACATTAGTCCTTTAGCATTTTATATAAAGCTTAAAAGCTGTAGGGACGCTTTGTTTTTGTGTACAAAAACTTTTGTCTAGTTCAACTTTGGCCCGGCGGGACGCCTACCTTAGCCATCTCAAAAACGGTATAAAACCGGACACCTTTGCAGCCCTCAGAACTGCCCCTCTACAAGGTGGAACCTTGTTTCCCGATGCCATTATCAAGAAGGCGGAGGAAGAGATATCTCACTACGACAACAGGGGTCAGTCTGCATCCTTTGGCCGAAATAAACTCAGATATCACCCTTATGAAAGGTCTGAAACCAAGAAACAGGAGAGTCGGTCGGAGGGAAAGCAGGACAGGCCGGCATGGAAAAACATAGGACGTCGGCAGTTCAAGAGAGGCAGAGGACGTTCTACTAACTTCTCCTCCCGTGGTGTTAAGGGCCAGCAGTCATATAAATGACAGTCAGTGTTTAACCCAGTGCCCAAGAAGACTGCTGGCCGGGAACAATGTAAAAGAACAGACTTTGAACTCTTTGACTGTAAACTTAAGTGTTGTAGAACTTGCCACTTCTGTCCCCGGGCATTCACAAAAGAAAGGAGTAAGTCCCGGGGCAACAGATTGTCATTGTGTAAATCAAGAATTAAAATATGTGAACAGTGTTTCTTGTGTCACTCAATTGTCTTGTGCCCCACTTGTAACAAATGTCAGAAATGTTGTCTCAAATACGCCTGTAGGGGCCAGACTTCAAAGCTTTTGGAAAACTTGGCTGGATCTAGGGGCCGGTCCCAGAGTAATTCAGATCTTAAAACAGGGTTACACCCTTCCCTTCCGGATCCGGCCTCATCTCAGCAGGTCTCCCACAGTCGTAAGCTGTTATGTCAATCCTCACAGGAACAGCTACCTGTTAGAGGCATTACATCAGCTTATGGACAAAAACGCAGTAGAGGTAGTACACAATCAGAATTCTCTAGGGTTTTTCAACCGGCTGTTTTTGGTTCCCAAACCCAACAGCAAATGGAGGCCAATACTGGACCTGAGCAAGTTAAACCTTTTTCTCAAAGTGGAGAAATTCAAAATGGAAACACCGGAAACCATCAGAACATCCCTCCAGCAAGGGGAGTGGGTCACCTCAGTGGACTTCAAGGATGCCTACTTCCATATTCCAATACAGGACCAGTCCAGGAAATATCTCGGATTCCATGTCCAGGGTCAGACCTACCAATTCAGGGCGTTGCCTTTCGGACTGTCCACAGCACCCATGGAATTCACTATCTTAGTCAAGGAGGTGAAACTGATGGCCACGCGCAGGGGTATAAGGATCCACCAGTACCTAGACGACTGGTTAGTAAGAGCCAATTCATACCCTGTCTGTCGCCAGCATACGCAGATTCTAGTACAAATGTGTCAAGAACTAGGTTGGCTGGTAAACACAGAGAAATCGGAACTGGAACCCAAGCAAGTCTTTAACTTCGTAGGTTACCAGTTCGATCTCAGGACCGGCCGGGTCCGACCGACTCCAGACCGGTGGGAAAGCCTCCAAGACAAAATTCAGGCATTTTTGTTACTACCGGCCTGTCCGGTCCGGCAATTCATGTCTCTGATAGGCCTGTTGATGGCCACAGAAAAACAGGTTCATTTGGGCCGCCTACACATGAGGCCCATTCAGTGGCACCTCAAAAACCATTGGAGGGTACCGGAATCTCTAGAAAAGATTATCCCTCTGCCCAGGTCCCTGCACCCACACTTGCAATGGTGGCTACAGGAGGGCAATGTTCTCCAAGGCCAGCCTTTACACCCAATAAAGCATGCTCTGCAGATCTTTACAGACGCATCAAAAGAAGGCTGGGGCGCTCACTTAAACGAGCGCACTGCAAGAGGGTCCTGGTCGATACCGGAAAGCAAACTGCACATCAACTACCTCGAGCTAAAGGCAGTCTTGCTAGCCTTAAAAGAGTTTCAGGATCTCTGCCTGGGCGAAATCGTCCTAGTAGCTACAGACAACACCACAGTGGTAGCGTACATAAACAAGGAAGGAGGCATGAAGTCGGGTCCCCTGTGTGCCCTCCTTTGGAGGATATTGACCTAGTGCTCCCAGAGACAAGTGACTCTCAAAGCCCGGCATATTCCAGGCCATCTAAATGTGATAGTAGACAAGCTATCCAGGCTAGGTCAGACTATCCAAACAGAGTGGTCCCTCCTTCCGGAAGTATTTCAAGAACTATGCAACAGGTGGCACCAGCCCCACATAGATCTGTTTGCCACGAGGTTCAATCACAAACTGCCTCTATTTGTATCCCCAGTTCCGGACTCCCTAGCTTTTGCAGTAGATGCACTCACTCTGCCATGGGAGGATCTGGATGCATATGCTTTTCCTCCAACCCCCATCTTGGGCAAGGTGGTGGAAAAGTTACTGGACTCTCCATGCAAGAGACTAATCCTCATTGCACCCGGATGGCCCAACATGCCTTGGTTTTGGGACCTGGTGAACATGTCCAGTCAGGTCCCCCTCAGACTTACAAATCTGCCCAATCTGTTGACACAGCCCTTCAATCAGATCCCTCACAGAAATCTAACAAACCTGAACCTTCATGCATGGCTCCTAGAGCCTCAGCAATCAGGAAACAGGGCTTCTCTGAGGCAGTGGCAACAAGAATTGAGGCTCCTCAAAGAAGATCAACCAGATCAGTCTATGAGGCAAAGTGGTCCATTTTTACAAAATGGTGCATCGCTAATCAGGTGGACTTCAAGTCACCACCTTTGAAGTCGGTGGCTGACTTCCTACTCTACCTCTTTGAGGTCAAGAACCTGCAGCCTAGCACCATTGATGGATACAGGTCTGCCATTGCTGATAAGTTGGGTAATATTACACTCAATGTCAGTAAGGATGAGAACCTCACTCGTCTCCTGGACAGTTTCCATAGAGACAGACCCAAAGGGCGGAGAGGCATACCCTCCTGGAACCTTTCATTGGTGCTACACCAGTTGACAAAGGCTCCCTTTGAACCTCTTAGGGAGGCGTCTCTGAAGCATCTGACTTTTAAGACCGTCTTCCTTCTGGCCCTGGGCTCTGGCAAAAGAAGAAGTGAGATCCATGCATGGCAGCATAAGAACATCAGACATCAGTCGGACTGGTCTAAGGTGTCTCTGTTTCCATCTCCCAGTTTTCTTTCCAAGAACCAACTGGCCAAGGAGGGTCCGGAGAGTGTAGCCCCAGTGGTCATACCAGCCCTGGCTCCTACTCTGGATAGATCCCTCAAGTCCGACAAGTCTCTTTGTCCGGTCAGAGCCTTGCGCTACTATTTGGACCGAACTTCAGGGATGCGGCAGGACAAAGAATTAGTGTTTGTCTCCTTCAAGAAAGGCTTCGACAAAGACATCTCACCTGCCACTATCTCCTCATGGATCAAACAGACTGTGATCCTATGCTACGAGCTCTCTGATCACCGGGCCCACACCTTACATCAAGTCAAAGCTCATGATGTCAGGGCCTTTGCTGCGTCTAAGGCCTTCCAGTCGGGGGTCTCCTTAGAGCAGATCTTATCAGCCTGCCACTGGAAATCTCATAATACCTTCACTCAATTTTATCTGAAGGATGTGGCTTGGGCTGACTCAGAGCTCTACCATCTTGGCCCTGTGGTGGCTGCCCAGCAGGTCCACAAGCAGGCTAGTCTTTAGAGGAGTTTTTGTATATATGTATATAGTATTACACATTTGTATATATTGCATGATAGTTTAAAAAAAACAAAAAAAACAGACATTCTGGAAGTACTTCCTCTGGGAGTTGGTAGCTTATGGGACTGAACTCATCCCTCTCTTCCCCTACCTCAGAACAGGACGGTTCTTGAGAGAAAAAAGGTGGGGGACAAGGTCGACTCTGACGGTTTTAACTCCAGATAACCGGATGATGATATTCGACCATAGCCTTAAAGGGTGTTGACTACAAGATCTACCCAGGCTTTAACGGGAATAGTTATTATTCTGACATGAGTTAAATTCATAGTCCCTAGTAACTCACCCGCCAACCAAGCGGTAGTTATTCAGCTATTGTCCATTGGATAGGATGTATTAACTAGGGCTGCAAGCGAGCCCGAAAATGTGCCTCGATTCCTCGTTTTATAAGAATCGACTCGGACTCGGTTAACCGCTTGATTATCGCCCACGAAATAAACTGCTTCATATTTTGGCATACCATGCCTTATAAAATGGTTACAAACCACACAACAGGAAAGAATGTTGATAATTTATTGAATTTTGGCGAAAATACGCATTTATAATGCAAAATATAAGAAATATTAACCATCTTTATATTGCGAGATTTGAGGTGTCTTCGAAATACGTTAAAATAAAATGCCACCTAATGAAATGTTGTTACACAAAGAACTAAAGTTTGCAAACACTTAAAATATAAAATACTGAAACGGAAACGCCTTATATTAGTAAAATATATACATATATTCATATATTTAAAGAAAAAAATGAATATTGTAGTAGATTTTACGTCTATGTTTAACTGTTTTCGAAGACCCGGTTCACTTTTCTTGCCTCGAGTATTGAACTGAATCGTTTCGTTTCCGAGTAACCGAAGAATCGTTGCAGCCCTACTATTAACGCAATAAAATTGCAAATTTAATAAGTAAATTAAATTTTTACAAGTTAATACCCTATCCAATGGACGCACAAGACCCTCCCAACCGACCCCGCTTTTCAGGTTACTAGGGGTCTATTAAGTTTAGACAACAAAAAAGATGCCATGACGTCACTCTGTCTAGACAGGAAGGAAGTACGACACGCCACCTGGCGAGTGCACTAGTACTAGGGACCGACCTGCCGGTGGAGACACAGGACGTCTTTTTCTGACGTTTGGCGGGCCGGTCTGCGCCGACCGGATAAGCTATTGTCCATTGGATAGGGTATTAACTTATAAAAATTTAATTTACTTATTAAATTTGCAAATTCATTATCTCTACAGGACATAATGTGTTAGCTGACTGTACAGACTCATTATCTCTACAGGACATAATGTGTTAGCTGACTGTATAGATTCATTATCTCTACAGGACATAATGTGTTATCTGACTGTATGTATTCATTATCTCTACAGGACATAATGTGTTAGCTGACTAGGGGTGCGACCGAGCAGTCGACACTCGCCGAGCGAGGCAAATTTCACGAAAATTCGATCCCAATTTTAAGAGTCGACTACTCGTGTGTATACAAGTACATAACAACCTATTGAAGCGGTTATGTTTTTTAGGAAATAAAAAATAAATAACATACCTTGCTAGCATTAAATCGCATAATCCACCATTTTTAACATAATATTAAGTATATTATATGATGACATCAGCTAATTCAAGCGATTCAAAGCTTTTATCTCTATATTTTTATTGTTTACGGGAGCCGCCATATTGGATGTTGGTTCCTGTAATGGTGGATACTAAACTCCGCGAGTGCTCGATGTCGAGTCGATTTTTGGTCCGCGAGTAATCGACCCGAATTATTTGTACTCGTCCCACCCCTATAGCTGACTGTATATATTCATTATCTCTACAGGACATTATGTGTTGGCTGACTGTATAGATTCATTATGTATACAGGACATAATATGTTAGTTGACTGTATAGATTCATTATTCCTTGTAAGTTGAAAAATATTTTGTTGGTTGCACAATCTATAACAAACTGCATTTCTTTATTGCCTGTATCTATTGGAGAATCCCAGAAATGGTAACATGACTTGTATACACACTGTAAGGTTATAGGTCAGTGTGACAAAGTGTGTGTCTGTACATACCAGGTCCAGTCATACAGTGCCCTGAAAGCAGACCTCTCCAAGGAGATTCTTCAGTCCATGCTGGACAAACTGGTGGTTCTCAAACTCAACGGTGGACTCGGCACCTCTATGGGTTGTACTGGACCCAAGTCTCTCATCTCAGTACGCAATGAACTTACCTTCCTGGATCTGACAGTACAGCAGATTGAGGTGAGTGAAACATGTGCCATGCCACACACACGTACACCCTCTCTGTCTCTGTAAGCTAGAGGGAGATGTTTGCAGTTTGAAGGTTAACAAAGAAATATGTGAGATATGGTTATCATGTTATGTGCTGTCAATGCATTAGTATATAGAGTGATGTTAAACAAATGTGCTTGAAATAATGCTTATTTTGCTTTTTCCGGTGTCCGCCGTCCATCGTCAAACTTAGTTTCCGGTCATTTCAAGGAAAAGTATTTATCCTATCTTTACCAAATTTGGTATGGGTGTTTCTTGGGTTAATAGCTTGCACGGGATTGCTTTTGGTGAAGATAGCTCTATAACTAACTGAGTAATAGCTACCTAGCCATTTTTGTATACTTCTTTTGTTTCCGGGCATTTTAAGGAAAAATATTTGACATATCTTTACCAAATTTGTTTATGAGCAATAGTTAGGTCAATAGCTTACCTGGGATTGCTTTTAGTGATAATAGCTATATAACTGACTGAGTAATAGCTACTTAGCTACTTTGAGTAGCTTTTTTATTTTAAGCATTTTAAAGGAAAAGTATTTCACCTATGTTCACAAAATTTGGGATGGAGGATTATTGGATCAGTAGCTTGCTTGGGATTGCTTTTGGTGATAAGACCTGTATAGCTAACTGAGTAAAAGCTACTGTGCTACAGAGTTGCTTCTAGGATGCGTTTTATGCGATATCTCGCATTAATTTGCTTTTGTTCGCGGATTTCATCGAAGTATGCGGGGACAAGATTGTAAGAGAACGCATTCACCACAAGGCAATGCGGGATATATATACGAAGCGAAAAGACGAGAGATCAAGGAAATTGAAACGATACGTGGAGCGAGAGTTTGTCGAGGTTTTGATTTTTCCGTCGAAATGTTCTTCGAATAATGCCTATTGTCGTGATCGTTATACAAACTCAAATATATTATGAGATACAGACAGTATTTGGACATATTATACCCAAAAACATAAAATTAAGCTGAAAGTAAATGATTAAATAAAAAATGGCTGCAAGAAAAACGAAATTTACAGTAGACTGGATAGTTACCACAACAGGCCATGGCAGTGAAGCCGGTGCTGACCCTACGTACAATGTACCCATACAATGTATGTCTAGAAAAAAATCTTACTTGATCAAAATTCACGGGCAACTCATTAATATTAATGAGGTCACAGATTTTCATGGTGTTTTCTTAATATTTTCTGCTTTAAGATCAAATACTAGATGGACTACTGTACAGAGCTCATGAATATTTATATATGCATAAAAAATATTTGACAATTCCATTGGATTTTTTAACAATATTTTACTTGAAGAATTTGTAGACTACTCATTAATATTCATGAGGTCATGGTATTCTGTGGGGTTTTCCAACATATATTTGTTCGAATTGATGGTGTAATGACTGAATTTGTGATGCCATGACTTTAGATGAAAACTTAAAACCACGATGCCATGACAGGAGCCAATTTGATGTTAATAACCATTTTCAGTATTTTTAAAAATTCTATCACCAGCCTTGAAGTTTATTTTTATTGGGCAAGACAATAAAAAATGACCACTAATTAATAGAAGTCCACAGTTAAAAATGTCTAAATAAAGTGAAAATGTATCTTTAATTAGTTTAAACTTCATCATAAAGTCGTCCCCCAGAATTTTTAGCCCCTCCCCCACATTTTGTGTAGTGATGGGGGATCGCCCCCACTTTTTGAAATTCCTAGAATCAACACTGGTGCTATATAGCTATTATGCTATTTTGAGTTGACTTTTTTTCTGGACATTTTAATGAAACAATGTTTTTTTATCTTCACAAAAATTTATATGAAGGATAATTGGGTCAATAGTATGGCTTGGATAGCTTTTGGTCGATGATAGCTTTGTAGCTGTAGCTAACTGAGTAATAGCTACTTAGCTACTTTTGTGTACTTCTTTTGTTTCCGGGCATTTGAAGGAAAAATATTTGACATATCTTTACCAAATATGGTATGAGCAATAGTTAGGTCAATAGCTTGCTTGGGATTGCTTTTAGTGGTAATAGCTATATAACTGACTGAGTAATAGCTACTTTGAGTAGCTTTTATTCCCCACAGCCCTTAAGGGCTGTCGGGGCATTGTTTTCACCCATGGTGTCCGGATGGGCGGGCGGTTGGAAAAAGTTTGTCCGGGCTGTATCTCAGAAACCATAAGGTGTAGGAAGTTGATACTTGTAGGGACATTGGTTAGGGTGTGTAGATGTAAAACGTCATGGTGTGACCGTAATTTGACCTTTGACCTTGCCGTAGTGACCTTGACCTATAATGCCTTGTTCGGGCTATATTTCGGAAACCATAAGGTGTCGGAAGTTGATATTTGGTAGGGACATTGGTCAGGGGTTATAGGTGTGCAATGTCATGGTGTGACCTGGATTTGACCTTTGATCTTGCATATCTGATGCTATTTTAATCTCTCTACAAGGATATGTGATACTATTTTCCCTTTCTTATATCTCTCATATCTTTTTACTTGAATCTTGGTTGTTGCACCTTTGGGGTTCTTTTGATGTAGATTATGCACTGTTAAAGTCATATTAGAATTCATTAAGGGTTTTACTTTTGCAACTTCCCATTGTAACAGATGCAAGTTTTACTAATTGAAATAATTAAAAAAAGTGTTGGCTCTAAGAATATTTGTTGTCCTTTCACCATTAATTGAAGACAGCTAGTTGATATGTGTGGCTAACAGGTGCTGACTTTGTCACTTGTTATTTAACTGAACTGAAAAGCTTCTAAAAACCAAAATAAACATGTTAACTAGCATTCCACATGCTTGTATATGGTGTGAGTTTCACCTCCTGTGTTATCTCTGTATTTACAGCATCTCAACAAGACATACAACACAGACGTGCCACTGGTCCTTATGAATTCTTTCAATACAGATGAAGACACTGAACAAATCATTCGCAAGTATCAGCAGGTGCAGGTCAAGATACACATGTTCAACCAGTCCAAGTGAGTACTTAGCTAGTCCAAGTGAGTACTTAGCTAGTCCAAGTGAGTACTTAGCCAGTCCAAGTGAGTAGCTTAACCAATCAAAGTGAGTACTTAGCCAGTTCAAGTGAGTAGATTAACAAGTCCAAGTGAGTACTTAGCCGGTCCAAGTGAGTAGTTTAACAAGTCCAAGTGAGTAGTTTAACCAGTCCAAGTGAGTACTTAGCCAGTCCAAGTGAGTAGTTTAACACGTCCAAGTGAGTAGTTTAACCAGTCCCTGTGAGTAGCTTAACCAGTTCAAGGGAGTAGTTTAACCAGTCCATGTGAGTAGTTTAACCAATCAAAGTGAGTAGTTTAACCAGTCCAAATGAGAAGTTAAAACCAGTCCAAGTGAGTAGTTTAACCAGTCCAATCGAGTAGTTTAACCAGTCAATGTGAGAAGTTTAACCAGTCCAAGTGAATAGTTTAACCAGTCCAAGAGAGTAGTTTAACCAGTCCATGTGAATAGTTTAACCAGTCCAAGTGAGTAGTTTAACCAGTCCAAGTGAGTAGTTTAACCAGTCCTAGTGAGTAGTTTAACCAGTCCAAGTGAGTAGTTTAACCAGTCCAAGTTAGTGGTTCCACAACTGCAAGTAATACGTTTTTACATAAAGCTTAAAATCTTTTCTTTTATGAACATATCTTCACCAAATTTGCAGGGCATGTTTATGGCTATGAAAACAATTCTGGCATCATCTCAAAAAAGAAAATGGCTGTCATAGCCGATTGTATATAAATCATTTAGATGTTCTAAAAATTAAAATTTTGCAGCTAGCTTCATCAGATTTGCAGAAAAATTATATAGCTAGGAAATGATGCCTGTAAGTAATTTTGGCCTCATTTTGAAAACAAAATGGCCACCATATCACATCTTCAAGGTCAGATTGGTGCCATCGTGTTAAAAATGCCTTTTATATCACTTATCATTGGCCCCTGGTTTTCAGCATGTGAAACAACTTATAGAAAATCTTACAGGAAATCTTTTCCAAGTGTTTACCATTGAGCCTGGTTGCAAGGTTGAGTTGTGTTGTCATTTTAAAAAGGCCTTACCATCCTTATTGTTGGTCCTTGGGCCTCAAAATATGAAAACAACTTATGGAAAATTGTAGCCTGTGAATCTTTTCCAAGTGTCTAATTTGACCTGTGACAAGTGTTATCATCATACTAAAAAGGCCTTATATTTCTCTTGTGTTGGTCTGAGGGATTTTAGATGTGAAAACAACTTAGTTTGGCATCATTTTAAAAAACAAAATGGCCGTTATCTTGGATTTTGTGTGAAAATCACAGACATCACAAAAAATGTAAGAGATAGATTGACTTTGATTGAATTATATAATTTTTGCTGTCTGAAGGACACACTGTGTCTACTTCTGCTTAACACCCAGCAGGAGATAACCACTATGGAAGTGGTCTTCTTTTAAAGTATTATATAAAACTAAAATAGGACTTTTCTCTGTTTTCAAAATTCTACTGTCACTAGTGGTATATTTGTCAGTCGTAGACATTGTATAAATGTGGGGTGTATTTTATAAAGTAGAGTACAAGTGAAAGTTTGACCCAATTGCATATCATACCTCACACTTAGTTATAAGTATGTACATAATTAGAGGGAATCCCTGGGCCGGTATTCACGAAGGGTCTTAGATTTAGCCAGGTCTTAGGCTTAAATCCAGTCTTAAAGTTAAGACTTTTGTCTCAGCTAAGTTTTGTCTTAAAACCATATTCACAAAGGGTGACTTAGCTAAGTCCAAGATTATCAAATAACCACTGTGGTTTTCTGTGTCATGTGACCTTTCTTTTCTATTCAAACTATACAATTGGTGACATATATCCTTCATTTAATGCATTTTATATAAGGAAAAGTGCTGTTTTGAAATGGAAAACCTTGTTACCCCATATAAACTTCCCAAAGACTGCTTTAGTGAGGTGCTCTGTATAATTAAGTGTCCCTGAAAAGGGCGCTTATTTGTTTTGGCGTCAGTTTCCTTGCCACCGGCGCCACCGCCGCATTATGGTCCATTTGACCTTTCATCTTTATCAAGGTCACATTGTCAAAAAATAGTTTTTTGGGGTACACCCGCCCGTCATCGCCGCTCAGCCAAATCTACTGACCACAGAGGCTTGTAATTATACACACATGTTCCTACTGTCAAAAACGCGAGCTGATTAGATTTTGGGAGCGATCCGATGAAAAGTGACTGATTTATGAGCGATTTTCTCACAACTACCATCCAGGAAGCTTAAAATTCATGTGAACCCCCGTATTATAAGTATTGCTTTTATTGCGCTACAATAGCTTACCATGTGGGACTGAATGCTGTTCTCGGATGGCCGCAAGGCATCATGCCAACGTCTAAGAAAAATAGACATTTATAGTTGGCCGTAGCCTCAAGTTGTCCTCTCGTGGTACACTGTGAGATCTTGTCCTACTTTCTCGTTGGCTGCGTGAATCAGTAGCGTCTGTTGTTCACACAGATATTTTCATCTATTTCTCAGCACATACGTATTGGTGGATGTTAATTTTTGGTCATTTGATTTATTATATATCATAGATTATTCTGTAAAATTTCCGTTTTGACAGGATAAGTATTTTTCATTATTTTTGTGTGTTTTGAGTTTTCCTTTGTTCAGGCTTTTTCCTACATCTTTTTATTGCATTTCAAAATGTCTACCCACCAAACGAATAAAGACAAACCGAGATCTAACAAGTGTAGGCACTTTTGCTTCCCATTTGACACACATAATTAATGCCCTACCTGTAGGGAATCTGGCAAGGGTGATGACCCCTGTGTCACTTTTGAAAATCCGTATCAAGTTTGTGCTTCTTTTACAGAAGAACAAATGTTAAAAATCTCACAAAGAAAACGGTATATTAAGAAACAAAAGAGCCACACTGCTAGTTCAAAGGACGATGAACTAGATCTTCTAGGGATGACGTGGATTCATTTACTGGTTCTAATGCAGACCTTGAGAGTGCTGCTGATAACTTATTTACCTCACCCCCGTGTCCACAGCCCCTACCCTTCAGTTCATTGTCTATCAAAACACCAGCCAAAACTGTCCCACCCACCCCAGGTACTGCCTTACAGCAGAAAACAGAATCTAATGTAGAGAAATCCCTGGGTAACACACTGAACATCCATTTACAGCAGCAAATGGGTTCTTTCTAGGCATCAATGTTAGAAATCTTCCAGTCTCTCCGAGACAAATTAACAACTAAAAAACAGAGGTGGATCAGACCTCGGCCTCAGCTTCTAAGCCTGGAACCTCAACTAGTGCTGTTAACCTGGACCTACCCCCTCCGAGACCTAGAACTACCTCTCATGTCGAGGAAATGGAGTGGATTATGGTCCAGCACTTCCTCCATGTCTCGGATCTGATCTTCAGAATGCATCGGATCAGAATTCTAATGCATCCTGGGAACCTTCTAAGAAGGTCTCGGATAGACCTAAAAACACTCTCACTCTCACAAAAGGCATGAGGTTGAACCGAGGTCTGCCTCGGACCAATACTATGATGAATCCGATGAACCTCGGACTTCATCTACTAAACCCAAAAAACATGCTGGTAAGAGTAGACATAAGGTCAGGTCCAGATACGTGTCATCTTCCATAGAGGAGGATCAGTCCTCTGTAGCCAGACACAGGTCTTCAAAGCCCTCTGAGACCCAGCCCTCTGGGGCTCTCCCTGACCAAGACCAACCTCAACATGATCCAGACCCCCTTATTACAGGGAAGTGGCTCTGTCTGACGTTCCCTCCCAATACGCTGAAGAGGTGGACACCTTCAGGCGCATTCTTTCTCTCCCTGACCCCAGGGAGTCTATGCCTAGGTCCTCAACTTCAGTCATGGGTCTGGACGATGAGAAAGACCGTCAAGAGCTCAGACCTAGAGGTCCTTCCTCTATGCTACCACTCAGCTCAGTTATCAAAGATGCTTTTGATAAGTTTGAACTTGATTTCCAGGCCGCTAATTTACCTGAGGGCAAATACATCAAACCTCCTTCCACTGCAAAGTGGTACAAGGTGGCACAGCCCTGTTGTGAGGAGAAAATACAAGAGTTGAATACAGATTTTGCCAAAATCTGTATTACTCCTAAGCCCCCTGGGGCTCCTATGGGCAATGTTCCCCTACCAATTCTTAAGGAATTGGAACACCAAGCTAGGCAAAACATTTCCACGCTCAATTTTACTGCTGCTTTTGCCAAGACTTGCAATGCCACTCTTGAGAAGTGCCAACATCCTGAAGTCAACCTTTAAGAGGGTCAAGTCTCAGATTCAGAAAGGTGCCAATCCTGAGAAAGGATTTGCTGAGGCATGTGAGAGCTCTGTGTTGAATAAGAACAGTCTTATTCCATAAGTCCAAGTACTCACAGGCTTGCTCAGGTCGAACCAAGTGCAGTCAACAGAATGGTCACTGCATCCGCAGGTGTTCAAACAGATCTGTCACAAGTGGTTCACTCCTCATGTAGATCTATTTGCCACTCATCTGAACCACAAACTTCCACTGTACGTGTTTCCAGTCCCACACCCAAATGGTTGGGACATAGATGCTCTGAACATAAACTGGACGGGTCTCACTGCCTATGCTTACCCTCCGATGGCTCTCCTTCACAGGGTGATCCAAAAAATCAGACAATGCCATTGCCTGATCATCGTAATAGCCCCAGGCTGGCCAGAGAAGCCCTGGTTTTGGGACCTAGTGCAGCTCTCAACAGAGATCCCACTAAAAGTTCCAGTGTCAACAACTCTTCTCAAACAGTCCCACAATTACGTGTTCCACAGCAATCCACAGCATCTCAACCTCCATGCCTGGTGTCTAGGAGTGGACAGCTCCAATAACAAGGCTTCCCTGTGGAGGTGGCAGAGAGAATTGCTGCCCCTCAGAGGTCATCAACAAGGACCATCTACAAGTCAAAGTGGGCCCTATTTGAGAAATGGTGCAGAGAAAATTCGGTGGATTTCTCCACTCCATCTGTGAAACATATCTCAGATTTTTTCATGTGCCTATACCAAGATCTAAACAGGCGCCCCTTGACCATTGATGGTTACAGGACAGCCATTGTTGACACTTTGGGCCCAGTGGGCCACCATATTGCACAAAGGTCAGACCTTCATAGGTTATTCTCCAGTTTTCACAGGGGTAGTCCAAAAAGTTCCAGGAATCTCCCAAAATGGAACCTTTCTGTTGTTTTCAATGAGCTCACAAAAGCCCCCTTTGAGCCTATGAAAGACACAGACCTCAAACATCTTACTCTCCAAACAGCTTTCTTTTTTTTTTTTATTTCTTTATTTTTGTTTCCATATGTACATCTAAACTATTCCAGAGAACATGTTTAACAGAAAAACAAAGATTTTAAAAACAATAACAACTAGCATCAAGTTAATAAACAGTTCAGCGTAATTAACAAATAACCTGAATCGACATTTTCCTGCTTTCTTGGTAGCTTTGGCCTTTGGCAAGTGCCACAGCGAAATCCATGCCTGGGTTGCAAAAAAAGTATCTAATCTAGGCCAATGGGAAAAGGTTGCCTTGTTCCCTTCTTCTGACTTCATAGCCAAAAACCAACTAGCAAGAGAAGGTTCTCAAAGTATGTCTCTGGTAACTATTCCTGCTTTGACTACCATTGTAGATAGACAATTCAAAGGAGACAGGACCTTGTGTCCGGTGCGGGCCCTGAGGTACTATTTGGATCGAACCAAAGACCTGAGAGGGTCTCGATCCCTACTTTTTATCTCCTTCAAGAAAGGACATACCTCAGACATCAGACCCGCTACTCTCTCTTCTTGGTTGAAACAAACCATTCTACTTTGTTATAAATAAGCAGACCAACAAGCCTTGGACTTGGTCCAAGTTAAAGCGCATGACATTAGGGCCTTCGCAGCCTCTAAGGCCTTTTACGGTGGGGTATCGGTGGACCAAAACATGCAAGCCTGTCATCAAGTTGTCATTAATCTCATGTTAGGTGGCTAAAAATGTATGAGAATTCCAACCATAGGGCTGGTTTTTCACTCGTGGATGGCCCCTGAGGGCCCTTACACTACTTAAGTGAGTACGGCTGCACTTCTCTCCTACAATCAAAACATCTTGACAGTTTTTAGCACTGTCATTCAATATATTCAGGTTTTTGGCTGTTTACAGGCCCGGTCTTCGGGACTGGGGCACTCTAAACGGGACTCAGACTGGTACTTTTTCAAACATTCATTCTAATCTATTACTTCAAAATCTAAGAAAATTGACATATCTTCCAGTCTCAGCTGTAATCCCTCCACCGTGCCTTTGGTTTCACCATTCAGTCCCACATGGTAAGCTATTGTAGTGCAATAAAATTGAAAATTTTAATTACTTAAATGTAGCTTTTATAAGCTACAAGCTTACCATGTGGAACTGAGAAGAGTCCCACCCTGGCTCCCCACTGTATTATAGCTGAGGGGTAAGGTTTAAAAATTTCAACGAGAAAGTAGGACGAGATCTCACAGTGTACACGAGAGGACAACTTGAGGCTACGGCCAACTATAAATGTCTATTTTTCTTAGACGTTGGCCTGATGCCTTGCGGCCATCCGAGAACAGCATTCAGTCCCACATGGTAAGCTTGCCGCTGATAAAAGGTACATTTAAGTAATTAAAATTTTCAAATTTAGAGCCATAAAATGTATTGGGAGGTAGTAGGAAACCATATGTGGAGAGTCTAGAAAGCAAGTCAAATTCCCCCCCCCCCAACCCCCCTGTAGGGGCCAAACTGGGGTCATAAAATAGCCAATTTTTTACATTTTTCCTTATATCTCCTTTATTATTGGATTTAGAGCTTTAGAATGTATTAAGAGGTATTGGGAAACCATATGTGAAGAGTCTAGATAGCCGGTCATATTTACCCCCAGACCCCCCCTTAAACTGGGTCATAAAATAGCCGATTTTGTGTTTTTACCCCACAGCCCTTAAGGGCTGTCAGGGTATTGTTTTCACCCATGGTGTCCTGATGGGCGGGTGGGCGGCGGGAAATAGTTTGTCCGGGCTATATCTCAGAAACCGTAAGGTGTAGGAAGTTCATACTTGGCAGGGACATTGGTTGGGGGGTGTAGGTGTGCAACATCATGGTCTGCCCTTGATTTGACCTTTGACCTTGCCGTAGTGACCTTGACCAATAAAACCTTGTCCGGGCTATATCTTGGCAACTGTAAGGTGTAGGAAGTTGATACTTGGTAGGGACAGTGGTTAGGGGGTGTAGGTGTGCAACGTCATGGTCTGACCTTGATTTGACCTTTGACCTTGCTGTAGCGACCTTGACCTATAAAATCTTATCCAGGTTATATCTCAGCGACTGTAAGGTGTAGGAAGTTTATACTTGGTAGGGACATTGGTTGGTTGATGGTTTTAGGTGTGCCACATCATGGTGTAACACTAATTGACCTTTGACCTTGCTGTATTGACCTTTAAAATCTTGTTGCACCTTTGGGTCTGTCTGTTGGTGCAGATTAAGCACTGTTAAAGTCATATTAGAATTCATTAAGAATTTCCTTTTGCAAGTTCCCATTGTAACAGATGGAATTTCATCAAATGAGCCACAGGCTTTTCTCCAACACCACACATAAGCATTCATTGAATGTATTGCCACTTCTGTATGCATGGGTAATATTCAAAACATCCAAACCATAATTCGGCCATTTTTGGTTTACTGATAAATGCTGTCATTTTATTATTGAATTGTCTTGTTTTAATACTTCATCTTTATATACATTTCTTTTCCTTAGATATTATTTTCTCTTCTTAAGCATTATTTGGACCTTAATATAACTTACACTGCTCTGAAAGTATCTTGAACTTTGTACTGTTACACTACTTTTATATCTCATGGTGTTGAAAAATATTTCCCCAGGCTGTGGGGTACGGGCATCTCTGATGCTATTTTTCCCTTATATCTCCTTCATTCTTGCTTTTAGAGCTTTAGAATATATTAAGAGGTATTGGAAAACCATATGTGAAGAGTCTATATAGCCGGTCAGATTTACCCCCTGAACCTCCCGTCCCCCCCCCCTATGGGTCAAACTGGGGTCATAGAATAGCCGATTTTATTGCGCTACAATAGCTTACCATGTGGGACTGAATGCTTTACTGGTTGCCGCGAGGCACAGACGACCAACGCTCGAGAAAAACAAGCATGTAGTTGGTTCGGCCTCATAGGTTGTCGTGACGTCATCACTTCCTGTGTATCAGCCTCCTTTTCGTTGGTCGCCGCCATATTGGATGCTCTGCTAAGTTTTCAAAGCTGTTTTCTATTATATCTCTGGATATATTGTTTGTCATTCGTCCATAATTCGGCTTTTCCTTTATTTAGCAGTATAGAATCTTATACCCAATTTTCAGCACTTCCGGTGCTGTATTTTGTCAGTTTTTTAACGTCTTCTTAATTCACGTGTTGTGTGCTCGCCACTACACTAGTACTGCTCGAATCTACGGTTCGGAGTATTTCATATTTTATTGCATTAAAACATGGCCACCGCCCACCAGTCTTCTAAAGATAAACCCAGATCCAGCAAATGCAATCATTTCTGTCAGCCATTCGACAGTCATGGCTATTGCCCCTCCTGCAGAGATGCAGGGAAGGGCGATGATCTGTGTGTTACAAAAGCTGGTACTTGTCAAATCTGTGCGTCTTTCACAGACGAACAGTCCACTAAAATTGCTAATAGAAGACGATACAAGAAAAAACATCCCACTTCACAGGCATCGGACAAAGATCGGGACGAGGTACTTGGCGATTCTTTTGAATCGTTTTCTGGATCGCAAGCCGAACTTGAGGCTGCGGCCGATCATTTGTTTACTTCACCTCCACGTCCCAGACCCTTATCTTTCGATCCTTTGCCTCTTACTACACCAGGGCGTACTGTTCCTCCCACTCCCAGTACAGCCTTACATCATAAAGTCCATTCTTCTGTAGAAAAGTCATTGGACCACAAATTTGATCAGAAATTTGGTGTTTTTCAAGCCAACATCTATGATGCCCTTAAATCTATGCGTGAAGATTTCCTAAAATCTCAACAAGGGCTGGCTGATAAGATCGCCTCTTCGGCTGTTCGCACCGAACCTCAGACCTCTGTCAGTGCTTCAGAACCCATGGATATTGAATATGGCCCTTCTCTTCCTTCTCGCCTTCAGGCCGAGCAAGGTTCGGACGTTCGTCTTAGCTCTTCCGACCATACACAGTCTGTTCGCCCCAAGACGTCCACTCACAAGGTTAGCCATGCTCCAATCTCAGGTTCGGGATCTGATTCCGATCATGATCGCCCTTCATATTCTAGACCTAAAAAGCACTCTGACAAGTCTAAACATAAGTCAAGGTCCGCATATTTGCCCTCATCGTCAGGGGAGGATCAGTCCCCTAGACGTAGACACAGGTCCCCCAAGCCCCAGAGAATGGCCTCTGATGATCAGGAACATCCTCAAATTGACCTTGATCCGCCCTACTATAGGGATGTGGCTCTGGCTGACATCCCAAATCAATATGCGGAGGAGGTAGATACTTTTCGACGTATCCTCAAATTACCTGATCCGAGGGATTCAGTCCCCAGACCTGCTACTGCTATCATAGGTATCGATGACGAGGTGGCCGTCCAAGAGCTGAGACCTACGGGTCCATCAGCTATGTTGCCCCTCAACTCTGGTATAAGAGATGCCTTTGACAAATTCAACAATGACTTTATGGCTGCAAACCTGGCAGAGGGCAAATACCCAAAGCCCCCCCTTCCACTTCTAAGTGGTACAAGGTTGGACAACCTTGTTTTTCGGAGAAACTCCAAGATTTAAATGCAGACTTTGCCAAGATCTGTATATCTCCTAAACCTTCGGGGGCCCCTTTAGGCAAGGTCCCACTCTCTGTCCTCAAGGACTTAGAACAACAGGCAAGGTACAATCTAACCACATTGAATTTCACGACCACTTTTGCCAAGACATCCTCCTCCTGCAACTCTACCATGAGGAGGTGTCGTTATGGACTAAAAGAAACCTTCAAGAAGGTCAAGTCCCAGGTCAGGAAAGGTGCCGACCCTGAAAAAGCAGTAAAACGTGGTTATGATGAGGCCTATGACTACTTTGATCTCTGGGAGAAGACCCTCACTATTCAACATAAGGCCATAACCTGCCTGAGCAAATCCCTTGCCCATATTTTACAAAGGGAACTTTACACAATGGCAACTTCTGGCTTGCTTAGACGCGAAGCCGAAATGTCCCATCTGCAGCCACAATTAGGGGAAACCAGACGTCAAGAGCTCAGGAATTCCTCTCTCTGGACTCGTTCCCTGTTCAACTCCCAGTCAGTGAAGGAAGGCGAGGACTTCCTTCTCAAAAAAGGCACCTCAAAAGATGCTCAGGGTTTCGGACCCTACCAAAATAAGCCCTTTCGTGGTTCCCACCACAATAAGAGAAGAGGCTCCTACAGGAAACGCCCCTTTGGGGGCAATTCCTCCCAAAGCAGCAACTATTCGTTTCCCTCTTCTAGAGGAAAACCAAACTTCAGAGGCTCCAGGGGTCGTTTTCGACCCCACAACAAAGGAAAAGGGCGTGGAAACCCCTCTTCCCAATGACTCCTATCAAGCCTCAATCAATCCACCAGTAGGAGGTCGCCTCCGTTCTTTCAGGAGAGACTGGCACGCAAACAATTGCTCAGCCAACGTGTTAAATATTATCACCAATGGCTACGTTCTGCCATTCCTCTCAAGGCCAAACTTGATAAGATTTCCTCTGATTGTGTCAGAGTACAAGGCCCCTCAAAAAGACCAAGCCTTGGCCGATTGCATCCAGTCTCTCCTGTTAAAGAACGCTATCGAAAGGGTGGAAAATGTAAAATCTCTCGGGTTTTACAGTCGCCTCTTTCTTGTACCCAAGCCTCACCAAAGGTGGAGGCCAGTAATAGACCTAAGCAGGCTCAACACTTTTCTACACGTAGAAAAGTTCAAAATGGAAACGCCAGAGTCCATCAGGACTTCTCTGATTCCGGGGGAATGGGTAGCGTCAATAGACCTGTCGGACGCTTACCTCCACATCCCCATCCATCCAAACTCAAGGAAGTACCTAAGATTTTGCCACAGGTCACAGGTGTTCCAGTTCACCTCGCTCCCATTCGGACTAGCCACAGCCCCCCAGGTATTTACCATGGTCGTCAAAGAAGTGAAGCTCATGGCCCTCAGCAGAGGACTCAGACTTCATCAATACCTGGACGACTGGCTGATCAGGTCTCAGTCCCAGGAGGAAGCATTAGTGAACACTCGGACAGTGGTAGATCTCACCCAGTCCTTGGGATGGATCTTAAACCAAGAGAAATCAGAACTGAAACCAACTCAGGTGTTCTCGTTCGTGGGCTACGAATACCACCTAGATTCAGCCCTTGTAAAACCCACTCAAGAGAGATGGCTCAAACTTCAGGATTTGATCCTACGACTCAAGTCGAAACATGTTTTGACTGCAAGATGTTTGATGTCTCTAATTGGGTTGCTAGCCTCAACGGAGAAGATGGTCCCGGAGGGACGCCTTCACATGAGACCGTTTCAGTTTCACCTGAAAGAGCACTGGAAATTTCCTCAGTCGCTGGACAGCCTCCTTCCCTGGACAGAAGTCATTTCTGCTCATCTGGACTGGTGGCAGAATCCTGCAAAGGTGATGATAGGCGCCGACCTTCATCCCAAAGACCACAGTATCCAACTCTTTACAGACGCCTCAAACGAAGGCTGGGGCGCTCACTTAGAACAAAGTTCTACAAAAGGTCTGTGGTCACCTCAGGAAAAAGGACTTCACATAAACGTCCTAGAATTGAAAGCTGTCTTTCTGGCTTTGAGACACTTCAAAGACCAGTGTCAGGACCAAACAGTGCTAGTTGCCACGGACAACTCAACTGTGGTAGCTTACATAAACAAACAAGGGGGAACACACTCGGCGGAGATGTGCGCACTCCTGTGGAGACTCATGACCTGGTGCCACCACTATCACATAATCTTGAAAGCCAGACACATTCCAGGGTGCCTGAATGTGATGGCCGACCTACTTTCCAGGTCGAACCAGGTTCAGTCGACCGAATGGTCACTCCATCCACAGGTGTTCAAACAGATCTGCCGAAAGTGGTTCACTCCCCACGTGGACCTTTTTGCCACTCATCTGAACCACAAGCTCCCTCTGTACGTGTCTCCTATCCCAGACCCCCAGGCCTGGGACATAGATGCTCTAAACATAGACTGGATGGGTCTCACTGCTTATGCTTACCCTCCAACGGCTCTCCTTTACAGGGTGATCCAAAAAATCAGACAATGCACCTGCCTGATCATACTAATAGCCCCAGGCTGGCCAGGGATGCCCTGGTTCTGGGACCTAGTGCAGCTCTCAACAGAGATCCCTCTGCAACTCCCGGTGTCGACAACACTCCTCAAGCAGTCCCACAACTTCGTGTTCCACAGCTCCCCGCAGCACCTCAACCTCCACGCCTGGTCTCTAGGAGTGGACAACTCCAAGAACAAGGCTTCTCTGTGGAAGTGGCAGAGAGAATTGCTGCACCTCAGCGGTCTTCAACAAGGAACATCTACAAATCAAAGTGGGCCCTATTTGAAAAATGGTGCAGAGATAATTCGGTGGATTTCTCCTCACCATCTGTGAAGCAAATCTCAGATTTCTTTATGTATCTGTACCAAGACCTAAACAGGCGCCCCTCTACCATTGATGGTTACAGGACAGCTATTGTTGACACTCTGGGCCCTACGGCCCAGCATATTGCCCATAATGAGGACCTTCACAGGTTGCTCTCCAGTTTTCACAGGGATCGCCCCAAGAGTTCCAGAAACCTTCCTCAGTGGAACCTATCTGTTGTCCTCAATGAGCTCACAAAAGCGCCCTTTGAGCCTATGAAAGACACAGACCTCAAACATCTCACTCTCAAGACTGCTTTCTTGCTAGCTCTGGCCTCCGGCAAGCGCCGCAGTGAAATCCACGCCTGGGTCGCAAACAAAGTATCTAATCTAGGCCAATGGGAAAAGGTAGCCTTGTTCCCTTCATCAGATTTTATAGCCAAAAACCAGCTAGCAAGAGAAGGTTCTCAAAGTGTGTCTCCGGTGACTATTCCTGCCTTGACTACCATTGTAGATAGACAATTCAAAGAAGACAGGACCTTGTGTCCTGTACGGGCTTTGAGGTACTATCTGGACCAAACCAAGGACCTGAGAGGGTCCCAGTCTCTTCTTTTCATCTCCTTCAAGAAAGGACATACCTCAGATATCAGACCCGCTACTCTCTCTTCATGGTTGAAACAAACCATTCTACTTTGTTATAAGCAAGCAGACCAGCAAGCCTTGGACTTAGTCCAAGTTAAAGCGCATGACATTAGGGCCTTCGCAGCCTCTAAGGCTTTTTACGGTGGGGTATCGGTGGACCAGATCATGCAAGCGTGTCACTGGAAAGCTCACAACACGTTTACCAATTTTTATCTAAAAGACCTTACTTGGTCGGACAACGACAACAACATGTATCTGGGACCAGTAGTAGCGGCTCAACAGGTCCTAGACCCTTCTCCTCAGTGATGTCTTCTTCGGAAAGAAAAGGGGGGGGGGCACGTCCGCTACAGCTAAGCCTTCAGGAGTCTCCCCAGGTCTAGGTATAAGCTACCTCATCAGGGTGTTACAGGTAAGGTCTCACATATTAAATTTACATTAACTTTAAATTCTTGGGACCATAAGGTTGTCTTATAAATAAGGTTGCAAATAGCAATTCTAGAACCTTGACCTCATTTCTGACGTCATAGCCCTTAGGGGTTCTTCCTATCTGTGTACTCCGGGTACACAATCCTCCTTCCAAACACCCTACAGTGTACGACACTGTGTATTCTCATCAGGTTTTTGGCTCTTTACAAGTCCAACCTTCAGGATTGGGACTCTGTAAATGGGACTCAGACTGGAAATTTTTTGGAACTATTTTTTATTACTCTCAATTCGAGAAAAACAACATTCAGACCTTCCAGTCTCAGCTGTAATCCCGCCACCGGGCGGTTGAATTCAGCATTCAGTCCCACATGGTAAGCTATTGTAGCGCAATAAAATTGAAAATTTTAATTACTTAAATGTAGCTTTTATAAGCTACAAGCTTACCATGTGGGACTGAGAAGAGTCCCACCCTACCTCCCCGCTGTATTACAGCTGAGGGGACATGGGTTTAATCTCAACGAAAAGGAGGCTGATACACAGGAAGTGATGACGTCACGACAACCTATGAGGCCGAACCAACTACATGCTTGTTTTTCTCGAGCGTTGGTCGTCTGTGCCTCGCGGCAACCAGTAAAGCATTCAGTCCCACATGGTAAGCTTGTAGCTTATAAAAGCTACATTTAAGTAATTAAAATTTTCAATTTTGTGTTTTACCTTATATCTCCTTTATTCTTGCTTACAGAGCTTTAGAATGTATTAAGAGGTATTGGGAAACCATATGTGAAGAGTCGAGATAGCCGGTCCAATTTACCTCCTGACCTCCCCTTATGGGTCAAACTGGGGTCATAAAATAGCCGATTTTGTGTTTTTGTCTTGTATCTCCTTTATTCTTGCTTTTAGAGCTTTACAATGTATTAAGAGGTATTGGAAAACCTTATGTGAAGAGTCTAGATAGCCGGCCACGTTTACCACCTGAGCCCCCCCCCCCCCCCCCCCCCCATGGGTCAAACTGGGGTCATAAAATAACCAATTTTGTGTTTTTGCCTCATATGTCCTTTGGATTTTTGCTTTTATAGCTTTAGAATGTATTAACAGTTAGTTGGAATTCGTTGAGAGTCTAGGTAGCTGGTCAAATTAGCCCTCTGACCCCCTCTCATGAGTCAAACTGGGGTCATAAAATTTCAACTTTTCTGTTTTTGCCTCATATCTTCTTTATTATTGGTTCTTCTTTATGATGTCATTATCTTTATGTTATTTTCATATCTTAGTGCAAAGGGTGTAACTTTTAGAAATTGCACTCACGACTTATACATACTATTAAAGCAGGCAAAATATATTCCTATTTTGTTGTCATCATCTAAAATTATGATATGCATTACATTATGCTTGCTTTATTGTAAAAAACTGGGTCCAAATATTTACAAACTCATTTCTGTTCAGTGCAGCAGTTTGATAAATGACATTTTATAAATTCCCATTTTTAGCTCATTATCACTTCTTCTGACTTCCATTCTTTTGCAGTAAACTAATAACTCAACAATGCAAACATATTCTTGTCCCTTATTTATACATAAAATCTACATATCACTGACACTTGCAACAGAGCATAGATAAAGATAACATCTTACTCCTTATATGACCATTTCTTCATGCATAGACTAAAACAGGGTGAGAAGGGGTGTTGGGGGAGACACATTAACTATTGATAAACCCTTATTAGCATATACCCAGTGGACTAATTCTCTGGGGACTCATCAAAGACTGGCAATTATATATGTTACAGGCAATCTGTGTAACCAGGCATTACACGTAATGACTGAACATTTCAGTCATTTCGCGAAATGCCTAAACAGTTTAGCCATTTCGCGAAATGCCTAGGCATTTCAAATTGTAATGACTGAAAATGAGCTCTAGGCATTACGCGTAATTCCTGAACATAGTTTTTCAATCATGTTTGATGATTATCATGAATTATTTTGACTATATAATTTTATACTTGCTTGTTGTATACTTAGAGAATATATTTTATGTCCATTCATGAACAACAATAATGAAAATGGTATTTTGATTAAAAATATCTATTTTCAAATTTATTGAAATGGTTTTGTTATCACTTACCAAACAAAGTATACAGAAAACATAATAATACATACAAATACAAAATAATGTTAAAAGCAATGTTTCAAAAAAGTCGCATAATTGACCAAGACATATACAGTATATTCTGTTACCATCAACAGAGTTTACTTAATATCATTACGTATACATTGTTGTGTAACTAAACTCAGCAGTGAAACCTTACATGACTGCTAAAATATGAAAACAGAAAATCTGCCTTCACATTTACACATTATACTTCTTTAAAACTAGCAGCTAATTTCAGCTCTTCAATCATTGTAGTATGCTGCTGTTTGGTATCAGAACTTTCTTATCAGCTTCATATTTCTTGAATAGGTCAGTTTTAAAATTCTCTTCAAAAGTTTTGCTGAGTAATGTATCGGTAATCTATCTTGTCAAGAAATGGTATCAGTTATTTAAAGCTAAAATACTGCTCTCAAGTGAGTTCTAACTAATTAAAATCATTCTTCAGGTTCTTGCACTATTGATGTTTTGACATAAAATACTAGTATGTCATTGTCATATATCAAAGCTGCTAGCACCTTTCATTGGGAGGGTGGGGGGCATTTGTGCAGAATACTCACTAAAGTCAAACAAGCTAAGTGTTTAGGTGCTCAAAAGGTTGGGGAGTCCTAATTGCAGTTAAGCTTGTTTCATCTAACAGGATTAACATAAAAGTTGTCAGTATTTGTCTCATATAATTAAAGAAGCCCCTCACATAACAAGACAAGAAAACTTAATCTTTTGAAAAAAATAAAAACAATTGGATGCCCTTCTTACAACTGAATGAAAAGAGGTATGAAAGATATGATTATTAATGATAACATTGCAAAACTGCTCATTTATTTATTCAATATACAAGAAAAGTATAAAATATATCAACATGTACCTTCATTGAAAGTCATACAGTTAAAAGTACAACTTGAATTACTTCTATCAGCAAGAAATAACACATATCTATAAAATAAAATAAAAATGGTCAGACAGACTGCTTGAAATCTCAAACCAAAGTTTAAGGATTTGATATAATTAAAGAAGCCACACCCCATATAATAACATCAGAGGATGTACTTAGAACTGAAAAATGATTTGAACATGGTACTATTCTTACAAGTAAATGAGAATAAGTATGAAATGTATCATCATTAATGGTTGTATAGTAAAACTATTTATTAACTCACTTTTGCAAAAATGCATGAGATATGTCAAAATATAGCTTCATTAATTGTCATACAGTTAAAACCACATCTTGAATTGCTTATAGCAAGAAATAATCATATTCCTTCAAAAATATACTTTAAAAAGATGATTACACAGATTGCCTGAAATTTCAAATACTTGTTTAGGCAATCTGTGTAACACTGAACCTTATATTTCAGTCATTACGTGAAATGCCTAGGCATTTCGCGAAATGGCTAAACTGTTTAGACATTTCGCGAAATGACTGAAATGTTCAGTCATTACGCGTAATGCCTGGTTACACAGATTGCCTGTAACATATATAAATAGAAATGAGCATTATTCATAAGATATAAATAGGCTTGTGGGAACATAGACCTTATATTTACTCATTGGGATAGATGTGTTCAGAGCATTGTGTCATAAACTTCTTGCCTTTCTAAAGGCTCAAATTTTACTACGCCTTTTTAGTCGAATCAAAGATTCGAGTTATGTACTGATTTGCGGCCACGATTTTAAATTGGCCGTTTAAGCCCTTAAATATCAAATTCTGCATAATATTTCTTCACATATCTGTACATTAAGGTGTATATTATACACTCTGCCATTTTGAAGATTTTTAATACCTTTATTAAGTTATATTTTATGAAGTAAAAAGCTTGTCTAGCACTACGTCTGGCTTTCTGTAAGGTCCCGGATGTCCTAGAAACTATTGTTTTACCCATTGTTATGGCCTACTCGAACGAGTCTTTTTTAACCGTTTCGTCTGCTGGTTTCTAGACGTGAAACCCCAATTAATTTATTTGTCTGCTGGTGTATCACGCAGTCACTGTTAATGTAAAAATGTTGTCTGCGCATCTCCCCATTTGTCAAACAAATAAACCGCAAAGAAATTAATGAATGAAGTGACGTCACGGTAGTACTACAGCTTTGTGGTTCAGCCAATCAGAATCGACAATGAAAATATTCAAACTCTGTAGTTCTACATTCAACCACTCGAAGGCGCTTTTGCATGTCCTAGAATACTTCATCGGTAAAATACAGCATAATCTGTCTCTCCCTATTATCGCTCATTGTGGCTATCGAATATTTTAATATTTAAATACTTACAATTTGCTTCTGTAAAATATCCATATACAGTACTATAGTATATCCACGCTTCAAAATTGAAATATGGCTTCTCATTTCAAAATCAAATTTCAAACTGCAAGTCCGTGACCAGGAAATATGCTGGTAGTTTTCGTCTTAAACCAGCCTTGTAAAATATTAAATTGTCACGAAACCCCCACAATGAACTGCCGTGACTGCACATATTTGCTCATTAATATTAATGAGGCAAGTCCGCGAACAGGAAATATGCTGGTAGTTTTCATCTTAAACCAGCCTTGTAAAATATTGTCGGGAAATCCCCTCAAAGAACTGCCGTGACTGTGCATGTTTGCTCATTAATATTAATGAGGCAAGTCCGTGCTGGTGGTTTTCATCTTAAACCAGCCTTGTAAAACTGCGCATCTACAGACCCTTTATATTTGTAAACCTATCACATCATGTCACTACAAATACCCATCTCGCTACACAAATCTGAAAACTTCCCTGATAGCGGTTTGCAAATGCGGGCGATAATACAGAGTTTACAGATTTCAACACCCAGTGCTGTCCTAAGATTCGACTTTGTGGTTGGGTGAAGGCCAACCACTTCACTCTTGTTCTAAAATATAAATACATATAAGGCATTTAACAGTGACAAGCTGTTTCATGTAAAAACATCAAAAAAAGTACTAGAATCTGAGAAAGGCTTTTTACTGAGTTGCAACTTCCTCCTTTAAAGCAAATTTTCCTTTAAATGCCTGATATATTAGTAAGACATTGAGATTCATACCGACATAATATGTAGCATCAAGTTTGAAAAAGTTTTTTTAAACCAAGTCGATTCATGGATTGATCTGGTTTGCAAAACTTGATTTGCAAATTGATTCAGTTTACAATTTTATGAATCCTTGCACCCCTAGTAGCAAGGACTCTTCTGGAAAAAAATTTGAATTTTCAATATTCTGACAGGGGTCTTGAATTTTTGTGGAAATGGAAAATGTCATTTATTTAACTGTAAAATATACAGTGATTTTAGCAAATTTTGCATCTGCTGCTCGGTAAAGTTACTTCAAAGTTGAGTTTATCATATGGAAAAGGTCTTTTATCCCTCTCTGTATTGCTTCTTGGACTTTCAACCCAGTTTTGTGGTCCCCATATATGGAGAGTTTATATAGCCAGTCAGGTTTACCCACTGACCCCTTCTTACGGGTCAAACTGGCGTCATAAATTAGCAGGTTTTCTTGTTTTGCCTTATATCTACTTTAAAACAACTGTTCTTACAAACTATAGCATTTATTAAATTAACTTTACACAATTTATGACCATAGAAAACAAAATAAAGCTTACATTTTTCTTTCATGTTAATGCATGAACTTCCACACTGTCTGCTTAACTTTAGCTTCTTTTCTCAGCGCTGCATGTTTTTCTTTTCAAAAACCTTTTTCTGCTTTATACTATAAAGCAGCTGACCTTTTGGGACACTTTGTTTTTGTTAGCAAAAACATTTTTCTAGTTATACTTTATTTACAGCGATTTCAAATTTTGAAGTGGAGAAAAGTTTATGTCGGCCATATGTAAGTCCTCTTTACAAAATTTAAGCCCACTACCAACCAGTCTCAAAGTTAAGCCCTTATTTAAGGCTAAGACTGGTCTTAACTTTGTGAATACCGCTAAGACTAAGCCAAAAGTCTTAGCAATTTTTCTGTGAAAGTTAAGACAAAAGTCTCAACTTTAAGCCTAAGCCCTGGCTAAGACCTTTCGTGAATACGGGCCCTGGTTTCTGTTTTTTACCCCACAGCCCTTAAGGGCTGTCGGGGTATTGTTTTCACCCATGGTGTCCGGGCGGGTGGCGGAAAATAGTTTGTCCGGGCTGTATCTCAGAAACCGTAAGGTGTAGGAAGTTGATACTTGGTAGGGACATTGGTTAGGGAGTGTAGGTGTGCAACGTCATGGTCTGACCTTGATTTGACCTTTGACCTTGCCGTAGTGACCTTGAGTTTGAAAATCTTGTCCGGGCTGTATCTCGGAAACCGTAAGGTGTAGGAAGTTGATACTTGGTAGGGACATTGGTTAGGGGGTGTAGTTGTGCAACGTCATGGTCTGACCTTGATTTGACCTTTGCCGTAGTGACCTTGACCTATAAAATCTTGTCCGGGCTATATCTCGGAAACCGTAAGGTGTAGGAAGTTGATACTTGGTATGGACATTGGTTAGGGGGTGTAGTTGTGCAACGTCATGGTCTGACCTTGATTTGACCTTTGACCTTGCCGTAGTGACCTTGACCTATAAATTCTTGTCCAGGCTATATCTCGGAAACTGTAAGGTATAGGAAGTTGATATTTGGTAGGGACATTGGTTAGGGGGTGTAGGTGTGCAACGTCATGGTGTGACCTTGATTTGACCTTTGACCTTGCCGTAGTGACCTTGACCTATAAAATCTTGTCCAGGCTATATCTCAGAAACCGTAAGGTGTAGGAAGTTAATACTTGGTAGGGATATTGGTTAGGGGGTGTAGGTGTTCAACATCATGGTCTGACCTTGATTTGACCTTTGACCTTGCCATAGTGGCCTTGACCTATAAAATCTTGTTCGGGCTATATCTCGGAAACCGTAAGGTGTAGGAAGTTGATATTTGGTAGGGACATTTGCTAGGGGGTGTAGGTATGCAGTATCATGGTGTGACCTTGATTTGACCTGTGACCTTGCCGTAGTGGCCTTGACCTATAAAATCTTGTCCGGGCTATATCTCAGAAACCGTAAGGTGTAGGAAGTTGATACTTGGTAGGGATATTGGTTAGGGGGTGTAGGTGTGCAATGTCATGGTCTGACCTTGATTTGACCTTGCCATAGTGACCTTGACGTATAAAATGTTGTCCGGGCTATATCTCGGAAACCGTAAGGTGTAGGAAGTTGGTACTTGGTAGGGACATTGGTTAGGGTGTGTAGGTGTGCAACGTCATGGTCTGACCAGGATTTGACCTTTGACCTTGCCATAGTGACCTTGAGTGTAAAAATCTTGTCTGGGCTATATCTCGGAAACCGTAAGGTGTAGGAAGTTGATACTTGGTAGGGACATTGGTTAGGGGATATAGTTGTGCATCGTCATGGTCTGACCTTGATTTGACCTTTGACCTTGGCGTAGTGACCTTGACCTATAAAATCTTGTCCGGGCTATATCTTGGAAACCGTAGGGTTGAGGAAGTTGATACTTGGTAGGGACATTGGTTAGGGGCTGTAGGTGTGTGTTATCATGGTGTCACCTTAATTTGACCTTTGACCTTGTCCTAGTGACCTTGACCTATAAAATCTTGTTGCACCTTTGGGTCTCTCTTTTGATGCAGATTAAGCACTGTTAAAGTCATATTAGAATTTATTAAGAATTTTACTTTCATAACTTCCCATTGTAAGAGATAGAATTTCATCAAGTGAGCCACAGATTTTGCTCCAACACCACACATAAGCATTCATTAAATGTATTACCACTTCTATATGCATGGTAATATTCAAACCATCTAAACCATAATTTGGCCATGCAGATGTAGATAAAGAGGGTTGAATTTTAGTTTGCTGATTAATGCTGTCATCTTGTTATTGAATTATCTTGTTTTAATACTTCATCTTTATATGCATGATCTTTCTTTTAAACATTATTTGGACCTTTATATAACTGACAGTGCTCTGAAAGTATCCTAAAGTTTATACTGATACAGTACTTCTGTATCTCATGGTGTTGAAAATATTTCCCTAGGCTGTGGGGTACGGGCATCTCTGATGCTATTTTTTTATAGGTGAACTTGTATATACTACAGTCAGTCTGTGAAGCTAGTCATAATACATATGCTTACATTGTGTACACATAACACCTGTGTGTTCACATTGTATGTTTACATTGTATGCAAACATAACATCTGTATGTTTACGTTAAATATGGATCACACCGATATGATTATATTGTATACACCTATCACACCTGTATGTTTACATTGTATACACCTATCACACCTGTATGTTTACATTGTATACACCTATCACACCTGTATGTTTATATTGTATACACACATCACACCTGTATGTTTACATTGTATACACACATCCCACCTGTATGTTTATATTGTGTATGTTACAGTAAATGTGCGAAATCAGTAAATACGTGTATTTACTGAAATTTTCAGTAAATACGTGTATTTACTGATTTGGTCAGTAAGTATGCGTATTCCCTGAAAATTTTAGTAAATATGCGTATTTACTGATTTTTTTGTCCATTGTATTTACTAAAATCGTCATGAAGACTTTATATCTTAAATAGTTGGGTGTTATCTGCTGTGTCTTCTTATTAACAGTTATTTAAAACTTTAAATGGCTTTGTCTTATTCAAAGTTCGATACTTGTTTACAATCCAGCACTGAGATAACTATTTAACATCACTTATAATTTGAAAAGAATTGCATGTGATATACAATAAAAATTTGTAATATTTTTTTTCCATTGAAAATAAAATGTAACGTAAATAAACAATTTTGTTGTGCTACAATAGCTTACCATGTGGGACTGATTGCTGTTCTTGGATGGCCGCAGGCCCAGCCAACATCTAAGAAAAATAAACATTTACAGTGGTCTCTGGAACTCTACGAGATCTCTTCCTACTTTCTTGTTGACTGTGTGTTTTAGTAACTTCTGTTATAAACAGATATATTTTCTTCTATTTCTCAGCACATACGTATTGTTGGATGTTGATTTTTAGCCATTTTTTAGCCAGGATGGGCGGGTGGCGGGAAAAAGTTTGTCCGGGCTGTATCTCAGAAACCGTAAGGTGTAGGAAGTTGATACTTGGTAGAGACTTTGGTTAGGGGGTTGCAGGTGTGTAACGTCATGGTGTGACCTTGATTTGACATTTAATTTTTGCTGTAGGGACCTTGTCCTGTAAAATATTGTCTGGGCAATATCTCTGAAACCGTAAAGTGTAGCAAGTTGACACTTGGTAGGGACATTCCTTAGTGGTTGTAGATGTAAAACATCATGGTGTGATCTTGATTTGACCTTGTCATAGTGACCATGAGTTTTTAAATCTTTTTCGGGCTATTTCTTATATTCCGTAAGGTGTAGAAGGTTGACACTTGCTAGGGACATTGGTTGCAGGATGTAGGTGTGATCATGGTGTGACCTTTAACTTTGGCTCTGCCAAAGTGTGTTTGTTTTTCACCTGCCGTATTTGAGGCAGGTTTCTCTTATGACTAAGATATATGGATTGCTGCAACTGATTATTAAGCGTCCCACAAGGGACGCTTGTTTGTGTATGGGAGACCTTCAGGCTCCGCCTGCTCCGCATTTTGTTTTCCTTATAACTCTGTAACCGTTAGGCGGATTCTTTTCAAATTTGGCAGGTTTAGGCAGTAGCCTTGGGGAATTTTTTTGGAATATGCTGCAGTGACATTTCAACCAATCAGAGAGGTCACATGACCAAAAATGTCTTTTTTTGATGGGGAAGATTGTCCGGATGATAACTTGAAAGGAATTTTATCAATTCACCTGAAACTTGGCAAATACATTCATTCTATTAAAATCTGGAAGTCATTAGATTTTGGCATTGATTGGTTAAGAAATGGCCAAGTAATTAATGATTAATTAATCATTATGAATTTTCCAAAATAAGGAAAACACAAAAATGCTTATATCTCGAAAACCGTGCTAGATAGAGCGATTTCGACGAAATTTTTGACTCGCATGGTATCTCTCCAGAGTAGTTATCCCGATTTTCAAAAAATTTTAGTCTCGCCAAAAATGGCGGCCATTTTGAATTTTCGAATTTTTCACAAAAATTGCAAAACATAAAAATGCTTATATCTCGAAAACCGTACTAGGTAGAGCGATTTCGACGAAATTTTTGATCCACAGGGTATCTCTGCAGAGTAGCCATGCCAATTTTCAAAAAAAATTTGTCCTGCCAAAAATGGCGGCCATTTTGAATTTTCGAATTTTTGCGCAAAAATTGCAAAACACAAAAATGCTAATACCTGGAAAACCGTGCTCGAACGATTTCGACGAAATTTTTGATCTTCAGGGTATCTGCAGAGCAGCTATCCCAAAGAGCTTTCACTCGGTGAAGTATCAGACCCATAGCTAATTATTCACCTACTCAAAATGAGTAAATGCTAGTTGCGGATACCCAATTTTTATCAAATAACTCATTCATCTACTTTTGGGAGAGCTTTCACATGGTGAAGTTTCAGACCCGTAGATAATTACTCACCTACTCAAAATGAGTAAATGCGAATTATCTCTTAAAAGTATTGCAGATAGCCAATTTTTCTCAAATAACTCATTCACCTACTTTTGGAAGAGCTTTCACATGGTGAAGTTTCAGACCCATAGCTAATTACTCACCTACTCAAAATGAGTAAATGCTTATTATCTATCAAAGTATTGCAGATAGCCAATTTTTCTCAAATAACTCATTCACCTACTTTTGGGAGAGCTTTCACTCGGTGAAGTTTCAGACCTGTAGCTAATTGTTCACCTACTCAAAATGAGTAAATGCTAATTATCTGTAAAAGTGTTGCAGATACCCAATTTTTATCAAATAATTCATTCATCTACTTGTGGGAGAGCTTTCACATGGTAAAGTTTCAGACCCGTAGATAATTACTCACCTACTCAAAATGAGTAAATGCTAATTATCTCTAAAAGTATTGCAGATAGCCAATTTTTCTCAAATAACTCATTCACCTACTTTTGGAAGAGCTTTCACATGGTGAAGTTTCAGACCCATAGCTAATTACTCACCTACTCAAAATGAGTAAATGCGAATTATTGCAGATACCCAATTTTTATCAAATAACTCATTCATCTACTTTTGGGAGAACTTCCACTTGGTGAAGTTCCAGACCCGTAGATAATTACTCACCTACTCAAAATGAGTAAATGCTAATTATCTCTTAAAAGTATTGCAGATAGCCAATTTTTCTCAAATAACTCATTCACCTACGTTTGGAAGAGCTTTCACACACAAAAATGAAAAATTGTGAATATCTCGGAAAAGCTCTTTCTTCTCCTTTAATGCTTGGCGGGAGATACACACCGTGGCAGTGGTCTTGTTTTCAAAAATTTTTGTCTCACCAAAAATGGTGGCGATTTTGATTTTTCGAAGTTTTTGCAAAACACAAAAATGCTTATATCTCGAAAACCGTGCTAGATGGACCAAATTCAACAAAATTTTTGACCTGCTGGATATCTCTGCAGAGTAGCCATGCCAATTTTCACAATATTTTTGTCTCGCCAAATATAGCGGCCATTTTGAATTTTTGAATTTTTTACAAAAATTGCAAAACACAAAAATGCTTATATCTTGAAAACCGTGCTACATAGAGCAGACTGCGCTGACTTTGGTTGCCACAACAGTATAAGGCTAGAAACGGAGCATTTTCTTAATACTTTAGCACTCACCTTTATATCCTTTTCGGGACGCTTTGTTTTTGCTATGCAAAAACATTAACTTTTTTTTTTGCGAGCGATCCTCTAGTTATATGTACTTTTACATATTTGTGCTTTTTCCATTGACAGTTATTCCCCAGTTAATAAATTTTACAGCTTCATAATTTTAGTTTGCTGATTAATGGTGTCATCTTGCTATCAATTGTGTTGTTTTAATACCTTATGTTTACATATATTTTTTTTCTTAGGAGTTATTTTCTCCTGTTAAGCATTCATTCAAGCTTTATATAACTGACACTGCTCTGAAAGTATCAAAATTTTTGCACTGTTTCACTACTTCTATATCTTATGGTGTTGAAAACTATTTCCCCAGGCTGTGGGGTACAGGTTTCTCTGATGCTATTTTTTGACAAAGTGTTAACCAGTAGAAAGCCTAATATAATGACATTTTCAATAACCGGTACTTAAATATTCTTTGCGGATTTCATCATTTCTACCTAAACAAAACAAAATGCTGTATATCAGTTTACCGTTCACACCACTAATTAATGTAGTTATCAAAAAATGTATGATACATGTCACTATAAAAAAATAAAATTAAAAATAATTACATTGAATACACATATATGTTTATAATGTATACACATATCACACATATATGACTATGTTGAATACACATATCACACATATATAACTATGTTGAATACACATATCACACGGATATAACTATGTTGATTACACATATCACACCTGGACATTAACATTGTCAACACATGTAACACCTCTGTGTTTATATTGAATACACATATCACACGTGTATGTTTATATTGAATACACACATCACAGCTGTATGTTTTCATTGTATACACATATCACATGTACAGATTACACTTATATACATTGTATAAACATTTGACACCCGTATGTTTACTTTCTCACAGGTATCCACGTATAAACAGAGAGTCACTGCTTCCCATTGCCCGAAGTGTCAGTGCTTCTAACCACGAGGGGTAAGTCCAGGTCATGTGACATGACACACATATAGCCATTCAGGGCTTACTCTAGAAGCATTATAGCTATAAAAAAGCTCTAACTTATTGACATATGAACTTCACTGTTGCACTGTTGATAATACTGGTTTATGGCTTAAACCTCTCCCTATAAATGCTTAAATATTGCGCTTAAACATAGTCGTCCTTGTGAGGCATACACATCAGTCTTGTCCTTTGTGGGTCTGTCATTTATTCTACAATGCAGAGTAAACATCACACACGATCGTCAACAGGTTTTTTTTTGCTGAACTACAGTGTGTACCAGATGGTGGTCAGATTTTCCATCATTCATTACATCTGCATAATTTAGGAGGGGTGAAGTAGAACTTGTAACAAAATAGCTTGGCTTTCCACTAATTCATAAAAGTTTGAGATTTACTCCTTGTAAATCTTGTACGGAGACATTTGTGCTTGTGTTGAGCACTTGAAGCTGTGAATGTGAGTGATGATATGCTGTGAGTGGAGAACATGCCTAAGTGTCAGGTAACTTGTGTGTTTCAGGTCAGCTATGCGTTCTGACGGGACCTCCAATGAATGGTAATCTGTTTAGTTATGTTTGTTTTATAGTCACCTACTAACTGTGTTGTTCCAGTAAAATCCACCATTTAACATTCACTTATTCAAGTCACTTCCAGTAAAAGCACTCTGCTGTTTTATTGTGTCACCAGCATTTATGCTGCATGGCATATAGGGATAGCTTTGTCACCTCATTTTGTGGTGTCATCGTCTGTCGTCATCACACTTTCTATTCTGGACAGTATCTCAAAAATGGTTTGTCAGATTTACTCCCAGTAGTAACATACTTATATTGAGTTTTAGTTTTTTCTTTTCCAGACAGTATCTCAAAAATGGCTTGATGGATTCAATTTAAATTTGGCATGTGGTTGAAACTGGTTTTCAAGGTGTGTCCTATTCTAAGGTGACCTTAAACTCCCAGTAGTAACATATTTATATTGAGGTTAAGGTTTTTCGTTTCTGGACAGTATCTAAAAAATGGTTGATGGATTCAATTCAAATTTGGTATGTGGTTGTAACTGGTTTTCAAGGTGTGCCATATTTTAAGGTGACCTTAAACTCCCACATATTAAATAGTTATGTTGAGTTTACTTTTTTATTTTTCCATAGAGTATACTGAAAATAACTTGATAAATTTCATTCAAATTTTGCGTGTATATGTAACTGACCATAGATAAGTGTCAAAGAATAAGGTATCCTTAAACTCCCATTAATAACAGAATTAATGAATTAATAAATTTATTTCAAATTTTGCGTGTATATGTAACTGACGATAGATAAGTGTTGTAGCCGGGTTCTGGTGTGAAAGAGTTGGGTTTAACCCAATATTGAAACTACCCTTTCAAATTCAAAATACAGTTTATTAATAATTATAAAATGAAATTCTGTTGTTCACTGTATGAAACTTTGTTACTGAAACTAAATATCTGCCACGCGGGTCTTTTAACAACAACTTTAAAATATTTTCATAACTTGGGATCTCTCCAGAGAACTACAGTCTTTGTAGCAGATAACTACACTCTTGCTACCTTGTTGGTCTAGTCAAAGTCTGGAAGTGCCCCCAGATCAACAGAGGACAGACCTTATATAGACATATCTGCAAGATTTTGTCTTAACTGAGGTGACACTCAGTCGCCTAACTAACAAACTTTAATAAACCATAATTCACACATATATTAATCATTTGATTAATTGAATTTATATCACAAATTACATAAAGTAAAATCATTTAACTAAAATGTCTAATAAACAATAAATGTAATGAATAGATAATAATTATTTAAAAACATTTTGAAAAACCTTACCAAATACTAAAAGTTAAAAATGTATGTCAATCAAGATTTATATGAATTTATTGGCTTGTTTGTCAGAAATATGAAAGAAACCTCTAATTGCAATTTTATTTTAATCCACTCAGTTCAACTCCATGTTCTTTTGTCTAAAAGTTTGTCCTAGCTTAATTTAGAAACTTGTTTACCTGGAATATATATCGAGTAAATATTTAATGACAGCTTACTTGCTTCACCCCTACTGTTTCTCTAGTAGATTGCCCTAGTTTGATTTCTAAATTTGCAAACATATGTAAGCATATTGTACAACAGTTCAATTGGTTCATTACTTCATACATTTTAATCAATCTCTGGTCTTTAAAATGACACTGTTTAGTGCAACTGTTATCATCTTGAATCCTAGCATTTTAAATAAATATACCTTCTAAAATTATTAATATAAATTATACAAAAATTAATACATAACATTTCACCATGTTACAGTGTCAATAAGGTGACCTTAAACTCCCATTAATAACAGAATTAGATTCGCTTTAAGTTTGGCAATTTTTGAACAGTATTTCAAATACTATGCAATTCTAGGCATGTTTCACTGGGGGATGTAGCAAACTTTAAATAGAACCTTCAGGAAAAGATTACCTTAAGCTCCTTACCTTAAACTAACATTGACTTTAAGGTTGGGACAATTGTTTTGGTGTTTGGAAGATATTTGATGTGCTAATTGAGATTTATTTTATTAATAATCATCATGTATGTGTATTTAGACAAAAAGAAAAAGGTCTCTTTTATAAGATTACAATAATTTGCTGATATTTTAGAAACTTATGAGTTTCAGTTTTTAACAGTTTGATGTCACTCAGTTGCGATGGATCACATATGACACTGTTTAGTGCAACTGTTATCATCTTGAATCCTAGCATTTTAAATAAATATACCTTCTAAAATTATTAATATAAATTATACAAAAATTAATACATAACATTTCACCATGTTACAGTGTCAATAAGGTGACCTTAAACTCCCATTAATAACAGAATTAGATTCGCTTTAAGTTTGGCAATTTTTGAACAGTATTTCAAATACTATGCAATTCTAGGCATGTTTCACTGGGGGATGTAGCAAACTTTAAATAGAACCTTCAGGAAAAGATTACCTTAAGCTCCTTACCTTAAACTAACATTGACTTTAAGGTTGGGACAATTGTTTTGGTGTTTGGAAGATATTTGATGTGCTAATTGAGATTTATTTTATTAATAATCATCATGTATGTGTATTTAGACAAAAAGAAAAAGGTCTCTTTTATAAGATTACAATAATTTGCTGATATTTTAGAAACTTATGAGTTTCAGTTTTTAACAGTTTGATGTCACTCAGTTGCGATGGATCACATATAGGACCAGAATCGTCATCACATTTTGTTTCTGAAAAATATGTCAAAAATTGCTTGTAGGATAAAATTGCAAATTTAATAAGTAAATTAAATTTTTTATAAGTTAATACCCTATCCAATGGACAATTGCTAATCCGGTCAGCGCAGACCGGCTCGCTAAATGACAGAAAAAGCTGTCCTGTGTTTCCACCCGCCAGGCCGGCCTAGTACTGTGCTTTTATTGCGCTACTATAGCTTACCATGTGGGACTGAATGCTGTTCTCGGATGGCCGTCAAGGCATCAGGCCAACGTCTAAGAAAAATAGACATTTATAGTTGGCCGTAGCCTCAAGTTGTCATCATGTGATAACCTTTGACCTTTCGTCCTACTTTCTCGTTGGCCGTTTGGATATGTAGTGTGTATTATTTACACAGATGTTTTCATCTATTTCTCAGCAAATACGTATTGTTGGATGTTAATTTTTGGTCTTTTCATTTATTATATTTCATAGATTATTCTGTAGAATTTTTGTTTTGACAGGATAAGTATTTTCCTCATTTTGTTCGTGTTTTGAGCTTTCCTTGGTTCAGGTTTTTGCACCTACGTCTTTTATTGCGTTTAAAATGTCCACCCACCAAACGAATAAAGACAAACCGAGATCTGGCAAGTGTAGGCATTTTTGCTTCCCATTTGACACACATAATTACTGCCCATACATATTTTAATAGTTTCTATCATTTAGAATTTCATAACTTGTTTTACTGTGTGTTAGCCAGCTGTACATGCACTAGATCTTTGACCAGCGCCCATTTCCTCAGGAATTTGGGCAGTTGTGAATTTATAGTGGCTAAATACTCTTGCTCTATATATATTTGATATAATTTATGGGAAAAAGCCGTAGTATTAAAAACTGATCCTTTTCGTGCTACTTCGAAAATATAGTCTTTTAGTAAAATTAGCAATATATTGAAAGTCTCAGAGTGGTTGCGGACTTGGATTATTCCCAACAAAACTTCCTCAATGGTGAACTGACATGTAATACCTGTGAGGGACTCAATCCATCTATAAATTTTGGGCAGGAATTCTTTTACTTTGACACAATTGAAGAAAAGGTGTTCAATAGTTTCCTCACAGAACCCACAGTTTCTGCAAAGGTTAGTTTCTGTTTTAGACATTTTAAAGAGCAAGCTCCTAGTTCCAAGGATTTGATGAATTATTCGATATTGAAGCCGAACAAGGTCATTATCCCTAATCAGTTCAAAACAAATGGTGAATATTTTTTTCCATTCTACAATGGAAAAACATTTTGAGAGTGCTTTAGACCATTTCCTCTGGTATTCTTCAAGGTTATTTGTAATTACTCGCTCAACTAAAAGATTGTAAAATATTTTGGTCCATTTTTGATTTTTACTTAATAATCCTATCAACATAGGTCGGATTGGTTTTAAAACTGGTCCAGTAATCTTAAATTTTTTAAGATAATTTGTCAACCCTGTCTTTAATCTGTAATAGTCTAGGAAGTTACAATGGTTTCGAGAGTACTCTACCAGCTCATCACAAGATGAAACTTGTGCATCTATATTACAAACATCTGCGATAAGTATACAACCGTTTACATACATATTTTTCAGAAAGAAAGCCGACTTCGAAATGTCTGGGTTATACCACAATGGCATATTCATTGGTTCTCTGAAAGTGATTACTTCTAATATTTGTTGCCAATTGGTTAGAAGATCGTACTAAAATTTATTGCTTACATTATTTAGTTTCTTGTGCCATAGTGAGCCCATCTCTAAATATTTTTTTTACTGCCTACATTATACTCAGTTAAAGTTGATCATTGTGAATCACTATCGGCCAAGTATCTTTTTACCCAGGTTAATTGCAGGGCATCTATAAATGTTCCCAAATCTTATCATTTTAAGACCTCCCTGCTTATAAGGTTTATTAATTATGGTACGCTTTGTTTTTTCCGGCTTATTGGTCCAAATGAATTTATAGAAGATGGAATTAATTTGCTTAATGTCAGATGCAAGAGGCTTTGGTAGGATGGTAAAAAGATGAATAAATTTTGGCAATATTAATGTTTTGAGAATATTAATTCTGCTAATTGGGGTAGTGTATCTGATTCCAAAAGTTTAACCTCTTTGGAATTTCATCAACAATTACACTGTAGTTTAAATTCGGAATAGCTGCTAATTCTGTAGAAAATTTAACCCCTAATAAATTAAAGGTGGTTGAACCCCACCTTATATTTTTATCAATATTTAGTTTATCTTTCGAACCTCGCTTTTTCCCAATCCATATAACTTGAGTTTTATCAGTATTAACAATCATATCAGAGTAATTACCAAATATTTCTAATGTGTTTAATGCTGACTGGAGGGGGCCACACTCGCCATTTAGTATCAAAGTAGTGCGTCAGCAAACTTGGTTACTTTGATCTCCTTGCCTTTGACACTTATGCCTTTAATATTCTGGTTGGATTCAGTCATTACATACAAAACCTGGGCGCATATCCGAAAAAGGTATACAGACAGAGGGTCTCCGTGTCTACAGCCCCGCTCAATTTTAACTTTTTATGTCGTCACTCTGCGGCGTGGGCGTACGCGTCTGCGTACGCGTGAACAACTTCTCATCCAAAACTACAAGGCTGTTTTTTTTTAAAAGATACCTTATCTATCGAGGATGAAAAATTGTTCAAGGCATGCAAATCTGTCTGTTCGTCTGTTTGCTAGAGACATTATAAGGGAGGTACCGCCACCAAAAGTGTGAAAATTTCAACACTTTATCACAATTTTCTCAGTGACTATTGCAGGGGTTTCTCTCATATCTTGCATATATGTACTAGGCCAGAGGTAGATTCTCTTGTGTGAGTGTGAGACCTGGATCTGTCTTATTTTTTTTTTAATAATTTTTTTTAATAATTTTTAATGCATTAAAATTCATATAATCATGCACTAAATCATTTATAACTTGAAAAGTGTTGCATTTAGAGCATTTTGTTAGAATATGTTATTCAGCTACTTTTTTCAGAGCTAAAACATGGTGAGTAATTTGGGTGTCTGTCTCAATAGCTAAGTGAGTAATAGCTACTTTTCAGTAACTTCCATCATGAGTAAAATCACTTGTAACTTGAAAACTATTGCATTTAGAGAATTTTGTATAAATATGTTATTCAGCTACTTTTGGGTCAGCTATAACATAGTAAAATTTCAGACCTGTAGCTCATGGCATAGCTGAGTAATAGCTACTTTTAGGTTATCACTGTTGAGTAAATCACTTATAACTTGAAAACTATTGCATTTAGAGTATTTTGTTTCAATATGTTATTCACCTATTTTGGGGTCAGCTATAACATAGTGAAGTTCCAGACCTGTGGCTCATTGCATAGCTGAGTAATAGCTACTTTGAAGTTCTCACTGTTGAGTAAATCAGTTGTAATTGGAAAACTATTGCATTTACAGAAATTTGTGCAAATATGTTATTCAGCTACTTTTGGGTCAGCTATAACATAGTGAAATTATAGACCTATAGCTCATGGCACAACTGAGCAATAGCTATTCTCAGGTACTGACTGTTGAGTAAATCAGCTATAACTTGAAAAATATTGCATTTGGAGTATTTTGTTAAAATATATTGTTCACCTACTTTTGGGTCAGCTATAACATAGTGAAATTACAGACCTATAGCTCATGGCATAGCGGAGTAATAGCTATTTTCAGGTTCTCACTATTGAGTAAATCAGTTGTAGCTTGAAAACTATTGCATTTACAGTAGTTTGCTTAAATATGTTGTTCACCTACTTTTGGGTTAGCTATAACATAGTAAAATTTCAGACATGTAGCTCATTGCATAGCTGAGTAATAGTTCCTTTGAGGTTCTCACTGTTGAGTAAATCAGTTGTAACTTGAAAACTATTACATTTAGAGTAATTTGTTAAATATGTTATTCACCGAATTTTTGGTCAGCTATAACATAGTGAAATTGCAGACCTCTATGTCATGGCATAGCTGAGCAATAGCTACTTTCAGGTTCTCACTGTTGAGTAAATCATTGTATCCACTGGATAGCCGCAGTGTGTAGAGAGAGATTTCACCATTACCGCTCTGATGAAAAAAAATATTATAGCTAGCTTTCTTAAGTTTGCAATATATATTAATAACCATAAAATGTTGTCTGGGAATATTTTTGGCCTCATTTTGAGAAACAAGATGGCCGCCACAGGTGTTTTTTGTCAGTCATGAAAAGTGCTTATATCTCCCTTATTATTGATCCTAGAGGTTTGGGATGATAAACCAACCTGTAGGAAATCATGGGGTGGGAATCTTTTGGTGTGGTCAGATTTGACCTTCAATGACCCCTCCTTCAAGGTCAAACAAGGATAGCCAAACTTAAAAGTGCTTATAACTCGCTTATTATTGGTCCCAGAGGTTTGGGATGGTAAACAGACAGGAAATCATGGGCTGTGAATCTGTTGATATGGTCCGATTTGACCTTGGAACCCTCCTTCAAGGTCAAATGAGGATAGCGAAAATTGAAAGTGCCTACAACTCGCTTATTATTGGTGACAGAGATTTGGGATGGTAAACCATCCCATAGGAAATCATTGGCGCGGAATCTTTTGGTATGGTCAGATTTGACCTTTGGACCCCTCCTTCAAGGTCAAATGAGGACAGCCAAGCTTAAAAGTGCTTATAACTCATTTATAATTGGTCCTAGAGGTTTGGAATGGTAAACCATAGGAAATCATGGGCTGGGAATGTATTTGTGTGGTTAGATTTGACCTTGGACCCCTTCTTCAAGGTCGAACGAGGATATTGCATTTGTAGTATTTCTTTAAATATGTTTTAACCTATTTTTTACACTTAAACAATTACCTTGTTATTTTCCTTCATAATACCATTTACAGGGCACAACTTTTTATCCTTTTCTTCTGTCAGCTTCGGAATTTCTTTCGAACTTGCTGTTCAGTTACCATTTACTGTATTTCTGTACAGCCCTTTTCCTGATAATTATTCTGTCCTCTAATCACCTTCACAAATCAAAAACACTCAGTCAGCTGACACAGTGCCCGTTCACGGGCACTCTCCTCTTGTTTATGTGTTTTAAAGCACTACTTAACTCCTCTATTGTTATTTCATGTTCTAAAGAACTAGATTCTTCGTCTGAAAGTTTTTTAAAATGCTTACTAGATTTGTAGTGATCTGCCAAAAATGAGTCGTCTATTTGCTGCTTCCTTTGAAATAGGCTAGCATAGAAATCTCTTACTTCCTTTAGGATAGCCTTTTGATCTGTCAGAACAGATCCGTCAGTCCTCACTAGTTTTCTTATTGTTTTGTCCACATAGTTTTTGGTTTCCAGAGATGTTAGGTATTTTGAAGGTTTTTCTCCTTCATTTAACCAAGTTGCCCTAGCTCTTATCTTTAGGCCTTCGACTTCATCTTTTCTAAGATTTTGCAATTCATCCTTCTTTTGAGTCAATGTTTCAGAATTGTGCTCATGAAGGTCTTTCTCTAGATTCTCTATTTCATTTTATATCTTTAAAATTTTTAAGGAATTTTCTTTTTTCAATCTAGACGAGAATTTTATAGTCTCTCCTCTAATTTTTGCCAACAAATTTTCTAGAAACAAACAATCATTGATTGTAAATTGGAGATCCTTAATCAAGGACTTTATTAATATTAACTGGACTATAAACACATGCAGCATAGGCTAATTTTTCTGCAGCTATCAGTTCATTGATTTTAATTAAATAGTCTTTATTATGTCCACCCCCCTGGGGGGTGGATATATTATTTTTGCTTTTTTCGCCGTCCGATGTCCGGCGTCCGGCGTCCGATGTCCGGCGTCACGCATGGTTTCCGCTCATTTAAAGGAAAAGTATTAGAGCTATTGTCACCAAATTTGGTATGCAGGCTTATTGGGTCAGTAGCTTGCTTGGGATTGCTTTTGAGTGTTGTACCTCTTTTGCTTACTGAGTAATACTTAAGTACAGCTATTTTCAGTACCCATTGGTTTCCGTGCATTTAAGCCAAAATAATTAAAGATATTTTACTACAATTTTGAATACAAGATTGTTATGTCCATAGCTCGCTTGGTATTGCATTTGGGACTGATAGCTTTGTCAGTACATGAGTAATAGCCATTTAGGTACTTCATTGTGTATTTTCAGTACTACTTTTGAGTAATTTGCTTCTATCTCCTTAACCGTGCGAGATAGAGCGATTTCGGCAAAATTTTCGACCCGCAGGGTATCTGAGGAGTGTTCTCTTTGCAATTTTCAAAAAATTTTCCCCTCCCCAAAAATGGCAGCCATTTTGAATTTTCGAATTTTTGCCAAAAATGGCAAAACACTAATTTCCTTCTATCTCCTTAACCGTGCGAGATAGAGCGATTTCGTCGAAATTTTCGACCCACAGGGTATCTGAGAATTGTACTCTTTGCAATTTTCAAAAAATTTTCCCCTCCCCAAAAATGGCGGCCATTTTGAATTTTCGAATTTTTGCCAAAAATGGCAAAACACAAATTTGCTTCTATCTCCTTAACCGTGCGAGATAGAGCGATTTCGTCGAAATTTTCGACCCACAGGGTATCTGAGGACTGTAATATTTGCAATTTTCAAAAAATTTTCCCCTCCCCAAAAATGGCGGCCATTTTGAATTTTCGAATTTTTGCCAAAAATGGCAAAACACTAATTTGCTTCAATCTCCTTAACCGTGCGAGATAGAGCGATTTCGGCAAAATTTTCGACCCACAGGGTATCTAAGGAATGCAATCTTTGCAATTTTCAAAAAATTTTCCCCTCCCCAAAAATGGCGGCCATTTTGAATTTTCGAATTTTTGCCAAAAATGGCAAAACACAAATTTGCTTCTATCTCCTTAACCGTGCGAGATAGAGCGATTTCGTCGAAATTTTCGACCCACAGGGTATCTGAGAAGTGTACTCTTTGCAATTTTCAAAAAATTTTCCCCTCCCCAAAAATGGCGGCCATTTTGAATTTTCGAATTTTTGCCAAAAATGGCAAAACACTAATTTGCTTCTATCTCCTTAACCGTGTGAGATAGAGCGATTTCGGCAAAATTTTCGACCCACAGGGTATTTAAGGAATGCAATCTTTGCAATTTTCAAAAAATTTTCCCCTCCCCAAAAATGGCGGCCATTTTGAATTTTCGAATTTTTGCCAAAAATGGCAAAACACAAATTTGCTTCTATCTCCTTAACCGTGCGAGATAGAGCGATTTCGTGGAAATTTTCGACCCACAGGGTATCTAAGGAATGTAATATTTGCAATTTTCAAAAAATTTTCCCCTCCCCAAAAATGGCGGCCATTTTGAATTTTAGAATTTTTGCCAAAAATGGCAAAACACAAATTTGCTTCTATCTCCTTAACCGTGCGAGATAGAGCGTTTTCGTGGAAATTTTCGACCCACAGGGTATCTAAGGACTGTAATATTTGCAATTTTCAAAAAATTTTCCCCTCCCCAAAAATGGCGGCCATTTTGAATTTTCGAATTTTTGCCAAAAATGGCAAAACACTAATTTGCTTCTATCTCCTTAACCGTGCGAGATAGAGTGATTTCGTCGAAATTTTCGACCCACAGGGTATCTAAGGAATGCAATCTTTGCAATTTTCAAAAAATTTTCCCCTCCCCAAAATTGGCGGCCATTTTGAATTTTCGAATTTTTGCCAAAAATGGCAAAACACAAATTTGCTTCTATCTCCTTAACCGTGCGAGATAGAGCGATTTCGTCGAAATTTTCGACCCACAGGGTATCTAAGGACTGTAATATTTGCAATTTTCAAAAAATTTTCCCCTCCCCAAAAATGGCGGCCATTTTAAATTTTCGAATTTTTGCCAAAAATGGCAAAACACAAATTTGCTTCTATCTCCTTAACCGTACGAGATAGAGCGATTTCGTCGAAATTTTCAACCCACAGGGTATCTAAGGAGTGTACTCTTTGCAATTTTCAAAAAATTTTCCCCTCCCCAAAAATGGCGGCCATTTTGAATTTTCGAATTTTTGCCAAAAATGGCAAAACACAAATTTGCTTCTATCTCCTTAACCGTGCGAGATAGAGCGATTTCGTCGAAATTTTCGACCCACAGGGTATCTGAGAAGTGTACTCTTTGCAATTTTCAAAAAATTTTCCCCTCCCCAAAAATGGCGGCCATTTTGAATTTTCGAATTTTTGCCAAAAATGGCAAAACACTAATTTGCTTCTATCTCCTTAACCGTGCGAGATAGAGTGATTTCGTCGAAATTTTCGACCCACAGGGGCAAAACACTAATTTGCTTCTATCTCCTTAACCGTGCGAGATAGAGTGATTTCGTCGAAATTTTCGACCCACAGGGTATCTAAGGAATGCAATCTTTGCAATTTTCAAAAAATTTTCCCCTCCCCAAAATTGGCGGCCATTTTGAATTTTCGAATTTTTGCAATTTTCAAAAAATTTTCCCCTCCCCAAAAATGGCGGCCATTTTGAATTTTCGAATTTTTGCCAAAAATGGCAAAACACTAATTTGCTTCTATCTCCTTAACCGTGCAAGATAGAGTGATTTCGTCGAAATTTTCGACCCACAGGGTATCTAAGGAATGCAATCTTTGCAATTTTCAAAAAATTTTCCCCTCCCCAAAATTGGCGGCCATTTTGAATTTTCGAATTTTTGCCAAAAATGGCAAAACACAAATTTCCTTCTATCTCCTTAACCGTGCCAGATAGAGCGATTTCGTCAAAATTTCCGACCCACAGGGTATCTGAGCATTGTACTCTTGGTAATTTTTAAAAAATTTTCCCCTCCCCAAAAATGGCGGCCATTTTGAATTTTCGAATTTTTGCCAAAAATGGCAAAACACAAATTTGCTTCTATCTCCTTAACCGTGCGAGATAGAGCGATTTCGTCGAAATTTTCGACCCACAGGGTATCTAAGAACTGTAATTTTTGCAATTTTCAAAAAATTTTCCCCTCCCCAAAAATGGCGGCCATTTTAAATTTTCGAATTTTTGCCAAAAATGGCAAAACACAAATTTGCTTCTATCTCCTTAACCGTACGAGATAGAGCGATTTCGTCGAAATTTTCAACCCACAGGGTATCTAAGGAGTGTACTCTTTGCAATTTTCAAAAAATTTTCCCCTCCCCAAAAATGGCGGCCATTTTGAATTTTCGAATTTTTGCCAAAAATGGCAAAACTCTAATTTGCTTCTATCTCCTTAACCGTGCGAGATAGAGTGATTTCGTCGAAATTTTCGACCCACAGGGTATCTAAGGAATGCAATCTTTGCAATTTTCAAAAAATTTTCCCCTCCCCAAAATTGGCGGCCATTTTGAATTTTCGAATTTTTGCCAAAAATGGTAAAACACAAATTTGCTTCTATCTCCTTAACCGTGCGAGATAGAGCGATTTCGTCGAAATTTTCGACCCACAGGGTATCTAAGGAATGTAATATTTGCAATTTTCAAAAAATTTTCCCCTCCCCAAAAATGGCGGCCATTTTGAATTTTCGAATTTTTGCCAAAAATGGCAAAACACAAATTTGCTTCTATCTCCTTAACCGTGCGAGATAGAGCGATTTCGTCAAAATTTTCGACCCACAGGGTATCTGAGCATTGTACTCTTGGTAATTTAAAAAAAATTTTCCCCTCCCCAAAAATGGCGGCCATTTTGAATTTTTGAATTTTTGCCAAAAATGGCAAAACACTAATTTGCTTCTATCTCCTTAACCGTGCGAGATAGAGCGATTTCGTCAAAATTTTCGACGCACAGGGTATCTAAGCAATGCAATCTTTGCAATTTTCAAAAAATTTTCCCCTCCCCAAAAATGGCGGCCATTTTGAATTTTCGAAGTTTTGCCAAAAATGGCAAAACACAAATTTCCTTCTATCTCCTTAACCATGCGAGATAGAGCGATTTCGTCAAAATTTTCGACCCACAGGTATTTGAGCATTGTATTCTTGGCAATTTAAAAAAAAATTTCCCCTCCCCTAAAATGGCGGCCATTTTGAATTTTCAAATTTTTGCCAAAAATGGCAAAACACAAATTTGCTTCTATCTCCTTAACCATGAGAGATAGAGCGATTTCGTCGAAATTTTTCAACCCACAGGGTATCTAAGGAATGTAATCTTTGCAATTTTCAAAAAATTTTCCCCTCCCCAAAAATGGCAGCCATTTTGAATTTTCGAATTTTTGCCCAAAATGGAAAAACACAAACTGGCCTTAACCGTGCAAAAGAGAGTTATTTTGTTGAAATTTTCGACCCATAGGGTATCTAAGAAATGTACTCTTGGCAATTTAAAAAAAAATTTCCCCTCCCCTAAAATGGCGGCCATTTTGAATTTTCAAATTTTTGCCAAAAATGGCAAAACACAAATTTGCTTCTATCTCCTTAACCATGAGAGATAGAGCGATTTCGTCGAAATTTTTCAACCCACAGGGTATCTAAGGAATGTAATCTTTGCAATTTTCAAAAAATTTTCCCCTCCCCAAAAATGGCAGCCATTTTCGAATTTTTGCCCAAAATGGAAAAACACAAACTGGCCTTAACCGTGCAAAAGAGAGTTATTTTGTTGAAATTTTCGACCCATAGGGTATCTAAGAAATGTACTCTTGGCAATTTTCAAAAAAATTTCCTTTTCCCAAAAATGGCGGCCATTTTGAATTTTCAAATTTTTGCCAAAAATAGAAAAACAGGAATTTGCTTCTATCTTCTTAACCGTGCAAGATAGAGTGATTTCGTCAAAATTTTCAACCCAACCAATGCAAAAAGGCATGAAGCTGAAATAATTTACATCTACACTAACAAATATTTAAGCATCATTGATATATTTTACAAATGAAACAGGGTCTTGTAAGACTACTGTACAATTTGGGCAAAAGGTTCATGGGTGGACATTACACATGATAATGTGTGTTCGTCTATACTATCCTGTTTCTATTCGCATCTACTATCAACAGGGCGGCCTATTTCTAGTTTTTTATTAAGGAGCAATTAAATTTCCAAATACCTCTGCCTTTGTTAAAATGGTTTATGACTAGCGTAATTTCTACAAAGGAGTGATCTGATCTATAACCTGGTCTTATTGTACAAGTACTTACATTATCAAGAAATGAGGGGCCAATAAGTAGTCTAATCTTGCCTGTTTTAAAGGGTTTCTCCTACGCCATGTAAACCTTTTAATATTTGGATTGAGAGATTGAAAATATCTTTCCAGTTTCCATTGTCCATTGATGACAGAAGTAGATTTCGCGATTGTGGGTTGTTAATATTTTTATAGTTCTAGCAATCTACAGTAGGGTCCAGTACTAGGTTGAAATCTCCACAAAGTAGGAAGTAATCAAAAGAGTTGCTGTCTATAATCTCAAAAATTTTTTTAAAGAACTGAGGTGAATCTACATTTGGAGCATATATATTAATTATTTTAATGGGCATCTCACCTGTTTTAAGATCAACAACTAACAAATTTCCTGAATTATCAGAGAATGTTTTTAAGAAGTTTTTAAAAACTACAGGCCTGTCTCAAATTTAAACTTTATCTCAAAGATTCTTGAAAGGGTAGTAGTCGTCCAGCTACAAACTCATCTTGATGAAGCCGGTCTTATGACTGCCTTCCAATCGGCTTACAGAAAACACCACTTTACTGAAAGCGCCCTCCTTAATATACAAAACGATATTCTTCTCAACATGGCCAAGGGTTCTGTCACTGCCCTTATCCTTCTGGATCTATCCTCCGCTTTCAATACCATTGACCACACCATTCTCCTGGACAGACTCAATGTTTATTATGGACTCGGTGAGCTAGCACTTAGCTGGTTCATATCATACCTATCGGGAAGGACACACTCGGTCAAGGTAGTTAGTACTCTCTCGCATCCTGTTGCGCTCCACTACGGAGTACCCCAGGGCTCTGTCCTTGGACCAATCCTGTTCTCTCTCTACACTAACCCAATCGGCTCAATCATTCATTCCCACAGTAGCATCAACTACTACTTTTACGCCGATGATACCCAGTTATACATAACACTTTCACCAGAACATTTCTCTCACTCTATTCAAAAACTAAAGAATTGCCTAAAGGACATTCAAAATTTCATGTTCGCAAATAAATTAAAACTTAACCCAGACAAAACCGAGTTCATTCTCATAGGCTCATCGTAACCAACTCCTCCCTCACTTCCCTATCAATATTCTGGGAAATCAGGTCTCGCCAGCACAAAGTGTCAGGAACCTCGGAGTGGTGTTCGACTCTAATTTCACTTTCTCAAACCACGTGTCACAGGTCATTAAGTCCACTAGAGTACAAGCGAGAGACCTCTACAGAATTCGTCCCCTTCTAGACCTCAATACATCAGTGCTGTTAGCGAATGCTTTGGTGAGCAGCAGGCTGGACTACTGCAATTCACTCTTCTTATCGCTCACTGATTTTGAGTTAAGGAGATTGCAGCTAGTCTAAAACTCACTCTACAGGGTTGTCACCCGTTCCTCTAAATTCTCTCACATTACCCCTCAACTAAAAAAAAAACTCCACTGGCTACCAGTTAGATACAGGGTACAATTTAAAATTGGTCTTATTACATACAAAATTCTCACCCAGGGTCAACCAGTTTACCTAAGAGGATTAATCCACCCCTACACCTCTTTTAGACACACAAGGCGGAGTACCCCCAAACTCAAGTTCCTTCAAACCCCCACTTTTGATCGTGGAGTTCACAAATCAATTAAACACTTTTCTAATTCTTTCAGTCACTATGCCCCTGCCCTCTGGAACTCTTTCCTTCTCCATGTAAGAAATAGTCCCTCTGTTGCATCTTTTAGGAAGCACCTCAAAACTCACCTCTTCAGCTCTAACTTCCCAACTTAGTCTTCCTTCCCTCCCAGTCACACCCACAATCCTGGATTACTGACTTTGAACGCCCCTCGACTTCCATATGATAATGATTTTGTTTAATTAGCGCACTGAGTTCCTCATTGTGGGGAAGATATTGCGCTTGCAAAGCAGTAGATTAGATTAGATTAGAATGTGTCTAATATCGAGAATTCGAAGGTCTTTTTAAGCAAGATTGCAACGACTCTAGAGTTTCTTTAAAATCCACTTAGAAACACATCACCAGGCCACAAATTTTTTATCTTTTTAATATCTTTTTCAGTCCAATGGGTGTCTTGTAGGCAAATTATATCACCTTTTAGTTGATCTAAGTAATTTAGTACATCAACCCGTTTGGTGACATCACCTAAGCCTTGACAGTTTGCCGACAACAGTTTGATACTATTACTCATGTGAAGTGTATGCCCCCCCCCCCCGGTGATTATTCAAATAACTAATGTACAATATGTACCTAACACAAGAGCAATTTACAATAGTGAAATTTAAAATCTGATGTGCAGTCGATACAACAATGAACACTGAGATTCAAATGTAAGGCTTTCACAAAATATAAAAATGGTACAAAATCTATATTCACCAATTTTAACATATTTACAAGATAAAGAACAAAAAGGGAACAAACAAAAAACAAATATGTACATCGATTGGACAGACTATTGATGGGTTAGGAGGACCAAAGGGTTTAAGTTTTAAAGGATAACATTTGTATCGAGGTATTTCCATAATGTAATGTAACATTGACCAATTTATCAAACTGCACTCCATGTGTAGTTGTAAACTTTCATTTAGAATATTGCCTACCTCTACTTTAAAATTCAGAAGGAATACTTTTAACATTTATTGTGTACCAAGAGCATGAAAACATGTAACATGGTGAATTCACATAAGTGGTTGTGGTTGGATGCCAAATTATTGATCACTAGTCCACTGAGAGTTTTATCTTCTATTATTCGACTATTGGCTGTAAAAGTGTGTACACTACACATTGTACTATAATTTACACATGCCGATATATTCCAAATAAGGAATATCAGGTATTAAGGATTTTTCACCCACTAGCCTTATTACCAGCTTTAACAGGGTTAACACCATATCCTATTGTTTTCCACTAGTGTGTACAGAAAATGTTATGTACTGTAATTTACATGTGCAGAGACGTCCCAAAAAAAAGGAACACATAGTTTGTTTGTTTTTTAAATTTTGCCTTATTTTCAGCTTTATCAAGCTTGCCACAAAGCACCATTTCATACTGTTTTTCACTACAGTTGACACACTAATGCTTACCGCAAACACCAAGATCATAATATTTTAATGTTCTGTTCACCCTCTTTGCAACTTCACTTCATGATCATGGTCTTTAGTGAGGTTGCGAGAATTTTTTCTCACCAAACTGTATATGTATTATTAATGTATTATGTTACTCACTAACCTTATTGTTAGCTTTATTGTTAGCTTTATCAAGTTTACCACCAACCAATTTTGCACTAGAGAGTTAATGTAATAATATGTATAGTATACAATACACTATGCATGTACCAACTAATTTTGCACTAGAGAGTTCATGCAATAGTGTGTATAGTATACAATACACTATGCATGTAACTTACAAATACATAGACATCCCGGAATATAATGTAACAATACACAGTTGACAACTCCACTTCATGACCGCGGTCTTTAGTGAGGTTGTGAGAATTTTTTGTTACCAACTGTATATATATTATTAATATATTATGTTACTGATTTTACACTCACTAGACTTATTATTAGCTTTCTCAAGCTTACCACCAACATCATATGCTATTATTTTTGCACCAGAGAGTTAATGTAATGTAGAAATAAAGTCTGAGGGTGAGTACTTTATGACCTCTATAAAAGGACGGTACTTCCGGCGATCTATTATCGGCGATCGTCCATTTATTGCCTCAGATAAATGTACGCAAAAATATGCGCACTGCATAGTTTTGTGTAGTCTGCGCACTTCCGGTCTTTAAATAGTGTGTATAGTATACCATACACTATGTATGTAACTTACAAATGCAGAGACTTTCCCCCCCAAAAATAACAGAATATAAAGTAGCAATATAGATTTGACACTCTAATGTTTACCACAAACCATAATACACTATACATGTAACTTACAAATGCAGACTTCCAAAGAAATAACAGAATATAATGTAACAATATAGAGTTGACATTCTAATGCCTAACACAAAACACCAAGGTGACAATATCTTCCACTATAGAGTTAGTGTGCTGTTCACCCTTTTTGCAACTCACTGCATGACCGTGGTCTTTAGTGAGGTTGCAAGGATTACCGACTTGTTGCTAACTGTATGTTTATATAGATACCAATGGTTACCACACACAAAGCAATCACTACACCATGTACTATCATTTAAGGTGGAGAAACAAAATCAAATTTAATATAGTAAGGATTTTTCACTTAAGCGCTTTTTTCCCAGCTTTATCAAGCTTATCGCAGATGAAAGACCTCAACACTCTAGTTCCAGGACTGGAGAGATGCAGGCCATCTTTCTGGAATAGCTCATGTTTGAGAGAGGCTGTATTTGACAAAAAAGGTTTATGTGTTGGTATATAATATACGGAGTTCAAACTATTAAATTTTCGTAGGACATTGTTGTAGGTTTCTATAACCAGTTTCCTTCTATCATAGTCCTACACCCTTGGAATGATACCTGATATGATAATTGTGGCAATTTTATTTTCTTTGCGGATTTCGCTAATAATTCGTTCGAAAGTCTGTCGGAAAGAAAGAACTGTTCCAGAGGCCGACAGGGGATTCATATCCCTCAATTGGTTTTCATATGCCGTATGGCTCAGTTTACCATTCTTAAAATTTTGATATAGCCGCCATTCATATTTACTACCCAGGTAGTTTGTTCCAACATGAATTAATATTGTTTTCCGTAGATGGAAAATGCCATGGTTTCCTTGTACAAAGGCTAACAGTGATTCTGGTGTTGCCCCCCGTTGACAAATGATGGTTGTGTTTTTTATGTCTCCGATGTCTTTTCCCATAGAATCCATCAGTAATAGCCTTTCTGGACCTGTAAGATATAGAGTGCATTATAAATTGTTGGATTTTGTTACATGAAATACATCATGTGCAAATCTGGAATCATCATTTTAGTACCAGTATTATATCAGCTTTTTCTAAACTATGGGTGAAGGCTAGATATATTTAGGTTTGGAGGAAGTTATATAGGAATTGTCAATTACTTAAAGGGGTGATAATAGCCCTGAATATATTGTGTACATGGTGTAGTGTAGTACAAAGAACTACTGACAAAAATACACACTCTAATAACCTAGTAACAGAATTAATAAATTCCAAATAGGCATTATTACTCAAATGACTCAAAAACTTAACCATATTAGAAACCAGATTAATGAATTACAGCTATAGTTATTTACTCAATGAAGTTTTTAGTCTTGCAGTAACTGAAGTGCTTCTTTTGCAGCAGACACAATAATACTAAAGCGCTGTCTTCCCAGGTCTCCTTGAGACTGCCACAAGAATGTTGTCCGATCGATTTTCTGCGAGCAGATTTGCCAACAATTTTGAGGCTGCCCATTCACCATCATCACTATGACCAGTGATTCTCAGAAACATCTGTCACTGAGTAGGCATATATAAGATGGTGGGTATTTGCTACATGTGGGGATTGGAATAGTCCATCTCTTATTTCTGCTTCATCCTTCACCGACGCTATTTGCACAGCATGTCCTTGAAAATAACTTCCCTTTTGTTCGATTATTCTAGTATGTTTGATGGAAGATAGGTTTAGTATGGCTGCTTGGGGGAGAGCTCTGGAGTTTATTTTTTTCGAATGTTTCCCTGGTAATTTGGTTTCCTACTTTTAACTCGTCTTTGATCAGTTGGACTTCAGTAATTCCGAGCCTTTGTACAGGTTTTGAAGGTGCTTCAAGTCACCTATTTGTGCATTTCGACGTTCTCTCATTTCAGGTGGATACTGGTCTGCTAGTCTAAGGTTCGATGAGCCTTTGGATTTGGCATACATGTTCATTAGGTGATATTTCCCATTTGTGGTAGTTAGTTTAATCACAATTGGTCTTGGCTTGTCAGTTTGTTTACCTATTCTGTATGCTACATCAATCTCTATGGGGCCTGTTGGGTTTTTCGTTGTGCATAATAGTTCTGAGGGTACCCGTAATTCCTTTTCAAATTTTTCCAAAACAAGGCTTTTACTATTTTCACCTCTCTGCTCCATTCTAATTCTAAAATGTGCTTTTTGGCCCTGTGGAGGTCATGCTCTAACCGTATAATTTTACCCTTGTTGGTTTGAACCAAAATTTTAAGATTTCTCTTTTTCGAGGGCCTCAAATTTATCAGCCATGGCCCTGTGTCGCTTTTGAAAGCCCGTGTCAAATATGTGGTTCTTTTACTCAAGAACAAATGCTTAAAATATTATCTCCCGCCCGGCTCGCCGGAGGGAGATTATAATTTGCACCATGTGCGTGCGTACGTGCGTGCGTGGGTGCGTGCGTGCGTGTGTCACGCAGTTTTCTCTGAAACTACTACAGTTACACATTTTTGGTAAATCACACAAGTCCTAATGAATTTTTTTGCTCTTCAATATTTTTGGGGTTTGGTGAACTTTGGCCTACTTTTGAGTGAGTAATAGCTATTTTAGCTAATATAATTATATGGCTTATAACTCTGAAACTATTGCATTTACAGTATTTTGTTCTAATATGTTGTTCAGCTACTTTCTCCACAGCTACAACATGGTCAGTAGTTTGGAAGTGTATCTCCATAGCTAAGTGAGTAATAGCTACTTTGTCAATTTTTAATTATAACCATAATGAGTAAATGACTTATATCTTCATAAGTATTGCAGCTACACAATTTTGTTCCAATAAGTTGTTCACCTACTTTCTCCACAGCTACAACATGGTCGGTAGTTTGCAAGTGTATCTCCATAGCTAAGTCAGTAATAGCTACTTTTTCAATTTTTAATGATAACCATAATGAGTAAATGGCTTATATCTTCAAAAGTATTGTAGCTACACAATTTTGTTCCAATATGTTGTTCGGCTACTTTCTCCTCTGCTACAACATGGTCAGTAGTTTGGAAGTGTATCTCCGTAGCTAAGTGAGTAATAGCTACTTTTTCAGTTTTTAATGATAACCATAATGAGTAAATGGCTTATATCTTCAAAAGTATTGCAGCTACACCATTTTGTTCCAATATGTTGTTCAGCTACTTTCTCCACTGCTACAACATGGCCAGTGGTTTGGAAGTGTATCTCTATAGCTAAGTGAGTAATAGCTACTTTTTCAATTTTTAATGATAACCATAATGAGTAAATTGCTTGTATCTTCAAAAGTATTGCAGCTACACAATTTCTCTCAAATATGTTGTTCATGTACTTTTTTGTGAACTGTAACATATTTAAGTTTCACAACTGTTGCTCAATGTACAAGTGAGTAATGGCTACTTTATTGCTACTTTTAGTGAAAATGTGAAAAATCAGAAATATCTCTCAAACTGTAAGATATAGAGTAATTTCGAGCAAATTTTTGACCCACAGGGTAGTACCAGAGTATCCTATTGCTAAGGGGGAAAAAGTTTGGTGAACTTTGGCCTACTTTTGAGTGAGTAATAGCGCTTTTACCTAATATAATTATATGACTTATAACTGTCAATGAGTAAATGGCTTATATCTTCAAAAGTATTGCAGCTACACAATTTTGTTCCAATATGATGTTCAGCTACTTTCTCCACAGCTACAACATGGTCAGTAATTTGGAAGTGTATCTCCATAGCTAAGTGAGTAATAGCTACTTTTTCAATTTTTAATGATAACCATAATGAGTAAATTGCTTATATCTTCAAAAGTATTGCAGCTACACAATTTCTCTCAAATATGTTGTTCATGTACTTTTTGTGAACTGTAACATATTTAAGTTTCACAACTGTTGCTCGATGTACAAGTGAGTAATGGCTACTTTATTGCTACTTTTAGTGAAAATGTGAAAAATCACAAATATCTCTCAAACTGTAAGAGATAGAGAAATTTCGAGGAAATTTTTGAACCACAGGGTAGTACTAGAGTATCCTATGCTAAGGGGAAAATGGTTTGGTGAACTTTGGCCTACTTACTCACCTCCTCAAAATGAGTAAATGCGAATTATCTCTAAAAGTATTGCAGTTAGCCAATTTTTCTCAAATAACTCATTCACCTACTTTTGGGAGAGCTTTCACTTGGTTAAGTTTCAGACGCGTAGCTAGTTACTCACCTACTCGAAATGAGTAAATGCTAATTATGTCTAAAAGTATTGCAGATAGCCAATTTTTCTCAAATAACTCATTCATATACTTTAGGAAGAGCTTTCACTTAGTGAGGTTTCAGACCCCTAGCTAATTTCTCACCTACTCAGAATGAGTAAATGCGAATTATCTCTAAAAGTATAGAAGATAGCCAATTTTTCTCAAATAACTCATTCACCTACTTTTGCGAGAGCTTTCACTTGGTGAAGTGTCAGACCTGTAGCTAATTTCTCACCTACTCAAAATGAGTAAATGCTAAATATCTCGAAAAGTATTGCAGATAGCCAATTTTTCTCAAATAACTCATTCATCTACTTTTGGAAGAGCTTTCACATGGTGAAGTTTCAGACCCATAGCTAATTACTCACCTACTCAAAATGAGTAAATGCGAATTCTCTCTAAAAGTATTGCAGATAGCCAATTTTTCTCAAATAACTCATTCACCTACTTTTGGGAGAGCTTTCACTTGGTGAAGTTTCAGACCCGTAGCTAATTACTCACCTACTCAAAATGAGTAAATGCTAATTATCTCTAAAAGTATTGCAGATAGCCAATTTTTCTCAAATAACTCATTCATATACTTTTGGAAGAGCTTTCACATGGTGAAGTTTCAGACCCATAGCTAATTACTCACCTACTCAAAATGAGTAAATGCGAATTCTCTCTAAAAGTATTGCAGATAGCCAATTTTTCTCAAATAACTCATTCACCTACTTTTGGAAGAGCTTTCACTTGGTGAAGTTTCAGACCCGTAGCTAATTACTCACCTACTCAAAATGAGTAAATGCTAATTATCTCTAAAAGTATTGCAGATAGCCAATTTTTCTCAAATAACTCATTCATTTACTTTTGGAAGAGCTGTCACATGGTGAAGTTTCAGACCCATAGGTAATTACTCACCTACTCAAAATGAGTAAATGAGAATTATCTGTAAAAGTATTGCAGATAGCCAATTTTTCTCAAATAACTCATTCATCTACTTTTGGGAGAGCTTTCACTTGGTGAAGTGTCAGACCTGTAGCTAATTTCTCACCTACTCAAAATGAGTAAATGCTAAATATCTCTAAAAGTATTGCAGATAGCCAATTTTTCTCAAATAACTCATTCATTTACTTTTGGAAGAGCTTTCACATGGTGAAGTTTCAGACCCATAGCTAATTACTCGCCTACTCAAAATGAGTAAATGCGAATTATCTCTAAAAGTATTGCAGATAGCCAATTTTTCTCAAATAACTCATTCATCTACTTTTGGAAGAGCTTTCACATGGTGAAGTTTCAGACCCATAGCTAATTACTCACCTACTCAAAATGAGTAAATGCGAATTATCTCTAAAAGAATTGCAGATACACAATTTTTCTCAAATAAGTCATTCATCTACTTTTGGGAGAGCTTTCACTTAGTGAAGTTTCACGCCCGTAGCTAATTACTCACCTACTCAAAATGAGTAAATGCAAATTATCTCTAAAAGTATTGCAGATAGCCAATTTTTCTCAAATAACTCATTCATCTACTTTTGGAAGAGCTTTCACATGGTGAAGTTTCAGACCCATAGCTAATTTCTCACCTACTCAAAATGAGTAAATGCGAATTATCTCTAAAAGTATAGGAGATAGCCAATTTTTCTCAAATAACTCATTCATCTACTTTTGGGAGAGCTTTCACTTGGTGAAGTTTCAGACCTGTAGCTAATTTCTCACCCGCTCAAAATGAGTAAATACTAATTATCTCTAAAAGTATTGCAGATAGCCAATTTTTCTCAAATAACTCATTCATCTACTTTTGGAAGAGCTTTCACATGGTGAAGTTTCAGACCCATAGCTAATTACTCGCCTACTCAAAATGAGTAAATGCGAATTATCTCTAAAAGTATTGCAGATAGCCAATTTTTCTGAAATAACTCATTCATCTACTTTTGGAAGAGCTTTCACATGGTGAAGTTTCAGACCCATAGCTAATTACTCACCTACTCAAAATGAGTAAATGCGAATTCTCTCTAAAAGTATTGCAGATAGCCAATTTTTCTCAAATAACTCATTCACCTACTTTTGGGAGAGCTTTCACTTGGTGAAGTTTCAGACCCGTAGCTAATTACTCACCTACTCAAAATGAGTAAATGCGAATTATCTCTAAAAGTATTGCAGATAGCCCATTTTTCTCAAATAACTCATTCATCTACTTTTGGGAGAGCTTTCACTTGGTGAAGTTTCAGACCTGTAGCTAATTTCTCACCCGCTCAAAATGAGTAAATACTAATTATCTCTAAAAGTATTGCAGATAGCCAATTTTTCTCGAATAACTCATTCATCTACTTTTGGAAGAGCTTTCACATTGTGAAGTTTCAGACCCGTAGCTACTTACTCGCCTACTCAAAATGAGTAAATGCGAATTCTCTCTAAAAGTATTGCAGATAGCCAATTTTTCTCAAATAACTCATTCATCTACTTTTGGAAGAGCTTTCACATGGCAAAGTTTCAGACCCATAGGTAATAACTCACCTACTCAAAATGAGTAACTGCGAATTATCTCTAAGAGTATTGCATATAGCCAATTTTTCTCAAATAACTCATTCATCTACTTTTGGGAGAGCTTTCACATGGTGAAGTTTCACACCTGTAGCTAATTACTCACCTACTCAAAATGAGTAACTGCGAATTATCTCTAAAAGTATTGCAGATAGCCAATTTTTCTCAAATAATTCATTCATGTACTTTTAGGAGAGCTTTCACTTGGTGAAGTTTCAGACCTGTAGCTAATTACTCACCTACTCAAAATGAGTAAATGCGAATTATCTCTGAAAGTATTGCAGATAGTCAATTTTTCTCAAATAACTCATTCATCTACTTTTGGAAGAGCTGTCACATGGTGAAGTTTCAGACCCATAGGTAATTACTCACCTACTCAAAATGAGTAAATGAGAATTATCTGTAAAAGTATTGCAGATAGCCAATTTTTCTCAAATAACTCATTCATCTACTTTTGAAAGAGCTTTCACTTGGTGAAGTTTTAGACCCGTAGGGAATTACTCACCTACTCAAAATGAGTAAATGCTAATTATCTCTAAAAGTATTGTGGGTACGCAATTTTTATCAAATAACTCATTCATCTACTTTTGGAAGAGCTTTCACATGGTGAAGTTCCAAACCTGTAGGTAATTACTCACCTACTCAAAATGAGTAAATGCAAATTATCTCTAAAAGTATTGCAGATAGCCAGTATTTTTCAAATAACTCACTTCACCTATATTTTGGGAGAACTTTCAATTAGTGAATTTTCAGATCCATATCTAATTACTCACCTACTCAAAATGAGTAATTGCCTATTATCACTAAAAGTATTGCAGATAGCCAGTATTTCTCAAATAACTCATTCACCTACATTTTGGAGATATTTCACATGCTAAAGTTTTTTTATGAATTATTAAAATAATTTTTAATGCATTAAAATTAATGAAATCATGCACTAAATCGATTATAACTTGAAAAGTATTGTATTTAGAGCATTTTGTTAAAATATGTTATTCACCTACTTTTTCCCACAGCAACAACATGGTGAGTAACTTGGGTGTCTATCTCAATAGATAAGTGAGTAATAGCTACTTTTGGATTTTTCACTAACTTCCATCATGAGTGAAATCACTTGTAACTTGAAAACTATTGCATTTAGACCTTCGGGGTAGTACAAAAGTGTCCTATGCAAAGGGGAAAGATTTCAATTTTCGCCACTTTTGGCGGCCATCTTGGATTTTAGCGGAAAAAAATGAAAAAGTGTGAATATCTCAAAAACCATAAGAGATAGAGCGATTTCGAGCGAATTTTTGACCTGCAAGGTAGTACAAGAATGTCCTGTGCAAAGGGGTAAAATTTCAATTTTCACCACTTTTGGCAGCCATCTTGGATTTTTGCGGAAAATGGAAAAGTGTGAATATCTCTAAAACCGTAAGAGATAGAGCGATTTCAAGCGAATTTTTGACCAGAAGGGTAGCACAAGAGTATCTTGTGCAAAGGGGAAAAATATCGATTTTTGCCACTTTTGGCGGCCATTTTGGATTTTTGTGGAAAATAGAAAAGTGTCAATATCTCGAAAACCGTAAGAGATAGAGCGATTTCGAGCAAATTTTTGACCTGCAGGGTGGTACAAGAGTCTCCTGTGCAAAGGGGAAAAATTTCAATTTTCGCCACTTTTGGCGGCCATCTTAGATTTTTGCGGAAAATGAAAAAGTGTCAATATCTCGAAAACCGTAAGAGATCGAGCGATTTCGAGCGAATTTTTGACCCGCAGGGTGATACAAGAGTGTCCTGTCCAAAGGGGAAAAATTTCATTTTTCGCCACTTTCGGCGGCCATCTTGGATTTTTGCTGAAAATGGAAAAGTGTCAATATCTCGAAAAGCGTAACAGATAGAGCGATTTCAAGTGAATTTTCGACCTGCAGGATGGTACAACAGTGTCCTATGCAAAGGGGAAAAATTTCAATGTAGTATTTCTTCCCCTGCGGTACTCGGCGGGAGATACATACCGCGGCAGTGGTCTTGTTTCAAAGCAAAAAGCCCTCACTTCAAAAGACGATGAATATGACCTTCTAGGGGATGACGTGGAGTCATTTACTGGCTCCAATGCAGACTTTGAGAGTGCTGCTGATAATTTATTTACATCACCCCCACATCCACAACCCCTACCCTTTAGTTCATTGTCATTGCCAGCAAAGACTGTCCCACCCACCTCAGGTACTGCCTTACAGCAGAAAATTGAAGCTAAATTAGAGAAATCCCTGGGTGATTCACTTGACATCCATTTACAGCAGCAAATGGGTTCCTTTCAGGCTTCAATGTTAGAAGCTTTCCAGTCTCTTAGAGAGGAATTAACTTCTAAAAAGCAAGTAGAGGTGGATCAGACCTAGACTCCTAAGCCTGGAACCTCTCAAGCTGCTGTAAACCTGGACCCACCCCCTCCAAGTCAACCTCGGGCTGCTTCAAATCTTGATCAAATGGAAGTGGACTATGGTCCTGCACTTCCACCTCATCTCGGTGCTGATCATCATATGACATCGGATCAGCCTTCTAGTCCAGCCGAGGAGCCTTCTAAGAAGGCTTCGGTTAGACCTAAAACTCACTCTTACTCTCACAAAAGTCATGTTGTTGACCCGAGGTCTGCCTCGGATCAACTAACTGATGAGTCCGATGAACCTCGGATTGCATCTTCTAGATCCAAAAAACATGCTGACAAGAGGAAACATAAGGCGAGGTCCAAACACTTGTCATCTTCCTCAGAGGAGGATCAGTCGTCTGTAGTCAGACACAGGTCTTCTAAGCCCTCTGGGGCTCAGCCCTCTGGGGCTACCTCTGATCAAGACCTAACTCAACATGATTATATTATTATAGGGAAGTAGCTCTGTCTGACATTCCCTCCCAATATGCGGAAGAAGTGGACACTTTTAGGCGCATTCTTTCCCTCCCTGACCCCAGGGAGTCTGTGCCTAAGTCCTCAACTTCCATTATGGGCCTGGATGATGAAAAAGGCCGTCAAGAGCTCAGACCTAGAGGTCCTTCCTCTATGCTACCACTCAGCTCAGTTATCAAAGATGCCTTTGATAAGTTTGAACATGATTTTCAGGCCGCTCATGAGGGTAAATACATCAAACCTCCTCCTTCCACTACAAAGTGGTACAAAGTGGGACAACCTTGTTGTGAGGAAAACATACAGGAGTTGAACACAGATCTTGCTAAAATCTGTGTTACTCCTAAGCCCCCTGGGGCCCCTATGGGCAAGGTTCCCCTACCAGTTCTTAAAGAATTGGAACACCAAGCTAGGCAAAACATTTCCACTCTAAATTTTACTGCTGCCTTTGCTAAGACTTCTTCCTCCTGCAGTGCATCTCTGGAGAAGTGCCAACATAGTCTGAAATCAACCTTCAAGAGGGTTAAGTCTCAGATCCAAAAAGGTGCCAATCCTGAAAAAGCAGCAAAACGTGGATATGAGCAAGCCTGTGAGTACTTAGACTTTTGGAATAAGACTGTTCTTATTCAACACAGGGCTCTTACATGCCTCAGCAAATCCCTAGCCCATATACTCCAGAGGGAACTTTATACTATGGGTAACACGGGCTTGCTTAGGCGCGAAGCCGAAATGACCCTTCTACAACCACATTTAGGGGAAACAAGACGCCAAGAACTCAGGAACTTGTCCTTTTAGGACTCCTCCTTGTTCAAGTCTCAACTTGTGAAGGAAGGTGAAGACTTCCTCCTCAAAAAAGGCACCTCTAAAGACTCTCAGGGTTTTCGACCCTATAAGCCCTTTCGTGGTTCCCACAATAAGAAAAGAGGCTCCTACAGGAAACGCCCCTATGGGGGCAACTCCTCACAGTAACCAATCGTTCTCCACAGGAAGGGGGAAACTGAACTTCAGAGGCTCCAAGAGTCGTTTTCGACCCCACAACAACGGACAAGGGCATGGAAACCCCTCTCCCCAATGACTCCTTAAAAGCCTCCCTCAGTCCACCAGTAGGAGGTTGCCTCCGTTCTGTCAGAAGAGACTGGCAAACAAACAAATGTTCATCCAACGTGTTAAACATTATCACCAATGGCTACGTACTGTCATTCCTTTCAAAACCAAATTTGGTCAGATTCCCTCTGATTCTGTCAGAGTACAAGGCCCGTCAAAAAGACCAAGCTCTGGTCACTTGTATCCAGTCTCTTCTGTCAAAGAACGCAATCGAAAGGGTGGAAAATGTAAAATCTCTCGGGTTTTACAGTCGCCTGTTTCTAGTATCCAAGCCTCACCAAAGGTGGAGGCCAGTCATAGACCTAAGCAGGCTCAACACCTAAGCAGGAAACTCCAGAGTCCATCAGGACCTCCCTGATTCCAGGGGAATGGGTATCGTCGATAAACCTATCAGACGCTTACCTTCACATCCCCATCCATCCAAACTCAAGGAAATACCTGCCACAGGTCACAGATGTTCCAGTTCACCTCCCTCCCATTTGGACTAGCCACAGCCCCCCAGGTCTTTACAATGATTGTACAGGAAGTGAAACTAATGGCCCTCTCCAGAGGACTCAGACTTCACCAATACCTGGACGACTGGCTGATCAGGTCCCAGTCTCAGGAGGAAGCCCAAGTGAACACTCAGGCGGTGGTAGACCTAACCCAGTCCTTGGGTTAGATAATAAATCAGGAAAAATCAGAACTGAAACTTACTCAGGTGTTTTCGTTCGTGGGCTACGAATACCATCTAGATTCAGCCCTTGTAAAACCCACTCAAGAGAGATGGTTCAAACTTCAGGATTTGATCCTAAAACTCAAGTCAACACATGTCTTGACTGCAAGATGTTTGATGTCGCTAATTGGGTTGCTTGCCTCAACGGAGACCTTCTGTCCAGGTCGAACCAAGTACAGTCAACAGAATGGTCACTGCATCCACAGGTGTTCAAACAGATCTGCCAAAAGTGGTTCACACCTCATGTAGACCTATTTGCCACTCATCTGAATCACAAACTTCCACTGTACGTATCTCCAGTCCCTGACCCAAAAGCTTGGGACATAGATGCTCTGAACATAAACTGGACGGGTCTCACTGCCTATGGTTACCCTCCAACGGCTCTCCTTCACAGGGTGATCCAAAAAATCAGACAATGCCATTGCCTGATCATCGTAATAGCCCCAGGCTGGCTAGGGATGCCCTGGTTTTGGGACCTAGTGCAGCTCTCAACAGAGATCCCACTACAACTTCCAGTGTCAACAACTCTTCTCAAACAGTCCCACATTGATGTATTCCACAGCATCTCAACCTCCACACCTGGTGTCTAAGAGTGGACAGCTCCAAGAACAAGGCTTCTCTGTGGAGGTGGCAGAGAGAATTGCTGCCCCTCAGAGGTCATCAACAAGGACCATCTACAAGTCAAAGTGGGCCTTATTTGAGAAATGGTGCAGAGAAAATTCGGTGGATTTCTGCACTCCATCTGTGAAACATATCTCAGATTTTTTCATGTACCTGTACCAAGATCTAAATAGGCGCCCCTCGACCATTGATGGTTACAGTACGGCCATTGTTGACACTTTGGTCCCAGCGGGCCACCATATTGCACAAAGTTCAGACCTTCACAGGTTACTCTCCAGTTTTCACAGGGATCGTCCAAAAAGTTCCAGGAATCTCTCAAAATGGAACCTTTCTGTTGTTCTCAATGAGCTCACAAAAGCACCCTTTGAGCCTATGAAAGACACAGACCTCAAACATCTTACTCTCAAAACTGCTTTCTTGCTAGCTTTGGCCTCCGGGAAGCACCGCAGTGAAATCCATGCCTGGGTTGCAAACAAAGTATCTAATCTAGGCCAATGGGAAAAGGTTGCCTTGTTCCCTTCTTCTGACTTTATAGCCAAAAACCAACTAGCAAGAGAAGGTTCTCAAAGTGTGTCTCCGGTGACTATTCCTGCTTTGACTACCATTGTAGATAGACAATTCAAAGAAGACAGGACCTTGTGTCCTGTGCGGGCCCTGAGGTACTATTTAGATCGAACCAAAGACCTGAGAGGGTCTCGATCCCTCCTTTTCATCTCCTTCAAGAAATGACACACCTCAGACATACTCTCTCTTCCTGGTTGAAACAAACCATTCTACTTTGTTATAAACAAGCAGACCAACAAGCCTTGGACCTGGTCCAAGTTAAAGCGCATGACATTCAGGCCTTCGCGGCCTCTAAGGCCTTTTACGGTGGGGTATCAGTGGACCAAATCATGCAAGCTTGTCACTGGAAAGCTCACAACACATTTACAAATTTTTACCTAAAAGACCTTACTTGGTCGGACACCGACAACAATATGTATCTGGGACCACAACAAGTCCTAGACCCTTCCTGTCAGACCAGGTATCCTCGGAAAGAAAAGAAGGGGGGGGGGGGGGGGGGGGCACATCCGCTACAACCAAGTCTTCAGGAGTCTAATCCCAGGGTCTAGGTATAGGTTTACCTCTCAAGATGTTGCGGGTAAGGTCATTTTTTATTTTTAGTTATCAAGTATATATGTATTAAGGACTTATCAAGTTGTCATTAATCTTATATTCGGTGGCAAAAATTATGAGAATTCCAACCATTGGGCTGGTTTTTTAATCGTGATAGGCCCTAAGGGCTCTTACACCTCTAAGTGAGCACGGCTGCACTTCTCTCCTACTATCAAAACATCTTGACAGTTTTTAGCACTGTCATTCATTCTATTCAGGTTTTTGGCTCTTTACAGGCCCGGTCTTCGGGATTGGGGCACTGTAAACGGGACTCAGACTGGTATTTCTAACATTCATTCTAACCTATTGCTTCAAAATCTAAGAAAAATTGACATATCTTCCAGTCTCAGCTGTAATCCCGCCACCGGGCGGTCGGATTCAGAATTCAGTCCCACATGATAAGGTATTGTAGTGCAATAAAATTGAAAATTTTAATTACTTAAATCTAGCTTTTATAAGCTACAAACTTACCATGTGGGACTGAGAAGAGTCCCACCCTGCCTCCCCGCTGTATTACAGCTGAGGGGTAAGGTTTAAAAATTTCAATGAGAAAGTAGGACGAAAGGTCAAAGGTTATCACGTGACAACAACTTGAGGCTACATATCTGTCAGAGGTCCTGTCCAAATAGTAGCACAATGCTCTAACTGGACACAGGGGCCTATTCAGATTTGAGTGACTTATCCAGAGTATGGGCCAGGGCTGGTACTACCACTGGGGCCACACTCTCCGGACCCTCCTTTGCCAGCTAGTTCTTGGAAAGCAAGCTGGGTCAGGGGTACAAGGATACTTTAGACCAGTTGGCTTGATGTCTGATATTTTTGTTTTGCCAATCATGGATGTCACTCCTACGTTTACCAGAACCCAAGGCCTAAAGGAAAACAGTTTTGAAGGTCAAATGCTTCAGAGAGGCCTCTGTAAGGGGTTCAAAGGGAACCTTTGTTATCCGGTGTAACACCAGGGAGAGGTTCCAAGAGGGGATGCCCCTCTGACCTTTAGGTCTGTCTCTGTGGAAGCTATCCAGGAGACGAGTGAGATTCTCATCTTTGCTGACATTGACAGGTGAATTCCCAAGCTTTTCAACAATGGTTGATCTGTAGCCATCCATGTACTTGGCTGTAGCTTCCTGACTTGAAACAAGTATAGTAGAAAGTCGACTATTGACTTTACAGGGGGTGCCCTGAAGTCCACCTGATTAATGAGGCACCACTTTGTAAAAACGGTCCACTTTGCCTCATAGATTGATCTGGTTAATCCTCTTTGAGGAGCTTCAATTCCTGCTGCCACTGCTTCAGAGAAGCCCTGCTCCCTGATTGTTGAGGCTCTAGGAGCCAAGCATGGAGATTTAGACTTGTCAGATTTCTGTGAGGGATCTGATTGAAGGGCTGCATTGGAAGATGGGGCAGATTGAGCAGGCTTAGTGAGATTTAGCTGGACATGGTCATTAGATCCCAGAACCAAGACATGTTGGGCCACACTGGAGCAATCAGACTGATCCTTTGGCATGGGTAGTCCTGCAACTTCTCCACCACTTTGCCCAAGATGTCGACTGGTGGGAAGGCATATGCATCCAGATCCTCCCATGGCAGACTGAGTGCGTCCACTAAAGCCAGGGGACCGCACACTGGTGACACAAACAGAGGTAACTTGTTGTTAAACCTCGTGGCAAGTAGGTCTATCTGAGGCCGGTGCCACCTGCTGCATATTGCTTCGAAGACCTCTGGAAGGAGCGACCACTCTGTCTGTATGGTCTGGCCCAGCCTTGATAGCTTGTCTGCTACCATGTTCAGCCGGCCTGGAATGTGTCGGGCTTTGAGAGTCACTTGTTTTCTGGGACACCAAGTCAAGATTCTCCACAGTAGGGCACACAGTGGGCCCGACTTCATGCCTCCTTCCTTGTTTATGTATGACACCACTGTGGTGTTGTCTGTGTTATAAGAACTATTTTGTTTGAACAGGTTTTGGAACTCTTTTAAGGCAAGAAAAGCCGCTTTCAGTTCCAGATAATTTATATGCAGCTTGCTTTCTGGAAGGGACCAAGTTCCTCTTGCAGTATGCTCATTTAAGTGAGTGCCGATTTTTGTGTTACTGATGTTTATTGATCTATTTATAGACTTGGGGAAATCTCTTCTTTAATCTCAGTAGTTACTATACTGACCTATTAATAGATTTGGGGAAACCCTTAAAGTAGTTTCTAGAGCTTCCTCACTGCTTCTGGTGACAGCTGTTATGTTCTATAAGATTCTAGAATTCCCATAACAATATATAAGGACTATGCATCTGACCACACATGAACTTAGTATTCGCTGGCTGTAAGGAAGACTATTGTGTCTTAGAATTAACATTCAAGTGGGTATAAACTGCTTTTGTTGTTGTGAACTTTTGCTGGAGTGAACTTTCTACAGTGTGTGGATAGGTTTGCTGTACTTTGGATATTACTTATTATGTACAGTGTATGATTCTACCAAAGAGTGGATTACAGCATTTTGGACATTGTCCATATCTTAGAGCAGATGGTACAATTGTGCAAACTCTTGGAATATCTCAATGCAGACATTTTGTGTGATTGGATATCAAAAGGATAACAAGATAAGGACATCTTGTGTTATCGAACATTGAACAGATCACAGGATATAGATATCTGTGTGTTAGTGGACGTTGGACAGATCACAGGATAGATCACAGAACAGATTGCTGGATACAGTGGATAAATATAACTGTCACAGTGGTCAGGTCAGATAGGTTTCATTATTGTATCACTGCATGTACTATTGAGAGCATACCAGTTGACTGTAATCATTATTTTAATTGTTAAATAAATTTGTTAAGTTAAACTTTTTGTCTTTCCCTGTTGCAACTTAAAAGCAACTGGTAATTGCTACCGTGCTTGCCCCGTGACCCTAACACCTGTCTGTAGTACACTTACATGGTAGTTGTCATTTATATGACTGCTGGCCCTTGGCTGGTTGGGATGAATACTGAGATCTCCCTTTACCTCTCCTACTCTGACCATGTGAAGAAATGTTCTTCCAGGAGGGTTTATCCTGCTTCCTGCTGTCGGACTTCTTGGGGCCTTCGTAAGGGTGATAATGACCCTTTTTGTACATAGAACCATAACGTCCCTTGTCATAGCTGGCTGTATCCTCTTCAGCCCACTTAATGACACTGTCTGGAAACATGGTGGCCGACCGTAAGGGAGCCGTCCTCAGTGCGTTAAAAGTGTCAGGCTTTATTCCAGCTTTCAGGTAAGACAAATTAGAGTCCCTTCTAATCAGTGTCAGGTTTGCCATGTTCACAAAGATGAAGTGTTCCATTGACTTGGCCATGGCTTGACAAATGCTTGCATTAAAATCTAAGAGATACTGCAGTTTGTTGGTGGCCACTGAAACCTTTAAAGAAGACTTGCCTTTGCTGTCCGTTCTGATCGCCTTAAGCTGTGACTGCATTTTCTGTTGTACTTTAAGAAGGCATCGTTTGAAACCCGCGGCCTGATTGCAGATCACTGAAGACTCCCTTGCCAACTTCTCCCACTTGCGCAGACTTTCCTGGGAGATAGGACACGAGGGTTTGAGGCGATTCCTGCCTGCCTGGTAATCCTGAGGTAAGTACTGTTTATTCTGGATGAGTCTGTATTCCAAGATGACACAGCAGCAGTAGAGTCCCTTGTTTGGTCAGAATACAGCCCATACCACTAGGCTTGGGACTTGGCTGGTCATACAAACTGATCCTTGAAAAGACCTGCCTCTGAACTGCATGAAGGGTAGCCTTCAACTAAAGTTAAGTTCAGTTAGTTGAGCTTTCTGTACAGCCACTCGTCTCTGGGGAGTTGAACCAACACTTTCCCTGGAGTCTGAAGTTTAGGGCCGGCAAAAGGATTATCATCTGATATGGCAGCATTAGAGTCAATGTCTGGGATGTGTGTCCAGCCCATGTAAGGCCAAATCCCCCTCATAGTCTCTCTATAAGTTTGTTCTTCAGAGATGGCTTGGTCGGGGTCGGCAATAGTGACATCCTGGTCATCAGATAGTTCACCCTCTTCCACATAAATGTCTACTTTAGGCCGGTCAGACAACACTTTCAGAGTCCGATTCACTTGAAAAACTGTCTTTCCTGGGCGGTTGAAGGGTACTCCTACTGGTAGATTGTCTCTGCAAAGCAGGTTGTTTTTTTGCTGGTAGACTGTTGCCTTGTAGCAGGAGGATCGGTACTAGACAAATCAGATGAGGTAGGCTGGTCAGTGTGGTGAGAAGAAGGTTTGTCAGTCAGCTTGATAAAAGGTTCAGTCCTGACCACATTAGCTGGTGGAGTGTGAGTAGGTGCCACCTTGACTGTACTGAAGGTCGTTTCCTGTGGTCGGTCAAGAGTTTTGTCCATCAGAAGTGCTTTCAACCGGTTAAACTGGTCCGACCATTTCTGGTCAAGTTCCTCAAATGTAACATCTATTGAACTCTTGGCTGGTCGGCTATCTTATGAGGACTTGGCTGGCTTGTCAGATTTGACCGACTTAGCAATAGAAGCCTTCTTTTCCTCCACGTTCTTATTTTTCTTAGCTGGTGCACTCAAACCAGGCGACCTAATGGTGCCCTGGCCATCCATGACCCCCACTGCCGACACATGTGCCAGGTCCACAAGGGTTGGACGGAGAGTGTCTGACGCAGCAGGTTCTTTTCTGGGAGTGGCAGTTTTCTTAGATTCCCGCTTTTCCTTTTTAATCTTGTAAGACGGTGTAGATAGATGGGGTCTTTGGTCAGAAGTTAAAATGTTACAAAACCTACAGTCAGAATCTGGCTTTTCAACACAAGGGTCCTGTCCTTTCCCTTTATCGCATCAACGCGCACAGTAGTTAGGGGTGTCAAACCAAGCCATTAAGTGGCCACATCCTCCACTCTTCTGACCAAGGGAAGCCATAATGATCTATGCACTCCCAATTATCCATTCACACAAAAATCAAGCACAAAAGTTTTAAATTCTAACAAAAAACTTCAAAAATCTGAAGCTCACAAAAATCCGTCTGCACAGTACACGCGCCAAATGAAAAAGATGCTATGACATCACACAGTCTAGACAGGAAGGAAGTATGATGTGCCACCTGGCGAATGCACAGTACTAGGCCGGCCCAGCTGGTTGGAAACACAGGATGGATTTTTCTGTGGTTTGGCAGGCCGTTCTGCGCTGACCGGATTACCAGTTGTCCATTGGATAGGATGTATTAACACAATAAAAATTCAAATTTGGCATATGGATGTTGCCAGTCATCAACATCTGCTCTATTTTAAGATGACCTTAAACTTCCATAAATAACACACTTATATTGAATTTAACTTTTGCGATTTGTGGCCAATAGCTTAAAGATGGCCTCACAGAATAAAATCAAATTTGGGATGTGGGTGTAACTGGTCTTCAAGGTGTGCCCTATTTTAAGGTGGCCTTAAACTAGCAGTGATAACATAATTATATTGAATTTAAATTTTTTAATTTCTGGAGAGTATTTCAAAACTGCATGACAGATTTAATTTAAATTTGGTATGTTGATGTGTCTAGTCCTGAAGGTATGCCTTATTTTAAGGTGACCTTAAACTCCCATGTGTAAAAGAATGTTACTGAGCTCAAGTTTTTCATGGTTCCACAAAGTATACCAAAAATGGCACGACATATTTGATCTATATTTTGCAGGTACATTAAACTGATGTTACAGAAATGCCCTAAGATTACATTGAGGTGATCTTAAACTCCCAGTAATGACATAATTATAATTACCTTTCTTTTAAAATTTTGGATAATATCTTAAATTATGTGCAATAGATTTTAAGCACATTTAAATTTTGGATATAACTAACCTTGAACTGAGTCTGCATGGTTAACATGACCTTAAACTCTTAAAATTTGCATTGACTTATATTCAGTTTAAGGTTAGGACAGGGTTTTATGATATTTATGTATACATATCTAGACCAAAACAGGATCTTTATTTTAATGTCACCATAAAAACCTGATACTTAAAGAAATGAGTTTAAGGTTACAACTTATTTTAATTGTTATATCCATCCTGCTGGACATGGATATTATTTTGCCGTTCCCTCTAAACCACCCTTCATTGCTGCTCATTTACAGGTACAATCTTTTACGTGTGTCAGTTAAATTTTGGTGTGGAGGTTTAATGGCATTAGAGTTTGTGTGTGATTGCTTTCTTGACAATATCTGGTAACAAGTATTGTCATGGCAATACTTTTTCATGTTTCTTTGGCTTAAAAATCTTTTTTGGGGTTCTTTGCATTCCAGACCCGTGCATGGATTGGAACTGATTAGTTTTTCAACAATAACTGGCAACAAGTGTTGCCATACGGAGCCCTGGAAGGGACATAGAACTGTTTTCCTTGCATTTTTTTATCTCGTTACCACAAGATAGTAAGTAATTCCCACAAGATAGGAAGTCGTTCCCACAAGTTAGTAAGTCGATCCCACAAGATAGAAAGTCGTTCCCACAAGTTAGAAAGTCGCTCCCACAAGAAACTAAGTCGTTCTCACAACTTAGTAAGTCGTTACCACAATATAGAAAGTCGTTCCCACAAGTTAGCAAGTCGTTCCCACAAGTTAGCAAGTCATTACCACAAGTTAGCAAAGTCGTTCCCACAAGATACTAACTCATTCCCACAAGTTAGCAAAGTCGTTACCACAAGATACTAACTCATTCCCACAAGTTAGCAAAGTCGTTCCCACAAGATACTAACTCGTTCCCACAAGTTAGCAAAGTTGTTACCACAAGATACTAACTCGTTCCCACAAGTTAGCAAAGTCGTTACAACAAGATACTAACTCGTTCCCACAAGTTAGCAAAGTCGTTACCACAAGATACTAACTCGTTCCCACAACTTAGCAAAGTCGTTCCCACAAGATAACAACTCATCCCACAAGATAGCAAGTCATTCCCACAAGTTTAACTAAGTCATGCTTTGATGCCAATGTATAGGCAATTTCTTTGTCTATGATACCTAATTTATATAAAGGTCACCAATCTACTAGCATGTCATTCAAGTTTACATATCCCTGTAGGCCTGGTTATCATTTTATAAATTTTAATGGTTAGTCTTCTAAATTACCTAATTAGTGACCTTCAGAGGTCATCTACTTATTGTTACAGGTATACTGCAATATTGTCTTTTAGAGATTTAATACTAATTGTGTTAGAGTGTCTATATGCGGCACCTAAGGGGGAACCAAGGTAATGGGTATAAAGAAGGGGTTGAGAATGATAAGACTATGCAATTTACTGTATGAAAAGTCTATGCAATTTGCAACACAGCAAACATGAGTTTTGCTGCATCCAGGTACATAGCTTGTATGAGAATCCAGTGGAGATACTGCAAGGTATGCTGTGCCAATAAGCACCCAGTCCAATGTAACATACTGAAATATCTTAGAAGGGCCAAGGAAAGTGCCATAAAACAGGCATTTTGCTTTCTTGCTATCTTGTGGGAACGACTTGGTAACTTGTGGTAACGACTTTGCTAACTTGTGGGAACGAGTTAGTATCTTGTGGTAATGACTTTCTATCTTGTGGGAACGACTTTCTAACTTGTGGGAACGACTTGCTAAGTTGTGGGAATGACTTTCTAACTTATGGGAACGACTTTCTAACTTGTGGGAACGACTTTGAAACTTGTGGGAACGACTTTCTAACTTGTGGGAACGACTTTGAAACTTGTGGGAACGACTTTGCAAACTTGTGGGAACGACTTTGCAAACTTGTGGGAAGGACTTTGAAACTTGTGGGAACGACTTTGCAAACTTGTGGGAACGACTTTGCAATCTTGTGGGAACAACTTTGAAACTTGTAGGAACGACTTTCTAACTTGTTGGAACGACTTTGCATCTTGTGGGAACGACTTTGCAATCTTGTGGGAACGACTTTGCCATCTTGTGGGAACAACTTTGAAACTTGTGGGAACGACTTGCTAACTTGTGGGAACGACTTTGCAATCTTGTGGGAACAACTTGCTAACTTGTGGGAACGAATTTGAAACTTGTGAGTTGTCAACTTGTGGTAATGAGTTGTTAACTTGTGGCCACAACTTCATATCTTGTCGGAACGAGATTAAAAAAATGCAAGGAAAACAGTTCTATGTCCCTTCCAGGGCTCCGTATTGCCATGGCAACACTTTTTTCTGTTTCTTGAACTCATGAATATTTTTATGGGTAATTTGCTTTCCATACCCCTGCACAGACTGGAGCTAATTAGCTTCTCGGCAACACGTGACAACAAGTGTTGCCATGCAACACCTTTTTCTGTTTCTTTGACTTTTATCTCTGTGGATTTTTTGCATTCCAAACCCCTGCATGAATAGGAGCTGGTTAGCATTTAAGCACTATCTGGCAGCAAGTGTTGCCATGGCAACACTTTTTTCTGTTTCTAGGTTTTGGATATAAAAAGTCCTGAAGAAGACCTGTATGGTAAAGTGACCTAACACTCCACAAGATAAGACAATGATCTTGCTGGTTTGCTCTCCCACAAAATGGTGGACAAATATAAGTCCTTCTTTCTTCCATGAAGAGAGGAGGTGGACAAATATAAGTCCTTCTTACCCCAATGAAGAGAGGAGGTGGACAATTATAAATCCTTCTTTCTTCCATGAAGATAGGTGGCCGACAAGACAGGACCCATCTTGCACAATGCATTAACTTGTATGGTCATATGACTAGCAGTTTAACAGTAGGTTACCAAAATGATACTTTATTAAGCATCCCGCAAGGGACGCTTGTTTGAGTATGGGAGAGCTTCAGGCTCCGCCGGCTCCGCATTTTGTTTTCCTTATAACTCTGTAACCATTAGGCGGATTCTTTTCAAATTTGGCAGGTTTAGGCAGTAGCCTTGGGGAATTTTTTTGAATATGCTGCAGTGACATTTCAACCAATCAGAGAGGTCACATGACCAAAAATGTCTTTTTTTCGATGGGGAAGCTTGTCCGGATGATAACTTGAAAGGAATTTTATCAATTCACCTGAAACGTGGCAAATACATTCATTCTATTAAAATCCGGAAATCATTAGATTTTGGCATTGATTGGTGAAGAAATGGCCGAGTAATTTATGATTAATTAATCATTACGAATTTTCAAAATAAGGAAAACACAAAAATGCTTATATCTCGAAAACCGTGCTAGATAGAGCGATTTCGACGAAATTTTTGACCCACAGGGTATCTCTGCAGAGTAGTTTTCCCAATTTTCAAAAAATTTTTGTCTCGCCAAAAATGGCGGCCATTTTGAATTTTCGAAATTTTCGCAGAAATTGCAAAACACAAAAATGCTTATATCTCGAAAACCGTGCTAGATAGAGCGATTTCGACGAAATTTTTGACCCACAGGGTATCTCTGCAGAGTAGTTATCCCAATTATGAAAAAAATTTTCTCTCGCCAAAAATGGCGGCCATTTTGAATTTTCGAATTTTTCGCAAAAATTGCAAAACATAAAAATGCTTATATCTCGAAAACCCTGCAAGATAGAGCGATTTCGACGAAATTTTTGACCCACAGGGTATATCTGCAGAGTAGCCATGCCAATTTTCAAAAAAATTTTATCTCGCCAAAAATGGCGGCCATTTTGAATTTTCGAATTTTTCGCAAAAATTGCAAAACACAAAAATGCTTATATCTCGAAAACCGTGCTAGATAGAGCGATTTCAACGAAATTTTTGACCCACAGGGTATCTCTGCAGAGTAGCCATGCCAATTTTCAAAAAAATTTTATCTTGCCAAAAATGGCGGCCATTTTGAATTTTCGAATTTTTGCGCAAAAATTGCAAAACACAAAAATGCTAATATTTCGAAAACCGTGCTACATAGAGCGATTTCAACGAAATTTTTTATCTTCAGGGTATCTCTGCAGAGCAGCTATCCCAAAGAGCTTTCACTTGGTGAAGTTTCAGACCCATAGCTAATTGCTCACCTACTCAAAAAGAGTAAATGCGAATTACCTCTAAAAGTATTGCAGATGGCCAATTTTTCTCAAATAACTCATTCACCTACTTTTGGAAGAGCTTTCACTTGGTTAAGTTTCAGACCCGTAGCTAATTACTCACCTACTCAAAATGAGTAAATGCTAATTATCTCAAAAACTATTGCGGATACCCAATTTTTATCAAATAACTCATTCATGTACTTTTGGGAGAGCTTTCACATGGTGAAGTTTCAGACCCGTAGATGATTACTCACCTACTCAAAATGAGTAAATGCGAATTATCTCTTAAAAGTATTGCAGATAGCCAATTTTTCTCAAATAACTCATTCACCTACTTTTGGAAGAGCTTTCACATGGTGAACTTTCAGACCCATAGCTAATTACTCACCTACTCAAAATGAGTAAATGCGAATTATCTCTACAAGTATTGCAGATAGCCAATTTTTCTCAAATAACTCATTCACCTACTTTTGGGAGAGCTTTCACATGGTGAAGTTTCAGACCCATAGCTAATTATTTACCTACTCAAAATGAGTAAATGCTAATTATCTGTAAAAGTATTGCGGATACCCAATTTTTATCAAATAACTCATTCATCTACTTGTGGGAGAGCTTTCACATGGTGAAGTTTCAGACCCATAGCTAATTACTCACCTACTCAAAATGAGTAAATGCGAATTATCTCTAAAAGTATTGCAGATAGCCAATTTTTCTCAAATAAATCATTCACCTACTTTTGGGAGAGCTTTCACTTGGTGAAGTTTCAGACCCATAGCTAATTACTCACCTACTCAAAATGAGTAAATGCGAATTATCTCTAAAAGTATTGCAGATAGCCAATTTTTCTCAAATAACTCATTCACCTACTTTTGGGAGAGCTTTCACTTGGTGAAGTTTCAGACCCATAGCTAATTACTCACCTACTCAAAATGAGTAAATGCGAATTATCTCTAAAAGTATTGCAGATAGCCAATTTTTCTCAAATAACTCATTCACCTACTTTTGGGAGAGCTTTCACTTGGTGAAGTTTCAGACCTATAGCTAATTACTCACCTACTCAAAATAAGTAAATGCGAATTATCTCTAAAAGTATTGCAGATAGCCAATTTTTCTCAAATAACTCATTCACCTACTTTTGGGAGAGCTTTCACTTGGTGAAGTTTCAGACCCATAGATAATTATTCACCTACTCAAAATGAGTAAATGTGAATTGTCTCTTAATAGTATTGCAGATAGCCAATTTTTCTCAAATAACTCATTCACCTACTTTTGGAAGAGCTTTCACACACGAAAATGAAAAATTGTGAATATCTCGGAAAAGCTATTTCTTCTGCTTTAATGCTCGGCGGGAGATACACACGGCGGCAGTGGTCTTGACAAAAATTTTTGTCTCGCCAAAAATGGTGGCCATTTTGAATTTTCAAAGTTTTTGCAAAACACAAAAATGCTTATATCTCGAAAACCGTGCTATATGGAGCGAACTCAACAAAATTTTGGACCTGCTGGGTATCTCTGCAGAGTAGCCATGCCAATTTTCAAAATATTTTTGTCTCGCCAAATATAGCGGACAGTTTTAATTTTTTTATTTTTTGCAAAACACAAAAATGCTTATATCTTGAAAACCGTGCTAGATAGAGCAGACTGCGCTGACTTTGGTTGCCACAACAGTATAAGGCTAGAAACGAAGCATTTTCTTAATACTTTAGCACTCACCTTTATATCCTTTTCGGGACGCTTTGTTTTTGCTATGCAAAAACATTATCTTTTTTTTTTGCGAGCGATCCTCTAGTTGAATTTTCTGCTGACTGCTGACATCTAGTGAAATCTGCAAAAATACTGCCAATCAGCCAACTATTTTTATCTTTCCAGCATAATTTTTGTCCTTTCGAATTTCATCCGATTTAGCCTTTAACCAAAGCTGGTGACAGTACAATTCTACTGCATGTTTGTTGCATGTTTCAGTTATAGAGTATATACCAGTCCAGTTTGTGGCATGCTCCAGTTATAGAGCATGTATCAGTCCTGTTTGTGGCATGCTCCAGTTATAGAGTATATATCAGTCCAGTTTGTGGCATACTTCAGTTATAGAGTATACATCAGTCCAGTTTGTTGCATGCTCCAGTTATAGAGTATATATCAGTCCTGTTTGTGGCATTCTCTAGTTATAGAGTATATATCAGTCCTGTTTGTAGCATGCAGTTGTAGAGTATATCTGAATACTGTTTGTGGCATGCTCCAGTTATAGAGAATATATCAGTCCTGTTTGTGGCATACAGTTGTAGTGTATATCTGAATACTGTTTATGGCATGCTCCAGTTATAGAGAATATATCAGTCCTGTTTGTGGCATACAGTTGTGGAATACATGTTTGTAGCATGCTTCAGTTTTTGAAGATGACTGGGTTACATTATTACATTGTACAGGTTATGGGTTGGGTTTGTCATCAGAGCCAACATGTGGCAGTACTACTGGAATGCATAGGGATTTATGTTACCCGAGTACTCTACTTGTTTTAGCATCAAGGTAACCAAAATTTCCATAATTTTAATTAAAACTTGCAGAAAATGAGTACTGAGTAATCCTCCCTGCTGTAACTGGCCATAAATTGAAAGTAGACATGGAAACTCTTGTGGACCAAAGTTTCGTACAGAAACTGTGACATACTTTCACTCTTGTCATGATATGTCCCAAATTTTGTGTAAAATTCAACACATTTAGAGCCAATTGAAATAATGAGACCCCTGTTCCCTCAGCTAAGTGAAGGCTTCACCTACTCCAGTTGTCTGGTTTGTCCAAATTATCTCATTGCTTTTCAATTTTCACCTCAGAGGGCCAAGGTCCACATATTTTACACAATTATCACAATCTTGGAAAAGGTACAATATCTCATCTAATAAAACTTGTATAGCATTTAAACTCAAAATTTTAAGATTCTTTGCCACTTAAATTCCACTTAAAATGTTGACATTTTATTACTTATGCACTCGGTAGATTGCAATTCAAACCTTATCACAATATCAGACAATGAAATACGTGAGTGATTAGTCACTGATTGTATTCATGGGGTCAGACTCCACCCCTGCACCTGGGTCAAATGGGATCAACATGCCGTTTTAAGGCAAAATACCCTTACCTTGTTTAAGAAATATTTTGCGACTTAAATCCCACTTAAAGTGTTGACATTTTATTACTTGAGCACTCGGTAGATTGCAATTCAACCCTTATCACAAGACCAGACAATGAAATACATGAGTGATTAGTCGCTGATTGTATTCATGGGGTCAGATTTCACCCCTGCGCCTGGGTCAAATGGGTTCAATATGCCCGTTTATAGCGAAATACCCTTACCTTACCTTGTTTAAGAAATAACTCAATAAAAAGGTAAAAAAGTCCCTGAAACTTCACTACTTCCAAAAACATCCTCACTGTTGATGGCCCACAAAAATAATTAATTAACAAAGGGGTCATGTGACCTAATTGGTGGGAGAACAGACTACGGTAACCCAATGATTTGGTTAAAGTTATTATATAACCTTAAAAATCACATCTTTGCATTGTTGATTGGGTTGGATGGCTCAAACAAATAGCTACTGTTAGGAAATGGTAAGTATTTCTAATAAAACTTATTAAATTTTCCAAATTTATTTATTACTTTTTTCTGCATTTGTCTAAATTATTTATATATATATTTTAAGTTTCAAGTGAACTTGCAAATATATGAAAGATTAAGAGAGCAATTTTTAGTTAATATTTTTTTCTCAAGAGTTACAGTACTCTACTAAGTTTTTGTCCCCTGCTTCCACTTAAGTGTAAAGGGGGACATTAAATCTTGTTTGTCCGTCTGTCAGTCTGTTTCACTGTCACAAAAACTTTAACCTGGCCCATAACGTCCAAACCTCTTCATGGATTTTTACCAAATTTATTGGAACAGTGTATCAAAAAGAGATATACCATTCCTTAGCTTTTCAGCCAGATCCCATGACAACCGTGTTTATTAAAATTTTCAGATTTTGCGATTTTATGCTCTAGACGTAACCTTTTGCCAGATTATTGAATTTGATGTAAATGTGTACCCCAAACAGATCTACTCCACATTAATTTTTCCGCATGATTCAACAAAAACTGATGCCTAAAACTTTAACCTGGCCCATGACTTTTAAACCCTTCAATGGATTTTCACTAACTTTAAAAGCAGGATGTATCCCAAAGAGAAGTACAATTTATTAGATATCGGGCTGGATCCAATGAAAGGTGTTGCCATGGCTACCGTTTTTATTGAAATTTTCTGATGTGGGGATTTTTTCCTCAAGATTTAACAATTTCCCAGATTGTATCAGTTTTGGTGAAAATTTGGGTATTTAAATTTGGTTTGTTGGCACAGACTAAACCTTTGACAGATTTTCTCAATGTGTGGTGTAAAGTGTGTACACTGATGAGACCGACATCTCATTCACTTTCTCCAGTAACACTGTGACCATAGTTACTATTTTATTTAAATAAATTTGTATCTGTCTATCCATTACAAAAACCTCAACCTGGCTCCTAACTTTCAAACGGCTCTACAGATGTTAAATTTTGGCGGAAAGGTGTATCTAAAAGAGGTCTACAGTTGATTTGGTTTCCGACCAGATGCAGTGAAAACTGTGGCCATGGCAAGTATTTTTATGTCAATGCATGTTACATTAAAATCTTAAAAGATATTTTATAGAGGAACATAAAGAATTTTTAACCCCAGCCCATAGATGCTGGGGTTATAGTCCCCTGCGCCGTCCGGTAGGCATCGGCGGGCATAAAGCTTGTGGGTGTTCAACAGCCTAAACCCCTGCAGGGATTTTCACCAAATTTTCAGGGTATCTTTACCTGAAGATAATCTGGAGCTGATTCAGTTTTGGGTGGTATCCGGTAACAACTGTTGCCTTAGCAACACCTTTAAGATTTTTGGGTCTTAAAGGTTGTGGGTGTTCGACAGACTAAACTCCTGCATGGATTTTCACCAGATTTTCAGGATATGTTTACCACAAGGCCCAGTTCTCATATAAAGAAAGTTAGATCACCCTATGGGTGGTGTATATGTTATGTACAATTTGAGATATTGTACAAGTTGCAAGATGTACAAATTTTGGACCTGTACAAGTTGCAACTTGTACCAGCTCTATATTTATCAATAGGACAATATACTTTAAAGAATTTATACTTTAAAAAATATAAAATCAACACATCTGATCTTAATGAATGACATAAAAAATATAAAATCAACACATCTGATCTTAATGAATGACAAATTCATAGTCAAGTATACTTTGTTGATGAGAGAGCAAACTGTTGACCTATATATTGCCTAATTTTGTTGACAATTATGGCACTTTTAATGCATATCTTTGTATCATTTTAAAAGTTGAGTCACACTTGCCCAACTGAAGCTTGTATCAGACTTCTGGCTTTGTTGGTGTTGCTAACCTTATAACTTATAATCATGTTTTCTGTCAACAATTCTCATAAATTTATTTGTTCTAAAACAAAGGGATAAATAAAATCAATTTTATGGTGATAAAACCAGATCTGAAGTTTGAGACTACATAAGGACTTTATTAATGAAAAGTATGTGCCAATTACAATTATGCATATACTATCATACTTTGATAGTCTTGCCCTTACCCTGGGAGTGACTTCTCCTAGTTTATTGCCTAGAGGTAAATGACCAAAGAGACTGATGCTATAGGAAGCCTCACCAAGACTGGTGATTGTATTTAGAAGATTTCTATTTCTACTTAATACTTTAACTTTCATCTATGAAGTCAGATAATTAAGCGTCCCTGAAAGGGCGCTTATTTGTTTTCATCTCAGTTTCCTCGCCGCCGCCGCATTATGGTCTCCCTTGAATATCTCCCTTATTATTAGAAGGTTTCAAACCATATTTGGCAGTTATATACCTTAGGCGTGGGAAAATTTTTCTGCATGCTTAAATTTGACCTTTGACCTTTATGAAGGTCACATGATCAAAAACTATTTTTTGAAGTACACCCCCCCGTCATCACAGTTCAGGAAAAACTACTTGCTACAGAGCCTTATAATTTGACACACCTGTTCATACTATCGAAAACGCGAGCTGATTAGATTTTGGGAGCAATCCCTTGAAAAATGTCTCATTTATGAGTGATTTTCTGACACCTTCCAATCTGAAAGCCTTAAATTTAGGCCAACCCCCCTATTATCTTCTTAAGTATTGCATTTGGAGCTATAAAATGTACTGGGAGGTAATAGGAAACCATATGTGGAGAGTCTAAATAGCCGGTCAGTTTTACCCCCCGACCCCCCCTTATGGGTCAAACTGGGGTCATAAAATAGCCGATTTTGAGTTTTTGCCTTTATCTCCTTTATTGTTGCTTTTATAGCTTCAGAATATATTAAGAGGTATTGGGAAAGCATATGTGGAGAGTCTAAATAGCCGGTCAGTTTTACCCCCTGGCCCCCCCTTATGGGTCAAACTGGGGTCATAAATAGCTGATTTTGAGTTTTTGCCTTATATCTCCTTTATTGTTGCTTTTATAGCTTCAGAATGTATTAAGAGGTATTGGGAAAGCATATATGGAGAGTCTAAATAGCCGGTCAGTTTTACCCCCGACCCCCCCTTATGGGTCAAACTGGGGTCATAAAATAGCCGATTTTGAGTTTTTGCCTTTATCTCCTTTATTGTTGCTTTTATAGCTTCAGAATATATTAAGAGGTATTGGGAAAGCATATGTGGAGAGTCTAAATAGCCGGTCAGTTTTACCCCCTGCCCCCCCTTATGGGTCAAACTGGGGTCATAAAATAGCCGATTTTGAGTTTTTGCCTTTATCTCCTTTATTGTTGCTTTTATAGCTTCAGAATATATTAAGAGGTATTGGGAAAGCATATGTGGAGAGTCTAAATAGCCGGTCAGTTTTACCCCCTGCCCCCCCTTATGGGTCAAACTGGGGTCATAAAACAGCCGATTTTGAGTTTTTGCCTTTATCTCCTTTATTGTTGCTTTTATAGCTTCAGAATATATTAAGAGGTATTGGGAAAGCATATGTGGAGAGTCTAAATAGCCGGTCAGTTTTACCCCCCGACCCCCCCCCCCCCCCTTATGGGCCAAACTGGGGTCATAAATAGCTGCTTTGGAGTTTTTGCCTTATATCTCCTTTATTGTTGCTTTTATAGCTTCAGAATGTATTAAGAGGTATTGGGAAAGCATATGTGGAGAGTCTAAATAACCGGTCAGTTTTACCCCTGACCCCCCCTTATGGGCCAAACTGGGGTCATAAATAGCTGCTTTGGAGTTTTTGCCTTATATCTCCCTTATCGTTGCTTTTATAGCTTCAGAATGTATTAAGAGGTATTGGGAAAGCATATGTGGAGATTCTAAATAGCCGGTCAGTTTTATCCCCCGACCCCCTTTTATGGGTCAAACTGGGGTCATAAAATAGTTGCTTTGGAGTTTTGCCTTATATCTCCTTTATTGTTGCTTTTAGACCTTCAGAATGTATTAAGAGGTATTGGGAAAGCATATGTGGAGAGTCTAAATAGCGGGTCAGTTTTACCCCCCGACCCTCCCTTATGGGTCAAACTGGGGTCATAAAATAGCTGATTTTGAGTTTTTGCCTTATATCTCCTTTATTGTTGCTTTTATAGCTTCAGAATGTATTAAGAGGTATTGGGAAAGCATACGTTGCAGCTTTGTGCATTCTTAGCTTTACAGCATGCTTATTAAAACCACAAAGCATTTTAAACTTTAAGGGACGCTTCGCTTTTGTTAGCAAAAGCATTCCTCTAGTTATTATTGAAACCTTGCTGTATAAGTACTTTTAAAAAGAAAAAAGACCCCAGTCCCCAGTTCTATTACTCAAATGAGAACAAAGCTGGAGTCTTACAAGCATCAATAAAGAACAGCTCACATTCATGCTGAACTTAGTATTTAACACAAAAACTTAATATTTTTCTGCATAATAAACAGTGTAAATAACTTGACCCTTAAGTAACCAACTTAAGTATCAACTTAATATATCAATACATATATATATATCAATAACTTATTTTTTTACATTTTAAGTGTAACTGGCAAACTTTGTTTAAGGTTTTTCTGTAAATTCAGTGTTAAACTTTTCTGGAATAATTATATATGTGACACTCTCACATTAATTTGGATATTTACACACATAAAATAAATATTTTTAACAAAATTGTTAATTTAACCAAAATTCTTTTTAAATCCAACTTGTACGACAGTATTGTACAAGTTTGGATTATTTGATGATGAAATTCTGTACAAGTTACAACTTGGGTATTGGGAAGTATCCGGGGGATACTATGGATTTTGCTTCATTACGCCACCGCCGCCGCCGCAGTGTGTAGAGTGTGGGAATAATTTTGGCCTCATTTTGAAAAAAAACAAGATGCACGCCATGGGCGTTTTTTTTTTACTTTCAGCAAGGAGTTTTGTTGGCCCTATAGAGCAAAGAGTATTATAGGTAAAGATTTCAAATTTGCATGATATGTCCCTCAGTACAAAATCTTGACTGGGAATATTTTTGCCTCATTTTGAAAAACAAGATGGCCGCCATGGCATTTCTTTGTCAGTCATGAAAAGTGCTTATATCTCCCTTATTATTGGTCCTAGAGGCTTGGTATGTAAACCAATTTATAGGAAATCATGGACGGGGAATCTTCTGATGTGGGTCCAACTTGACCTTGGGCTCCTTCTTCAAGGTCTAACGAGGATACCGAAACTTAAAAGTGCTTATAACTCACTTATTATTGGTCCTAGAGGTTTGGGATGGTAAACCAACATGTAGGAAATCATGGGCTGGGAATCTTTTGGTGTGGTCTGATTTGACCTTGGGCCCCTCCTTCAAGGTCAAACGACGATAGCCAAACTTAAAAGTGCTTATAACTCGCTTATTGTGACCCTAACATAATCCTTTCATTAGAATTTCTCTTCACCAATAACATTTACCTCTTCACATTGGTCATTTAGCATTTTATATAAAACTCCTAAGCTGTAGGGACGCTTTGTTTTTGTGTACAAAAACCTTTTGTCTAATTTTTAGTTTACTGAATAGTCTTGTTTTAATACTTAATCTTTACATGCAATTTCTTTCTCTTAGATATTATTTTCTCTACTTAAACATTATTTGGACACTGACACTGCTCTGAAAGTATCCCAATCTGTGTACTGTTTCACTACTTCTATATCTCGTGGTGTTGAAAACTATTTTCCCAGGCTGTGGGGTACTGGCATCTCTGATGCTATTTTTCCTTCTCTTTTCATGTCAGGAATACCTGTAAGGCTTGTATTTTTGGTACCAAAGGTCTTAAGTGACTCAGAGGGTATCCCACATGTAAAGTTGCTCTTTGGCTGCAAATGTTTTGGTTGGAAGTCATCTTGACTACTGTAATTCTTTGTTTAGAAGTTGCTCTGCTTTTGACCTTCGCAGGCTCCAGTGTGTCCAGAACAGTCTTAAGAATTGTTGCCAATACCAACAAGTTCTCACATGTCCCTCCTGTTGTAAAAACATTTGTTGGTTGCCTATCAAACATCGCTCTGTTTTAAAGACTGCCTTATTGGTGTACAAGTTCCTACAAAGTGGTTATCCTAAATACTTTGAACATTTCTTTAAATCCCGACACAATGTGTACAAAACATGCAGAAGTCAATCTGATGGCATGCTGCTAGAGGGCCCACACCTTACATCAATATTTAAGTCTAAAAGGCATTTTGGCCTCAGCTTTGCATATGATGCCCCAAGGAGTTGGAATGATCTGCCTGATGATGTACACCCAGCAAAATTTTTCTCTTCTTTCAGGAAGAAGATAAAAGCATCTAAAAATCTCTTGTTGCAAGAGAGTCTTTCTCCGTGGATCGAGCTGTCCTCTGCAATGTTTCTGGCTTAATGATTAGGATTTCTGCTTTCTGATATAATGCACCTTAGAGTCTGTTAGTAGATGGAGAGTAAGTGCTATAAACGTACTATTAGAATTGGTTTTGTAGTATAGGTGTGCAAACTCATGGTGTGACCTTGATTTGACATTTGACCTTGCCATAGTGAGCTTGATGCATGAAATCTTTTCTGGGCTATACCTCAGAAACAATAAAATACACTAAGTTGATACTTGGTATTGACTTTGGTTGGGAAGTGTTAGTGTGCCGTGTCTTGATTTGACCTTGATATGACCTTTGAGCATTGCTGTAGTGACCTTGGCCTTTAAAATATTGTTTGGGCTATATCTCAGAAACTGTGTCTGGTACAGAAAGTTGATACTTGGTAGGGTCATTGGTTGTGAGTGTAGGTCTGAAATCTCATGGTCTAATCTTAACCTTTGACCTTGCCATAGCCAATTAGATATATAAAATCTTGTCCAGACTACATCTTGGAAACCGTAAGGTTTACAAAGTTGATACTTTTTATGTCGTCACTCTGCGTGGGCGTACGCATACGCGTCCGCGTGAACAACTTCTTCTCCAAAACTACAAGGCCTAGAGACATGCTGTTTTTTTTAAAAGATACCTTATCTATCGAGGATGAAAAATTGTTCAAGGCATGAAAATCTGTCTGTTCGTCTGTTTGCTAGAGACGTTATAAGGGAGGTACCCCCACCAAAAGTGTGAAAATTTCAACACTTTATCACAATTTTCTCAGTGACTATTGCAGGGATTTCTCTCATATCTTGCATATATCTACTAGGCCAGAGGTAGATTCTCTTGTGTGAGTATGAGACCTGGATCTGTCTTACTTTTTTTTAATAAATTTTTTTAATAATTTTTAATGCATTAAAATTCATGAAGTCATGCACTAAATCACTTATAACTTGAAAAGTGTTGCATTTAGAGCATTTTGTTAAAATATGTTATTCAGCTACTTTTTTCATAGCTACAACATGGTGAGTAACTTGGGTGTCTGTTTCAATAGCTAAGTGAGTAATAGCTACTTTTGGGCTTTTCAGTAACTACCATCTTCAGTAAAATCACTTGTAACTTGAAAACTATTGCATTTAGAGAATTTCGTATAAATATGTTATTCAGCTACTTTTGGGTCAGCTATAACATAGTAAAATTTCAGACCTGTAGCTCGTGGCATAGCTGAGTAATAGCTACTTTTAGGTTATCACTGTTGAGTAAATCACTTATAACTTGACAACTATTGCATTTAGAGTATTTTGTTTCAATATGTTATTCACCTATTTTGGGGTCAGCTATAACATAGTAAAATTTCAGATCTGTAGCTCGTGCCAAAGCTGAGTAATAGCTACTTTGAGGTTATCACTGTTGAGTAAATCACTTATAACTTGAAAACTATTGCATTTACAGAAATTTGTGTAAATACATTATTCAGCTACTTTTGGGTCAGCTATAACATAGTGAAATTACAGACCTGTAGCTGATGGCACAACTGAGCAATAGCTATTTTCAGGTACTGACTGTTGAGTAAATCAGTTGTAACTTGAAAAATATTGCATTTGGAGTATTATGTTAAAATATGTTGTTCACCTACTTTTGGGTCAGCTATAACATAGTGAAATTACAGACCTATAGCGCATGGCATAGCTGAGCAATAGCTATTTTGAGGTTCTCACTATTGAGTAAATCAGTTGTAACTTGAAAACTATTGCATTTACAGTATTTTGCTTAAATATGTTATTCACCTATTTTGGGGTCAGCTATAACATAGTAAAATTTCAGATGTGTAGCTCATGGCATAGCTGAGTAATAGCTACTTTGAGGTTATCATTGTTGAGTAAATCACTTATAACTTGAAAACTATTGCATTTACAGAAATTTGTGTAAATATGTTATTCAGCTACTTTTGGGTCAGCTATAACATAGTGAAATTACAGACCTGTAGCTCATGGCACAACTGAGCAATAGCTATTTTCAGGTACTGACTGTTGAGTAAATCAGTTGTAACTTGAAAAATATTGCATTTGGAGTATTTTGGTAAAATATGTTGTTCACCTACTTTTGGGTCAGCTATAACATAGTGAAGTTACAGACTTATAGCTCATGGCATAGCTGAGCAATAGCTATTTTGAGGTTCTCACTATTGAGTAAATCAGTTGTAACTTGAAAACTATTGCATTTACAGTATTTTGCTTAAATATGTTGTTCACCTACTTTTGGGTTAGCTATAATATAGTAAAAATTCAGACATGTAGCTCATTGCATAGCTGAGTAATAGCTACTTTGAGGTTATCACTGTTGAGTAAATCAGTTGTAACATGAAAACTATTACATTTAGAGGATTTTGTTTAAATATGTTTTTCACATAATTTTTGGTCAGTTATATCATAGTGAAATTGCAGACCTCTATGTCATGGCATAGCTGAGCAATTGCTACTTTCAGGTTCTCACTATTGAGTAAATCATTGTATCCACTGGATAGCCGCAGTGTGTAGAGAGATTTAACCATTACCGCTCTAATGAAAAAAATATTACGGCTAGCCTTCTCAAGTTTGCAGAATATATTAATAACCATAAAATGTTGTCTGGGAATATTTTTGGCCTCATTTTGAAAAACAAGATGGCCGCCAGGGACGTTTATTCGACTTTAAAAAGGACTTTTGTTGGCCCTCTAGAGCAAAGGGTATTATAAGTAGAGATCTCAAATTCGCAGGATATGTTCCTCATTATAAAATCTTGACTGGGAATATTTTTGGGCTCATTTTGAAAAACAAGATGGCCGCCACTGGTGTTTCTTTGTCAGTCATGAAAAGAGCTTATATCTCCCTTATTATTGGTCCTAGAGGTTTGGGATGGTAAACCAACCTGTAGGAAATCATCGGCTGGGAATCTTTTGGTGTGGTCAGATTTGACCTTTGACCCCTCCTTCAAGGTCAAACGAGGATAGCCAAACTTAAAAGTGCTTATAACTCGCTTATTATTGGTCCTAGAGGTTTGGGATGGTAAACAGACATATAGGAAATCATGGGCTGGGAATCTGTTGATGTTGTCCGATTTGACCTTGAACCCCTTCTTCAAGGTCAAACAAATATAGCGAAACTTAAAAGTGCCTATAACTCACTTATTATTGGTTCTAGAGGTTTGGGATGGTAAACCATCCTATAGGAAATCATGGGCTGGGAATCTTTTGGTGTGGTCAGATTTGACCTTTGGATCCCTCCTTCAAGGTCAAATAAGGACAGCCAAACTTAAAAGTGCTTATAACTCGCTTATTATTGGTCCTAGAGGTTTGGGATGGTAAATCAACCTATAGGAAATCATGGGCTGGGAATATTTTTGTTTGGTCAGATTTGACCTTGGACCCCTTCAAGGTCGTACGAGGATACTGCATTTGCAGTATTTCTTTAAATATGTTTTAACCTACTCTTTACACTTAAACAGTTACCTTGTTACTTTCCTTCATAAAACCATTTGCAGGCCACAACTTTTTGGTCCTTTTCTTCTGTCAGGTTCAGAATTTCTTTGAACATGCTGTTCAATTACCATTTACTGTACTTCTGTACAGCACTTTCCCTGATAATTATGCTTTCCTCTCATTATTACCTTCACAAATCAAAAGCACTCAGTCAGCTGACACAGTGCCCGTTCACGGGCACTCTCCTCTTGTTTTATTTCCGTATTTGAGATCGTAAAGATATATGGATTGCTGCAACTGATATCATAACAACTATTATCTAATAGTACAATATGCTTGGCAGCTAAACTTTAATTAAGAAATTTTATAGATTAGTAATGTTTAGTTTACGAATTAATACTGTTATCTTCCTATTAAATTGTCTTGTTTTAATACTTTGTCATTACATGCAGGATGTGGATGAGGGATGCTTTGATGCCCTTTTTTCACTTTGAACCTTGGGAACCCATCCAGTATTTTATTGAAATTGTCCACGGAAGCGCCCATGTTTGCATTATTGCCCATCCTCAAAACACATGAAATATGCACAAATACCCCCCAGATTGTTTAAGGACTTTCATACATATTTTACTTAATTTTCGTCTGCCTAACTTCACAAACGTGCATTTTGTGGCAGGTACAATACATTGGATTGGTTGTCTTTTAGTAAGATCATGTATTTATTTTATAAAAAGAAATACTTAGATTTTAGACATGGGTGGTTGAATTAAATAAGAGTATTGTATAATATTGTGAGGTATGCTGTTTGATCTAATCAATTATTACCCATCCGCAGAGTTTCCAGTCTTTCCAGTGATTGGCCGTTGCGCGCTACCACAGATGATCTTGGTGTATATTTTTAGTGTTAATTGAAAAATAATAGGTGCATTATCCTTCCTTATTGTGCCAGATATTATTCCCCTAGTATTTATACAAACATTAAACATATTACTTTTTCTGTGTGTAAGTGCTGAAAGCTGTGTGATCAGCTCATGGCTCTATTTAGAAAATTGCAGATGCAGCTATACAAAATATTTGAAGTTTGCCATATCTGCAACTATTACCTGAGAAAAGTAATCAAATTACATATATATTTATCATATTCAGTCAGCATCAACTTGTTGAAAATGTAATGCTATGGAGTTATACAACCTCTTTTCTGTCCCTGGATACCGCATTACTTTGACTGTCTGGTGCTGTTGCGCCTTAGAATCCCCTTTTATTAAGGGGAGATTAAGCGCTATAAAAGTCCAGTTAGAATTAGAACTACATCTTAATATATGTGTAGCATACTAATCATATTACAGACTTTAAGAAGTCCACTATCTTCTATAAAGTATACTTAGTTCAACTACCTTGTACTGGGAACTAAAAATCATGCATGACAGACACTAAACTGAGTATGAAAAATGGTAAAACCTTGTTAAACTACGAAGCACTCTTAGAACACAAACTTCCACCAAGATAGCCAAATATGCAGAGTATATATTTTTCCCAAAATGTTCTGCATTCTTTGTTTTGTCATTCCATGTGCACATAAAAAAAACTTTTTGGAGGATGCTTTACCACATACCCAATCATTCACAGTGCACTATTTTTCTGTATTTTAAGCTGGTACCCTCCAGGACATGGAGATGTCTATGAGAGCTTCTACAACTCCGGTCTGTTACAACAGTTCCTTGACAATGGGAAGGAGTATGTGTTCGTTTCTAACATTGATAACATGGGTGCCACAGCCGACATCAGTATCCTTTGTCAGTCTTGCTAATATGACGCTCAATAAGTATATGACATCCAGACACAACTCTACACACAAGACAAACCTGATGGCCATAGAACATTTAATTACCGGTAATAAAAGCCTGATAACCCAGACACTTACACCTCTACACACTAGTACAAGACAAACCTGATAGCCCAGATACTTACACCTCTACACACTAGTACAAGACAAACCTGATAGCCCAGACACTTACACCTCTACACACCAGTACAAGACAAACCTGATAGCCCAGATACTTACAACTCTACACACTAGTACAAGACAAACCTGATAGCCCAGATACTTACACCTCTACACACCAGTACAAGACAAGCCTGATAGCCCAGATACTTACACCTCTACACACCAGTACAAGACAAACCTGATAGCCCAGATACTTACAACTCTACACACTAGTACAAGACAAACTTGATAGCCCAGATACTTACACCTCTACACACCAGTACAAGACAAGCCTAATAGCCCAGATACTTACACCTCTACACACCAGTACAAGACAAGCCTGATAGCCCAGATACTTACACCTCTACACACCAGTACAAGACAAGCCTAATAGCCCAGATACTTACACCTCTACACACCAGTACAGGACAAGCCTAATAGCCCAGATACTTACACCTCTACACACCAGTACAAGACAAGTCTGATAGCCCAGATACTTACACCTCTACACACCAGTACAAGACAAGTCTGATAGCCCAGATACTTACACCTCTACACACCAGTACAAGATAAGCCTGATAGCCCAGACACTTACAACTCTACACACCAGTACAAGACAAACCTGATAGCCCAGATACTTACACCTCTACACACCAGTACAAGACAAGCCTGATAGCCCAGATACTTACACCTCTACACACCAGTACAAGACAAGCCTGATAGCCCAGATACTTACACCTCTACACACCAGTACAAGATAAGCCTGATAGCCCAGATACTTACACCTCTACACACCAGTACAAGATAAGCCTGATAGCCCAGATACTTACACCTCTACACACCAGTACAAGATAAGCCCGATATCCCAGATACTTACACCTCTACACACCAGTACAAGACAAGCCTGATAGCCCAGATACTTACACCTCTACACACCAGTACAAGATAAGCCTGATAGCCCAGATACTTACACCTCTACACACCAGTACAAGACAAGCCTGATAACCCAGATACTTACACCTCTACACACCAGTACAAGACTAACCTGATAGCCCAGATACTTACACCTCTACACACCAGTACAAGACTAACCTGATAGCCCAGATACTTACACCTCTACACACCAGTACAAGACAAGCCTGATAGCCCAGATACTTACACCTCTACACACCAGTACAAGACAAGCCTGATAGCCCAGATACTTACAACTCTACACACTAGTACAAGACAAGCCTAATAGCCCAGATACTTACACCTCTACACTCCAGTACAAGACAAGCCTAATAGCCCAGATACTTACACCTCTACACACCAGTACAAGACAAGCCTGATAGCCCAGATACTTACACCTCTACACACCAGTACAAGACAAGTCTGATAGCCCAGACACTTACACCTCTACACACCAGTACAAGATAAGCCTGATAGCCCAGATACTTACACCTCTACACACCAGTACAAGATAAGCCTGATAACCCAGATACTTACACCTCTACACACCAGTACAAGACTAACCTGATAGCCCAGATACTTACACCTCTACACACCAGTACAAGACTAACCTGATAGCCCAGATACTTACACCTCTACACACCAGTACAAGACAAGCCTGATAGCCCAGATACTTACACCTCTACACACCAGTACAAGACAAGCCTGATAGCCCAGATACTTACACCTCTACACACCAGTACAAGACAAGCCTGATAACCCAGATACTTACAACTCTACACACCAGTACAAGACAAGCCTGATAGCCCAGATACTTACACCTCTACACACCAGTACAAGATAAGCCTGATAGCCCAGACACTTACAACTCTACACACCAGTACAAGACAAACCTGATAGCCCAGATACTTACACCTCTACACACCAGTACAAGACAAGCCTGATAGCCCAGATACTTACACCTCTATACACCAGTACAAGATAAGCCTGATAGCCCAGATACTTACACCTCTACACACCAGTACAAGATAAGCCTGATAGCCCAGATACTTACACCTCTACACATAGAATTGTACCTTTCTCTCCACTGGTTGTTGTTATAATATTCAGGTTTGAACAGTTGTAAAGTTATTTCCTACATAGTGTACAAATTGTAACAGTATTCTACATAGAAGTAATAGTCTTGTTCATCCTTTTCACTTCATTATAAGGAAATTTTGAATATTTACAGATATCACAGATATAGCACATGTGGTGTGTGAATGACCTTAGCATGATCTGTCCTTCCTATTTTCTGTATGGACGTGTTAGAATGTATACAAAAACAGAACTGCTGGTAAGTGAGTGAATGACTTGATGTGTAAGGACCTGTTACAATGTATCCACAAACAGTTCCAGTAGTGGGTGAATGACTCAGCATGATTTGGCCTTCCTATGTAGCTATTAGTACATGTTTGATTGTATACAGGACAATGTGTCACACAAACCAGTATTGGACCATTTCCTTAACGTGAGCAGATATTCTGCACTTCCTGACACATCCTCAAAATGGACCCGCCCCAGAGTTTGTAATGGAAGTGACAGACAAAACACGTGCTGATGTCAAGGTTTGTCACCATAAATCAAAGTACTTATTGAGTTACCATAGTTACAGGACTGACATCACTCTGTATTGCTGTAACCATGGTCGCTGTATTAAAAGTGCACAGGATTTTTTTTTCGTAAAAGCTTTATTACCACAGTTAGTGATATTAAATATTGAATTAACAATCGATCAGACCAAGGTGTCTTTCTTTAGCTACAAAGTTTGAGAGTTTGTAACTGGATTAAAAAGGACAGTCTCAGTGAATAACACCTTGTTTAACTGTATACAGTGGGTGAGTCACTTTAATTGGGTTCAAAAAACAACAAAACTTGGAAAATACGTCAAGATTTTTCAATATATTTATTTTAGGCAAACAAAAATGTAATATTTCTTTTTCAAATGTTTGGAAGAAATTTTATGATGTATGAAATGTGTGATAAAATGATGGCAATTTGATTGACATGTCAGAGTGTTTATTCACTTTTTTGTCATTTTACTTAGTGGAAATGTATTCAGAATTATCTATGTTGTCAAAAATGGGACATATCAAGAAGAATCGATAATATTATCTACAATTGCACATCTACTGCACTATTTATCATTTGAAGGCAGACTTTGTTATCTATTGTATTGTACATGTATTCCACATCTGCACTACTCATCTCTTAGAAACAGACTTTGATGTTGATTGTACAACTACTGCACATCTGCACTACTCAGCAGTTAGAAACAGACTTTGGCATTCATCGTACTTCTACTGCACATCTGCACTACTCACCAGTTAGAAACAGACTTTGGCATTCATTGTACATCTGCTGCACATCTGCACTACTCAGCAGTTAGAAACAGACTTTGGCATTCATTGTACATCTACTGCACATCTGCACTACTCAGCAGTTAGAAACAGACTTTGGCATTGTACTTCTACTGCACATCTGCACTACTCAGCAGTTAGAAACAGACTTTGGCATTGTACTTCTACTGCACATCTGCACTATTTATTACTTAGAAACAGACTTTTGGTATTCATTGTACAGCTGCTTCATATCTACACTTCTCACTTAGAAACAGACTTGGTCTTTAAGATATGATACTCAAACTGTTTTAAATCCTTTCATACATATTAACATAGAACCCAAGCAAACATGGCTGACAAGTCACTATTGTGTAGAGACCAAATTGACTTTGGCACTCTATAGGGGTCCATTTTGGATTTTTTTGTTGTTTTCCGTGTACACTTCAAGTTAAAGCAGTTTTACAAACAAAATTTCGACAGTCAGCCATCATCTATAGGCTAATGACAGCCATTATTGGAAGCTTCATATAACTGACACTGCTCTGAAAGTATCCTGATCTTTGTATTGTTTCACTACTTCTGTATCTCATGGTATTGAAAACTATTTCCCCAGACTGTGGGGTAAGGGCATCTTTGATGCTATTTTTCTACCGTGACTTCCTCATTAGCCAGTGCTTCGATTTTGATAATGTCCTCATCTGTCACCATATGGTTTTGACTTTTGCTTCATTTTGCCACACCGTACATTTTGTTTGCAAAGAATCAGCATATAAAAAGCATTTGGATTAGATCTGATGTACAAGACAGCTTATTGAGGTCATTTCACTCTGTTACAGGGAGGCACACTCATTGAATATGAAAACAGACTTAGACTGCTGGAAATTGCTCAAGTTCCCAAAGAAAAAGTGGACGAGTTCAAGAGTGTCAACAAGTTCAAGTAAGAAAACACAAGCATAAAGCAATGAATATGATTCTTATGGAAGGAGGAGTACTTGCTTCTTGTATATATTGCAATATTCCAGATTGGAAAAGACTTGGCTGATTTAGTTCCTGGGCTGGAATTGGGATCTGAAAAACCATCAGAGCTCAGTCACTGTATATATAAATATACTGGTGTTTGTCTTAGGAATATCAATCTGAGGAATGTATTTTAATGATTGATCATAAAATCCAGGCTGTGACATTGATGTATATCATTGTAATAGTTTAATTGGCTTCAGTGTATCAAGATTACTGCTACATACTATTATGACGCTGATTGCATGTTAGAACATGGTGTCAGCAGAATTGCATGTCTTCTCAGTACATAGCAAATAAAGACGCAACATCTGAAGGTAGTTCTTGCAAGTTGTCAACTGATTTAGTCTTCAATATCATTGATAAAATCTGAATAAATCTCTGATATTGCATTATACATGTTAACTTTTCATATCAAAATATAACTCTTCTATCGACTGATCTTCACACAATTAAATGTTGTAGGATTTTCAACACCAACAACTTATGGATCAAACTGCAGGCAATGAAGCGAGTGGTTGAAGAAAGGACACTACACATGGAGATCATAGTCAACCCAAAGGTAAGGTGATGTCTGTCTGCCAATGTACTCCATGAATGTATTACAGAGTAAGTATTACAAGCCAAACTACACATGAAGATCATAGTCAACACAATGGTAAGGAGATGTCTCACCCTGACTGTATCATATAGTAAGTATTACAAGATATGCTACACATGGAGATTATTGTCAACCCAAAGGTAAGGAGATGTCTCTCCATGAATGTATTACAGAGTATATAAGTATTACAAGACATATTACACATGCAGATCATAGTCAACACAAAGGTAAGTAGATTCACATTTAAAAATAAGCAGCTCCATGTAGCCAATCAACTGCCCCATACAGTCATTCACTCGCCCCATACAGCCATTCACCCATCCCATATCGCCATTCGGCCACCCCGTATAGCCATTCACCTGCCCCGTATAGCCATTCACCTGCCCCGTATAGCCATTCACCTGCCCCATATATCCGTTCACCTGCCCAATACAGCCATTCACCTGCCCCATGCAGCCATTCACCTGCCCCATACAACCATTTACCTGCCCCATACAGCCATTCATCCTGCCCCATACAGCCATTCATCCTGCCCCATACAGCCATTTACCTGCCCCATACAACCATTCACCTGCCCCATACAACCATTCATCCTGCCCCATACAGCCATTCATCCTGCCCCATACAACCATTTACCTGCCCCATACAGCCATTCATCCTGCCCCATGCAGCCATTCACCTGCCCAATACAGCCATTCACCTGCCCCATGCAGCCATTCACCTGCCCCATACAGCCATTCACCTGCCCCATACAGCCATTCATCCTGCCCCATACAGCCATTCATCCTGCCCCATACAGCCATTCACCTGCCCCATACAGCCATTCATCCTGCCCCATACAGCGATTCATGCGCCCCATACAACCATTTACCTGCCCTATCTGGTGTATACATTTTACTTTAGCACATGAGAGCATGTAGTAGATTTTTCAAACATTTTGAAAAAGCTGGCATGTCTTTAAAAAGCTCTCCACATTTTGTAAAAATGTGTCCTAACCAAGTACAAATTCTGATTTATGAAACCTACCAAAACACAAACTTTTGAGCCACAAATGAGGCCAGAAAAATTAAATATTTTTGACTGGTATATAGATTGTGAGGTCTGCACAGAACAGTGGAAACAGGGTATTACAAGACATGCTCCACACTAAAGTAAAGTCCGCAGATTGTTATTACAGAGTAAGTGTTAACTTCAATAACTCTGTTTTCTCCACTTCAGACGTTAGACAATGGTCCAAACGCAATTATTAATTGTGCTGCAATAGCTTACTGTGTGGGACTAACTGCTGTCTCATGTGGCTGTTTGCGGCTTTGCCAGCTCAAGAGAAATCAGCATATAATGATGTAGTATACAACTTTCTCCTTCACACTGGCCGCCATATTGGAAAAAAAAAGACAAATTTTATTGAAAGGAAAGAATTTAATTATTTTAAGTTGATATATATATATATAGTTACAGTCAATCTGCGAAACCAGTCATTACGCGTAATGACTGAAAGTTTCAGTCATTTCACGTAATGACTGATATAACCAGTCATTACATGTAATGACTAAAATTTTTCAGTCATTTCACGTAATGACTGAAATATGTGGTTCATTTTTACACAGATTGACTGAATAGATTTCAGTCAATCTGTGTAATTGATTTGGAGTTGTTTTTCGTCACACCCTTTGTATTATTCAAAACCTTTGTACATTGTTCCCCTGCATTATAAACATTTTTGTGCTAGAGAACTGTTAAGGCTATTAAACATTGAGCTATTTTAATCAAATTAATAACTTTCCAATTCTCACATGCTTTCTGAATTTATAGCCAAGATTTTCAAACCTAAACTCAGACTTTTGTAATAGACTCAAAAAATTATTAAAATATTGAATGGTTACATGTATTTAATTACTTTTTAAATGTTATGTACATTCAAAATTCATATTTGCAGTTTTTAAAACTAAACTCCTTGTCATAGAATCGAAATATTTCTTTGTTGTCAATGAAATTTAGGGGTCACGGTGGCAGAGTGGTAACACTCTCACCTCCCACCTCTGAGGCAGGGGTTCAGTTCCCAGCACAGCCTCAAGTGGGGAAGTTTACAGTACAGAACCCTGATATGACCCGTCGCGATATGACCTGTACAGTGTTGAAAGCGACGTAAAACCCAAAATAAATAAATTAAATTTATGTCTTGTTTGAAGACTAATTCTCATTTTATTCATTATAGTTTAAAATACAATTTTGCTCTTTTTTTGTTATTAATGAAAGACTCAGTTCTATTGTGGCAGGTTGTTAGGAAGCAGGAAACCATGAAGCTTTTGAAGTGAATCTTGTCAGAAGTGAGATTCATGCTTGGCAGAACAGGAATATTAGGCACCAATCTGATTGGTCAAAGGTGTCCCTGTAACCATCACCCAGCTTTCTTTCTAAGAATCAGCTGGCGAAAGAGGGTCCAGACAGTGTGGCCCCAGTGGTTATCCCAGCACTGGCCCCAACTCTGGATAGGTCCCTCAAATCTGACAGGTCCCTCTGTCCGGTCAGAGCATTGCGCTACTATTTGGACAGGACATCAGACCTCAGGCAGAATAAGGATGTTTTGTCTCCTTCAAGAAAGGTTTCGACAAAGACATCTCACGTGCCACTATCTCCTCATGGATCAAACAGACTGTGATCCTGTGTTATGAGTTCTCTGACCAGGAGGCCCACACCTTACATCAGGTTAAAGCCCATGATGTCAGGGCCTTTGCTGCTTCCAAGGCCTTCCAATCAGGGGTCTCCTTGGACCAGATTTTGTCGGCCTGCCACTGGAAGTCACATAATACCTTCACACAATTTTATGTGAAGGATGTGGCATGGGCTGACAAGACCCTCCCACCGACCCCGCTATCAGCTTACTAGGGGTCTAATAGGTTTAGACAACGAAAAAGATGCTATGACATCACGCTGTCTAAACAGGAAGGAAGTACGACATGCCATCTGGCAAGTGCACTACTACTACGCCGACCGGATTAGCAATTGTCCATTGGATAGGGTATTAACTTATAAAAATTTAATTTACTTATTAAATTTGCAATTTGGTGTAGCAACTATTAACCAACCCAGATAATCAACTAATCAAATTAAAAGGCTAATTGAAACATATTTACATGTAGATCTTGCAATTTACAAAATCAGGCTTGCCACACTGACAATTTCATCAAAATGTTATGATGGATGAGTCTCATGAGTATCTATTTAAAGCTATTTATTACAATTCAGCCATTACACGTAATGACTGGACCTTATTTTCAGTCATTGCGTGAAATGACTCGAAATTTTAGTCATTACGCGTGATGACTGATCATTTCAGTCATTACGTGAAATGACTGAAACTTTCAGTCATTACGGGTAATGACTGGTTTCACAGATTGACTGTAACATATATATATATATATATTGTTTAATACTGAAACTACATCAGGTTCTTTATAAAGCACAATAAAATCTATAATTTGGGAGAAATCACACGAAAGATCAGTATTTGTAACATATTTTGCAGCTTAAACTCATTCCTGGGTTCTCATTATATAGAATGAGGGGACTCGGTGATTTTACTGGTTCCTCCACCTGTACTACCCTTCGCAATATGACCCTGGCAACACGACATAAAACAAAAAATCTAAATCATTATATAGAATGGACGCCCAGGACTCGGTCATGTGTGTAGCTTTTATATAGATAACTGTACTTGTAGAAATCAAAAAATTTTCACGGGTTTAACCCTTAAGTGCTACATTCTCAGACCATTTAAAATGTAAAAGAAAACATCCAAAACAGAGTCCTCCTTTGACAGGAAACCCCAGGAAAACCCCCAGTTATGTCATTGTCATCTGGATAGCATGTGTTTGCAAAAAAGGCAAACGTGCAGTGTCTGACCTTGGGATTGCCAGTCAATGAAGTTGTCCTTTTTTCGTTTGACAGATTAAAACAGATATTCAGTGAACATGTGAGTGTATCAAAATATTTTTGAAATAAATGAATATTTAATCCACAGTGACAAAGGCAAGGCAGTTGACAAACATAGGGTATCGCCTAACAATATGCCATCCATTCGGAACACTAGTACCGAAGAAATTAAACTGGTATCGAAAATAGCAGAAACAGTGGCTATACATTCGAAGCAACAATGACTGTACACTGCAACTGCCTCGACTCCTCCTGTGGTAGACCAGGCCACTTCCTTGGATCCTAAACACTTGCAAAGTCTCTGATACTCAGCTGAGATGCCATAGCATCGTCCCCTTGATGGTGGACATGGAGGTTGAGTTTGTTGGGTCACCTCTTCCACCCAATTTTCCGAACACATCTCTGATGTTCCCGAAAACTCAAAATCAGAGAAACCTTATCTGAGGAAGGATCAAAGCCCAAGAAACACTAAGGCAGTGTCAGGGCCATTAGAAATGCCTATGACAAAACCTGTGACTATTGGATATCCTTGACAAGAGGATCCATATTCAACAGAGGGCCTCAACATGCCAGAGCAAAGCTTTAATCATATGCTCCAAGAGGCTTTAGTCTGATGGGCAATGCAGGTCTAATTAGGAGAGATGCAGAGATGACACATCTCCAGTCTTCACTGGGAGAGACAAGAACCCCTTCTCTTATTCAATTCACAGTTGGTGAAGGAAGGAAAAAGACTTCCTCCTTAAAAAGAGGAACTCCACAAAATAGTCTCAGGGCTTCAAGCCCTCTCAAAACCAGCCCATTCGTGGTCCCCACCGTACCAAAAGAGGCTCCTACAGGAAATTCCCCTATGGGGGAGGTTCCACCCCAAGAGGCAATCACTTGAACATGGGAATCTGAACAGAGGCATCAGGGGTTGCTTTAAGACGACACCACAGAGGCAGAAGTCTTGGAAACCCCTCTTCCCAATGACTATCCAACCTCAAATGGTCTACCAGTGGGAGGGCACCTCAGTTCTTTCAGGAGAGACTGGCTAAAACAAAATTACTCAAACAACATGTTAAACATTGTCACAAATGGCTATGTTCTTTCAGTCATCAACAAACCAAAATTAAACCCCTGATCAACTCAGGATACCAGGACAATCCAAAGGACCTAGGTCTGGCCTCTTGTGTCCAGTCTCTCCTGACCAGGAACGCAATAGAAAAGGTAGAAAAAAAGGTCTCTTGGGTTTTACAGTCACCTGTTTCTAGGTATAAAACCGAACTGGAAATGGAGGCAAGTCATAGACCTAAACAGGCTAAACATCTTTGAAGGTGGAAAAATTCAAAATGGAAACACCAGAATCCAAATATGCCTTTCTGATTCCAAGAGCATGGGTCTCCTCAATAGACCTTTCAGATGCCCACCTTCACATCCACGTCCACCCAACCTCAAGGAAGGTTTTGTGGTTCATTTACAAGTCTCAGATTTACCAGTTCACCTCTCTGCCCTTCAAGCTAGTGACCTCCCCACAAGTCAATAATAATAGTCAAGGATGTGAAGCTTGTGGCCCTTTCCAGGGGAATCAGATTGCACCAGTACTTGGATGACTGGCATTATAGATCAATCCAGATACAATACTGAATACAAAGAACCGAACAGAGTCCTTGGGGTGGATAATCATCCAGGAAAGTCAGAGCTGATACCCACTCAAATGTTTTCTTTTGTGGTCTACGAATAACACCTAGGCTTAACCCTTGTAAACCTACTCAAGACAGTTGGCAAAACTATAGCCCTTGATCCTCAAAATAAAGTCAAAATATACTTTGACTGCAAGATGTTTGACATCACTACTCTGTATGCTCGCATTGACAGAGAAATTGATACCTGAGGGTCTCCTTCACATGAGACCATTGCAGTGGCATCTCAAGCTCAAGGAGAGCTGCAAATATTGTTAGTTTCTGGACAACCTCCTTCCTTGGTCAGAGACCACATCAACTCACTTGGACTGGTGGCAGAATCCACTCAATGTGCTGAAAGGTTCAAACCTTCAACCCAAAGACCGCAACATACAGATCTTTACTGGACAGGGGAAAAAGGCTACACATATATGTCCTAAAACTGAAGGCGGTGTTCTTTGCCCTGAAACAGTTCAGGGACCAGTACCAAAATAAGACTGTGCTGATGCCCATAGACAACTCAACAGTGGTAGCCTGCATAAACAACCAGGGAAGAACCCACTCAGCAGAGTTTTGTGCTCTCCTATGGAGTTGGTGCAATTGTTACAAAATATCACTACCTGCCAGGAACATTCCAGAGTGCCAAAATGTGATGGCCGACTTGTCCAGGGCAACTCACATCCAATCAACAGAATGGTCACTGTACCCTTATGTCTTCAAGTGGACCTGTCAAATGTGTTTCACTTCTCATATAAACCTATTTGCCACTCACCTGGACCACAAACTTCCTCTGTTTGCATCCCCAGTTCCAGGCCAATAAGCGTGGAAAATAAATGCCTTGAATATATACTGGTCTGGGTCTCACAGCTTCCCATAGCTGTTCTTCACAGAGGGAACAAGAAAATATGCAAAGGCAATTGCCTCATAATAATAATAGCCCCGACTGGCCAGTGATGCCCTGGTTTTGGGACCTAGTGCAGCTCTCAATGGAGATCCCACTGCAACTGCTAGTGTCAACACTTGTCAAGCAGTCCCACAATCAAGTTATTCACAACAACCCACATCTGAACCTTCATGTCTAGTATCTAGGAATGGGCAGCTTCAAGAACAAAGCTTCTCTGTTGAAGTGGCAGAGAGAATTGCTGCCCCTCAAAGGTCATCAACAAGGACTGTCTACAAGTCAATGTGTGCCCTATTTGAAAATGGTGCAGAGAGAATTCGGTGGACTTCTCCTTACCCTCTGTGAAACAAATCTCAAACTATTTTTATGTACTTTAACCAGAATCTAAATAGACGCCCATCAACAATTGTTGACTATAGGACTGCAATTGTTGATGCTTTAGGCTGGGCAGTGTTCCATATCTTTCAACACTGTGAGCTCAACAGGTTACTCTCCCGCTTTTACAGTGATAGGCCAAAGAGTGCCAAAAATCTACCCAAGTGGAACCTTTCCATTGTATTAAATGAGATCACAAATGAAAGACACAGACCTCAAACATCTAACCTCTAAAACTGCCTTCTTCTTAGCCTTGGACTATGGCAAGTGCCATAGCGAAATCCGTGCCTATGTTGTAAACAAAATATCGAATTTAGGCCAGTGGGAAAAGGTGGCTCTCTTCCCCTCTTCAGATTTCATAGCCAAAAACAAGCTAGCAAAGGAAGGTTCCCAAAGTGTGTCACCAGTGATCATTCCTGCCTTAACTATTATAGTGGATAAAAAAGTCAAGAAGACAGGACCCCAGTACAGGCCCTCAGGTATTACCTGGATCACAATCAGGACATGAGAGGTGCTAGAGCCTTACTCTTCATTTCCTTTAAGAAGGGTCATACCTCAGACATCAAACCAGCCACCCTGTCTTCTTGGTTAAAGCAAACTATCCTCATGTGCTATAAACAAGTAGATCAACAAGCCCTGGACTTGGTCCAAGTAAAAGCTCATGACATTAGGGCCTTTGTTGCGTCTAAAGCCTTCTACACTGGAGTTTCAGTAGACCAAATGATGCAGCTTGTCACTGGATGGGGCACAACACCTTCACAAATTTTATCTAAAAGACCTAAATTGGTCAAAAAACAACAATATATGTATTTGGGTCTACTAGTAGCAGCTCAACAAGTCCTAGACGTTTCCCCTCAGAATAGTCATGCTCGGGGAAAAAGAAATGGGGGGATGCACAGCTTCTGCAACTGAGTCTTAATAGTTGTCTGTCATGGTCACCACATGTAACATCAGTAATAAATTACATTTTTCATGTGTAACCATGAGTGGCAAAATAAATCACATTGGATATTCTTCAAGCTTGAGGGCTTGTATTCATAGATAGTGAAGCTCTGCTAATAAGGTGGGCTTAGGGCGCACCTACTTCTAAGTCGAGATATCCATGCAGTAATTGTACTGTCTTCAGTTTGTGACCATTATTTATGTTTTTGGTTTTCACAGTGCCTGGTTATGCTTCAGACTGGTTCTGCAATTTTGATATGCACAAAAATCACAAGAAAAATGCGCAAAATTCATCCAATCTCAGCTGTAATCCCTCCGCCTAGCGGTTGAATTCAGCACTTAGTCCCACATGGTAAGCTATTGTAATGCAATAAAATTTGAATTAGTTAAATGTAGCTTTTATAAGCTACAAGCTTACCATGTGGGACGAGTCCCACCCTGCCTGCCCACTGCATTACAGCTGAGAGGGTATGGGCAAAATTTCCAACTCAAAGAAGAAAGTTGTATACTACGTCACTACATCACCTCGAGACAGCAGGTGTTGCCATCGAATGGTCAACCCAGTTATTATTTGCTCATTTTTTTCTCGAGTTGGCCAAGCTGCAAGTGGCCACTAAAGATAGAACTCTGTCCCACATGGTAAGCTTTTCGCTTATAAAAACTACATTAATTAAATTTTCAAATCATATATTAACCTGCATAATTCTGTTTTCTTGACTTCAGACGTTGGACAATGGTCTGAATGTGATTCAACTGGAGACGGCTGTGGGAGCTGCTATTAAGAGTTTTGATGGTGCAATGGGTGAGTGATGTTTTGTTGTCACATGTTTACCTTTAGAAACAGCCTACTTTAACCCGAGTACTTTGCAACTATTACAGATCCATACATGATTATCATTATCTGAGTACCAGTATCTGTCTCTTACATTGTATGTAATGCTCTGCTATCAATGTTTTGGGGTTTTTCCGGCTATTTATGTTTCTTATTTTTCCCAAATATCACTGTTTCTTTTTTTTCCAAGTATCACTGTTCCTGGTTTTTTGAGGTAACACTGTTTCTTGGATTTTATTCCAAGTATCACTGTTTTTTTTTGGGGGGGGAAGTATCATCTTTTTTTAGATTTTTTAAATATCCCTGTTTCTTGGTTTTTCTTCAAGTATCATTGTTTCTTGGATTTTTTTCAAATATCACGGTTTTTTCAGGTATCAATGTTCCACGTGCTCGTTTCCTGCCTGTGAAGACCACGTCTGACCTGCTGATCATCATGAGTAACCTGTACAGTCTCCGCAATGGCACGCTCGTCATGAACCCAAAGCGCATGTTTCCATCCGTACCACTCATCAAGTTGGGAACCTCCTTCAAAAAGGTGTGTAAACCAGATACTGTAACCTGACACTAGGTTTATATCTAAAACTGGAAACACCTTCAAAAATGTGAGTAAACCAGTATCTAAGCTGTGACGTCACACCAGGTCGGTTATCTAAACTGGAAATGTCCTTAAAAAATTTGCGTAAACCAGTGTTTGTGGTGTAACATCACACCAGGTCAGTTATCTAAACTGGAAATGTCTTTTTAAAAGGTTTGTGTTCAGCTGTGTAACCCTTGGCCGTAACCCAATGTAACCCCAGTAGATTATCCATCACACCTCTCATCAACCACTGCACAAATGTTTGTGTTTACACATTTATGTATATTCCTTAAATAAAATGACTGTCACATGGGAAAGACTATTTGTTAGACAATGGGCCTTGTGTAAAATAGGTTCATGCGAGTTCATATAGTTTTGAGAAGTTACTTGATTTGATTATGTGTTGTAGGTCAAGGATTATTTGCATCGTTTTGCGAGTATTCCGGATGTCTTGGAACTAGACCATCTGACAGTATCTGGGGATGTGACCTTTGGTAAAGGAGTCACTCTCAAGGTCTGTTTCTATGTTTCACTGATAAGAAGTCTTGTAGAAAGGTATAAAACTCATGACAAAACAATATAATATGGGAAAGCCATTAATGTGTTTTGCTCAGTCTATGATGAAATAACCCGTTCACTTGAATAGTTCTGAAGATATAGAGGCTGGTATTTTCAGTGAACAGAGACTCTAAGTCTAGTATTAATGCTTCATGACACTGTGGGTGATTAATCTGTACTCACTTATTTACTTGTTGATGTGACTGTATGCACCTGTGTTACATTTACCTCCCATTCCTGTACCTTTCTGTGTACCTGTGTACTTACCAATACTAACTGTACTGAACAGTACTGTTGTCTGAACACTTACAGGGCACAGTGATCATCATTGCAAACCATGGAGAGAGAATCGACATTCCTAGTGGTGCTATACTGGAGAACAAGATCGTGTCAGGAAACCTTCGTATACTGGACCACTAACAGCGACATACAGCAGACTGATGAGAGAAAGCAAGCAGCTCCAGGCAGTTATCTCTAATATGATACATAATATAATTACTCATATGATGAGAAGTACTGGGAATGAATGAAAAAGTATTTATAGACAAAATGTTTTTACTCGAGTACTGAGTACTACTTATTTGAGGTTCTGTTACGCACACACTGCCTTTATGTCCACTTCTTTCCCTGTCCTGACAATCAATAGTTGGTTTGATCTGCTCGTAATAAGTGGGACATGTCTTGGAATTATGATCTTTATATAGTCCTCATCTTTAGTTGTGGGAGTTAGTAAGAGTTTTAAAGAGTCTTCAGTTCAAATGATATTGGGAAAATACCAAAGTAAAAGAGTTGTGGGGCACCAGACATTTCTGTTGTCCAAGATTTCACTGTGAACTGTGATATTGTTAAAAGGATAATAAATATCAACTAACAGAAATAATACAGTCTCTGTGTCAACAGAGAAGCCAGGTTTTACAGCCAAGTGAGTGTTTTGTACAGGGTTCAGTGCAACTTGTTTATTAAGTGTTAATATACAGCTGCTTCATTTTAAAATAGTCCGTAAGTAGTGACCGCTTGTTAATGAATATCATGGTTTGAGCTATAAATGTTTGAGAAATCTGCAAACTGTGAGAACAAACTCCAGTCAGACATTGCTTTCTGCCTTTGCTGTAGTACTAGAAATCCAGACTTGAGATAAATCTTTTGAATTTATTGTCAGTTCACTTCAGCTGATATCAAGAGTGCCCGCGATGCAGCCATTTTCATTCTGAGTGTAACCATCAGTAGTCGTGTCATCACAAACGGTGATATCACAGGTTCACCAGAGATGTAAAAAATGGACAATTATTAAAGATTAATGATCATCCGCAATGCATCCTATAAACATTATTTAACCATTAATTTTAGCTTATTTTTGAATGGATTAAAAAATTTATGATGAAATTTTTATATAATTTTTACTTTTATGCAGTTTTGTTTTGATTTGTGACGTAACTATGGTGATGACTTCTTCCACTTCCTACAAGAAGTTAAAAAACCTAAGTTTTATTTACTTTTTAATTGCTTCAAATATTCATCATTTTAATAACTGTCAGAACAAAAGAAACAAAAAACTTATTAATTTCAGTAAAAGTCATCAATGCATGTCTATGTAGAGAGCAAATGTAGGTTTAATTTGTGAAAGGATGTCATCAGGATATCGCTCACGGTATTCTACACAGTTTCATGACCTCATATTCCCTGACGATGACCCCACTAATAACCAGTATTGTAACTGTGTATAATATAAATCACCATGGTTTCAGTATATCATTTGTACTGTGTTATCTCAATCGTTGTCATACCACAACACTGTAACATATATGTCTAATTGTATATAATGGTATGTTTGCTTTGTTGGCGTTTTTGTGCAATATCTGGGATTATCATAACATTTTCAAAAAGATCCATTGTAGTGATAAACCATCTAATAAAGTTGTTTTGGAAAAGACTGTGATTTTATTGTGCTGCCATCATATGTGCTGGGGGCATCGTACTGATTGTTTGTCCTCTGGCGTCATCGCCATTCTGGTTGTCACATTTAATTTCTGGACAATTTCTTAAAGTAGCGTGACTGGTTATATCCAAATTTGGTAATGTGGATGTAATTGATTCCCAAGGTGCCCCTATTATAAGATGAGCCTAAACTCGCAGCAATAACATAATTATATTGAATTTAAGGTAATGGGAAACCTTATGCAAGGAGTTTAGAAAATGGTAAGATTTACACCCTGCCCTGCCCCCGCCCCACTTATTGGTCAAACTGGAGTCATAAACTTTTTAACATAAGTTTTTACCCCACAGCCCTCAAGGGCTGTCAGGATATTGTTTTCACCCATGGTGTCCGGATGGGTGGGTGGGCGGCGTGAAAAAGTTTGTCCGGGCTGTATCTCAGAAACCGTAAGGTATAGGAAGTTGATACTTGGTAGGGACGTTGGTTAGTAGGTGTTCTGACCTTGGTTTGACCTTTGACTTTGCCGTAGTGACCTTGAGTTTGAAAATCTTGTCTGGGCTATATCTCAGAAACCGTAAGGTGTAGAAAGTTGATACTTGGTAGGGACATTGGTTAGGGTGTGTAGGTGTGCAATGTCATGGTGTGACCTTGATTTGACCTTGCTGTAGTGACCTTGACCTATAAAATCTTGTCTGGGCTATATCTCGGAAACCATAAGGTGTAGGAAGTTGACACTTGGTAGGGACATTGGTTAGGGGGCGTAGGTGTGCAACATCATGGTTTGCTGTAGTAACCTTGACCTGTAAAATCCTGTCTGGGCTATATCTTGGAAACAGTAAGATGTAGGAAGTTGATACTTGGTAGGGACATTGGATAGGAGGTGTAGGTGTGCCTCCTCATGGTATGACCTTGACTTTTGACCTTGCGGTAGTGACCTTTACCTAGAAAATCTTCTGGAAATATCTCAGAAACTATAAGGTGCAGAAAGTTAATACTTGACAGGGACATTGGTGGGGGATTGTAGGTGTGCAATGTCATGGTGTGACCTTGATTTGACCTTTGACCTCGCCATAGTGAGACGTGACCTTTGAAATCTTGTCCAGGCTATATCTTGGAAACGGCAAGGTGTAGCAAGTTAATACTTGGTAGGGACATTGGTTAGGGGGTGTATGTAAATGTGTGTGTACATCATGGTGTGACCATTTTGCTCTGCCAAAGTGTGTTAAGCTGCCATATTTGAGACATCTTTCTCTTATGGCAAGGATATATGGATTGCTGCAACTGATTTTTATATGCACTTTTACATAATTATGCTATTTCCATTGACAGCTATTCTCCAATTAATAAATTTTACCGCTTCATATTTTTTAGTTTACTGATTAATGCTGTCATCTTGCTATTGAATTATCTTGCTTTAATACTTTATCTTTACATACATTTTCTTTCTCTTAGATGTTATTTTTTTCTACTTAAACATTATTTGGACCTTTATATAAGTGACACTGTGCTGAAAGTATTCTGGTCTTTGTACTGTTTCACTACATCTACATGTCATGGTGTTGAAAACTATTTCCGCTGTGGGGTACGGGCATCTGTGATGCTATTTTATTGCGCTACAATAGCTTACCATGTGGAACTGAATGCTGATCTCAGGAGGCCGCAGGTCTACGGCCAACATCCAAGAAAATTAGACGTTTAGTGTTGACCAAGGCCCAGGTTTCCTCACTCTTCCTTCTTTTCCCATTGGCCGTATTTAAAGACGTGTTTTTATTGCAAGGAAAAAAGGTTTTATATTCTATGAATATACTTGTATTTGGATACTGAAACTACATCAGTTTCTTCATTTCATAACATAGGATCTTAATTTTGTGAAAATTCACAGGACAGCTAAGTATATTTAACATATTTTACAACTTAAATCCTCTTCCGGGTCCACTTTGTAAAGAGACAGAGAGGGCGACAACGACTCGTATATGTATCATATACACCCGGTAACTGTGGATCCGAACATTTTATTGATTTTTGCGTCACATCAGTATTGAACTCAATATGCTGCTAAACATTTGTGTTCTAAAATGGAGATGCATGTTTTACTTTAAAATATATAATACTTGAGATTGATTGGCTAAATCTTTTGTGTACTTAAGTACTGATTAACACAAGTATCTACTCAGTGGTTTATGTCAGAAAATGGGACAGTGAAACCGAACAGCAGTCTAAAAACAAATATTCTAACTATGAACAACTTGGGCAGGGTTCCCCAGTGGTTGGATGATCATTCATTATATCGTAAAATGAGGGAGCAGTTGGGTTATCTGTGGTATATATGAGGTAGTAGTAAACCTATACTGTCGCTTGTCCATTATAATATAATGTGGAGATACATTTTATTTATAATCAAAATTTTTATTGCGCTACAATAGCTTACCATGTGGGACTGAATGCTATCGCGGAAGCCGCAGGACCCCGGCAAATGACCAAGAAAAATGGATGTTTGGATTTGACCGAGTCCGCATTTTAGTGTGTACCATAGCAGTGTCATTTGGTTATTCATCCTTCTTCTCTTGTTGGGTATTACTCTCAGTCGTCTTCAGAGGAAGATGAGTCCTCTGTCGCAGTTAAAAAGTCTACAAAACCTCAACAAAAGGCTCCTCCCAAGCCTGAACATCAGGATAGCACAGATCCAGTCTTCTACAGGGAGGTAGTCATGTCTGACCTCCCTTCACAATATGCTGAAGAAGTGCAAACTTTTAGGCATTGATAGACCTATCAGACGCCTACCTTCACATCCCCATCCACCCAAACTCAAGGAAGTACCTAAGGTTTTGCCACAGGTCGCAAGTGTTTCAGTTCACTTCCCTTCCCTTCGGACTAGCCAAGGCCCCTCAGGTCTTTACAATGATTGTAAAAGAGGTGAAGCTGATGGCCCTGTCAAGGGGAATCAGACTTCACCAGTACGTGGATGACTGACTGATCAGGGTCCAGTCTCAGGAAGAAGCACAAATAAACACTCAGACAGTGGTAGACCTAACTCAGTCCTTAGGGTGGATAATAAATCAGGAGAAGTCCGAACTAAAACCTACTCAAATGTTTTTGTTCATGGGCTACGAATACCATCTACATTCAGCCCTTGTAAAAGCCACTCAAGAGAGATGGCTAAAACTTCAGGATTTGATCCTACGACTCAAGTCAAAACATGTTTTGACTGCAAGATTTTGATGTCGCTAATTGGGTTGCTCACCTCAACGGAGAAAATGGTCCCAGAGGGATGCCTTCCCATGAGGCCCTTTCAGTTTCACCTCAAGGAGCACTGGAGATTTCCTCAGTCATTGGACAGCCTCCTTCCTTGGACAGAAACCATTGGCAGAATCCCACAAACCTGATGAAAGGTGCAGATCTTCATCCCAAAGACCACAGTATCCAACTCTACAGACGCCACAAATGAAGGCTGGGGCGCCCATTTAGAGCAAACCTCTACAAAAGGTCTGTGGTCAGACAGGGAAAAAAGGCTACATATAAATGTTCTAGAGCTGAAGGCAGTTTCTCTGGCCCTTCAAAGGTTCAAGGACCAGTGTCAAAACCAAACAGTCTTGGTTGCTACAGACAACTCAACAGTGGTAGCCTACATAAACAAACAAGGAGGAACCCACTCGGCGGAGATGTACGCTCTCCTGTGGAAGATTATGACCTGGTGCCATCATTACCAGATAACATTAAAAGCAGACACATTCCAGGGTGTCTGAATGTGATGGCCGACCTTCTGTCCAGGTCGAACCAAGTCCAGTCAACTGAATGGTCACTGCATCCACAGTTGTTCAAACAGATCTGTCAAAAGTGGTTCACTCCTCATGTAGATCTTTTTGCCACTCGCCTGAACCACAAACTTCCACTATACATGGCTCCAGTCCCAGACCAAAATGCTTGGGACATAGATGCTCTGAACATAAACTGGTTGGGTCTCACTGCTTATGCTTACCCTCCGACAGCTCTCCTTCACAGGGTGATCCAAAAAATCAGGCAATCCAGTTGCCTGATCATTAAGCGTCCCGCAAGGGACGCTTGTTTGTGTACGGGAGAGCTTCCGGCTCCGCCGGCTCCGCATTTTGTTTTCCTGATAACTCTGTAACCGTTAGGCAGTAGCCTTGGGGAATTTTTTTGAATATGCAGTGACATTTCAACCAATCAGAGAGGTCACATGACCAAAAATGTCTTTTTTTGATGGGGAAGCTTGTCCGGATGATAACTTGAAAGGAATTTTATCAATTCACCTGAAACTTGGCAAATACATTCATTCTATTAAAATCTGGAAATCATTAGATTTTGGCATTGATTGGTCAAGAAATGGCCGAGTAATTAATGATTAATTAATCATTACGAATTTTCCAAATAAGGAAAACACAAAAATGCTTATATCTCGAAAACCGTGCTAGATAGAGCGATATCAACGAAATTTTTGACCCGAAGGGTATCTCTGCGGAGTAGTTTTCCCAATTTTCAAAAGATTTTTGTCTCGCCCAAAATGGCGGCCATTTTGAATTTTCGAAATTTTCGCAAAAATTGCAAAACACAAAAATGCTTATATCTCAAAAACCGTGCTAGATAGAGCAATTTCGACAAAATTTTTGACCCGCAGGATATCTCTGCGGAGTACTTTTCCCAATTTTCAAAAAATTTTTGTCTCGCCAAAAATGGCGGCCATTTTGAATTTTCGAAATTTTCGCAAAAATTGCAAAACACAAAAATGCTTATATCTCGAAAACCGTGCTAGATAGAACGATTTCGACGAAATTTTTGACCCGCAGGGTATCTCTACAGAGTAGTTATCCCAATTTTGGAAAAAAAAATTTCTCGCCAAAAATGGCGGCCATTTTGAATTTTCGAATTTTTCGCAAAAATTGCAAAACATAAAAATGCTTATATCTCGAAAACCCTGCTAGATAGAGCGATTTCGACAAAATTTTTGACCCACAGGGTATATCTGCAGAGTAGCCATGCCAATTTTCAAAAAAAAATTGTCTCGCCAAAAATGGCGGCCATTTTGAATTTTCGAATTTTTCGCAAAAATTGCAAAACATAAAAATGCTTATATCTCAAAAACCCTGCTAGATAGAGCGATTTCGACGAAATTTTTGACCCGCAGGGTATCTCTGCAGAGTAGCCATGCCAATTTTCAAACAAAAAATTTCTCTCAAAAAATGGCGGCCATTTTGAATTTTCGAATTTTTGCGCAAAATTGCAAAACACAAAAATGCTTATATCTCGAAAACCGTGCTAGATAGAGCGATTTCGACGAAATTTTTGACCCACTGGGTATCTCTGCAGAGTAGCCATGCCAATTTTCAAAAAAATTTTATCTTGCCAAAAATGGCGGCCATTTTGAATTTTCGAATTTTGGCGCAAAAATTGCAAAACACAAAAATGCTAATATTTCGAAAGCCGTGCTACATAGAGCGATTTCGACGAAATTTTTTATCTTCAGGGTATCTCTGCAGAGCAGCTATCCCAAAGAGCTTTCACTTGGTGAAGTTTCAGACCCATAGCTAATTGCTCACCTACTCAAAAAGAGTAAATGCGAATTACCTCTAAAAGTATTGCAGATGGCCAATTTTTCTTAAATAACTCATTCACCTACTTTTGGAAGAGCTTTCACATGGTGAAGTTTCAGACCCATAGCCAATTACTCACCTACTCAAAATGAGTAAATGCGAATTATCTCTAAAAGTATTGCAGATAGCCAATTTTTCTCAAATAACTCATTCACCTACTTTTGGGAGAGCTTTCACATGGTGAAGTTTCAGACCCATAGCTAATTATTTACCTACTCAAAATGAGTAAATGCTAATTATCTGTAAAAGTATTGCGGATACCCAATTTTTATCAAATAACTCATTCATCTACTTGTGGGAGAGCTTTCACATGGTGAAGTTTCAGACCCATAGCTAATTACTCACCTACTCAAAATGAGTAAATGCGAATTATCTCTAAAAGTATTGCAGATAGCCAATTTTTGTCAAATTAATCATTCACCTACTTTTGGGAGAGCTTTCACTTGGTGAAGTTTCAGACCCATAGCTAATTACTCACCTACTCAAAATGAGTAAATGCGAATTCTCTCTAAAAGTATTGCAGATAGCCAATTTTTCTCAAATAACTCATTCACCTACTTTTGGGAGAGCTTTCACTTGGTGAAGTTTCAGACCCATAGCTAATTACTCACCTACTCAAAATGAGTAAATGCGAATTATCTCTAAAAGTATTGCAGATAGCCAATTTTTCTCAAATTAATCATTCACCTACTTTTGGGAGAGCTTTCACTTGGTGAAGTTTCAGACCCATAGCTAATTACTCACCTACTCAAAATGAGTAAATGCGAATTATCTCTAAAAGTATTGCAGATAGCCAATTTTTCTCAAATAACTTATTCACCTACTTTTGAGAGAGCTTTCACTTGGTGAAGTTTCAGACCCATAGCTAATTACTCACCTACTCAAAATGAGTAAATGCGAATTATCTCTAAAAGTATTGCAGATAGCCAATTTTTCTCAAATTAATCATTCACCTACTTTTGGGAGAGCTTTCACTTGGTGAAGTTTCAGACCCATAGCTAATTACTCACCTACTCAAAATGAGTAAATGCGAATTATCTCTAAAAGTATTGCAGATAGCCAATTTTTCTCAAATAACTCATTCACCTACTTTTGGGAGAGCTTTCACTTAGTGAGGTTTCAGACCCATAGCTAATTACTCACCTACTCAAAATGAGTAAATGCGAATTATCTCTAAAAGTATTGCAGATAGCCAATTTTTCTCAAATAACTCATTCACCTACTTTTGGGAGAGCTTTCACTTGGTGAAGTTTCAGACCCATAGCTAATTACTCACCTACTCAAAATGAGTAAATGCTTATTATCTCTAAAAGTATTGCAGATAGCCAATTTTTCTCAAATAACTCATTCACCTACTTTTGGGAGAGCTTTCACTCGGTGAAGTTTCAGACCTGTAGCTAATTGTTCACCTACTCAAAATGAGTAAATGCTAATTATCTGTAAAAGTGTTGCAGATATCAAATAACTCATTCATCTACTTGTGGGAGAGCTTTCACATGGTGAAGTTTCAGACCCATAGCTAATTACTCACCTACTCAAAATGAGTAAATGCGAATTATCTCTAAAAGTATTGCAGATAGCCAATTTTTCTCAAATAACTCATTCACCTACTTTTGGGAGAGCTTTCACTTGGTGAAGTTTCAGACCCATAGCTAATTACTCACCTACTCAAAATGAGTAAATGCGAATTATCTCTAAAAGTATTGCAGATAGCCAATTTTTCTCAAATTAATCATTCACCTACTTTTGGGAGAGCTTTCACTTGGTGAAGTTTCAGACCCATAGCTAATTACTCACCTACTCAAAATGAGTAAATGCGAATTATCTCTAAAAGTATTGCAGATAGCCAATTTTTCTCAAATAACTCATTCACCTACTTTTGGGAGAGCTTTCACTCTGTGAAGTTTCAGACCCATAGCTAATTACTCACCTACTCAAAATGAGTAAATGCGAATTATCTCTAAAAGTATTGCAGATAGCCAATTTTTCTCAAATAACTTATTCACCTACTTTTGAGAGAGCTTTCACTTGGTGAAGTTTCAGACCCATAGCTAATTACTCACCTACTCAAAATGAGTAAATGCGAATTATCTCTAAAAGTATTGCAGATAGCCAATTTTTCTCAAATTAATCATTCACCTACTTTTGGGAGAGCTTTCACTCCGTGAAGTTTCAGACCCATAGCTAATTACTCACCTACTCAAAATGAGTAAATGCGAATTATCTCTAAAAGTATTGCAGATAGCCAATTTTTGTCAAATTAATCATTCACCTACTTTTGGGAGAGCTTTCACTTGGTGAAGTTTCAGACCCATAGCTAATTACTCACCTACTCAAAATGAGTAAATGCGAATTCTCTCTAAAAGTATTGCAGATAGCCAATTTGTCTCAAATAACTCATTCACCTACTTTTGGGAGAGCTTTCACTTAGTGAGGTTTCAGACCCATAGCTAATTACTCACCTACTCAAAATGAGTAAATGCGAATTATCTCTAAAAGTATTGCAGATAGCCAATTTTTCTCAAATAACTCATTCACCTACTTTTGGGAGAGCTTTCACTTGGTGAAGTTTCAGACCCATAGCTAATTACTCACCTACTCAAAATGAGTAAATGCTAAATATCTCGAAAAGTATTGCAGATAGCCAATTTTTCTCAAATAACTCATTCATTTACTTTTGGAAGAGCTTTCACATGGTGAAGTTTCAGACCCATAGCTAATTACCCGCCTACTCAAAATGAGTAAATGCGAATTATCTCTAAAAGTATTGCAGATAGCCAATTTTTCTCAAATAACTCATTCATCTACTTTTGGAAGAGCTTTCACATGGTGAAGTTTCAGACCCATAGCTAATTACTCACCTCAAAATGAGTAAATGCGAATGCTCTCTAAAAGTATTGCAGATAGCCAATTTTTCTCAAATAACTCATTCACCTACTTTTGGGAGAGCTTTCACTTGGTGAAGTTTCAGACCCATAGCTAATTACTCACCTACTCAAAATGAGTAAATGCTTATTATCTCTAAAAGTATTGCAGATAGCCAATTTTTCTCAAATAACTCATTCACCTACTTTTGGGAGAGCTTTCACTCGGTGAAGTTTCAGACCTGTAGCTAATTGTTCACCTACTCAAAATGAGTAAATGCTAATTATCTGTAAAAGTGTTGCAGATATCAAATAACTCATTCATCTACTTGTGGGAGAGCTTTCACATGGTGAAGTTTCAGACCCATAGCTAATTACTCACCTACTCAAAATGAGTAAATGCGAATTATCTCTAAAAGTATTGCAGATAGCCAATTTTTCTCAAATAACTCATTCACCTACTTTTGGGAGAGCTTTCACTTGGTGAAGTTTCAGACCCATAGCTAATTACTCACCTACTCAAAATGAGTAAATGCGAATTATCTCTAAAAGTATTGCAGATAGCCAATTTTTCTCAAATTAATCATTCACCTGCTTTTGGGAGAGCTTTCACTTGGTGAAGTTTCAGACCCATAGCTAATTACTCACCTACTCAAAATGAGTAAATGCGAATTATCTCTAAAAGTATTGCAGATAGCCAATTTTTCTCAAATAACTCATTCACCTACTTTTGGGAGAGCTTTCACTCTGTGAAGTTTCAGACCCATAGCTAATTACTCACCTACTCAAAATGAGTAAATGCGAATTATCTCTAAAAGTATTGCAGATAGCCAATGTTTCTCAAATAACTTATTCACCTACTTTTGAGAGAGCTTTCACTTGGTGAAGTTTCAGACCCATAGCTAATTACTCACCTACTCAAAATGAGTAAATGCGAATTATCTCTAAAAGTATTGCAGATAGCCAATTTTTCTCAAATTAATCATTCACCTACTTTTGGGAGAGCTTTCACTCCGTGAAGTTTCAGACCCATAGCTAATTACTCACCTACTCAAAATGAGTAAATGCGAATTATCTCTAAAAGTATTGCAGATAGCCAATTTTTGTCAAATTAATCATTCACCTACTTTTGGGAGAGCTTTCACTTGGTGAAGTTTCAGACCCATAGCTAATTACTCACCTACTCAAAATGAGTAAATGCGAATTATCTCTAAAAGTATTGCAGATAGCCAATTTGTCTCAAATAACTCATTCACCTATTTTTGGGAGAGCTTTCACTTAGTGAGGTTTCAGACCCATAGCTAATTACTCACCTACTCAAAATGAGTAAATGCGAATTATCTCTAAAAGTATTGCAGATAGCCAATTTTTCTCAAATAACTCATTCACCTACTTTTGGGAGAGCTTTCACTTGGTGAAGTTTCAGACCCATAGCTAATTACTCACCTACTCAAAATGAGTAAATGCTAAATATCTCGAAAAGTATTGCAGATAGCCAATTTTTCTCAAATAACTCATTCATTTACTTTTGGAAGAGCTTTCACATGGTGAAGTTTCAGACCCATAGCTAATTACCCGCCTACTCAAAATGAGTAAATGCGAATTATCTCTAAAAGTATTGCAGATAGCCAATTTTTCTCAAATAACTCATTCATCTACTTTTGGAAGAGCTTTCACATGGTGAAGTTTCAGACCCATAGCTAATTACTCACCTCAAAATGAGTAAATGCGAATGCTCTCTAAAAGTATTGCAGATAGCCAATTTTTCTCAAATAACTCATTCACCTACTTTTGGGAGAGCTTTCACTTGGTGAAGTTTCAGACCCATAGCTAATTACTCACCTACTCAAAATGAGTAAATGCGAATGCTCTCTAAAAGTATTGCAGATAGCCAATTTTTCTCAAATAACTCATTCACCTACTTTTGGGAGAGCTTTCACTTGGTGAAGTTTCAGACCCGTAGCTAATTACTCACCTACTCAAAATGAGTAAATGCTAATTATCTCTAAAAGTATTGCAGATAGCCAATTTTTCTCAAATAACTCATTCACCTACTTTTGGGAGAGCTTTCACTTGGTGAAGTTTCAGACCCGTAGCTAATTACTCACCTACTCTAAATGAGTAAATGCTAATTATCTCTAAAAGTATTGCAGATAGCCAATTTTTCTCAAATAATTCATTCATCTACTTTTGGAAGAGCTTTCACATGGTGAAGTTTCAGACCCATAGCTAATTACTCACCTACTCAAAATGAGTAAATGCGAATTCTCTCTAAAAGTATTGCAGATAGCCAATTTTTCTCAAATAACTCATTCACCTACTTTTGGAAGAGCTTTCACTTGGTGAAGTTTCAGACCCGTAGCTAATTACTCACCTACTCAAAATGAGTAAATGCTAATTATCTATAAAAGTATTGCAGATAGCCAATTTTTCTCAAATAACTCATTCACCTACTTTTGGGAGAGCTTTCACTTGGTGAAGTGTGAGACCTGTAGCTAATTTCTCACCTACTCAAAATGAGTAAATGTTAAATATCTCTAAAAGTATTGCAGATAGCCATTTTTTCTCAAATAACTCATTCATTTACTTTTGGAAGAGCTTTCACATGGTGAAGTTTCAGACCCATAGCTAATTACTCGCCTACTCAAAATGAGTAAATGCGAATTATCTCTAAAGGTATTGCAGATAGCCAATTTTTCTCAAATAACTCATTCACCTACTTTTGGGAGAGCTTTCACTCCGTGAAGTTTCAGACCCATAGCTAATTACTCACCTACTCAAAATGAGTAAATGCTAATTATCTCTAAAAGTATTGCAGATAGCCAATTTTTCTCAAATAACTCATTCGTCTACTTTTGGAAGAGCTTTCACATGGTGAAGTTTCAGACCCATAGCTAATTACTCACCTACTCAAAATGAGTAAATGCGAATTCTCTCTAAAAGTATTGCAGATAGCCAATTTTCTCAAATAACTCATTCATCTACTTTTGGGAGAGCTTTCACTTGGTGAAGTGTGAGACCTGTAGCTAATTTCTCACCTACTCAAAATGAGTAAATGTTAAATATCTCTAAAAGTATTGCAGATAGCCATTTTTTCTCAAATAACTCATTCATTTACTTTTGGAAGAGCTTTCACATGGTGAAGTTTCAGACCCATAGCTAATTACTCGCCTACTCAAAATGAGTAAATGCGAATTATCTCTAAAAGTATTGCAGATAGCCAATTTTTCTCAAATAACTCATTCACCTACTTTTGGGAGAGCTTTCACTCCGTGAAGTTTCAGACCCATAGCTAATTACTCACCTACTCAAAATGAGTAAATGAGAATTATCTCTAAAAGTATTGCAGATAGCCAATTTTTCTCAAATAACTCATTCATCTACTTTTGAAAGAGCTTTCACATGGTGAAGTTTCAGACTCGTAGGTAATTACTCACCTACTCAAAATGAGTAAATGCTAATTATCTCTAAAAGTATTGTGGGTACCCAATTTTTATCAAATAACTCATTCATCTACTTTTGGAAGAGCTTTCACATGGTGAAGTTCCAAACCTGTAGGTAATTACTCACCTACTCAAAATGAGTAAATGCGATTTATCTCTAAAAGTATTGCAGATAGCCAGTATTTTTCAAATAACTCACTTCACCTATATTTTGGGAGAACTTTCAATTAGTGAATTTTCAGATCCATATCTAATTACTCACCTACTCAAAATGAGTAATTGCCTATTATCACAAAAAGTATTGCAGATAGCCAGTATTTCTCAAATAACTCATTCACGTACATTTTGGAGATATTTCACATGCTAAAGTTTTTTTATGAATTATTAAAATAATTTTTAATGCATTAAAATTAATGAAATCATGCACTAAATCGATTATAACTTGAAAAGTATTGTATTTAGAGCATTTTGTTAAAATATGTTATTGACCTACTTTTTCCCACAGCAACAACATGGTGAGTAACTTGGGTGTCTATCTCAATAGATAAGTGAGTAATAGCTACTTTTGGATTTTTCACTAACTTCCATCATGAGTGAAATCACTTGTAACTTGAAAACTATTGCATTTAGACCTTCAGGGTAGTACAAAAGTGTCCTATGCAAAGGGGAAAGATTTCAATTTTCGCCACTTTTGGCGGCCTTCTTGGATTTTAGCGGAAAAAAATGAAAAAGTGTGAATATCTCGAAAACCATAAGAGATAGAGCAATTTCGAGCGAATTTTTGACCTGCACGGTAGTACAAGAATGTCCTGTGCAAAGGGGTAAAATATCAATTTTCGCCACTTTTGGCGGCCTTTTTGGATTTTTGCGGAAAATAGAAAAGTGTCAATATCTCGAAAACCGTAAGAGATAGAGCGATTTTGAGCAAATTTTTGACCTGCAGGGTGGTACAAGAGTCTCCTGTGCAAAGGGGGAAAATTTCAATTTTCGCCACTTTTGGCGGCCATCTTACATTTTTGCGGAAAATGAAAAGGTGTCAATATCTCGAAAACCGTAACAGATCGAGCGATTTCGAGCGATTTTTTGACCCGCAGGGTGATACAAGAGTGTCCTGTCCAAAGGGGAAAAATTTGATTTTTCGCCACTTTCGGCGGCCATCTTGGATTTTTGCTGAAAATGGAAAAGTGTCAATATCTCGAAAAGCATAACAGATAGAGCGGTTTCAAGCGAATTTTCGACCTGCAGGATGGTACAACAGTGTCCTATGCAAAGGGGAAAAATTTCAATGTAGTATTTCTTCCCCTGCGGTACTCGGCGGGAGATACATACCGCGGCAGTGGTCTTGTCTCTAAAAGTATTGCAGATAGCCAATTTTTCTCAAATAACTCATTCACCTACTTTTGGGAGAGCTTTCACTTGGTGAAGTTTCAGACCCAGAGCTAATTACACACCTACTCAAAATGAGTAAATGCGAATTATCTCTAAAAGTATTGCAGATAGCCAATTTTTCTCAAATAACTCATTCACCTACTTTTGGGAGAGCTTTCACTTGGTGAAGTTTCAGACCCATAGCAAATTACTCACCTACTCAAAATGAGTAAATGCGAATTATCTCTAAAAGTATTGCAGATAGCCAATTTTTCTCAAATAACTCATTCACCTACTTTTGGCAGAGCTTTCACTTGGTGAAGTTTCAGACCCATAGCTAATTATTCACCTACTCAAAATGAGTAAATGTGAATTATCTCTAAAAGTATTGCAGATAGCCAATTTTTCTCAAATAACTCATTCACCTACTTTTGGGAGAGCTTTCACTTGGTGAAGTTTCAGACCCATAGATAATTATTCACCTACTCAAAATGAGTAAATGTGAATTATCTCTTAATAGTATTGCAGATAGCCAATTTTTCTCAAATAACTCATTCACCTACTTTTGGAAGACCTTTCACACACGAAAATGAAAAATTGTGAATATCTCGGAAAAGCTATTTCTTCTGCTTTAATGCTCGGCGGGAGATACACACCACGGCAGTGGTCTTGACAAAAATTTTTGTCTCCCCAAAAATGGTGGCCATTTTGAATTTTCAAAGTTTTTGCAAAACACAAAAATGCTTATATCTCGAAAACCGTGCTATATGGAGTGAACTCAACAAAATTTTGGACCTGCTGGGTATCTCTGCAGAGTAGCCATGCCAATTTTCAAAATATTTTTGTCTCGCCAAATATAGCGGACATTTTTTATTTTTTTATTTTTTGCAAAACACAAAAATGCTTATATCTTGAAAACCGTGCTAGATAGAGCAGACTGCGCTGACTTTGGTTGCCACAACAGTATAAGGCTAGAAACGAAGCATTTTCTTAATACTTTAGCACTCACCTTTATATCCTTTTCGGGACGCTTTGTTTTTGCTATGCAAAAACATTATCTTTTTTTTTGCGAGCGATCCTCTAGTTATAATAGCCCCAATCTGGCCAGGGATGCCCTGGTTTTGGGACCTAGTGCAGCTCTCAACAGATATCCCACTTCAACTTCCAGTGTCAACAACTCTTCTCAAACACTCCCACAATTATGTGTTCCACAGCAATCCACAGCATCTCAACCTCCACGCCTGGTGTCTAGGAGTGGACAGCTCCAAGAACAAGGCTTCTCTGTGGAGGTGGCAGAGAGAATTGCTGCACCTCAGAGGTCATCAACAAGGACCATCTACAAGTCAAAGTGGGCCCTATTTGAGAAATGGTGCAGAGAAAATTCGGTGGATTTCTCCACTCCCTCTGTAAAGCAAGTCTCAGACTTCTTTATGTTCCTGTACCAAGATCTAAACAGGCACCCTTCGACCATTGGTGGTTATAGGACGGCCATTGTTGACACTTTGGGCCCAACAGGGCTCCATATCTCTCAAACTTCAGACCTTCACAGGTTACTCTCCAGTTTTCACAGGGATCGTCCCAAAAGTTCCAGGAATCTTCCTAAGTGGAACCTTTCTGTTGTTCTCAATGAGCTCACAAAAGCACCTTTTGTGCCTATGAAAGACATAGACCTCAAACATCTTACTCTCAAAACTGCTTTCTTGCTAGCTTTGGCCTCCGGCAAGCGCCGCAGCGAAATCCATGCCTGGGTTGCAAACAAAGTATCTAATCTAGGCCAATGGGAAAAGGTTGCTTTGTTCCCCTCTTCAGATTTCATAGCCAAAAAACAACTAGCAAGAGAAGGTTCTCAAAGTGTGTTTCCGGTGACTATTCCTGCTCTAACTACCATTGTAGATAGACAATTCAAAGAAGACAGGACCTTGGGTCCGGTACTGGCCCTGAGGTACTATTTGAGACCTAAGGGGGTTTTGATTCCTTCTCTTTATCTCCTTTAAGAAAGGACATACCTCAGACATCAGACCGGCTACACTCTCTTCTTGGCTAAATCAAACTATCGTACCTTGTTATGAACAAGCAGATCAACAAGCCTTGGACCTGGACCAAGTCAAAGCACATGACATTAGGGCCTTCGCGGCCTCTAAGGCCTTTTACGGTGGGGTATCGGTGGACCAAATCATGCAAGCGTGTCACTGGAAAGCTCACAACACATTCACAATTTTTTACCTAAAAGACCTTACTTGGTCGGACAACGACAACAATATGTATCTGGGACCAGTAGTAGCGGGACAACAGGTCCTAGACCCTTCCCCTCAGCATACTCATCTTCGGGAAAAAAGAAGAGGGGGCACACCCGCTGCAGCAAAGTCTTCAGGAGTCTATCCCAGGGTCTAGGTATTGGTTACCAATTCAAGATGTTTTACGGTAAGGTCTCTTATCTGTCTTTATGTTTTTAACTGTATAATGTATTAAGTGTTTATCAGTGTACCATAATCTCATATTTAGGGTGGCAAATTGATGAAATTCAAGCCTAGGGCTGGTATTCATGGCAGTGATGCCCTTGGAGGCTACTATCTTGAGTGAGCACAGCAGCACTCTCTTCTCTTAGAACATCCAGACAGTACCCATATGGTCATTCATTAAAATTTTGTTTTTTGTCTACTTACAGGCCCGACCTTTAGAACTGGGACTCTGTAACTGGGACTCAGACTGGTAATTTGGCAATACTTTGGTATATTTTTTAATTCTAAATTCCAGAAAAATGGACAAAATACTTCTAGTCTCAGCTGTAATCCCGCCACCGGGCAGTTTCATTCAGCATTCAGTCCCACATAGTATGCTATTGTAGCGCAATAAAATTGAAAATTTTAATTACTTAAATGTAGCTTTTATAAGCTACAAGCTTACCATGTTGAACAGAAGAAAGTCCCACCCTGCCTCCCAACTGTATTCCAGCTGAGGGGTTACGGGCTAAATTTACAACGAGAGAAGGATGAATCCCCAAACGACACTGCTATGGTACACACTAGAACACGGACTCGGTCAAATCCAAATGTCCATTTTTCTTGGTCGTTGGCTGGGGTCCTGCGGCCTCCTGAGATAGCATTCAGTCCCACATGGTAAGCTTGTAGCTTAAAAAAGCTACATTTAAGTAATTAAAATTTCAAATTATATTTATGGATTCATTTGGGGTTTTACATTGCTTTCAACATGATACAGGTCATAGAATAAGTATTTAAATTCCATTTTAACTGGGGACCAGTGGTTGTAAGTGAAACCTTTTGTCTACTGCTTCTAGGTAATTCCATTAAAAATTTGAAGGTGTAACCTTTGAAGAAATGAGTTGTCTTGAGAAATAAATATAAAAATTGTATCTATGAATTCTTCTGTTCTGTTAATGTAATGTACGAATCTTTGTATGAAAGTGAAAATATAATGTATTTGAACAATTATCAAAATCACCCAAGTTATATAACCAATTATTTGAAGTTTGCTAACAAATGTGAGAAATGCAACAAAATGTTTAAAAGGAAATGGGACCTTAAAAGGTATTATACTGACTGCTATGAAAGAACCAAATACAGTTTTACTGGAGGTTTTCATGGAAATGGTGAAAGTATATTTGATAAATTAGAATCCTTAACTATACATGTACCTGGTTCGGAGAGATATTATCCATCATTTGTTGTATGGGATACGGAGGCTGTTTTAATGAAGACAAATACCCCGTCCACAGATCAGATGCAGTTTTTGTCAAAACATGTATCAGTAAGTGTTAGTGTTTGCTCAAATGTTGAAGGATTTCACGAACCCAAATGTTTTGTAGATATATCCTCAGACATTCTCATCTCTAAGATCTTAATGAGATTAGTTCTGCTAACTTAAGTAGACTTAAATTACAATACGACTGTGTATTTCATGAGTTAGAAGACCTCATGAAGAAATATAGTACTGATGCAGAAACTGATCAAGATTCTTCAGAAAGTTCCTCTTCAGAGTCCACGAATGAAAATTTTCTTAACTTCTAAAGCTAAAACTCATTTTTAACTAGAATACTTGATCTTAGAAGAAACTTCAAAATATATCTTTCACAAATACCTGTTATTGGTTTTAATTCCGGTAAATATGACATAAATCTAATAAAAGAGATCATGTTGTATGTGGCCTCTAATTATCCAGAAAAAGATATTCATACAATCATAAAGGAAAATTCTTATCTTGCAATATCTACTCCTCCAATGAAATTTTTGGACATTTCTAATTATCTTGCTGCGGGTTCTTCCTACAGTCAGTTTTTGAAAGCTTATGGCTGTGAAATTGTAAAAGGTGTCTTCCCTTATGAATGGTTCGATTCTTTTAATAAAATTACACCTCACTGCCTGAAATGAAGGATTTTTATTCCACCTTATCAAATTTGAATCCTTTGATGACAGAAGAAGACTATCTTAAATTGAAAGAGATATGGAGCTCTCAAGGAATGCAAACCTTTAAAAGATTACCTAATTTATTACAATAACCTAGATACAGGACCTTTTGTTACTGCACTCTCCTCTTTTGTAAGCTTTTACACTAAACAGAAAATCAACATTTTCAAAGATTTTGTTACGATACCTGGAGTAGCAAGAAAGCTATTATATGCATCTACTGATTCTAATTTTCTCTTATCAATCAGCAAAATGCTGATTTATATTACACATATAGAAAAAAATATTGTAGGTGGTCCTGGTATAATATTTTCTTGTTATCATGAAAAAGGACTTACTAATATTAAGAAAAAGGAGGATAACAAATGTCAATCTATAGTAGGCTATGATTGCAATGGGCTCTATTCCTATGCAATTAAACAAAATATGCCCACAGGTGTGTATGTTAGGAGATATCCTGATAGTTTTAAACCAGAAACATCTGAGAAATATATAGATTCATATGTCTGGATGGATTATATTATGCAGAAAGAAAATATTAGGATTTTGCATAAATTAAATAATTCCAAAGAAAATAGAATAGGTAATTTTCCAGTTGATGGATAGTAGAGAGTTTAAGATACAAGTACACGTCGCGACGTGTACTGCAAAGAGAACGTATGACGTCATCTTTGGCGTTTTTATCAAACTCCGTACGTCAAGCTACAAGTTCACAACGTGAAAAACTAGTTCTACAAGTAAAAACAAAACGTGAGGGTTTATCTCAACTTTATACTATTAAATCTTCATTTTCTATAATCAACTGTTAAGCAATAATATATTCAAGTATCTTACATTATATTTATGTTGCTAAAATGTAGTTTTAGACATAAAATACACTTGATAACACTGTTTTTAAAAAGCCTGTAGCTTTTGCCATATGCAACAGATTAGGGACGGACTATTCCTTATCATGCTATAATAGGAAAACGTCCCGAATGACATATACAGAAAAAATATATCACGAATGAAGATAACAATATTATACGAGTGCGAAGCACGAGTATTATATTGTTAATCTTCATGAGTGATATATTTTTTCTGTATATGTCTGATGAGGGATGTTTTACTTTTATTATCCACCATTTTGTGCGATTTATGGGTCAAATAATATGAATATTTAATGAGAAAACGTGAAACAGACTGTCAAAAAGAATGAGCAACACTGAATATAAAACTTCAATCTTTACCTTGCAATATCTCAGTCATTTCTGCATGGATATTTATGCAACATACATGAGCAGAAGCGCTAGAATAACACCTTTCTAATGATATATTATACATATTTTTAAGTTACATACTTTCCGAGATATTGTTGAAAAACCGGAAGTTAACCACACTAATATCCATAGTACCGGGGCGCCGGTGTATACAAAAAAAATACATCCCGGTCTGTATTTCCCCGTATTTGGGGCAAATACGTCGCGTGGTGGATAATAAATTGTATTTACCTTTGTGGTAAGTTTAAGAAAAAACAAAACTTGAAATTAAATAGTTTATGTATACATCGGCCATTTATGTATTTAATCTTTATTATTTTATTTTACAAGCACAGCAACTGTTGAGAAAGTTTACATATTACATTAATTGAATCATAATACATGATGAAGTAAAAAACAGTCCATCCCTCTACCATACATTCCTTGCAGTGAAATTCACTCCATTTCCAAGCATAAATAACCAAATGGGGAGGGGAGCATGACATCACGTAGTACTTGTATCTTAAACCAAAAATGACATACGGGAACGTCTACGTATACTTATAGATTTTGCAGTACACGTAATTTCCAAAACGTGTATCTTAAACTCTCTATTCACTAAGTTCCAAAACTGTGTATGAATTTCAGGGTTGCTATTATCATTATTGTCGAGATGATTGTCCGATAGTTAAGAAGATAAGGTCCCCCCATTGGATTCGAAAGATTAAGAAAACTCAAGTGAAAGATAATAGAAAAAAGGAACTTATTCTTTGAATGGGTTATAAGAACATTTCTATTCAACAATGCGACTTCAACAAAGAAATTAAACCTTTCTGTCATGTGTTTTATGATGAATAGTTACCCTCTTACTACACCAGAAATAGAGGTTCATTGACTGAAAGTAAAGTCAAATCAGACATCGTTAATGGTCAACTTTTGGAGTCCTTGAAGTAGATATATCAGTTAAAGAATACTTTAAACAATTTTTTTCAGAATTTCCTCCATTTTTTGCACCTGTTGGGTGTCAATGTCAGATATAGGAGAGCATATGACAGATTACTGCAATGATAATGACATAAAATTTGATTATAAGAGACTTTTAGTTAGTGGAACATCAGCCTCAAAAATATTATTAGCTACTCCACTTCTACAGTGGTATCTGCGTAATAATTGTGAAATTACTAAAGTTTATCAGAAAATCAAATATCAACCAAAAACATCTTTTATTGATACTATGACTAAATATCAAATTGGGGGGAAAAATCCATCATTGGGGAAAATTATAAATTGGTCAGTAATAGTTCTTACGGATCTTTGCTCATGTCCAAGCACACCAATGTTAAATATTTAATTAATAAGAACAAGGTCTGTAGATTTATTAATTCTAGCAGTTTTAAAAATATGAATAAAGTAGGACAGGAATTATATGAAGTTGAAACATATAAATCTCGTATATCTGTAGACACCCCTATACAAATTGGGTTTTTATTTTACAATACACAAAGTTAAGAATGTTGGAATTTTATTATGATTGTCTGAACCTTTATCTTAAAAAAATCATTCGAACTTACTCAGGCCGATACAGATAGTATTTACATGGCAATAAACCAATCAGACCTCGATCAATGCATATCTGATGAATGCAAGAATAGATGTCAGAATGAAATTTTTAATTCCTGTTCTGATGAAATTTCCCCTCCTTGGTTTCCTAGATGTGACAATCATGTAGCATTAGACCGCCCGTAGGGAAGGATGGTGTCCGTACATCTCCTTTAGATACAGTGCTATATCCATGGGACAACGAGGTGGTTCTACTTGAAAACATTCAATCTTCCCTATCCAATATGTTTTTTGTTAAATTAAGATACGAGAAATAGTGTTTTTATTCACTCGAACAACTCTATTTTTATTTATTAGCCAAACATTATGAAAACAAGCAGCTATGTCAACAAATAGTGGTTGAAAATGATTGTTTTAAATTAGCAGAAATCATGAAACCTTATAAAGACATTTACATGGATTCAGACCTCGGAGAACACATCATGAGATTTGCAGTGCTTCAAAAGTTTGAAATCAAAGGGATTTTTTAGCTGACATCTGTAGCTGTTTTATCACCCTTTTTAGAACTCTTTCCCTTTAATGTTTTCTTTAGTCCTTTCTTTTTGGTGACTATTTTTTTTTCTTTTTGATTGAAGACTTAGACTTGCTTTTACTTCTATCTTTACCACCTATTTGAATTTTTTTTTCTTTTTTTTTACTCTATTTATATCCATCCCTTGTCTGACCTCGCTTTTTGACTGTTCAACTGCTGCGTGTGTTGGACTATTGAAACGTCAATATTTTTATTATTCTTATTCCTTTCAATCTCCTCGTCACTATTTAGAACATAATAATTTTTGGACAGATCCATTTTTCCCTCCATACATTTTTTTTTACAAAACTTTAAATATTTATTCATAATTTTTTCCTTCTCTTTCGCAGATGCAAAGTTAATTCAACCACTTCAGTTAAACTACTTGCAAAACGAAGGTTCTTATTCTTTTTATACCAATTCGACTGAAAGTTTTGTTTTTAACTGGTAAATAGTAAATTTTATTAAATATTTGAGATTTATTGGAATTGGTTTGAGGTAACAACCTTAAAACACCTTGCATTGAGTTTCTAACATAAGAGTAGTCTACAATATCTGAAAGTAAATATAAGGTTTCATTGCATCGCGTAGAAATCACAAATACCCACTTGACAGTCTCCACTTAAACTAGTTCTCTCAGGTACCTCGACAGGAAAGTTATAAGCTCTGTTATTCAGATGAAAGGAATCTATAGAAGGTAAGAAAAAAATAAATGCTGTCTTCCTCAATGCTCATATTTATTTAGAATCTCTAATTATGACATGCTACATATATATTTATATCATATATATTTTCCACCTGTTTTTCTGGAATCCAGGAATTGAACTTTAAATGCCATCCCTTCCATTTCACTAATATCTCCACTTCTCCAGTCTCTTTCTTTCTTTTTTTGAGAATTTCCTCAATTTTATACAATATATCAGAATCAATTCTGGTTCATAAAAACCCCTGTATTATTGTAATCATTATTGTAATCCTTTAACTCATACATGGGTATATTTTGATTTAATTACAGTGAAAATTTTCCCAGACCATTTCTGAGTATATTCTTTATCAAACATATTTTTAGATGACTTATCTGAACCCTATCAGATATGTAGAATTTAAAACTTTTTGGCTTTAGGGTTTGCATAATTTTCGGATTTTGATATTGTTTGTTTTTTTTTTTTGGAATCGAAGTAACTTTTAGGATACTTCAAATTATCATACTGATTTTTTCAAACCAAATAAGGATTCTTAGATTTTGCATCTTTAGGACTCATTTTAACTGATCTGTGCTTCGAATTATTGTAACCATAAGTAACATCAGAGAGAATCTTAAAGTCTCTTTTTCACTTAAATATTTCATTATTTTATTTTTATTAGTTTTAATAACTCTTTCAGTGTAATTAGCTTTGGTTTCGTAATATGTATACAAATGTTTTATGTTATTTTCATTTAATAACCTATTTGCTTCCTTGATCAGTTCTTAGGATTTGAGGTTTCTCACCTTTTTTCCTTAATTAATCTTTGAAATACATCTACCATTTATTCCCCTCTTAAGCTTTTCAATGGTGCTGTGTATAAGTATCAAGTAAATATATCTATAAATACCATAAAGTAAGCGTAATCATCATTTTTTTTCTTATAATTTACCATATTTGCGGTATCACTGTCCCATTGATAGTTAATTGCAAAAGCTGAGTACTCTCAGGTATTTTTTGACTATTGTTTCAGTTGTTTTTTTTCACTCTTCTCTAAATTATTGCTATTTCTTATACTCTTAGATAGACCTTCAAACGTTTCTGCTGCTCTTACATTAAGCAAATCACCTTTAAAATGGTCAGGTTTACGCTCATTGAGTGTTTCTTGCTTGTTTTGTGTATATTTCAAAATCCCTATTTTGAGGTACGAAAGCTTTAAAACTCAGATATTGATCATGTGATATTAATACATATAATTCATTCTAAAGTTTTCTCTATGTAATACTTAATTGATGCAAGCAGTTTGGTTAATCATTTGAAATGCTTTCTGGCTATAGTTTTTCTCCCTCCTTCTTGTCACTTTGTAATTTTTTTGAGAATATTTAGGTAACTTAAGAATTTTTTTCTTACTTAAAGGAAGTTTGAAAACGTTATAAAACATCTCGGCTACTGCTTTTAACTGAGACGGAGGTGCATGAATCAGAATATGTTTATTTAAATTAAAGTATTTTCCAATAACAGTAGAATGAAATGTCTCGACTGTTTGAGATTCCTAGACATTTTGAAGGCAATAAAGAGGATATTGATGTTTATATAAAGACGAGGATTAGGAAATTAAAGGAAATGATTATTTTGATTTACTTATTTGACCTTTATTTAGAGAAAAATAGAATTACTTATCTCATTTGTATAGTATTGTATCGTCATCAGGAAAATTTCGAGTTCTCAACATGTAAGTATCACTGATACCGGGTGTCAAATCGATCAGCAGATAACCTAAAGGAGTCTCAGTTGCATCCAAATAAACATCTAAGAATTCCTTTTGAATGCCTATTTGACGTCCCATGAACTTAATTTCTTGAATATCTCTTGGATTTTTAAATAATATAAAGTAATGAGTATTTAAGGATATATTTCTGCAATATTTACCCTGATGAAATAAATTTTGTAATATTATGATGTGACTCTCTACTGAAAAAATTAACAATAAATATGTTATTTAATGCTGGATTCTGGAGGTCATCTATAACTGCTATGCTATGTTCAGAATTAGGAAATCTCTTAAAGTCTTCTTCTGAGGGCAATCCATGTATGTATTCTATATTTCCACTGCACTGTTGGTCGAAATTCTTCTGCCAATTGTTATAAAAATAGTAGATTTTTTTAACCTTTTCTCAAAACAAAGGTAGATTTACTCTATCCAGTTGGGTCACATACAATAGAGGTGAATGGATTGTTGAAGAGAAAGGGATCCATAAATTGCATTGTCATGGCAGTGTACAAGGCGATAAGCATTTTCAGGCCAGAGATAACAGGAAACTCTCTGTTTTCAATCAAGCTCTATAAGTCAAATGGACAGTAATATTTCACAGAGTGTTTGAAAGCTGGCCAATAAAATGTGTGCGTAATGAAAGCTGTGCTATCTATGCCAACTCACTGCATCTCCTCCCTTCTTTTATATCTCTTTGCACGCTGCAATGGGTGAGATTTCCTCTTTATTATCACAGTTACTTGTAACATTTCTTATCGTATGCTATCTGTTAAAGTTCTAGATATGGAGATTTTAAGAGTGTGCTTATTTTGTGGCTTTATAGTTTATTACCTGATTGTGGAAGTAGTGTCAAGTTACAGTTGTGACTATTCAGAATGTTCAAGTGTGGATGACATGATATCTTGTGTAGATGTCACTGCACCCCGATTTAAATATAGAGCCACAGCTACCATGCTCTATATGGATATTGTGCAAGTAGTAAATTTGAAGGACATATTTAGGAAATTACCCAATTTAAGATTTTTGACATTAATGAACATGAAATATTTCAAATGCAATTTGCTCCTAGATTTGTCAAGAGATACATATCTGAAGACTAACATGTGTCAGAGTTATTCAACAGCAACTGACAGTGTACGTCAACAGTATTTGACAGCGCTCTTTAGAGGTACAGAAATCAATGACAGAATTAACAAAATCTCTTCTCATACTCAGAGAAATTATCAAGTAGACATTAAATCTATAAAAAAGTTCCAAATCTAATTACAAGGTTAATTACTCAAAAATCAATGGGAAATTCAATATATACAATCAATGAGGACAATATTTCAGGAATATAAGGACTGTACATCTGACCACAAGTGAACTTAGTATTTGTTGGCTATAAGGAAGGCTACTTGTGTCTTAAAACTAATATCAAGTGGATATAAACTACTTGTGTTGTTGTGAACTTTTATTGGAGTGAATTGGATACATTGTCTGGATAGATTTGCTGTACTTTGGATATTGTGCATTCATACACAGAGAGTGGATTTACTGCATTATGGATGTTGTCCATATCTTGGGGCAGACAGTATAGCTGTGCAAACTCTCTGAATATCTCTGTACAGACATTTTGTGTGATTGGATATCAAGAGAATAACAGGATAAGGACATTTCGTGTTATCGAACATTGAACAGATCACTGGATACAGATATCTGTGTGTTAGTGGACATTGGACAGATCACAGGACAGATTGCTGGATACAGTGGACAAATTTAACTATCAGTTACAGTGGTCAGGTCAGATTGGTTTCGTCATTGTATCATTGGGTGTACTATTGAGAGCAACCGGTTGACTGTTATTATTATTTCAATTGTTAAATAAATTTGTTAAGTTAAACTTTTTGTCTTTTCCTGTTGCAACTTAAAAGCGGCCGGTAACTGTACCGTGTTTGCCCCATGACCATAACAACAGTTACTTTTAATAACCCTTAGAGCTAATCTTCAAAGGATAGGGTACAATTCCTCAGATCTAATCATTAAAGGAAAGCCTTTTAAACAAGATTAGTGAACAAAAAAGATAAAAGTTCTATTATATTTCTTTTATGCAAAAAAATAATATACCAGGTACCAATATGTTTTTTAAAAAGTGTAAGTGCAATTTACCTAGTTATTCCCATTAAAAAGTATCATTTACATAATTGACACTTTTATTTCAAATTTATTTCAAATATTTATAACTATTTAACTATTAACTAACTTAGTGTAAGATATTTCATATGTACATTTCATTATTATAGGGAAATAAAGTGGATAACTTAAATCAAAAGATTGATCATGAATGAAATTTTAACTTTCATACATGACTTTGTATATTTCATGAAATGGATAGCAAAATATATATGTGGATTTGTCCATTTTAAGAAAAGGACAGTTTGGTTGTGCATTTTACGAAATGGACAATTTCACACCTGGGTCATAACATTTTCATTAATTTATTGCCTGTGTGGACACACCAGAATGAATATAGTTTGTGATGGCCTATGGGTCATGTCTGTTTTTTTGCACTATGAACAATTCATGTAATGATCATGTGTATGAACACACAACACAGAATGTAGTCGCTGTGGTGTTAGTGACGGTTGATATGTGATGTTTAGAGCACACATTGAGGTGGTGACGTCATAGGACATGCCCACACAGTGACCTGTTGTTTGCCTGCTGCAATATAAAGCACACTCAGACCTCCACCCAGTCTCAACCACCAGAGTATCTGTAAACACAACATGTACAGAAATCAGATATAGTAGTACACACTCAGACTCCACCCAGTCTCCACCACTAGAGTATCTGTAAACACAACATGTACAGAAATCAGATATAGTAGTACACACTCAGACCTCCACCCAGTCTCCACCACCAGAGTATCTGTAAACACAACAAGTACAGAAATCAGATGTTGTAGTACACACTCAGACCTCCACCCAGTCTCCACCACTAGAGTATCTGTAAACACACCATGTACAGAAATCAGATATAGCAGGACACACTCAGACTCCACCCAGTCTCCACCACTAGAGTATCTGTAAACACAACATGTACAGAAATCAGATATAGTAGTACACACTCAGACTCCACCCAGTCTCCACCACCAGAGTATCTGTAAACACAACAAGTACAGAAATCAGATATAGTAGGACAGACTCAGACTCCACCAAGTCTCCACCACTAGAGTATCTGTAAACACAACATGTACAGAAATCAGATATAGTAGTACACACTCAGACTCCACCCAGTCTCCACCACCAGAGTATCTGTAAACACAACGTGTACAGAAATCAGATATAGTAGTACACACTCAGACTCCACCCAGTCTCCACCACCAGAGTATCTGTAAACACAACGTGTACAGAAATCAGATATAGTAGGACACACTCAGACTCCACCCAGTCTCCACCACTAGAGTATCTGTAAACACAACGTGTACAGAAATCAGATATAGCAGGACACACTCAGACTCCACCCAGTCTCCACCACTAGAGTATCTGCAAACACAACATGTACAGAAATCAGATATAGTAGGACACACTCAGACTCCACCCAGTCTCCACCACTAGAGTATCTGTAAACACACCATGTATAGAAATCAGATATAGCAGGACACACTCAGACTCCACCCAGTCTCCACCACCAGAGTATCTGTAAACACAACATGTACAGAAATCAGATATAGCAGGACACACTCAGACTCCACCCAGTCTCCACCACCAGAGTATCTGTAAACACAACATGTACAGAAATCAGATATAGCAGGACACACTCAGACTCCACCCAGTCTCCACCACTAGAGTATCTGCAAACACAACATGTACAGAAATCAGATGTTGTAGGACACACTCAGACTCCACCCAGTGTCCACTACCAGAGTATCTGTAAACACAACAAGTACAGAAATCAGATGTTGTAGGACACACTCAGACTCCACCCAGTCTCTACCACTAGAGTATCTGAAAACACAACATGTACAGAAATCAGATATAGTAGGACACACTCAGACTCCACCCAGTCTCCACCACCAGAGTATCTGTAAACACAACAAGTACAGAAATCAGATATAGTAGTACACACTCAGACTCCACCCAGTCTCCACCACCAGAGTATCTGTAAACACAACAAGTACAGAAATCAGATATAGTAGTACACACTCAGACTCCACCCAGTCTCCACCACTAGAGTATCTGTAAACACAACAAGTACAGAAATCAGATATAGTAGTACACACTCAGACTCCACCCAGTCTCCACCAGCAGAGTATCTGTAAAGACAACATGTACAGAAATCAGATATAGTAGTACACACTCAGACTCCACCCAGTCTCCACCAGCAGAGTATCTGTAAAGACAACATGTACAGAAATCAGATATAGTAGTACACACTCAGACTCCACCCAGTCTCCACCACTAGAGTATCTGTAAACACAACATGTACAGAAATCAGATATAGTAGTACACACTCAGACTCCACCCAGTCTCCACCACCAGAGTATCTGTAAACACAACATGTACAGAAATCAGATATAGTAGTACACACTCAGACTCCACCCAGTCTCCACCACCAGAGTATCTGTAAACACAACAAGTACATAAATCAGATATAGTAGTACACACTCAGACCTCCACCCAGTCTCCACCACTAGAGTATCTGCAAACACAACATGTACAGAAATCAGATGTTGTAGGACACACTCAGACTCCACCCAGTCTCCACCACCAGAGTATCTGTAAAGACAACATGTACAGAAATCAGATATAGTAGTACACACTCAGACTCCACCCAGTCTCCACCACCAGAGTATCTGTAAACACAACATGTACAGAAATCAGATATAGTAGGACACACTCAGACCTCCACCCAGTCTCCACCAGCAGATTTTCTGAAAACACACCATGATCGATGAAATCACCAAAAAAACCCTGATCAAACAAGCACAGGAGCAGCATCAACAATTGGGAAACTAGAATGGGAAAGTGTTTTGTGGTTTTTGTGCTTTATGTCTGACCAATGAACACAAAACTCGCATGTCCAGCAAACAGTGGTTTAAACCTATTTCTCATAAAAATAAACAGGCCAGTTTAAAATATATTAACAATGAAATATTTTGAAACACATGTCAGTGGGGTACAAATGTATCAGTGTGTGATAAACTTGCGTGTTGCAGATTTGATAGCAATGTACAGCCAGAATTATTGTATTCACTATAAGTTTGAGGGTTGCATTTTTCCATCTGTGCTTTATGAAGTTGATCAAATGAAATGGAAATCACAGGAAAAAGGATACTAACCCCACAAGATAAAACACTTTCCCACCTTAGCATATAAACTACCTGGCGTCTCTGTTGCACAAACCTGGCTATGTCTATGGAATAATCATTTTTGAATTGGTTTCTGGTGTTGCACCTTAGCGTTTGCCCTGGCAGAGATTAAGTGCTATAAAAGTCTAGAATAGAATAGAACAGCAGTTTCATATTTTTAATTGGGTGTAAGTAATGGCAGAATTGTGACATCACTTTTATTGTATTTTATTTAAAACACACATCTACCATGATACTGAAGGAACTGTAAAACATAGAAAAGTGTGCAGTATGTCTTGATACTTTTCAAAGATTTTAGAACTGACAGTATGCAGGATTATAAAGATTGATAAAAAAGTTTATATTTCATTGAAAAATATGCCTAACAAACTGCATCTAACTGATGCAAAGAGCCATATGTTCTCTAAACTGTCTGTTGGGTCAATATAAATACTATTTATAACTTTATCATATGCTAGAATACAATGAGAAGAATTGATTTTTAACTGGTGCACACCAGATGATCTTGTGCTCACTAGATAAAGTGGTGATCACCAGATAAAGTAGTTATCACGACATAATAAGTAGTGAGCACTAGTTTATGTGGTGATCACCACTTATTATGTTGTTATCACCAGATGAAGTAGTGAGCACTACATTATCTGGTGCTAACCAGATCATTCCAATATCACTAGTTTATCTTGTGCTCACCACTTCATCTAGTGATCACCAGATGATGTGGTGCTCACTACTTATTTTCTTGTTATAACCAGATGATGTGGTGCTCACTACTTATATTCTTGTTATCACCAGATGATGTGGTGAGCATGAGATGATCTAGTGGTGATGTGGTGATATGGTGATCACTACTTCATCTTGTGATAACAAGAAAATAAGTAGTGAGCACCACATGAACTAGCACCACTTATTAAGTCGTTATCACCACTTCATCTGGAGCTCACCACTTTATCTAGTGAGCACAAGATCATCTGGTGAGTATCAGATGATCTTGTGATATCAAGAAAACAAGTGGTGCTAATGAGATGATCTCATTATCACAAGAAAATAACTTGTTATCACAAGATGATCTTGATATCACAAGATGATCTCATTATCACAAGATCATCTTGATATCATGAGATGATCTTGTTATCATGACTTATTATCTCATTATAATGAGATCATCTCATTATCACGACTTATTTTCTCGCTATCACAAGATCATCTTGTGCGCACGACTTAAAACATGGTGCAATTTTTATTTTACCATGTCCTATTTGGGGCTCTGTAGGCTTTTGATTTGTTTTTACGCACATAAATGTTTAACAGGTAAAGTGAAACAGCATAATTTGGATGAAGGCACATTTTGCATTCTCATGTATTTTAACAGAAAAATTCAATTTAATTTAACTTCCACATGTTCTGGTAAATTAACACGAATTGTCTCTGGTTTTTCACAAAGTGACCAGGAAAATCTCTGTTTTATATCATGAACAGTGTATGCAAATAAGACAAAACTAACTACCTAGATGGAGAAAACCTCCAAAGCTGAGAAATGGAGGAAGAAATAAGGAGCAGAATAAATCACTTGAGTATGACTGTAGTAAAATTTACAATGCACACTGCAGCGGGAATCTTCTGGCTATGTCTATCAACAAACACTCCCAGCAAGGTCATCTCAGGAAAAACACAAGTATGCTAATGTGTAGGGGAATCATCTGGAATGTGTGCATTAATTTAAATGTGAGAGTGTGAGAGTCTAAATGTGGTAAAACTCATTACATTGAAAAACCCCTGGTTGTGACAAGTCTTTGTATTTCATTCCACAGTAATTTCCCCACCTATCATCATGGATTCATAGTGATTCCAGGATTGTCAAATTTGGTGGAATAAGAAATACAAATACTTGGAACAAGTCTATTGTCCTGGCTAAGACTTGCTGTTTGAATGTCTATTTATGATAATTCTTAGTTGGGACAAACATCGTAGATTTAAGATTGGGCTAAGCCTAAGATAAGACCTAAGATGGACCTCTGCCTTTCTGTAAGACGTGCCTCAGAGTCTTTGTTTACCATACAGGATCAGAGCTATAAAAGTACACTTTGAACAGACTTAATCCACTTGGTCTGTATAAGTGCATTAAAATTACTCACAGTATGCACAGATGTCCTGTCTGGAGATGTCTCTCAGGGCTTGTTCTTTCAGGGTATCAGGTGATGTACATGGCTTATTATCTGTCCTCAGTATGTGGGCCTGTGTGGAGGACATGAGATCCTTCACCCAGACCGTGCTGCAATCACAATGGAAGGCGTTTCCTCTCATGTCCAGACTAGACAGCTGCTGTGAGAGTGGAGAGAGGTCAGGGAGGGTGGGGAGGTCATTGAGTGCAGACTGGAGAGTAAGTGATTTCAGACTGTGTAATTCAATCACTCGTTCTGTAGATAGCTGTAACAGCGGGTTGTCTGACAGATCCAGACTCTGTAGGCTGGAACTGGTATTACTCAGGTCGGGCATCACTGTGGTACCAGTAGAGGCAAGAGACAGGGTTTCCAGCACTAGCAAACTGTGATAAACCTGGTCAAACCAACACAGAGTGTCTGTTCAGCAGTAAAGCATTGACAGGACCTTTAAGACTGTGATACACATGGTGAAAACACATATTACATACATATTGAAATGGTTTGAATGACATGAAAGCAATAAATAAAATGAAACACAAACATTTTGGTGGAATTAAAATCGAAACTATGAAAATTTCAACAGGGAATAATCTGTGAAGTGATATGACATAAAGACTCCAGCACACTTAATAAGACAGTAAATTCACATTATGCAACATTGACAAAGTGAAAAGTGTTAACTAGACAACTGGGGGGGGGGGGGGGGTATTCGTGAAAGGTCTTATCCTAATCTTAGTCTTAAATCTAAGACTTTTGTCATAACTTTGGACAAAAACTTGTTACAACATTTGTCTAAGTCTTAGAGCAATTCACAAAAGGTTTTAGTCTTATCTTAGTATTACCTTTGGTCATTACTCTAAGACTGGGTGTTGGTAGTCTTAAATATTTAAGACCAGTCTTAAATATGGTCGCCATGTCATATTTTCCCACTTCAAAACTTGATAAGGTTAAATTAAGTTCAAAATACTAACCATATCTCTGTCAAGTATTTTATTTATATTTTAAAATGATTAGTTCAGCTGCAAAACTCATCCCTTTCTCATTTATGTATTAACAGTAAGCGAACAAGTTTTACAGTGTACATCAACATATATTCAGATAAATACATAACAAGATTGGTGTCTATAACAAATATTTAACACATATAGATTGAAAATATCCACAGTGAACACATTGATTAATGTACAGTTCATATCCAACTATATGTCCATATATGTTTCATACCTATCAGGATACAAGATAATTAGTGAGTAACTGATTTCAAGTTGCATGAAATTTACCTTGTTATTATGAACACAACTGTATCAAATTCATGTTCAATTATATTGTTATTTTTGGTATCCCAAAATCTGCTGCCTGACATACCACCAACAATGTATTTACTGTGTAACTACATAAAATGTACAAAATGAAGTCACATGACACAGAAAACCACTGTGGTTATACAAAAAAAATCAGTCTTAACTTGGTCTTAAGTTTATGTGACATCTGTCATTGCTAAGACTTGCTTTGTTAATGCCTAGTTATGACAATTTTTAGCTGGGACAAAAATCTTAGATTTAAGTCTGGGCTAAGCTTATGATAAGACTAAGATTAAGACCTTTCATGAATGCGGCCCTTGGATCACAAATTGTGAAAATGATTCTTAAGAAAATATTGTCGAAATATATGTCCCAATGACATAAAGTCTGATAATGTACAGCAAGATGGTTCCCTAGATGTGACAAACAATGTGACATTTGAGTTTGTGTTCAGTTTGGGTTGTCTAAATGGTTACAGTGGCTATCTCTGGCATGTAATGAAGCATTATTATACTACTCACTGTCTCAGCAATGTCTCCCAGATCAGGATTCTCACTCAAGTATAGTTCTTTAAGACTGCTCCCAGCGTCATGAAAAGCTCCAACCTGGACTGAGGTCAGTTGGTTGGAATCGAGTTTGAGAGTCCTCAGTTTGTAGAAGTTGTGCAAGTCGTTGGGTTGGATGGTTTGGATGAGGTTCTGTCGGAGATCCAGGGTGTGTATACTGGTTGCTGACTGGCTGAGGTGAGGGATAACTGTAAGCGACGTCCTCTTTATAATGACAGATTTCAGAGAGGATATACCTGCTGTAATGTCTTCACTCACTGGAGTGTGGTTTTCTCCCCAGATCTGGAAGATTGTCACTCCTGACAGGTAAGGACCCATTGCTGGGATACTTGTGTTACTCGATGAACTGCCTACTAAGCTTAACTGGTGGATTCTGGGTAACACTGTCAGCTTACTGAAGTCTGATATGGGTGGCAGTAAAACATGGGTCAGGGTGTCTGCAATTTCTGTGAAGTTGGGGAAGATATGGAAGAAATTGTACTCCAGGTGGAGGGTGATAATAGAGGTGTTAAAAAAGGCCAGGTCTTCTACAATCTCCACTCCAGCTTGGATTAAATAAAGCTTCCTTAAGCTGGACAGCCACCTGAGGCTGAAGTCGGGTAAAGTATGTATGTGGTTGTGAGTCAGGTGGAGCTGTGTCAGACTGCTGAGACCAGTAAAATCATCAGAGTGCAGCTCAGTGATCTCATTGTGTGACAAGGACAATGAAGTTAATGTCTCCCCAACACACCGGCCCACCTGCGGAACTTTATCCAGTGCATTGTCATTGAGCTTCAGTATTGTGAGTTGAGTGCCACAGAATGCAGTGAGGGATACATTTGTAATGTGATTGGATGACAGGTCCACAGACTGTAACATGCTAACACCAGTCAGTTGGCCTGTCACGTGACTGATGGAATTCTGACTCAGCTGGAGGTTGGTCAAGCTGTTATTGAGCGAGTGTAAGTAGGGTATTTGGTCCAGTTGATTTTTGCTCAGATCCAAAATCTCTACAACTGTTCCTTTGAAGGCCTGTTCGGCCACCTCCTCTACCATGGACTCAGTCAGGTAAACAGTCTGCAGCTGACTAAGTCCAGAAAAGGCTGCATCTGGGATTCTCTGGATATTGTTGAAGGATAGATCCACAATGATACTATCTTTAGGGATGGTGTCTGGTACAGAGGTCAAAGCTTGGTCTCTTGCCAGGAACTGTGTACTGTCAACATGTGTAAGACAAACTAGTGATATCACTGCAGGAAGTAACATCTTGTGTGGGATGAGTGTTTCTGTCATGCACATCAGCATTATGTGTACATTTTATTGAGAGAATTATTTGTGTTTAATCCTTTACTGTAGGATACACAGTGTTATCCACATGTTCCCAAGTTCTTTACAATCAAAAATAAGTTACACCTAACTCCACATAGTACGAGTTCTTTACAGTCAAGTTCTTTACATCTAACTCCACATAGTACAAGTTCGTACATTTAGAGGTCCAGTGACTAAATCAAAGTATTTCAGTCTGAATTGAAGCTTTAAATAAATCTCCACCCGCCTGGGGCCTCAGTCAAGGAATCAATTAAATAGCTGCTTTTAAACACTTAGGAATTAGTTTCTATGCTTCACTTTTTCAGTCCACTTCCCTGTGTACACTGTATGTTGTTTTAGTAAGTCAGTAATTGCAATTGATATCAAGTCGTGACTTCATGGGAGGATTTGGTGCTTTACCCTGGGGTGAAGCTCTTTTGGAAATAATAATAAAGTAGAAAGACCACGCAGGGTCATTTAGCGCCATGTAGATATCTCTGAGTCAAATTATAATTAAATATCAACTTACTGTATTTCACTAACAACAAAACAAACAAAACGGCATTACATGAAAGGTCATTTAACCAAAGACTAAATGTAGAATATGAGTTTTGCTGATTGGGACTTTGTAATAAGCACAACTTGTATCATTAGGCGGGTTAATGATTTTTCTAAAAGTTTTAAAGTATGTATTTTGGTGTTGGGTTCATTGTCATCAAACACCCACTTTACGTCCACTGAAGTGAAAAGCTCAGACGCAGTGACGTCATCACTGAGCTGACTGTAGAGAAGCATGTTGCCTGCAGGGTGTTACACGGACTGTCATGAAAACAAATGTTTGCACGTAGACACGATGTGACAGTGGACACATTACTTTGGGGAAGTTATAACGGGTCAATGTACTCAGTGAACTGTATGTTGACTCAGTTGTACAGGTTTTTTAGTTCATTCGGTGTTTTAATACTCAATTCTTTGCTGTGTCTGGATAAAAGCCAAAGTCCTTAAACAGAGAGGTGACTGAAACTGAGTGAACCCATGAACACACACACACCGGAAACACTTGCTTTCAGGAAGGGCACATCGCTCAAAACAGAAAAATGGTATTTTAATCAGATATGACATCAATTCTGAGAAACTACTCCCAAAGTTGAGAACACACAATTACACGTACTGTCATCAAAACGTTTGCTCTCTGTCCGGTAAAATACCTTTGAGCAAACAAATGTTGATCCATAATCTTTCTAAAAAAATAACCATTAGCAAGACAAAAAGTAAAGGACTGCTCCTCAGAACACTTTGTCAGAAATCCAATGTTTAGCTCAGATAAAAAATGTATTTTTAATTGAATGCAAAGTGAAACAATGAAAGTTGTCTGGGCTTTGTAGACCAGTGATAATCAATCATAGTCTACCATGTAAACATTTTGAAACAGTCCGTACACTCCACAGCTTTAACATTGCTCTACACAAACTGAGTTCATCCAGCTTTCTTTTAGATCTGGCGTCAATGAATATCATTATTTACTTCAGGTAACTTACAAATATGTACAAATGTAGAATCAAAATTTCTTCAATTAACTCCACATTTGCAGCACCCATATAAAACGTAGTCTCTGTGTCAATACTGCCTCAGTACAGACACATACATCCCAGTCAGCTTGGGGGGGGGGGGGGGGGGGGGGGGCTCGGTGGTGTAGCGGTTAGAGTTCTTTCCTCCAACCTCTGAGGCCGCCGATTCGAATATTGGGCCGGGCACTTCATGTTGGAAAGTTGGTAGTTACTTGCCGATGCCCGGTGGTTTACAGTGCAGTATGCACTGATTTCCTCCACCTGTAAACTACCCGTCACAATATGAAACTGGCTGTTGAACGCGACGTAAAACAACAAATAAATCTAAATCCCAGTCAGCTTGGAACTTTCAAATTCGGGTAAAATCAAACCAGTTAAATCAGGTTGACACATGCACAGATTTAGGTTTCTTTTTGAATGGATCTTTAACATGGAATGTCGTGAATCAGAAATTGTTATGAGTTATGTGTCTGTAACAGTTATGTAATCACATGTGTTGCCATAACACGGATGAAGAATGGTTCAAGTTCTTTGTTTTAAACCTATAAATATCTGTATGCTGTATGTTTCCATTACTTTTATTCTACCAATCCTGTTTAAGTGTGGAATGTGTCCATGTGATCCACAATCTGATTCTCCTGAACTATTACAGTCAACAATGAAACCAGGATACCTCAGACAGTACAGATACAGTCTATACAAGGAAACCAGGATACCTCAGACAGTACAGATACAGTCTATACAAGGAAACCAGGATACCTCAGACAATACAGATACAGTCTAAACAAGGAAACCAGGATACCTCAGACAGTACAGATACAGTCTATACAAGGAAACCAGGATACATCAGACAGTACAGATACAGTCTAAACAATGAAACCAGGATACCTCAGACAATACAGATACAGTCTAAACAAGGAAACCAGGATACCTCAGACAGTACAGATACAGTCTATACAAGGAAACCAGGATACATCAGACAGTACAGATACAGTCTAAACAAGGAAATCAGGATACCTCAGACAGTACAGATACAGCCTATACAAGGAAACCAGGATACCTCAGACAGTACAGATACAGTCTATACAAGGAAACCAGGATACCTCAGACAGTACAGATACAGTCTAAACAATGAAACCAGGATACCTCAGACAATACAGATACAGTCTAAACAAGGAAACCAGGATACCTCAGACAGTACAGATACAGTCTATACAAGGAAACCAGGATACATCAGACAGTACAGATACAGTCTAAACAAGGAAATCAGGATACCTCAGACAGTACAGATACAGCCTATACAAGGAAACCAGGATACCTCAGACAGTACAGATACAGTCTATACAAGGAAACCAGGATACCTCAGACATTACAGATACAGCCTATACAAGGAAACCAGGATACCTCAGACAGTACAGATACAGTCTAAACAAGGAAACCAGGATACCTCAGACAGTACAGATACAGTCTATACAAGGAAACCAGGATACGTCAGACAGTACAGATACAGCCTAAACAAGGAAACCAGGATACCTCAGACAGTACAGATACAGCCTAAACAAGGAAACCAGGATACCGCAGACAGTACAGATACAGCCTATACAAGGAAACCAGGATACCTCAGACAGTACAGATACAGCCTATACAAGGAAACCAGGATACCTCAGACAGTACATATACAGTCTAAAGAAGGAAATCAGGATACCTCAGACAGTACAGATACAGCCTATACAAGGAAACCAGGATACCTCAGACAGTACAGATACAGTCTAAACAAGGAAACCAGGATACCTCAGACATTACAGATACAGCCTATACAAGGAAACCAGGATACCTCAGACAGCACAGATACAGTCTATACAAGGAAACCAGGATACCTCAGACAGTACAGATACAGCCTATATAAGGAAACCAGGATATCTCAATCAGAAAAAACACACTTTGTGTATGAAAAGTGCTGGATACTGAAGGCAGAACTATTTTTGGTGAACAATTGATGAACTGGTACAAATTTTGTTGCAATACAGAATGCCAAACAATTCAGTGGCCGTTTGAATGCAGTTTAAATAAGATATCACTTGGTGAATTACAGGAGATGACAGCATTTCGCAGTGGACAGCGTTTCACCAATTTCTATTGTACTTCATTTAAAACTAACATCTACCATGATACTGAAGGAACTGTATAGTATAGAAAAGTGTGCAGTATGTCTTGATACGTTTCTAAGGCTTTCGAACTGACAGTATGCAGGATTTTAAACATTAATAAAAAAGTTTATATGTCAGTGAAAATATGCCTAACAAACTACATCTAACTGATGCAAAGAGCTGTATGTTCTCTAAACTGTGTCTGGGGTCAATATAAATACTATTCATAACAAATGCTAAAATACAATGAGAAGAATTGATCTTTAGCTTTAACTATTGTTTGCAAAGTGTTTAACAGTCATTGTAACTTTTTTGAGAGAACAGTATAAAATAATTGGCGAAATGCTGTCCACTTTTTAACAGCCCTAATGTTATTGCCATAGGACAAGTTCTATGGATGTATTTGTACTTATCACAAAATATATTTTAGGATGCTACTGTCATTTTACAGTTTGAGGAACCTCTTTTCATTCTAATAACTTTTTGTATAGCCACACTGCATATTGCTTCTCAAGACACTGGATTTTGGCGTTTTTATGGGTGAAATGCTGCCTACCCAACCCCCTTTTAACTACACATCTATTACACATCCAATCCAATAGTTTTAATGTTGAAAGCGCACAAGATAAGTGTAGTATTATGAAATAATCAGGCCCCTGTCAAATTTACTTTCTTTTATCTTGGATCAAATGTTTAACTTTAAATCGTATGACCTAATAATAGAAAAGACTAAAAGGATAATAAAATGGTCTTCTTTTATAAGTGTGAATGTGCAAGTATGTATTGTAATTAACCATTATCCCTGATTGCAGCTGGTTTTACAAATAGTTTCATACAGTAGTCACAGGGGCCACGGTGGCAGAGTGGTAACACTCTCGCCTCCCACCTCTGAGATCGGAGTTTGGTTCTCTAGTGGGAAAGCTGGTAGTTGCTTGCAATTGATCGGCAGTTTACAGTACAGAACCTTGACCAACTGTATGTACTGGTTTCCTCTGCCCATAAAACTACCCGTCGTGATATGGCCTATACAATATGTTGAAAGTGATGTTAAAACCCAAATAAAATATACAATAGTGACTTTCATTGGCCTAAGCAGACAAGTCACCAGAGTCTATGATTAACAAACCTGCCACAGTCACACATCCTGTTACAACACCGATAAATACATTTTTAAAACAATATATAACGACTTTTAAAAGAGTAAAAAACTCAAAGACTGGAGAGAGTGTTGCAACATTGCTAAGAAAAAATGTGTAATGTGTATGCCAGAAGATTTATTTTATTTGAACTAGACAAGAGCATTTTTAGCAGTGAAAACTGAAACGTCCAACCAGAAGCAATGTCTAATATAAAAACTAGTATTGTAGATGCCAGTACCCCACAGCCCAGGGAAATAGTTATGATACACGTGAGATATAGAAGTAGTGAAACAGTGCAAAGATCAGGAGACTTTCAGAGCGCTGTTCATTATATAAAGGTCCTAATATTGTTTAAGTAGACAAAATAACATTTGAAACAAACAAAATGTATGTAAATATAAAGTATTAAAACAAGACAATTCAATAGCATGACGACAGCATTAATCAGTAAACTAAAATTATGAAGCTGTAAAATTTCTAAAATGGAAATGTCAATGGAAATAGCACAATTAAGTACATCCAATAATCATTTGCAGGAATCCATATCTGTGTGATAAGAGAAATATGTATCAAATATAATAGGTGAACAAACAGATCCAAGGTCAAAGATCACACCATGACGATGCACACCTTCATCACCTAACCACTGTCCCCACCAAGTATCAACTTCCTACACCTTACGGTTTTCAAGATAAGGCCCAGACAAGATTATAAAGATCATTGTCATGATGACAAGGTCAAAGGTCAAATCAAGGTCACATCATGACATTGCACACATTCATCTCCAAACCAGTGTCCCTACCAAGTATCAACTTTCTACACCTCACAGAATCTGAGATACAACCCAAACAAGATTAAAAAGATTACGGTCACTGCGGCAAGGTCAAGGGTGAAACCGAAGTCACATTATGACGTTGCACACCTAGAACCCATAAACAATGCTCCTACCAAGTATCAGCTTCCTGCGCGTTACAGATTCTGAAATATAGCCCGGACTAGATTTTCAAACTCAAGGTCATTACAAGGTCAAAGGTTCAATCAAGGTCAGATCATGACGTTGCACACTATACCCCCTGATGAATGCCAACCAATGTTCCTTATTCTCTGAAAGTGAGAATAAAAGTAGCAAAATACACAAAGCAGACTTCTACCAAGGGCGGGAACTTAAGTAAGTTTGTATATTTGAGGCAAACTTAGCAGTAGTGAATAATATAAATTATATTCAAAAACAATATGCTAGTGTGTATAAAGTATCATTGGAAAATCAAAATGTTGTTTATCAATAATAATAATAATAGCCTCCTTTTACCTACTAATACACTCCAAAGCTCAAAATCTCACATTTAAGGAGATATTTGACATATTCAAGTCGTTAGACCCAGTTGTCATATTTTATAATCAAAGTCAACATGTTTAAGGTCATCAATGCAAGTAGATATATACAATATGTTGCCAAAAGGGTCAATTTTAAGCATTTTTAACAAAGCTAGTCACCATGTAACCTCTCAATGATAGCTTGATCCATGTGCAAATCACATCACAAGACTTCTATGAGAGGAAAGTCTAAATTAGTTTGACCTGTAGTCTTTTTCTGAGAAAATCTGATAAAAAATACAAAGAGAAAACTTGTTTTAATCAATGACCTTGATAAAGTGATGTGTAATTAATTAGCATGTAATTTTGTTAAATGTGTGGTGTAAGTACAGGTTTAGCACTATAATTAGTAATTTCTGCATTAAACTGTACAAAAAAATCTGAGCATAAAGTGTAAATTGGTGTTCATAGTCACAATAAAACAATAACATGCATTCATAAATGAAAGTGTATTTTGTATACATTGTATATACTGGCAAAATTGTCTTTTTCTCAAAGCACCGTCATTGATTGGGTGTAGTGTCCCAGATAACAGTCCACTGGTAGCCCAACGATGGGCCATCAGCGGCAAATCCGTTGGCCCAAAGGAGACCGCCATAGATGGGCCACTAACCCACAGCCTGGGGAAATATTTTTCAACACCATGAGATATAGAAGTAGTGTAACAGTACAAAGTTCAATATACTTTCAGAGCAGTGCAAGTTATATTAAAGTCCAAATAATGCTTAAGTAGAGAAAATAATATCTAAGGAAAAGAAATGTATATAAAGATGAAGTATTAAAACAAGATAATTCAATAATAAAATGACAGCATTTATCAGTAAACCAAAAATGGCCGAATTATGGTTTGGATGTTTTGAATATTACCCATGCATACAGAAGTGGGAATACATTCAATGAATGCTTATGTGTGGTGTTAGAGAAAAGCCTGTGGCTCACCTGATGAAATTCCATCTGTTACATTCCATCTGGGAACTTGCAAAAGGAAATTCTTAATGAATTCTAATATGACTTTAACAGTGCTTAATCTGCATCAACAGACAGACCCAAAGGTGCAACAAGATTTTAAAGGTTAATACAGCAAGGTCAAAGGTCAATCAGTGTTACACCATGACGTGGCACACCTAAAACCCTCAACCAATGTCCCTACCAAGTATAAACTTCCTACACCTTACAGTCACTGAGATATAACCTGGACAAGATTTTATACGTCAAGGTCGCTACAGCAAGGTCAAAGGTCAAATCACGATCACATGACATAGCACACCTACACCCCCTAACCAATGTCCCTAACAAGTATCGACTTCCTACACCTCTTACGGTTTCCAAGATATAGCCCAGACCAGGTATTATAGGTCAGGTTCACTACGGCAAGTACAAAGGTCAAATCAAGGTCACACCAGACGTTGCACACCTACTACCCCCAACCAATGTCCTCACCAAGTATCAGCCTCCTACACCTTACAGTTTCCGAAATATAACCCAGACAAGATTTTATAGGTCAAGGTCACTACGCCAAGGGTCAAATCAAGGTCACACTATGACGTTGCACATCTACACCCCCTAACCAATGTCCCTACCAAGTATCAACTTCCTACACCTTACAGTTGCTGAGATATAGTCCGGACATGGTTTTATATGTCAAGGTCACTACGGCAAGGTCAAATCAAGGTCACACTATGACGTTGCACATCTACACCCCCTAACCAATGTCCCTACCAAGTATCAACTTCCTACACTTTACAGTTTCCGAGATATAGCCCGGACAAGATTTTATAGGTCAAGGTCACTACAGCAAGGTCAAAGGTCAAATCAAGGTCAGACCATGACGTTTCACACCTACTACCCCCAACCAATGTTCCTACCAAGTATCAACTTCCTACACCTTATGGTTGCCGAGATATAGCCCGGACAAGATTTTAAAGGTCAAGGTCACTATGGCAAGGTCAAATCAAGGTCAGACCATGACGTTGCACACCTACACCCCCAACCAAAGTTGTCAAAGTTGGGGTTTTACGTCCCGTTCAACAGCCAGGGTCATATTGGGACAGGTCCTCAGAATTGCCACTTGTGGGACTCGAACCGACAGAGGTGACAGCCTATGATTAGATGCCAAACTTGCTAACCACTAGGCCACTGAGGACCTTACACCCCCAACCAATGTCCCTGCCAATTATGAACTGCCTACACCTTATGGTTTCTGAGATACAGCCTGGACAAACTATTTCCCGCCGCCCGCCCGCCCACCCACCATGGGTGAAAACAATACCCCGACAGCCCTTAGGGGCTGTGGGGTAAAAACCAGTTTGTCCACCGGTGAAAAACTCTACAGACATGAAGATTGGTTGGAAAAAAATCTGCCGACCATGCAATTGGGCTACTGATGGAATGTTTTCTGGGGTGTATCTGTAGTACATGTGTGGTCATCTAAGTCAATGTCAGGATGTAAAGCCATAAACTGGTGACGTTTTCAGCAATGAGAGACATAAAAAGCTATATTTGAGGAAAACTATACGGTACAATGATAAGGTGGTAACACTTTTATTTTAGCAATTTACATAAAATGTAAGACTTATGGATGTGTTATTTGGGTCACAAATGACAGTTTGATTTCCACTGGAAACTTTATGCCAATGGATTAGAGGAGTCTTTTGAACACTCGTTGTGTCTGAATACGTGTGGTTTGACAAACAGGAAAAAAAAGAACTGATATCATTGGTTGAAAACAAATTGTAGCTGCCTGACATCATTAATCAGTTTCTTCTGAAAGTTGAAAAATGTCACTTTCATTTGTTTTCATTGGGAGCTGAAAACGATTATATTGGAAACTTAATAATAAATATGTGTTTAATATTGTACTTGTAATGAACAAATACCCTATTTTTTTCAAAAATGTAAAAATCTCCCAATACTTACTGATGGTGACTTGAGATTGTTGTTTTGTTTCAGATACATCACATAGAAAGTCATACCAATCAAACACAAAGGTTTCATAAATACAACTTGTCAATAAGTGCAGGAACTTGGTGCAGGAACACTACAAAAACATGGGCCGTTTGTTTTTCAAATAATCCCAGACATTTATGTACAGAAGCCATGGCTTCAAACAAGTCTATTCTGCTCCTAGAAATGGGTTTCTTTTAAGCCTAGCATGACAAGGGGTTCTGAAAGTGTCAACTCACTACTTCATGATAAAACCTACATTAGTAGTGACCAAAATCCCAATTACAGTTTGGTCAATATACAATGAACTACTGTAAACATATTTGCTAAAACTAGTTTTCCAAATGTAACCATTTTATGTGGAAATGTTTAAGCTTATTATAAATAACAAAATCATAGTCTTCAGTTCAATTAAACCCAGAAAATTACAAGTTGAGTCCAGTAACTTTGCCAGATCATACCAGAGAAGACACATGGAAGGCTATGGTGTATAAGCTTTTGTAAACAGGCAAGTTTTGAGCTTTTCACTGAAGGAGGCAATAGATGTTGCACTGCGTACAATGTCAGGAAGGTCCTTCCAAATCTGGTGCATCAAAGGCAAAACTATGTCTTTTACTGGCTTACAGAATGAGGAGTGGAAATGAGGGACTGTCAGGTATGACAGTGAGCATCAGGAAAAAGACGGTTCTTGAAGCTTAGTGATAGTACCAAATCTATAAATAATATTATTCTGTAAAACAGGTTCCTTCTGTATTTCTAGCTCTAAACACTTTTACTGTACATTTTTAGTAACCAAAGGTCAGAAATTGAAGCGAATGATTTTCAACAGTAAAAATTCCCAGTAATTTTTGCAGTTTTTAAGTCTGGATCTTAACCATTATACAAGCGTAGAAATATCTGAATAAAACATCAATCAATAATACTACTTATGTTTTGGGGGCCACAGTGGTAACACACTAGCCTCCCATCTCTGAGGTCTGTGGTTCAAATCCCGGACCTTATTTGGGAAAGTTGGTAGTTTCTTTCCCATGGTCGGCAGTTTATAGTACAGAATCTTGACCAACTGTATGGTCTGGTTTCCTCTGCCAATAAAACTAAGCATTGTGATAAAAAAAAAATAAATGTTACTTTGGGGTTTTACGTCGCTTTCAACACTGTACAGGTCATATCACTACGGGTAGTTGGAAGGGCAGAGGAAACCAGTACATACAGTTTGTCAGGGTTCTGTACTGTAAACTGCCGATCAATTGCAAGCAACTACCAGCTTTCCCACTTGAGGTCGGGCTGGGAACCGAACCCCGATCTCAGAGGTGGGAGGCGAGAGTGTTACCACTCTGCCACCGCTGCCCCTACTTGGTAATTTGTTAGCTGTTTGTTCAGTGTTACACCCACATGTACTCAGTCCAAAAACTGTATGTATTATTACAATAAAGGAAAACTTTTATAGAATTCATTGCCACAGGGTTTTTTATATAAATTTAAAGAAAACAAAGGCCACACAAAATGTACCTCATTGCCCCCAGCGCAATCAGTCATGACATTTTCCTGCAACTCACTTCCAGCACCTACCTTATATAGCAACTATGATTACTTGAAACATTTTGAAGTGAAATATATCAAAAAAATATCATTACCTAGCTAGTTTATTTAACAGTTTATACAACACTTTTACCTCTATGTGGAACCTTGACATGAGATATATATTGTTTGCAAATAGGGTTGCAGCAGTCAGGACTGATATAGTAGTAACTTATGAAGAGATATAACATTAATAAGAATTAACAAAGCCAAAAACTGTTTCAGTCTACATGCATGAGCTGGAAACCCATCGGAGACACGAGTAGTGCACTAGAATTTATAAAAATCTGGCAACAAAAACAAATTCTGAGGCAGATATGTCCCACACCTGGTTTAGTACTCAGTCACCTAAGTATGTAGCCCATTTCTCCCTAACTTCAGCGATAAGACGGGTATTCTTTATGCGACTCCACAATTCATGAAAGTCTGGTGACGATAAAAATGAAAGAAAAACTGAAAAGTGATGTCTAGAAGTGTGAGGTTTGCTGGAGCTTGGGCTTAAAATACACACACTTTTCACACAACCTGACCACCAAAGCTTAAGTTTTGTTTGTTTTGTGTGTAATGAGGATTACATTGATGATTAAAATATGCATTGACACAAGCACAAGTTATAAACAGACTGAATAAATCCACTTGCATTACACTTTGTCAGGGTAATGTAAGTCCTGCTTGTAATCAATACCAGAATCTAGCCCAAATCTCGGACTTTGTTCACGGAAATTTCTCATATCAATTATCTCAAAAAAGTGTTTTACTCCAGGACAAATTTCTTTACAAAACGCTGCCTCATGTTTTTACACAGCTCAGTTTTTACCAGATTTCAACATCAATCCAACTCTGACAGTTATATCTGGCAATGGTGGATCCAGCTATTTTTTGTATATTTTATGTATCACTTCAGGAATAAATTCATGTATTATTTCGGTACCAAAGCCAAACAGTTATTCACCCAATGTGTTACAAAAAACAAGATAGACATTCTATTAAAACATTTCTCATGGTTCCAGTTTAATTTGATGTGTAACTTTTTAACTTTCATACTGATTAACACAAATACCTATTGTGGCACGTTTGTCTACTTTGGTAGACAGGGAAACCAAAGGGTGAACAAATAATCTGCAAATAAAATTACAGAAGTCACATGACCAGCCTAATGGAGAATACATTAATTCAAACACTAAGAGTACAACAAAATTAACATAGATATAATTAAAGTAAATACATTACTTGCCTTGGTAAAAAGATTACAGTACACAAACTATATTCCACATCAAAGCAAAGGACAGGTATCATGCGTTGTTTACTGGATTCTAATGAACACAAGTGAAAACATCATAGGACAAAAAGTCCGTCAAACACAACAGTTTTAAGCACTTAGATCAAAAAACCAGTTTTTAAAATGCACTCACAAAGTAAGATTACTCTGGGTTATACTCGACTTAATTAAAAGATACAATCAAACAAAAAATAAAAAAATATGAAACAATAGCATGCATGCCTCAAACTTTCAGCTTTCTTCTTTTGGGACATATATTTGTATTACATGTGTTTAGATGACATGAATAAAGGTTTTAGCCTCATCTATCCGACTGTCAAAATTTCACCACAAGACTTTGTGTCTGTCCAGCATGTTGTTAATCTTATGAAATAATGAATGATCGTTGTGCTTACTAAACCCTCCCCTTCAGTGTGTCCTGAACTGGATGTCAGTGAGTATAGATGGCACATTATGAGCATGGCATGGTGACAGAAGGCACAGTGTCATTTGATGAGTTGGTTTTACTGTCATGGTTAGACGACTGTACCCAGGTGTACACGCTGTAGTAAGTAGTCACAATACAGACAGTATTTGTGAACCTTTCTAATTGGCGGGTTTAGAGGTCTGTTTTGATCATTAAACTCTTACATATTCATGTCAGCAGTAGATGTAGATCGGTGATATTTAATGTTTCATTACATCTTACACAAAAAGGCAGCTTCCTTACATTTGTAGTAGATTGGAAAATACCAAAACACCAAAGTCTCATATATATCTTTAATTACACTTTTTAACTTTGGTTCTTTATATGTTTTGTTTGAACCAATCCTTAGAAGTTTGTCTATATTATCTATTTTACTAATTCTATTGATGCAGTGGGACCTTTATCCATATTTTATTGTATAATTACCATGTCTAAGCCCATTGTTTAATCCCCTTGCCATATGGTACATAAAAGAGTTTATTAATGTAGTGTTGGGGACCTTTTGTGTAATGTTTTAACATTCAGTAATTGTTTGATATCTATTAGGCAAAATACAATAGGGATGTTTACTATAAATATAGGAAACATATGAACTGTTAGTCAGAATGTAAAGTGAGAACTTAAAAATAAGTACAGAGAAGTCAGAACATAGAATTCAGAATAGAGAATTCAGAACAGTAAACAGAGAGTACAGATAGAGAGGTACAAGTGAGATAAAATAGGAAAAACATATTAAGAACTTAGGAGCTTTTGTGTAAAACATTTGGAACTGTACTTGTTGATTAATAAATTGTTAATCCTGTAAATAAATAACATCAAAGAAGTACTTTTCCTACAACCCAAACCCAAAATACAACACATTCATTCACCTCCATTTTATTAAAAATCTAAAAAATAAATAGAACTATATGATAGCGCAAACTAAAGATAAATATATCTAGTATATTTTGGTTAAGTTTCAATTTACTGTATCCTAATAGATATAAAAAATTGGTTTAAATGACCTTATGAAAATGAAAGAAAAACTGCCTTGGCATAATTTTTTTTCCTTAACTATGGAGGTATGGTGATAATTTCTAACACTGTAAACACATCTAAAACAAGATATGTGACAAATTTTTAAGTTGATGCCCGTACCCCACAGCCTGGGGAAATAGTTTTCAACACCGTGAGATATAGAAGTAGTGAAACAGTGCACAGATTGTGATACTTTCAGAGCACTGCATGTAAAGATTAAGTATTAAAACAAGACAATTCAGTAAACTAAAAGTTCTGTAAAATTTCTTAACTGGAGAATAACTGTCAATTAAAATATCACAATTATGTGTGGTCGAATTATGGTTTGAATGTTTTGAATATTACCCATACATACAGATGTGGCAATACATGCTTATATGTGGAGTTGGGGCAAAACCTGTGGCTCACTTGGTACAATACCATCTGTTAAATGGGAAGTTGCAAAAGTAAAACCCTTTAATGAATTCTAATATGACTTTAATAGTGCTTAATCTACACCAAAAGACACCCAAAGGTGCAACAAGCAAGATTCAAGTAAAAAGATATGAGAGATAAAATAGTATCACATATCCCTGTAGAGAGATAAAATAGCATCTGATATGCAAGATCAAAGGTCAAATCCAGGTCACATCATGACGTTGCACACCTATAACCCCTGACCAATGTCCCTACCAAATATCAACTTCCTACACCTTATGGTTTCCGAAATATAGCCCAGACACGGCATTATAGGTCAAGGTCACTACGGCAAGGTCAAAGGTCAAATCAAGGTCACGCCATGACGCTGCACACCTACACTGCCTAACCAATGTCCCTAATAGGTATCAACTTCTTACACCTTATGGTTTCCGAGACATAGCCCGGTCAAGATTTTATAGGTCAAGGTCACTATGGCAAGGTCAAATTAAGGTTACACCATGACATTGCACACCTACACACCCTAACTAATGTCCCTACCAAGTATCAACTTCCTACACCTTACGGTTTCCGAGATATAGCCCGGACCAGATTTTATAGGTCAAGGTCACTACGGCAAGGTCAAATCAAGGTCACACCATGACGATGCACACCTACAACCCCTAACCAATGTCCCTACCAAGTATCAACTTCCTACACCTCACGGTTTCCAAGATACAGGCCAGACCAACTTTTTCCCGCCGCCCGCCCTCCCACCATGGTTGAAAACAAAGGCTGTGGGGTAAAAACTGGCCACATACAAAGCCTGTGTGTTGTGACTTTAGTTAACCATCCATCCGACTTCACTTGGTCTATTCTCACAATGTGAGGCTTTCTCATGAAAACCAACTCTCAATCAGGTTTCTATATAGTGTGTTTTGTACCAAACTGAGGTGCATGCCATGCTACGGTGGGACACAGGAAATCTGGAATTGTCACCTATGACGAGATAAATCAAATATCCAGGAAAGTCCTGTGGTTACAGCACGGACCATCACTTACCTCTGACAACATAAATGCAAAGTTAATAATATTAACTTTATCTTACAGCAGCTCAGTCCTAGCCTGTTTAATTCCTATTAAATGAAAGGTTTTTTCAAACTCGGATTTTTTCATGGATATTTCACTGAAAAGTACAATTAAAAATAATTTCTTAATTTATTATATTAAAATCTGTAATTACCAAAATATCATTATTTTTATAAAGCGCCATAAAAGTAGAGAATAGAATAGAATTTAGATACAGTTTTCACTGTTAAAAGTGACCTTAAGTAAATATGTTTTGAGACAAAGTTGTCAGTCCTCTATGTGTGGCCTGAAGGTTTAAGATTCAGATTACCAGCACTGATGACATACTCAGTTTTATTTAAATCTTTGGATATCTTCGATTTTCTAGATAACATCATTTCACTGAACTTATTATCAAAAAATTTACAGAACATGGATTGACAACCAGTGCAATCCTGTACGACAACAAGATACAGGGTCCATAAACTCCACCATAAGAATCACTCATTACAAAATAGGCTTGTAAACTGCCCACAGGTGTTTTCAGCATTAAGAGACAGAAAGGGTCAAACTTTTAATATAAGTATTTGTATAAACATTAGAGGAATTAGATCTGGTACAATGATAGAGGGATAACACACCTGTAAAACTCTAAACATCAGATATGAAATACTAGATGTGTATTGTACTGCAAGGTGAAAAAATTCCCCCCGAAATTCCACCAGTACCTGAAAAATGTCTCCATGTGTAACCCGGACATGTTACATTGGAGACAGTCAGGACATCAGAACACAGTGTGAGGAAGTCTGACTGAAGATGACAATGAACAGTGTCAGATTTATATTAAAGACAATTAAACGGTCTGTTTTTTCTAAATTCACAATTATTGAAATACAATGTTGTCACTGAACTTTGACTAAGATTGTCATCAAATGATGTATCTCACGAGTGAATGGTTAGCTGTAATGTCTGGATTAGTTTGCTACAGCCTGACAGACTCAACCAGAAGCCTTGACTTTGTGATTCTAGGTTTTGTTTATGAACATTCAATGTCATGAATTTCTTCAAATTCTCCGACCAAAAGCCTCAATACTTACAATGAAATCAAACATCACCAAATGGATATGTTCTGAGTAGCCAAGTCTGAGGAACAATTGGGTTATATTGAGTACATTTTATCAAATTATGCAAAGCAATAAATAGCGTTTTAACATATTTTCACAGCATTTGTATCACAACAGAGACTACAGTCTATAAAAGCAGCGAGTTCATTCTGCACTTATTTGTGCATTTTGAATGAATAGCTTTAAGTGATTCTCCTCTCAGTCCAACTCTTCCTTTCTACAGATCCTCACTCAGCACCTCTGTAGTGCCATCTGTACTGATCTCCCCACCTCCTGACCCCACGCCTCTCTCACTCAGGTCTACCTTGTCTCCACCGACCAGTTGTTCTGAACCCTGTAACATGTACACAGGTCAGTGGCATCAGGACAAACAAGTATGGCAGAATGACAAGGTAACAGAGTGTAACTGCATTAATAACAGGTATAAACAAAAACATCAATGTATTAAGATTCTTGTTTGTCCATAATATTCTTGATTCTAGGCATGATATCCTACTTGTTTTGATGACACATCCAGCACTTACATACTTTTATCTGTATTGATGATATATCAAACATATTAATAGTTGTACCTGTAGTGTTGACTTGTTCAGTATGTTATCCAGTACTTTGCTACTTTTACTTGTGGTGGTATCATGTCTAGAAGCATAGTACTTAAGTAGTGTAAGTAGTGACATGTCCAGTACTTCAATACTTTTACCTGTAGTGGTAACATGTCCAGTACTTCAATACTTTTACCTGTAGTGGTGACATGTCCAGTACTTCAATACTTTTACCTGTAGTGGTGACATGTCCAGTACCTCAGTAATTTTACCTGCAGTGGTGTCATGTCCAGTACTTCAGTAATTTTACCTGTAGTGACATTATGTCTGGAAATGCAGTACTTACTTACAGTGGTAACATGTCAAGTGCTTCAGTACTCTTACCTGTAGTGACATCATGTCTGGAAATACAGTACTTACTTTTAGTGGTAACATGTCCAGTACTTCAGTACTTTTACCTGTAGTGACATTATGTCTGGATATACAGTACTTACTTACAGTGGTAACATGTCAAGTAATTCAGTACTTTTACCTGTAGTGGCTTCATGTCTGAATGTACAGTACTTACTTTTAGTGGTGACATGTCCAGTACTTCAGTACTTTTACCTGTAGTGACATGTCTGGATACACAGTACTTACTTTCAGTGGTGACATGTCCAGTAATTCAGTACTTTTATCTGTAGTGACATGTCTGAATGTACAGTACTTACTTTTAGTGGTGACATGTCCAGTAATTCAGTACTTTTACCAGTAGTGACATGTTTGGATGTACAGTACTTACTTTCAGTGGTGACATGTCCAGTACTTCAGTACTTTTAGCTGTAGTGACATGTCTGGATGTACAGTACTTACTTTCAGTGGTGACATGTCCAGTAATTCAGTACTTTTACCTGTAGTGGCTTCATGTCTGGATGTACAGTACTTACTTTTAGTGGTGACATGTCCAGTACTTTTACCTGTAATGACATGTCTGGATGTACAGTACTTACTTTTAGTGGTGACATGTCCAGTACTTTTACCTGTAATGACATGTCTGGATGTACAGTACTTACTTTTAGTGGTGACATGTCCAGTAATTCAGTACTTTTACCTGTAGTGACTTCATGTCTGGATGTACAGTACTTACTTTTAGTGGTGACATGTCCAGTAATTCAGTACTTTTACCTGTAGTGGCTTCATGTCTGGATGTACAGTACTTACTTTTAGTGGTGACATGTCCAGTACTTTTACCTGTAGTGACATGTCTGGATGTACAGTACTTACTTTCAGTGGTGACATGTCCAGTAATTCAGTACTACCAAGGGTCACATCCTCCACAGAGGCGAGAGGAGCGGCCTGTGTGTCAGAATCCAGTAGGTCTGAGGTTGATCTACTCAGTGGGTGGTAGTGACCTTGTCTGGGTGAGGGCAGGGGAGTCTACAAATATAACTCATCAGAATACAAGGCTGCACTGACTGAAATAAGTGTGAAGCCTGACAAATATTTACACCAAATGTCTAATTACTGTGGTGTACAGTTGATGAGAGAGGGTTCAGTGCCAAGTTAAATAGCTTTATATCACTGTTAAGGTATCACAATATACTCTGACTTTGCCATTCAATGAATGTACATCGAGCAGTTTACACTTCGCCCCACACAAAAACAGTAAACAAGTTGGATCTTTATGTCCATGCTAGAGTCTTTGCAGCTTGTGCAAGAAAAAATTGTGTAGTGTGCATGTGAAAACTAGACATGGGAGAACCGATGCAAATTGTATCCACCAGAAAGACAACTCAACAAAGCCAATCAGCCATCGCTTAACCTTGAAGGAGGAGCCCAAGGTCAAATCTGATCACATCAAAAGATTCTTACCCATGATTTCCTATAGGTTGGTGTCACATTGCAAACCTCTAGGAACAAGAATAAGCAAGTTCTAAGCACTTTTAATCTTGGCTATCCTCATTTGACCTTGAAGGAGGGGCCAAAGGTCAAATGTGATCACATCAAAAGATTCCTAGCCCATGATTTCCTATAGGATGGTTTCACATAACAAACCTCTAGGACCAAGAATAAGCGAGTTATAAGCACATTTAATTTTGGCTATCCTCATTTGACCTTGAAGGAAGGGACCAAGGTCAAATCTGACCACATCAAAAGATTCCCAGCCCATGATTTCCTATAGGTTGGCTTCACATACAAAACCTCTAGGACCAATAATAAGTGAGTTATAAGCACATTTAATTTTGGCTATCCTCGTTTGACCTTGAAGGAGGGGCTCAGGGTCAAATCAGACCACATCAGAAGATTCCCAGCACATGATTTCTTATAACTTGGTTTCACATTTCAAACCTCTAGGACTAATAATAAGCGAATTCTAAGCACTTTTTGGTTTGGCTTTCCTCGAATGAGACCACAAATCTGACCACATCAAAAGATTCACAGCCCATGATTTCCTATAAGTTGATATCACATTGCAAACCTCTAGGACCAATAATAAGTGACTTATAAGCACTTCTAAGTTTGGCTATCCTCGTTTGACCTTGAAGGAGGGGTTCAAGGTCAAATCTAACCACATCAGAAGATTCCCTGATTTCCTAAGCTGATTTGACATTGCAAGCCTCTCGGACAAATAATAAGTGAGTTATAAGCCCTTTTCTCATGACTGACAAGTTGAAAAAAAACAACCGTGGCGGCCAACTTGTTTTTCAAAATGAGGCCAAAGGATAGGATACCAGGCAAGATTTTATGGTTATGAACATATCCTGCAAATTACAGAAGGCTAGCTAGAATATTTATTTTGTTAGAGCGGTAACGGTGAAATCTTTCAACACACTGCGGTGGTGTAACGAAGTGAAATCCATAGTATCCACCGGATGCTATACGGTGGATATAATCATGACAATGTTTTACTGGCATCAGAAGAGTGTCCCTCTCTTTTATAGACCTAAGGTTTACATCTGCCACTGTACCTGGGTTCTGAGAATATCTCTCGCTGTGTGGATAACATTAATGCCACGTCTCACTGTCTTCCCATTATTGTTGTTGTTGTGTTGATGTCTCTTCCCACTCACAGCTCCCATGTACTTCAGTCTCCTCACTTCCTTCACCTGGACAGAATACAGCAAAACTAGCATGTCACCTCACACATAGGTTCCATGGGTTACTTGTCTGCTACATGTTTATATGGCTCGTCTCCATTTATTAATGGCAGCCCCCAACTCGGTTTAAAAGTGTAACCTGCCACTGTGGCCTAGCGGTAACACACTTGTCTAGGAACTCAAAGGACGTGAGTTCAAATCCAGGTACAGGCAGATACATACTGGCTCAGATGACCATTTAAAATGGCGGTCCTCTGTCATTGGGTCCTATCCCCAGTGGCAGGCTAAAGAACCTCAAGGTCGTTGATAAATCGTCATCCTTGAGCCTCTATCTTTCAGTTACAGGAATGTCAGTCACTTGTGAGTTGGGGCTGTACCTGTACAGTCAGATTGGTTAAATAGTGCTTTGAGTCCTGTAATATATGGAGATATTGCGCTGAGTATAAAAATAAATACACAATACACAACATGAAAGTCTAAGCCTATAAGTAGCCCACAAACTGTAAACACTGTAGCTCTGAACTGGTTTCAGAATCTGCTATGCTTTTGTTAAATACACAAAAATATCATCAGTTTTTAGGGAATGCTGTCCACTGCCATGTTATCCGGAGTTAAATATGTAGTGTTTTTAGAGCCATGTTTTCTATGTGATGGAACAACTTGAAACAGCATGCATCTGCACATGTTTTTAATGTATACAATGATAAGATTAACTTGTTGTACAATATGTTTGGTATTTAACAGAGATACAATGACACCATGCCAGTGGTGGCTCCACTTGACTTAAGTGTCTGGATGCAGACAACCTGTGACAGGGACATGTGAGGGACAGGTTGACTGTTGTACATCATCCTTACCTCCCCATTGAAGACACACATGACGAGAAAAATCACCACGCCCTGAAACACAACCAAAACAGCAATTGGAAGCATACAGTTTATACTTTGACAAAATGTTTGGTAAACATTCAGTATTTTTCACACAATGTAATTATCAGCAATAGATGAGCACATTGTGGTTTGTCAGTACAGATCCATTCTTTTCTTCACAGTGGAAATGTCTGAAGTCATACTTTGGTCTTCAAAATGTGATTGACCAGACAGCTGATAAAAAGCAGCAACATGTGAATAAATAACACTGATGGGCTGTTTTTGCTTCAATGTAAACTAAAACTTTAAGAAAAGAATAAAAACTTACACCAACTTAATTCCCTCAGTGTGTATTAATATGTTTATCTCTAAACAAACTTTGCTATGAACCTGTGATGTCATCAATCATCATCTACGAAAAAAACCACATGTCGGCTTTTTACAGCACTCGGGATTTTTACTTTTTAGATTGTCATTTGTGACTCTTCTACCATATATTTCTTAAAAACAACCACAGTTTCCATTTCATTGAGCCTTTATCCATTTAACAAAGGTAAATTCACAGTTTTCATAAAAAATGCATCCTATGACCTTTAAGATCCTTTAATTTCATCATGAAACAAAAACAATACTGAAGAATGTGCATCAGATGGAAAGTTGGAGAGAGGTACTTTGTGTATAACGTCTCACCAATAGCAGGTTACAGGCTGTAAATGTGGCCTGAAGCCACATGTGATGTTTTCTGTCAGTCACGGTGAAAGCCCCGAGAATCCAGGTGGCACTGGTCACAGGAAGTATCACACAGCAGGCTCGCACCCCGCTCCTGAGACACATCAATACCACAGAGTATGTGAGTCGGTGTTCAGAAACACATACACAACAGCAGACACTACAGGACAGTAGATTCTACGTATGTCAAACATTTACAATGTCTCTCCCCTGCTGAATGCTGGTTTTAGAGTTCACTACATTCTGGCTTTAATAGAAGATCAATACTTCATGTTCACATGAATTGGTGCTAAAAATTACTGAAATATTTTAACTCACATCTTAAGCATTAGATTCTGGCTTTACTGTGCTTCCCAATTTTATTTCAAATTAGCCCAAGTTGGACACTAGAAACACATTCAAGTCCATGTATATATTGGAGCATTCAGTTGACATGGTACCTGTTGTAACTACCTCACACTGCTGTATACTCTATTGGAGTGGAATAACACTATGTAACTTCTCTTCAATCAGGCTTAACACACAATGCATACCTGGTGAGTTTCTTGATGGACTTCTCTTTCTCTGACGTCATGCTGACAGTAAGAACCAGTACATGGAGAAGGATCACGCAGCACAGCTAGACAGGTCAAAGTATTGGATTAATACAGAATACATCACAGTAACACAGCTAGACACATCAAAGTATTGGATTAATACAGAATACATCACAGTAACACAGCTAGACACGTCAAAGTATTGGATTAATACAGAATACATCACAGTTACACAGCTAGACAGGTCAAAGTATTGGATTAATACAGAATACATCACAGTAACACAGCACAGCTAGACATGTCAAAGTATTGGATTAATACAGAATACATCACTGTAACACAGCTAGACACATCAAAGTATTGGATTAATACAAAATACATCACAGTAACACAGCTAGACATGTCAAAGTATTGGATTAATACAGAATACATCACAGTAACACAGCTAGACAGGTCAAAATATTGGATTAATACAAAATACATCACAGTAACACAGCTAGACATGTCAAAGTATTGGATTAATACAAAATACATCACAGTAACACAGCACAGCTATACATGTCAAAGTATTGGATTAATACAGAATACATCACAGTAACACAGCTATACATGTCAAAGTATTGGATTAATACAAAATACATCACAGTAACACAGCACAGCTATACATGTCAAAGTATTGGATTAATACAGAATACATCACAGTAACACAGCTAGACACGTCAAAGTATTGGATTAATACAGAATACATCACAGTAACACAGCTAGACACGTCAAAGTATTGGGTTAATACAGAATACATCACAGTAACACAGCTAGACAGGTCAAAGTATTGGATTAATACAGAATACATCACAGTAACACAGCTAGACAGGTCAAAGTATTGGATTAATACAGAATACATCACTGTAACACAGCTAGACAAGTCAAAGTATTGGATTAATACAGAATACATCACAGTAACACAGCTAGACAGGTCAAAGTATTGGATTAATACAGAATACATCACAGTAACACAGCTAGACAAGTCAAAGTATTGGATTAATACAGAATACATCACAGTAACACAGCACAGCTATACATGTCAAAGTATTGGATTAATACAGAATACATCACTGTAACACAGCTAGACACGTCAAAGTATTGGATTAATACAGAATAAATCACAGTAACACAGCTAGACACGTCAAAGTATTGGATTAATACAGAATACATCACAGTAACACAGCTAGACAAGTCAAAGTATTGGATTAATACAGAATACATCACAGTAACACAGCTAGACACGTCAAAGTATTGGATTAATACAGAATACATCACAGTAACACAGCTAGACACGTCAAAGTATTGGATTAATACAGAATACATCACAGTAACACAGCTAGACACGTCAAAGTATTGGATTAATACAGAATACATCACTGTAACACAGCACAGCTAGACACGTCAAAGTATTGGATTAATACAGAATACATCACAGTAACACAGCTAGACATGTCAAAGTATTGGATTAATACAAAATACATCACAGTAACACAGCACAGCTATACATGTCAAAGTATTGGATTAATACAGAATACATCACAGTAACACAGCTATACATGTCAAAGTATTGGATTAATACAAAATACATCACAGTAACACAGCACAGCTATACATGTCAAAGTATTGGATTAATACAGAATACATCACAGTAACACAGCTAGACACGTCAAAGTATTGGATTAATACAGAATACATCACAGTAACACAGCTAGACACGTCAAAGTATTGGGTTAATACAGAATACATCACAGTAACACAGCTAGACAGGTCAAAGTATTGGATTAATACAGAATACATCACAGTAACACAGCTAGACAGGTCAAAGTATTGGATTAATACAGAATACATCACTGTAACACAGCTAGACAAGTCAAAGTATTGGATTAATACAGAATACATCACAGTAACACAGCTAGACAGGTCAAAGTATTGGATTAATACAGAAAACATCACAGTAACACAGCTAGACAAGTCAAAGTATTGGATTAATACAGAATACATCACAGTAACACAGCACAGCTATACATGTCAAAGTATTGGATTAATACAGAATACATCACTGTAACACAGCTAGACACGTCAAAGTATTGGATTAATACAGAATAAATCACAGTAACACAGCTAGACACGTCAAAGTATTGGATTAATACAGAATACATCACAGTAACACAGCACAGCTAGACACGTCAAAGTATTGGATTAATACAGAATACATCACTGTAACACAGCTAGACAAGTCAAAGTATTGGATTAATACAGAATACATCACTGTAACACAGCTAGACACGTCAAAGTATTGGATTAATACAGAATACATCACAGTAACACAGCTAGACACGTCAAAGTATTGGGTTAATACAGAATACATCACAGTAACACAGCTAGACAGGTCAAAGTATTGGATTAATACAGAAAACATCACAGTAACACAGCTAGACAAGTCAAAGTATTGGATTAATACAGAATACATCACAGTAACACAGCACAGCTAGACACGTCAAAGTATTGGATTAATACAGAATACATCACTGTAACACAGCTAGACAAGTCAAAGTATTGGATTAATACAGAATACATCACTGTAACACAGCTAGACACGTCAAAGTATTAGATTAATACAGAATACATCACAGTAACACAGCTAGACAAGTCAAAGTATTGGATTAATACAGAATACATCACAGTAACACAGCTAGACACGTCAAAGTATTGGATTAATACAGAATACATCACAGTAACACAGCTAGACACGTCAAAGTATTGGATTAATACAGAATACATCACAGTAACACAGCTAGACACGTCAAAGTATTGGATTAATACAGAATACATCACTGTAACACAGCACAGCTAGACAGGTCAAAGTATTGGATTAATACAGAATACATCACTGTAACACAGCACAGCTAGACATGTCAAAGTATTGGATTAATGCATGTTATTAGAACCCAAGTGTATGTTTCCATATGCATGGTCTGTGGCATTAAATCGATGTAAATGCATGACACAACACAGCCGGACATGTCAAAGTATGAATTTAGTTTATGTTTCCAGGTGCCTGGTTTGTGAGGTGAAATCTATACAAATACAGCAGAATGATGCAGCATAACTAAACATCTCAAAGTATCACAGTACTGTGTGTTTTTATGTGCATGATTTGTGACAGGAAATCTATACAAATGAAATTTTCCCCTCCAAGAGAGATGTTGATTTATGGAAATACATGATACTGTTGGACAATATTTATGTATGTGACAGGGATCTGCTGTTTGTTATTGTAAGAACTGTCCCCAAAGTTCTGTGGAAATGCAAAACTACTCATCACAGGAATGATTGCAGGTTACGAATTACAACACAACATACATGAATGACACTAAAGCTTAGCAACATATTGGTAATGATCAACTTTCAAGGATTTAACAATCTTAGAAATATGTGATAATAAGGGAACATGACTTTTACAGTTGAATTGATACAGCTCAATGAATACTGCTCTTATGGATGTCTCCTCCACATACTTACCAGTACCAGGGTGACAATGGGACCCTTCAGTGTCCAGTCCAAGTAGTTGTGCGAGGAAATCCAGCAGCTGAAAGTACCCACAGACAAATATCAGCAAGAAGGGTGGGAGTTTATGGATAATGTATCCTTTTAACAGTTCAGACCATATAAGGACAAGTCCTTACTGCATTCCACACATTACCATGCACATGATTAAAACCCAGGACCCAACACCTGTCACTCAACATCCGAGTTCTCTGCAGGCAACAAACTGGGGATTTTTTTTTCCAAATATTTCAGGAAAGGGTAACGCGATAATTACATATTCACATATAATTACAGAACTGGTGATGCAGTCCTGACAGAAGTGTTTAGATGAGCTAACATAGTGTTACACTGGTTAGACCATACTGTTATGAATACAATGCTCTGAGAGGTGACAGAAAGCTACTCACTAGCTGTTATCTCTGTAGTCTGTGTAATGCCAGATCAGTGTGATCGTCACAATACACGCAGGCACCATATAGCCAATCATTGCAAACAGGAAGTAGGATAGATGGCCGCCTTTCAGTTCACTCCCCAGAAACAGTATGTAACACAGTAGCCAGGTGAAGGTTGCTATGGAGCTGAAGTGCAAGATGGCCGCCATAGCTGTACAAATGGCCTGAGGAAAGACAGAATATTTAAAAGTAATTTAATTATATTTAGTTTGTTATCACACACCCTATCTGTTAGGTCATGGGTTGTGATTATGTGTGAAAAAACATGATCTAACCACACTGCTACAGGACTCTGTACTGGCAAGTTCTATAATACTGTCACTGAGCTAGAATCATAAAACCATTGAACAAGCATGGGTTGCTTACTAAAGAGAAGTCAGACAGCACAGAATAATTAACAAACATTTTTGTTGATATGAAATGGTTTATATGGCGGATTCATGGTAAGCCATTGTACAGAGTTTTATCCAGAAAGATTTCCCACATTGATATACACCAAACAATGTCAAGAAAGTGAAAAGCAAACCCAGATGTATAAACGACAGTTGTGTTTCTGTAGGAGATATCCACTGATCTACTCTTGTTTAAGTGTTTAACTCTAGCAGAAAATGAACAAAATTCTGACTTACTGTCAAATCTGTGAACTTCATCCCGGCAACGAAAAAAGCTTCAGTTGTACAAAGCATGGTGAGAAAACTGATTCTCAGCATACAGCGGCTACTCTGCAGCAGTCTGAAACATAGAGACAAGTGCAGATGTTATCTGCTTATATACATCAAACATAATCAACATGTAGTACAGTATATTAGTCCCATCAGCTGGTGATATGTTCACAAACCTGCAGACCTGCCTGATGATTTGTATTTGAAATGGAGGGGAGAACAATACAATGCAGTGAGCGGGCAATGAAGGGCATTTAAGGATATTCTAATTATAATACAAATACCAGGGGCCGTATTCACAAAAGGTCTTAGCCAAGTCTTAGGCTTAACTTCTGTATAAAAACATAGCCAAGTTAAGCCTGAGATTTGGCTGAGACCCTTCGTGAATAGGACCCCTGGTGTAATTTGATAGTACCAGACTGGATAGCCCACCATTCTGTCTCATAACAATCAAAGATTAAGTACCTAAAAATTGATGTTTGTACCTCTTTCAGATTAAATGTTATCCTGGTAATACCATTATCCAGACGTACCACATTGGTATGCATACATTCTGGAGGTACAGTACCTGCCTGTTCTAGCAGTACGTCTGACTGACCTGTAGCCGATGTAGATCATGACAGTACAGAGACAGGAGAGACATGTCAGACCACAGCTCATCCAGGTGAGTATGTTGAGTAGGTCCGGGTACTGGGTCAGTGTCACATTGTGAGGTATGCTGGACTGAAAACACACAAAGAGTGGAGTCATTAATCTAATCTACTTTACAGATACAATACCTTCCCCACACTGGGGAACTCGGTGCTCCAGGTTTATCTTAAATTTATACATTTTATGACAATTGGCTATTGCCCACAGCCTATTTTGGCCACAAGGGGCTCTTGTCCAACAACATTTGACATATAACACTCAGTTATAAAGTTCCATACAGTTCATCATATTTACAGTATTAACACAACCATATCCATGTTGCAAATCACAATACCTACATTAGTGTTCACTGCTGCTGTCTATAAGAGTATGTGGAACACAAAATGGAATATTTAGACAAACCTTTTTGATTTTGCAATGTATTTTCTCACTGCATCAAATATGTTATCAACATTATAATTATCAGTTCCACGAAGAATTAAATCGATTAAATTATCGATTAGTTACTGTTAAATTTTGTGTTGGTTCTGGCAGTATATTATTGAGATCTTGTACCATATCCATCCTCAGATCAGCAAAATTTGGGCAATGTCAAAAGTAATCACTTACACTCTCTGTGGCCTCATTACAGCGTGGACAATTCCCTGATGCTATAAAGTGGAAAACTTTATGTTGTTGATTTAATGCACTTGGGCCCATCTGTATACAAATTAAATTGACAGATCCAGTCAAGTACGCTTTGTTACCAAAAGTGCCCTAGATTAATAAAAGTATCATTCATAGTGACAGTCGAGGGACAATCTGGGTCAGTAATCCAGAGCTATGGGTGTAACAGGAGAAAAAACAATGAGGGCAGAAGCTTGAGTTAAAACGTCAAGTTTCAAGATGTTTCCTAAAGGATTAACAGATGGGGTATTTCTTAAATGGAAAGGAAAAGAGTTCCAGAGGGCTGGGACATAATACTGAAGGAATAAGAAAATAGCATTGAAGATGCCCATACCCCACAGCCTGGGTAAATAGTTTTCCACACCACGAGATATGGAAAAAGTGAAGCCGTACAAAGATCAGGAGAAATTCAGAGTAAACAGTGTCAGCTTTGGAAATGTCCAAGTAGAGAAAATAATGTTTAAGTGAGAGAAAATGTACCGTGACGATGTACACCTACACCACCCAGCTAATGTCCCTCACCCTACCTTACATTTCCTGAGATATGGCCAGCACAAGATTTAAAAAGGTCAAGGTCACTACAGCAACATCAAAGGTCAAATCATAGTCACACCATAACATTGCCATCCTAAAAACCAATGTCCATACTAAGGGACATACCCCAGACATGATTTTAAAGGTCAAAGTCACTACAGCAAGGTTAATGGTCAAATCAAGGTTATATCATCATCCTGCATACCCACACTCCCTTACAAATGTCCATACCAAGTATCAACTTCCTACATCTTATGGTGCCTGAAATATAGCAAAGACAAGACTTTAAAGGTCAAGGTCACTACAATAAGGTGAAAGGTGAAATCAAAGTCCAAGGATGGCATTGTACAACTACACCCCAACCAATGTCCCTACTAACAAGATTTTAAAAGTTAACAAAAGCACTACAGCAATGTCAAAAGTCAAATCAATGTCACACCAAGAAGCTGCAAACCTACATCCCCAAACCAATGTCCCTACCAAGTATCAATTTCCAGCACCTTATGGTTCCCAAGATATAGCCAGGACAAGATTTTAAAAGTCAAGGTCAATTCAGCAAGATCAAAGGTCAAATCAAGGTCACACCATAATGTTGCACACCCACATCCCCAACTAATGTCCCACCAAGTATTAACGTCCTAGACCTTATAGTTTCTGAGGTATAGCCCAGACAAAATCTTAAAACTCAAGGTTACTACAGCAAGTTTAAAGGTCAAATCAAGGTCATGATATGACCCTGCACACCTACACCTCTGAACCGATATTATTACCAAGTATCAACTTCCTACACCTTATGGTTTCCAAGATATAGCCAGGACAAGTTTTTGAACTCAAGGTCACTACAGCAAGGTCAAAGGTTAAATCAAGGTCATACTATGACAATGCACACCTACACCCCCAAATCAATGTCCCTACCTAGTGTCAACTTGCTACACCTTACGGTTTCCAAGATATAGCCTGGACAAGATTTTGAAATTCAAGGTCACTAAGGCAAGGTCAAATCAAGGTCACACCATTACGTTACACACCGACAGCCCTCAACCAATTGCCCTACCAAGTATCAACTTCCTACACCTTATGGTTTCTGAGATACAGCCCGGAAAAAAAAATTTTCATGCCGCCCGCCTGAACGCCCTGTAGCCTGCCCATCCATCCTAATACCATGGGTGAAAACAATACCCAGACAGCCCTTAAGGGCTGTGGGGTAAAAATGTTTGTCTGATTTGTGAAAAGAGGAAATGAAGGAGCTTAACTTTAGGGATGATATGTCTGGTATTATTAGATGAGATGTACAGATGGATTACTTTACTAAGATATGCTGGTTGAACATGTTTGAGAATTTTATATGTGAAAAGGACTATTTTAATTTATTTATTTATTTGGGTTTAACATCTCTTTCAACACATTGTATAGGTCATATCATGATGGGTAGTTTTATGGCCAGAGGAAATAGTACATACAGTTGGTCAAGGTTCTGTACTGTAAACTGTAGACCAACAGCAAGCAACTACCAGGTTTCCCACTTGAGGTAGGGCCAGGAACCGAACTCCGATCTCAGAGATGGGAGGGAGTGTGTTACCAGTCTCCCATCGTGGCCTCAAGGCCTATTTCAAACTGTAGCCTGTATTTAACTGGATGTCAAGGAAGTTTTTTAATTAGTGCGACATATGGGAATACTTGGAAGAATGAGTGACAACCCTGGAGACTGAGTTTTGGACACGCTGCAATTTGCTCAATGCGATGCAAAGCATTTGCCAGAAATTTAGGTTTTAAGGTGTAAAATGTGACAAATTTTGTATAGGTCTGTTGTATGGACTCTAGTGGATTGTGTGATTTGATACACATGGTCTGAGAGGGACAAGTTTGAGTTGAGCACCACACCAAGATTGAATGACTTGAAATCAGATAACAGAGACAAGACTGGATTTATGAATGAACCTCCACCAACAAATACACTTGTACATTGTAATACATGACTTCCGACTGACATAGTTATTTCTTATGTGATTGTTGTAGCATACATCTTCATTAATTTCTCTGCCACAAATTTAAAGCTATTCTATAACCTATAGCAGAACTGCATTGTACAGTTATTCAGTCTATGTCTGGTCAAATCCTGTAGGATTTGGGGGATAGGTGACCTGAATTGTTCTGTGGGGTTGTGTAGGTTTTTGTCTTTGTTAATTATTGTGTGTATGCTAGGGTTCCTTTTTTGGAAAATCTGCAATACTTCCTTTTATTCCACTGAACTTATCACATAAAGATGTGGATGTCTCTTACATGTCTTATGATATAAACACTCTTTCTCTGAGCCATTAGTTCTAATATTCATTACAGAGCCACAAACACAAGCATCTGTTCAGGCTCAACAATCAGTGGTGTAGAGGTATATTCACTGCTGTTTTGAAGACAAAGCAGGGCTTTTACAGGACTTTCAACATCCAAGGTTTATGAAAACTAACCTTCAATATATCCCATGTGTTGCCTTGTGCTAGGTCAGAAATCAATGACCACAGGTTACAGTGATTGAATACTTAGTAAGACCAATACAACTGGTTGCTAGAAGTCTCCACAGAGATTTGTCTTCATCATAATCAGAACTGAACCCTATGCAGCCAGTGTACACCTAGAAAATGTACTGTGACAGGTGTACATCTGCAGAGTCCACACTTAGAAAATGTACACCAGGATAATGTACACAGAGAATGTACACCCATAGTGTGTACACCAAAAAGTGTACTGCCAGAGTGTACACCTGCAGTACACACTTAGAAAATGTACACACAGCAAGTGTACACAGAGAATGTACACCCAGAGTGTACACTTAGAAAATGTATACACGCAGTGAATGTACAGAGAACATGTAAATCCAGAGTGTGTACAGAGCATGGACACCCAAAGAGTGCAAACACACAGAATGTACACTTAGAGAATGTACACTTAGAGAATGTACACTCAGAGAATGTACACAGTGAATGTACAGCTAGAGAACAAGCTGTCACCTCTGTGGGGGGGGTGTGTGTGTGTGTGTGTGTGACCATTTTACAATCACAAACCACTGAACCCTTACAAGAATGTCTGTTAGAAGAGCCATCAGATCGTGCACCTGTTTTCTTGTAATTACACTGTAGCTTAAGACCTGAAGATTTTAACATAACTGATGCCGAGGAATTACGTAGTATTTCTGTAGAATGGGTGAGTCATGCTGTTCTGGATACTCCATGATATAAATACATTGATTTGTGGCGAATCTTAACCAGCTTGCGTGAGGTACAGGAGTTGCTTAGTCTACATAACCTGAATGTTATTTTCATTCTATTTTTCTGAATATTTAGTGAAATCCACTGCCCTGCTTTATGTGTGAGTTGGAGAGACTGTTCTATCGTGTTAGTTGAGACATGTAATCCCTTGTCATACAACTCACTTGTTGTGGGTTCGAATCAAGCAGTTGGAGTGGGGACCTGTCCTCCCTGACCTGCTGAAAGGATCATGGAAACTCCACATTTGTTCTTTAAGTCATGAAAATGTGTATTTTAATTACATCGAAAGTTTCAATTGGAACAATGGATAAGCGGAGTGGCAATGATTGGGTGATGTATGACATAATAAAAAGTGTAAACATGATCTAAGCATGTATATACTACTGTAATACTGATAACATTAACAACCCATATTGCTCAATTGTTAAGGTAAGCATACCATTCTACAACACAATACATTGCTCAACAGAAGAAGAAATAAACTGAATATTTACCAGATTAGTATCACTACTGTTGTCCATTTTTGTGATTATTTTAATATCCAAATCAGATTTTCCAGAAGAATCTCTATCTTTTATCAATTCCACAAACTTTCCAAACTCACTGTGTGTGTATGTGCGATGCTGTGTGTATGGCTAGAAGTGGCTGTAGTAAGCTTGGTATTTTGTCTGTGGAAGCAATGTACATAACACTGGGGTGACTGCTACTGTGTGTGGCTGTCTGTATGGTTATGTGTGTGTGTGTGTACATTGCCGCAGTAGACTGCTTGCTGTTTATATCTTACTGAATCACTGCGAGTCTGTTTACACTGAAAAGTGTTTCTACAAACAACCAGTAAACTCACACCTTGAGAAAAAGGTCAAGGACAGCTAGAAACACAAAGATTCAGTTTATAATGTCACATCATCACAATCACACGGAAAGAACATAGAAACTGGCAAGTTATTGATTTCTTGTGTCACATTAGTGATCACATGATGGAGGGGAAATGACTGGATTCAACTTATTTATATCATTAAAAGTCTCCCTGTCACGTCACTGAACACATGATTTCCATTTTTCAATAGTTGTTATAATGACACACAAGGTCTTCTAAAGGCGGATCAGCAACAGATTTGTACAAATCGGCTCGAGTACAGAGCTCTATATGTGATCAACTTGAGAAGGTTTAGACGCAGACTTGGTTGATCCATTTTGTGAGTAAAGCATCTGTGAGTTGGTCAGTGTATATAAAATCTGAACGAGTCTCACGGACCAACATATTCAGTATTTTATGACATATACCCCCATTCACACTACAGATTGTATTAACACACGGTTATAGGCGTTAGATATGAAGTCCCTACGTCCTTCAACTAACGTCTGACGTCCGTATGGGAACTTGTAACACAGTAGCGACACGTCCAATACCTTGTGCGTATTGTATATCTCACCGTGAGCATGCGCGGATGAGGTTTTTCTTACAATAAATGAAGGAGTGGTCCACAGTGTACAAAGGTTGTGACTTGGTCATGTTTTGGCATAAAATCTCAACATAATTAGAACGTGGAGGAATTGTCAAGTTCAGATACGAATCTCACACTTTAGTTGAAGGACAGGGTCATTTCACCCAACGCCTGTAACTGTGGGTTATACTACCTGTACTGTGATGAATACACCAAATCTCAGAAGGTATGAGGCATCCTGGGAGGCGGTTCTGTCGCCGACTAAAACTTATAGCCACCTGGGGCCGTATTCACGAAAGGTCTTAGCCAAGTTGGTTGTATTTTTGTACAAAAGTTAAGCCTAAGACTTGGCTAAGACCTTTCGTGAATACGGCCCCGGGTGTACTACTTGTAGAGTCACTGGTTCAAATCACCACACAGCAATTAACCTTCCATATGTCCTGATATAAGGCCTATTTCCATACATGCGGCATACTGTATCCGGCATCCGGACACGGCATCCGGGTCCGGCATCCGCCATCCGGTTGGTGTGTTTCCATATGTACTGACATAAATTGCTACTTAGTTGAATATTTGAGATTTTCAACCAAATTCCAAACACAAAACAAACAAAAAAAGACAAATATTATTAGACAGGAATTTGAACAATGTTGGCTGCTTTTATTGCATTAAATCCAGAAATAAGAGAAAAATTTTAATTCAAAGTTTGGCCTTATATATGTTACAGTGAATTTGTGTAATCAGGGAATTCGCGAATTCCCTGAATGTTTTTAGGGAATTCGCGAAATCCCTAAATGGACCAGGGAATTCGCGAATTCACTAAAATGTCTAGGGAATTCGCGAAATCCCTAAAACTTTAGTAAATTTTTTAACAAATTCACTGAATGTTATTTTAGGGAATTTGTGAAATTACATTTATGGTACACTAATCCATTACTGTGTATTTCAGTTAAGATTTTGTATAAACTAATGGGATTTTACAACAAAATTTCTTAGTTTTAAAATGATTTTGTGTGTCATGCATAGTAATTCTGATTATCTTTTTAACTGATTAATTTTAGGAAACTTATAAAGTGATGTTTTTTAAAGCATTTCATTTGATTTAATTAGTTTAGGTTTCGTGTGGACTATAGACTAATATGATTTTCTAAGTGATCTTTTTATACAAAATATAAATGGCATACAAAATAATTCATACTACAAAAATAATTGATTTTTATTCATGTCTAAATATGAATCTATTCAATTGTTTGTGTTTAAAATTTAACTGTAATTAAAAGTATTTTTAATAGTAATATATCTTGCTTGAAGATACAAGTATTTCTATTTCACTTAGGTTCTATACTAATATGTTTACTTTTTTACACTTTGAACTAATGTATCAAAACATATAAATGGAACAAACACTAAATCTATCAATACTTGCAACACTCTAATTGCTATTTCTGTTCTTCCATATCCTAAAACTTACCAAGTGCAATCTTCATTTATCCACAATAGAGAGAGGAAGAATAATGTATGTCTTTGATTTATAGGTTAAAAGAGATTCAATCTCAATTACAATTAGCACCAACTGTACAGAGAATAGATTCCTTCAAAATGGTGCACTTTATGTCAGTTCAGATCAGATTGATCAATGGAAACTGAAAAGTACTAATTTTATTTATTTGAGGAGGTAGCTGGTATTGGAGATCAAAGGCACCAATGGAAGGGCATGTAATCCCAAGTAGTTTAAGGTTTAGACAGATTAAAGGTTTTGTTCAGACCTTTAAAGATACAATGAGTAATAGTCATTCAATAAATATTAGCAATTTTAGTAATCTTCTGTCCAAGAAATAATTAACTTTCATTTTTAATCTAAATTTTTATCTATAAATAAATCTTGCCCCTATCATAGTATTTTATGGTGTTATAACTATGGTCTTACAGAAGCATAATAACGAATTATGTGCATTAACATTTTCTGTTGAAAAAGGTTTTGTTCAGACCTTTGAAGAGACAGAAAGAGTAATAGCCATTCAATAAATGTTAGCATTCTTAAGTAATCTTCTAACCTTCATTTTAAATCTAAGTTTTTATCTGTAAACAAATCTTACCAATAACTTATTATTTTATGGTGTTATAACTATGGTCCTACAGAAACATAATAACAAATTATGTGCATTAATTTTTTCTATTTAATAAATATTTGCAAATTAAAATATATTCAGGGATTTCATGAAATCCCTAGCTAAAATTTCAGGGATTTCGCGAATTCCCTAGACATTTTAGTGAATTCGCGAATTCCCTGGTCCATTTAGGGATTTCGCGAATTTCGCGAATTCCCTGATTACACAAATTCACTGTAACATATATACAACTACATGCACTTTACTTACATCAAGCATACACAACAATTCCTCAGATACCTTAAGCAAATATCCAGCCTAACCTAATCAAAGACAAAGCAGTACAACCCACAACAAAGTCCCTTTAGTATTATTTCTAAATAAATGTTATATTTTTAACTTCAATATTTATTTACACACTGATGTGTAATCTGTATAGTTGAATTGCCAAATATTCATTATTTTTTTAAAAACTCATTTTCAGATGAAGCCAAAACTTTTTTCATAATTCTTTGGCCATCACTACACCCAGTTGATTCTTATAAAAAGCATCATGAACTACAATAATTTCCCTTCAAAATGGTATAAAGTAAAATAATTAAATTCGTGTACAGCAATTCTCAGCCAAATCCCAACAAGCTGGAGGGTCTGATCAAGTGCCCATTTCAGTTGAAGGAGTGATTTACAAACATGTATAAATGCAATAATAATAGTATATATTACTTGATACTATTATATAATAAATGTAGCTGAACAGTGCATTGATTAGTTTTATTGCCTCAAAATACAAGAACAAATGAGGAAGAAATCACAAACATTGAGTTTCATTTTTACAAATTAATCATGTACACTCAATTTTTCACTAGTTTGTGTTTAAATATTGAATTATTGTCATCACATATGGTTTCTGTTGGATATAAGCTTTAAAATGATACATTATTTGTTAAAATCAAGCGAGAAATGGCGATTTTATGTATATTTACAAATATTCTGATCTAGTTTATATAACCGCAAGTTGTCATATGGCCTACCTAGTACTACAGAGTGACGTCATTCTGACGTATTTTATTGATTTTTGTATGCGGAATACGGCTATAATTCAATCCAAGGATTTTACAAAATATCCACAGCGTCTTGTGCGAGCCATTCTCTCGCGAGGATGTGTGTGTCAGATCAGACTCCGTGTGGGGAGGTTTTCTGACGTCCACTCCCCATATTTATCAGTACTCTGTGATTGTCTTTCTTTCAGTGTCACGAATCCCCCACCCCACTTCCAAGAAGTGGGAATGTACCAGAATAAAAATGAAAAAAAAACTTTCAGGGGAAAAAGTCAGCCATAATGTACTCGTACATGTATTTGTAGAGTTGAGAACTGGTTACAGTGAATTATTTATTTATTTGAGGTTTTACGTCGCTTTAAACACTGTACAGGTCATCACGTACATACAGTTGGTAGGTTCTGTACTGTAAACTACCGACCAACGGCAAGCAACTACCAGCTTTCCCACTTGAGGTCAGGCCGGGAACCGAACCCCGGCCTCAGAGGTGAGAGGGGAGTGTGTTACCACTCTGCCACCGTGGCCCCTCGGTTACAGTGACAGGAATCTCCCTAACTCACGGCACCACAAATACTTGTCTGAACCTAACTTGCAGTCGTAAAAGTAACAAATGTAGCTCACAGATATGTGCATCACTATGCATAAACTATTGAAATGTATAGAGACATTAAACGAAGATTAAATATTTAAATTAAGAGGGTCTAGTCTTAAGAATAAATAAATCCTTGATCTGAAACATAACTCTACAATAAATGTATGATCCTGAAATACAAAAAAGGGAATTTAAATGGTTTAACTATGATGCACAGAAAACTTATGTTGTCATGTGTCTCAGTCTTGTGTGGATTAAGGTGTGTGAATTAAGTAGCGGTTCCATATTCCCAACTTTGTTCACTTTCCGAACTTGAGGTTGGGAAGTCGGAGAGCAAAATCAAGGATTCAGGGAAGGTCATCAAGGATATTAAACATGTTTAATTTTAGTTTAGTTTTACTTTTGGAAACTTTACAGCAACTTTGCTTCCCAACTCCCTAAGATGGAATGAGTCGGGAATGAGATTGTATTGGAGATGCAGAAGATCAAATTCAAACACACATCAGACAGGTAGAGTGTCATGCCCAACAAAATCCTGTGTTTTTCATCCGGGCATGTCAGGATATCTTCAACATGACTTGGTACTTCCCCAAATGATGGGGACATTGCCCCAACCTCAACCAAAAAGTCTCATACATTGACCCAAGACCAATACCCAAGACCAATACAATGATTTTGTTGAGTTGTGCCTTAGAGATGGTCAATTGATGGAGATTAAGCCTACATCCCATACGTGGCCTATATATAGTATCGGGAGTACACCCTGAAAGAACAGGAAACAGGTTTTGGAGTACAAAAGCTTAAAACTGGACCATAGTCATCACTTTTATTCTGTTGATTGTCGGATGCACCAATGTCATATTTTACTTCAAGTTTATGGAGGTACAAAAGTTAAAGGATCTCCACCTCAAGGAGAGGTCTTTGGCAGAAGATTGCAACCCACAGAGGCCTGAAAGTTACCAATGTAAAGACCTGGTTTGATTCCGGGAGGGCACGCTACAGAAAGTGAGAAACAAAAAAGACAAAGTCTGGCTCTGTCCCTTGAGATGACCAGGGGAGAGAACCAGCTTCAGTTTCTCCTTCATCAAGTTATATATGGTTAGACATCCTCAGGATGCAAGCCCCACCACCCCTCCTTGGCGACAGCCTGCCCAGCAGGCAATAGGATATCAAAAAGAAATCAAAAAGACACTGGGTATGACATCCAAAACTCATGCTTATTTGAAATTCGAAATGACAGCATATGTTAGATGTCAAATAGATCTTTAGTAGCCTAGTCTATTTGACATATGAAAAAGCCATAAAAATGACATCTAGTAGCCGATTATAAATATGATATCAGCATGAGACATCAGTAGGATGACTTAATTTGGATTGACTTCATGTCTATATGACATCAGAAACTGACATCAATTTGATGTACTTTAAAAATCTGATTGACATCATTTCGTAAGTGTTCAAACCAATTTTTAGTAATACAAATTTGGTTTTAAAAATTCTTGTTTTCACATGAATATTATGTTAAATTGCTTAAACTCCCAACATACAACTGCCATTTGTGTACACTTACCTGACACAGCCATAAGTCATTTCCATGTACTATACAGATTATTCCATGGTAGAAAATAATGAATGTCATGTGTAAAGAAGTTGAAAAACTTATACTATGTGTAAAGATACAAATTATGGGTACAAAAGTTTGAATATTTGAAGCACTTTTTTCTAAACATATTTCTTTATTTATTCAATATTTGGCTTGGTTGCAAATACTAAAGTTTACATTAGTTTATGAAATCAACCTATTTCTTGAAGATTTTTGCTCCAACACAGCATTTTAGTTACAGTTTTAAACATGATTGTTTTGTCTATACCAAAAATTAATTATTTTTGTCAAAGCAATATCCACACAGGCTAGAGGCCAAGTTGGTTAGTAGGTCCTGTATCTAATCACAGGCTGTCACCTCTGCCTGGATTTGCCCCTACTCATGTGAAAAAGCTGAGGGCCTCTCCTAATAACCCTGGCTGTTTTACAGGATGGAAAACCCAACTTTGACTTAACACAGACTAGATAAATTATTATGACTTAGGCATGATTTAAACATCCACATGATGATTTGGTAATATTTATCAAAAATGAAATCATAATTTTATAGACTACTAATGTTAATCTGATCTCAAATGACATGATGATACTCCACTTTAAATTAGGGCTGCAAGCGAGCCCGAAAATGTGCCTTGATTCCTCGTTTTAGAAGAATCGATTCGGACTCGGTTATTCGCTTGATTATCGCCCACGAAATAAACTGCTTCATATTTTGACATATCACGCCTTATAAAATGGTTACAAACCACATAACAGGAAGGAATTTTGATAATTAATTGAATTTGGGGGAAAAGATGCATTTATATTGCAAAATATAAGAAACTTTAACCATCTTTATATTGCGAGATTTGAGGCGTCTTTGAAATACGTTATAATAAAATTCCGTCTTATAAAACGTTGTTACACAAAGAATTAAAGCTTGCAAATACTTAAAATATATAAATATTGAAATGGAAATGCCTTATATTAGTAAAATATATAAATATATTCATATATTTGAAGAAAAAATAAAAATTTTGTGGTAGATTTTACATCTATGTTTAGTTGTTTTCGAAGATCCGGTTCACTTTTCTTGCCTCGAGTATTTAACTGAATCGTTTCGCTTCCGAGTAACCGAAGAATCATTGCAGCCTTACTTTAAATGTCTCAACAAAGTGACATCATATTAATATCACTAAGATGTCAGAAACAATGTCTGAGTAGAATATCATGTCACATCATATTATTCCAACATCATATTTTCATCATTTTATATGACTACACAGAGTCATGTTGGGATGGTGTCAAGTTTATGTCACTGAATAGGATAATACTATTATGTTAGGTCTGGTAATCATTTTGACATCTAGTTGATATTATAGGTATGTTATTCACATAAAGTCATGTCATGTCACATAAACGGGATGTCAGATTTGTGTCAGATGACGTGACCACCTTAAATCATGTCCGAGTGAGAGTTACTTGATGTCATATACTAACATGACCAAAACATGATGTCAAGAATTGGACCTGTGCCTGCTGGGTGTGGAGTCCCCCTTCTGTAAGCCTGCCCTCTCAGCCTTTGGGGTGGGGACTGATGTCTTTGGCTTCTTATGCGATTCCATCTCCTGTCTCTCGTCCTGGCCTGAGCCGGAACCTCATGGTTCAATGCCCATGTCTGCTTTACATCTTACAGAATCAACATACACAATTCTAAATGCAAAGAAAAAGAAAACACCCTACTTCTGAAAAAACATCATCCATCACCTTTGAATCCCAACAAACTGGCATTAATTTATGTGAGCCATCTCTACAATAAGGGTAGGTCGGGATGAGTTTGTCGACAAATCATTTGCTCCACACGGAGAATGGGATGTTTGTGACCCATTTTAATTTGCCCACTTTGTTATTTTGCACACTCCCCCCCCCCCCCAATTTGTTCCCAACCTTACAATCAGGGCTATCACCTGACAATCTGTGAATATGAAAAAAGACCTTTAGTTTGTGCTTAAAAATACTCAGCAAGGAGGATGTGTTTAGCAACATTTGTTTGTCTATGACATAAATCGAAAAGTTATAAACAGATTTTGATGAAACGTCCAGGTATTTAGACAATTCCAACAGGGGGAAAAGATTCCATTTCTGTGATGATCTGTTTCACCTTGTGGATCCAGGAAGTTTGGAAGGAACTTTCATCATGGCGAGATAGGGTTTGGATATATCTTCATAACCAATATTCACTTTGGTTACATACAGTAGAGCCAGATTGAACCAACTCGGCGCCAACATATCCCCAGACAGGTAATCACTTACTCCACAAGCTTTGAGTGGCATTTCCCATGGGAGCCATCTTGTGTATGACAGAGGACAAGTCCATAACTATTGTGAAACATGTTGTACTTAATTTATTACATTTTCAATCATACTGCAATCAATAGCTTGACCTGTTTTTTTTTCAAAGTATCTAAATAACTGACTGTTCATTCTAAATTAGTAAGTAGTTTGATATGTTTCTTTTATGTCCGCATATTAGCAGACAGATCAAATATTATAAAATAAATAAGTCATTAAATCTAAACATAGCAACTATTATTTTTAGAATTTTGATTTTATTTTCCAAATGAATTTGCATTTGCTGTTTCAAGTTAAATCTTGAAAATACAAAGCACTCAGCGAGCACCAACCTCCAGCAAAGCACATCATAATAAGTAAATGGTAAAAATCGGATATCTTTTGTAGACAGAAATTGATCCAGAACAATGGGATAATGAGATGTAAGTTGGACCAAGACACAGCTTCTGATGTTATAGAAGATTCAACCAGTAGTCTTGGCAAATTCCTGCTAACAGACAAATGCTCATGAAAATAATACATCATTGTCAGAGGTATTAACAGTCGTATGCATTTGTGATGAGAAGAAACTGATCTGATCACAGAACTTTCAATTCAGACAATGAAGTTTAATTTATATACTCTACTCTTACATATGCTGGTTAAGGCAAAGAACATGAAAGCTTTATGAATACCAAATATTTGTGTACGTTTGATAAAGACATAGTTTAAATGTGAGCCTTAAACAAGTACACATGAGGGGTACTACATAGCAATCAAAATAATGAGAATAGCCATTTACAAATATGGTAACAATTCAGCTAGGAGGTCTATGTAGCTGTCTTATCATTATTAATATAGAATTCAGAATATAGAAGAACCTGATAATGAAATACAAATCACCAAATAACTACCACAATGACACATTGATGACAAGCATGTTTGAGATGAAACCTTTATCTGATGATCGACACTTTGCATTTAACATATTTATCGATGAAAGCTCAACGCTAGTTTGGAAGTTAAAAACAAGAAAAAAAGCCATAAACCCCATAAATATAACATATTTACATTTTAAATTTGCCAGGATATTCATATCAAAAACATCAATGACAATTTAGGGGTGAACTGAACTGGCATTTCAAAGTTACAGGGCAAAATATGTGAATAGTGTAGAAAAATGTCACCCTATGGGGTATTTACGGGTTTCATACACAGGTTAAATGCCAACTCAAAGCCCAGATTTTTGACGCATATAAAAAGAACACATCAATATATTCCCAGTTGAGATTTCATCTACATAACCTACACACTTTGAGAGCTACAGTGCTTAAAATTAGTAAAAGTCCATAAAGTGTAACTCGGTGGGCATTTTAGAGACCATAAGGTGACCGAGAAAGGGATTTTCTCATACTGTTTCAAAATCATACATGTTACCCCCTTCTCAAGAAGGTTAGTCTAGATAGAAATCTCCTGAAAAACTACAGACCAGTGTCCAACCTTAGTTTCATATCTAGATTGATTAAAAAACTGTGGCCAGTCAGTTAAATAGTTAATTAATAAAGAGGGGCTCTCCCATTTAAACCAATCAGCCTACAAGAGATTGCATTCTACAGAAAGAACACTCCTTAAAATTCAAAATGACATTGCTGCTTCAATGGACTCGGGTAAGGCTGTTGCTCTCACATTGTTGGACCTCTCAGCAGCATTTGATACTGTTGACCACAACATTCTTTTTAACTGCCTCAGGGGTTGGTTCGGCATGGATGGCGCTGTGCTGATGTGGATGAAATCTTATCTCACAAACCGCAGATAGAAGGTTAAATTAGGTAATAACTTCTCGGATGCCACCTTAAAATAAGGTTTTTCCTTTGACCAACCTTCGCATGTCTACCAAGTTTGAAAAGAATATGCTGAAGTGTTTTTGAGTTATCTTGCACAGAGGGCAATTTCTAAGGCGTGATGTATGATCATTTAAAATGATGAAATTGATTGAAATTGACAATTAGTTACGAATGTAAAATTCTATTTCAATATATTGCTAGAAAAGGTGTTGGATAAAAGCAGAAATAAAACTTGGATGTAGCTATAAATATCCAGATCCACACAATGTCACCCACAATACAGTTCTCCAGTTCTGTGTGTGACTAGATGCCATCTTTGAGTGCTTTACTCGCCCTCCGTGACTCTGCGAACTCTGCATAACTTAGGTAACCATCCTTGTTCTTATCATCCTCACGCAGGATTCTGTCCACAGCAACTGAAGTGTGAATAGAAGTATGTGTTATATGTATTTGTGTCAGTCAATACATACATTACATTATGAATTTATGTTTTGATATACGTTCCATGTTTCAATCTATATGTCACAGTGGAGACTCTGATTTGAGCGAATCAACAATTCCACTAGTGGAGTTCCTGATCAGAGTCTCCACTACTGAAATGGCAAATTCCTCGGGCCATAAGAAAAATCTTTCAAAGTCATTAAGTCACATTATTAATTCCTGTTCTGAGACAAAAACCAAACAACACAACATTATGTACCTTCAAAGGGAACAGTGATTTCTGAGTCAAGCTTAGAGATCAACAGTTGATTGCATTTCACTGACATCTCATTCTTTTTTATCCCAACTTCAAGCAGAACATTCATTTCCAAGTCAAGCCTAGTAGATCAAAAGTTTATTACATTTCATTGACCTCCCCCGCTTACTCCACTTAATCCCACATCAGGAACCAAGATTACATAAGTATTTATATTAATTAATATTAGAAGCAGAATATTTATTTAATTGGGGTTTTACATCGCTTTCAACACTGTACAGGTCATATCACAACAGGTAGTTGGAAGGACAGAGAAAACCAGTACATACAGTTCGTCAGGGTTCTGTACTGTAAACTGCCGACCAACGGTAATCAACTACCAGCTTTCCGTGCCGGGAACCAAACCCCGGCCTCAGAGGTGGGAGGCAAGAGTGTTACCACTCTGCCACCGTAGCCCCTATAAAGCAGAATAAAAATAACTGAAATTTTAAATCCTATAACCAGTAACATAAACATGAACAAAAACCAACAAAATCAGAATTTAGTGAAATGTTTTATTCATATGTGATAACATTTTATATGTTAAAACAATCCCAAGTTGATACAATGAAGTGCTTAGTTACATTTTCCTAGTATAACCTTATCTCTACAATAGTAAAGTTATCAACGATTCCACCAGTGGAAACTCCACTCAGGATCTCCACTACTGGTATTGTTGATTCCCCTGAATTGTAGTCTCCAGTGTGACATATATGTACATTATATCATATCAATACATGTGTCAACATGTGTTCATGACATGTTTGAATATACATGTACATAAAATTTGTCAAATCAGTGGTACGGTTTTACATGCAGCCATATTTGGACACACCTCTCAGCACATCCACTTGTAAGAGTCTAACCCACACAGCGGTGACATCCTTTGATTACATGTCAAATTAGCCGGCCACAAGGCCCAGTATATGTGTCCAATATAAAGATAGGGTTTTTCTTCCCATCCAACAGCCAGGATCCTATTGCGACATATCTTCAATATTGTCACTTGTGGGAGTGGAACCCACACAAGAGGTGACAGCCTGTGGTTAGAACCTGCTAACCCACTATGTCACTGAGGACCTTCAATATATGTGCCAATACATGCATATATTGTAGTTGTCAGGACAAGTGCCAGTACTTGTTTCATGACATTACAGGTGTCAATTCAGACGTCACAATAATCTTAACAGCTTAATAACCTGCCATGCATGCTTTATTGTATGATAAAACTACAGTCTGTTTCTCAGAGCTGTCACTCTGTGACGTGTATCTACATCTTATTGTCTGCACTATTCCACCCATGACCTGTTATCTAGGGTTCTGCACTCTATGACCTGTCCTATGCAACTTTTGACCTCTAACCTATTGCCGTTGCATTCTGTAATCTGTACTGATATAATCAACTTAGCCAGTCACCTGTTACATACTGTTTGTTTCACTCTCTTTGTTTTCACCAGTACTCACTCCATGACCTGTTGCTGAGTGTCCTCTTCCTCCGTTTCTTGGCCTCCTCATCAAGTTCTGCATTTTGTTCCACCTCTTGGAACTGTTCCTCCAATCCGTGTGCAATGGCGGCCAGCAACTCCAGCCCATCCAGCCGCCGGTCTTCATTGGTGTCATGAATACTGTACAAAGAGTGGGTGATATCATAGAACCATTGTCTAATGATTTTATGTCTCATTGTACAATTAAAACAAAAACATTTAAAAATATTTTATCACAGTGTACAGTTAATGAAGAAACTGGAGTCACATGACTTCATGTCATAAAGTACAAACAAAACAAACATCATTGTACTATGTCCTGGTTTCATGCCACAATTTTCCTTTAACACACAAGTGCTATATGCTCTAATTTTATTTCACAGCGTGCCAACAAAATGTGTAAATACAATAAAGTTATTACAAAATAAACATGTCAAATGGCATGAATCCCATCAGGAATACATATCAAAACAGTGAACACAAAAGCCATAAAACAAGCTTTAGTTTACCATAATACCAATAAATACACATTCTGTATAAATGTTCAGTATCAACTGAAAACAATGTACCATCCACTCTATCTGCCTGCAGATTGATGACTTACGTAAAGAAATGGAAATCCAGTTCCTCTGGACTGGCAGTCTCCAGGTCAAATGTCACACTGGACTTCAGATGTTCCTTGATGTGACTGAAAGGTTGAAATACAGTCAGTAAAGCAACTCTGAAGATTGTCTGTTAAAATAAGAAAAAACATTAAATTTTGTCCACACTTATCAGCCAAGTGTAATACATGTGTGAGGGTTGACTCCTTGTCCACAGACTGTGCTGGGCAATTGGTGAGAAGCATCACAATACAAATGTCACAAGGAGGTCCTGTGTACCTATCCACGGAATAGCCATCAGAAGTAGGTTTGTAACAGCAACTTCAGTTATATCCCACACAACCAAGAGTGACTTAAAATAAGGTGTTATTTAATATCTGAGATCTGAGGAGCCTCTGTGGGTTCATAATTTTTGGATCTCAACCTGATACGTCCCTGGACTTTCCCTTTTTGAGCTCAAGCGCATTAGAGGATGTTACATCAATTTTGCGCCATATAAATATTTCTATTCTATTCTATAACATATTTGATATACAATCACCTTGGTGTCACCACTAGGGGGTGTGGGTTTGAACACATCTTATAGGAACACAATGGAAGTACTAAAGGTCTGTAGACTGTTGGATGTTAGCCCATACTTTGATCCTAAAGACATTCAGATATGCTAACAGGGCAAATGACTCTGAGGTAAGATAGTTTATTCCAATTTAAGCAAGTTGCAAAGTATTACAATTAGTCCTGCCAGAATTGTATCAACTAAAAGTAGATTCACTGGAGTAACTGCTATTCACAAGAAGTTGTACTGACTGTGTATTCACTACTGCTCAGATTTCAAAACTGACTTTACTACTTTAAAAGTTTCTTCATACTAGTTACACCTGAATACTTTAGCAAACACAGACCTATCTCCCTGTACCAGTCCATACAATACTGACAGTGTTGAGGTAACCTCTTGTGGATTTCCAGTATTGTTCCTCTATCCAGAAATCAGAAAAACAGTTTGGCCATATTTTTGCTTTTGATGTACCAAGGTTGTGGAATGGTTTACCTGGTGTGAGGTTCATGCTTCCTCCTCCATTGTCTCCTTCATGAAACTTAAAAGCCTTACTTGTCTTCTAATCACATCCGCCATAGTCCTTACTCCTGTGATTCTGTAGTGTTGACTTGTTTCTGTCCCCTGATCTTTGAGATTGAATACTGTTCTTACTGTTTCGACTTAGAGTCTGCTTTTGACTGGAGATTAAGCAGTATAAAAGTTTATTAAAATTATTTTTGACAGACAAAAAGTATGTGAATGTGTACACATTAGTGTGTTTTCCAACTTTATGCTGCAATGTTTCAGTACAAAGCAGTGAAGTTGTAATGTGATAATTCTCTTCCTATCTGGCTTGTATAATGCTTTGCTTTACAAAAGATGTAAGACCTGTGGTTTTCTGAAGGGGACATAACAGAAGAATGAATAAATCTCATCAGACAGTTCACTCTATACTATAAATGATTCAGAACAAAACTGTTACTGTTTTATATGTTCGAACAGATGCCCAAAATTGTGCACCCAGAAGAAGGTTAACACACACCCCGTACGCTTCATTGTACAGACTGGTATGAGGGGAAAAATAAACATGAAAATACAGAGAATTGCCAGCATTAAGAAACTTACAGACAAGTAAGATAACAGATACAGATAATGCGACCAAGGGTAAAATTGTACAAAACTGTATCCAAATGGGGGTACACCTCGGAGCCTTATATGAAAAGTATCAATATATACCAATATAAACCAATGTCCCTGATTACTTACTCCCTGTTTTGTACAAATCCTTCCCTCTTCAGCTGGTTCTCTGGATCCTCCTCCTTGCCGAAGTCCTCCAGTCCTGCATTCTTCACATTGATCCGGCCTGGACTAGGAGTGGGAGTCACCATCACGGCCTGCATCACTGTGACCAGAGCATTCAGACAGAATATCCAGAGATACAGAGCCATGCTGTACACTGGATTAAACAGAGTATTCACAACAGCCACAGTTACTGTGACAAATACACCTTGTACACATGTACAGTGTGTGTGAAATCACCATGTGTCAGAATGTCTTATCAGGACAATTTACTGGCGTGTCTCTGATATATAGCTGATATATTGATCTCTGTTATCTATGTGGCTTCAATATCTCACTATCTTGTAAGTTAAATCCTGTCCATATTCAAACAAACATTTTTTGGCTTGAAAAAATGCAAAAAAAATCAATTAAACACTTTATGAACAGGAGATAATGAATAATCCAATACCATACTGATATGGTTACAAAATGAAGTGGTGACTTCTTATACCTTTCATCTGAGGTTATTGTGTAAGTTTATGAAAAATGAGGTGCGGTTCACAAACACAGTTGGAGGGGAAATGTTTATTGTGATGAGTAATGATCAGTGATGTACAGTGAGTATATTATTAACACAAAATCTCCACCAAGTTAATCATCATCTTCATGAGCTTCTCTCACCACACTGGCTGCATGCCGTGAACCCACAAACTCCTCATAGGAGATGTATCTATTCTGGTCTATGGTATCATCCCATAGGATTTTGTCTACTGTAGCTAGATAAGGGAAATGAAACACAGAAACATAGGATGATTTCAGAAGGATAGCGAGTAAGGTCTCCTTGCAACTTAAATACGCAATGTTTTGTATTAAGCATTATACCATTACATACTAGATTTTCAAGATTCTGCACTGTAAACTTCCGGACATCAATAAGCCACTACCAACTTTCCCACAAAGTGTTACCTCAGAGGTGAGACGTAATTATTCACCGTCCCAGGAGCAACCATGTTTTATTTGGAAAAAATAGCATGTCAAGGTTAAACCAGAGACTACTCATAAAAAATCAAATTTTACTTCAATTTCAGATGAAAATATAATCTGAATATACACATTAATGAGAATATAGAAAAGTATGGTGTTTACATTGATTATCATCAGAAGCATATCGTGGATACCAGACCTTGCTCAGAGTTGACCCTGTCATGGATAAATTCACTTATATTGGGACCTTTCATGGATTAGATCACTTACAGTGGATCTTTTTACTTATCAATTTACTAACAGTGGGGCCTTTCATGGTCCAGATCACAAAGAGTGGACCATTATGGATCAGATCTTTTTTCATATATTAAAGCCCTTACAGCAGATAATGCATTAGATCACTGATGGTGGACCCTTTCATAGATTGGATCACTTACAGAGGAATTTGGCATACATCAGATCACTAACTCTAGGATGTTTCATACATGAGATCATTTCCACTAAATAATTTCATACATAAGATCACTTCTACTAAATAATTTCATACATCAGATCACTTCCACTAAATAACTTCGTACATCAGATCACTCACACTAAATAATTTCATACATGACATTACTTACACTGAATAATTTCACTCATCAGTTCACTTCCAACAAATAATTTAACACATGAGATTACTTACACTGAATAATTTTACACATGAGATTACTTACACTAAATAATTTCACACATGAGATCACTTACAATAAACAATTTCACTCATCAGATCACTTACACTAAATAATTTCATTCATCAAATCACTTTGGTACATAAGATCATACTCCTGTTGCCTTTCCGCCTCTGTAAAGTCCTCATCATCCTCAATGTCTTCAAACTGTTCCTCTAGTCCATGAATGATGGCCTCCAACAGCTCCAGACCATCCAGCGCCCTGTTACTGTCACTGCCGTGGATCCTGTGAACACACCAACCACAGATGGTAGCTTCCCTGTCTGCAGAATGGACACATTCTGTGTGACTCACATATTCGCTTGGAAGGGAATTTCATTAAAAGAAACAGGACCACAAAGTCTTTAAATATGAGGAGACAAGAAAAAATGAAAAAAGAGTATCTTCAGAAGTTTTAACTCACGTAAAGAAATGGAAGTCTAACTCCTCCTCACTGGCAGTGTCAGGGCCAAAATCTATGTCATCATGAACATGTTACTTCATGTGTCTGCAAAGACCACATACAAAATATTAAATGCTTTTCATGCAAATGAAGACACTTTCACAGAAAAATGACACAAACCTGTGAGGCCCACTGGTGATTGTGTAACACTGGAAGTATTGCAATATGACAACATTCTGTGACACAAACGCTTAAACTACAATAAACATGGAACTAGTTTAGAATAACCATTAATTACACATCAATTATATCCTAAAAGCCTGACCAAATCAAGAAACCATATGTACATATTCATCTTAAATGGAAAGCTAGACTTACTCCTTGTTGCGGACAAACTGCTCCATTTTGAGGACATTGCGTGGGTCTTTGTACTCGTCTTTGGCAAATCCCTCCAGTCCTGATTCCCTGACATGTATCCAGTGAGTGTCCAGATGCAAATCCTCGTGCTTCTTATTCTCCACTACCTTGGCATCCTTGTGATCCTGTCCAGACACCTCATGTATCCAGAGAGACAGGAGGATGGTCCAGGTCCTCAGCAGATCCATGGTGAGTACTTGTGTGTTCAGTCTGAGTATACAACAGAATTATAACAGTCCGTTGTAGAAGTCTGCAATACTGGTGTAACACATTAATACTGGAATAAATGTCTATAGGTCAGAGAAGTCTCATGTGTACTGAATGACCTGTTTCTCCAGCCTTTATGATGTCTGGAGTTGAACTGGCTGAATTATTTGGTTTGCGTAGAATCTTTTGATAATCAGTATGGATTGATGCCAAGTTGCCTTTGAAATATGGTGCTTCTTCACATGAACTGTTGCTAGAATGAAGACTTCGAATTTATCCTGATTAACTTGACAACCTGAAAGGATCCAGATGAGGTATGGTGAGTCGGGTTTGGCTGGAAGCTACACCATTTATCCAGAAAGTGATTATCTGCTTATCGTTGCAGTGACACGTGTATATAGAAGTTGGAGGACTTTTCCCAGCCATTTCTGCTGTTAGTTTTATTGATCAGCATTGAAGGCTTAATGGGCTGGTAACACCAGTACACTGGGAACTGGTGAGTATCGATTGGAGGGGAGAGTGCTTCAAACAATACGCCTGTCTCATACTGTACACACTCCCAACCTCTATTCTTCAAATAGAATGTCAGAAAAAAACATTCAGGTTGATTGTGAAGTGAAAGTATTTCTCACCCCACTGTCTATGGAGTCCCAGGTGGGATATTCTGAATGTTTTAGCATGCACCAAGTTGTGATCACATACTTATGATGCAGCAATCATGTGAAGATCTCATGGTTACAATATCTTGTGCATATGTCAAATAGCTTACTACATCGTGAGTAAACATCTTTGTGCTTATCATCTATATTGTTTTTATGATAAGGACTTCTTATGTTGTGATCATCAGATTATCTTATTATCATGACAAAATTTGGTGAACGTGACTTATTGTGTCACTATAACCAGAATATGTGGTGAGTAGCAGATGATTTGGTGAGCACCAGATGATTTGGTGAGCACCAGATGATATGGTGAGCACCAGATGATTTGGTTGAGCACCAGATGAAGTGAGCACCAGATGATTTGGTGAGCATCAGATGATGTGGTGAGCATGAGATGATTTGGTGAGCACCAGATGATTTGATATGCACTAGATGATGTGGTGAGCATCAGATTATTTGGTAAGCATCAGATGATTTGGTAAGCATCAGGTGATTTGATGAGCACCAGATGATATGGTGAGCAACAGATGATTTGGTGAGCATCAGATGATGATTTGGTGAGCATCAGATGATGTGGTGAGCATGAGATGATTTGGTGAGCACCAGATGATATGATATGCACTAAATGATGTGGTGAGCACCAGATTATTTGGTAAGCATCAGATGATTTGGTGAGCATCAGGTGATTTGATGAGCACCAGATGATATGGTGAGCACCAGATGATTTGGTGAGCATCAGATGATGTGATGAGCACCAGATGATTATCACAATTTATACATATGAGTTAATAATAATAATAGTAGGATTTATAGAGCGCAAAATTGATACAAATCCTCTAATGCGCTTAAGTCCAAGAAGTGAGAGTCCAGAGACAGACATGCGCCCGCCAGGGTAGAACTAAGATGGGGGTATGCCAGCCTGAACAAGTGAGTCTTTAGCTGGCTTCTGAAACCATCTATTGTTTGCTGAGATCTGGCAGTTTGTGGCAGCTTGTTCCATTCAGCTGGTGCGGCTACTGCAAAGCCACGCATCTTAGGGCAGGTTGAGGAGACAGATAGCCTGTTGTCATGAGTGAGACTGCTCAATCTTATTAAAGCTGAAAGATACGGGGGCTGTGAAAGATTGATAGCCTTGAATACCAGAAGATTATACTTAAAGAGGATACGATGTTGAATTGGAAGCCAGTGGAGTTTTTTCAAAAAGGGTGTAACATGACTCATTTTGTCAAGTCTGAAGATGATGCTGCAAAGAGCATTCTGGTCTCTCTGTAGTTTAGCTATGTTGGACTTGCTTACCCCATAAAGTAAAGAGTTACAGTAGTCCAGAAAACTACAGACCATAGCATTTGCCAGAAGTATTGCAGTCTCGACACTAAGGAATTTGCGAATTCGTCGCAAATCATGAAGATGATAGTAACATGCTTGGCAAACCTTGGTACCATGATTGTCAAAGGAGTTGTCTGAGTCGAAGATAACACCCAGATTCTTTACTTCCACTGATGGAGAGATATTGTATTGGAGGAGTGGAACAGGGAAATTTGGTGCAAGCGACTCTCTGATGGCTTTTTGACCTATGATGATAAATTCGTTTTTTTTTCTGGGTTTAATTTTAGTTTAACTCCATCCATCCACTCATGTACTGACTTGAGACACTCGGTCAGCTCTTCCATGCTAGAATCAAAGTTCCTGGAGTCAACTGCTAAGTAGATCTGGGTGTCATCAGCATATAGGTGATGAGTGACATTGAATTTGGAAATAACTTGACTGAGGGAACCAGTGTACAGAGTGAAAAGGAGAGGACCCAGTACAGAGCCTTGGGGAACTCCGAAAGGGAGAATTACCACCTCAGAGAAACTATCACCTATTTTAATTTTTTGTTTACGGTTTAAAAGGTACAATTTGATCCACAACAAAGCAGTACCATCTGGACTATACCAGTCATGCAAGCAGTCATATAAAAGAGAATGATCAATTGCATCAAACATCGTAGAGAGGTCTAATAATGTTAGGTCCACCGCCTTTCCTGAGTCCACTGAGAGAGCTCTATTTTTTTAAATCTTCAACAATGTGGTTTCAGTGGAGTGGGAACTCTTATAAGTAGACTGGTTGACATTTAAGAGCCCCTCGCACGAAATAAGTTCTCACCACATCATCTGCTGATGCTCACAGTGACCAAAGCTACATGATCTAATGTCAATACAGGGAGTCTGTACTGTGTGAGTTGTTTGTAAAAGTATCTGTATATCCCCCTTAACATGTCATATACAGCTCGGGGTGGATAATAAAATGCTTTCACTTTTATCTTTTGTTTAATACCCTGTTTATTTAGTTTCTCAGGGGTAGGCTGTTATGCATTTGTATTATGGTTTAACATTGCAAAACTTCGGTATCCTGACTTTTCAATAAAGAATTTTGAGGCTGTACATACATTAAAACTACTCAGAGTTCAGCAGTCAGTTAACATCAAATATTTCAAGGTTCTTCCCTTTTTAAAATTTTATCGCAGAAATCAGTTTGTCACAAAAAGGCAATCATTTTTGTGCTTTTCACAATTTCTGGATGAACAGACCATTTTTGGAATGGTTGAATAGGGTAGAGCATATGAGGCGGAAAGTGAGTCACAATGGGTGAACATCTATAATTCATTAAATTTAAGTTGTAAAATCAGAATAGACACATAGATCAACCTGGTTTTAAGATGTAAGAATATAAGATTGTGCTGTATACATGTTGATATCCTTTGAGTGGGAGGTCCCTAAAATACCAGTGGACTAGTGAGTAAGCAGGTATTTGGCATCCAATCAAAGGCTGACATCTATGTGTGGGTTTGACTCCCACAAGTGACAAAGCTGAGGACCTGTTCCAATATGGCCCTGGTTTTTGTTGTTGACAGGACACAGAACACCAACTTTGACTTTGTAGTCTGTGTATGAGGGATACATTTAATACCACAAATTTTACAGGACATTGTTAAGCAATTCCATACCATCATCAAAAGTCATCAAGAAAACATACAAGTGAAAACTGTTGTATTAAACTCATAGTATATGTCACAAAATGTTATGACAATGCAAGGGTAGAGGGAAAATGTCATTACAACAGATTGGGTACTTTTACTAATACAGCTGTATGCATAGAAAGTATGAAATCCACTCCAGTACACAAATATGTCTGCTCTTAATGAATGAGTATCTTTAGTGAAGAAATATCCTTAGTGAATAAATATCCTACAAATATTCTTAGTGATATAAATATGCTACAAGTGTCCTTAGTGAATAAATGACCTACAAATATCCTTAGTGAATAAATATCCTACAAATATCCTTTGTGAACAAATGACCTACAAATATCCTTAGTGAATAGAGGACCTACAAATATCTTTAGTAAACCCTGGTGTCGTTGTGTGAGTGTATGTTTTACAAAATACCCATCATGCATCTGTTCAATGTGTCAATGCGTTGTGTAACTAAGTTGTTTTAAAATCGTTGTCACAACCAAATTTGGGAGTTTGACTCTTAGTCCAGGCTGTTAGGGCTCCAAAAGGGGTGAAGAGCGCAGATTGGTCTACAAGCATGAAATTTGGCGTGGATGCAATTTAGAATGTAGTGAATCGATTTTATGAGGGTGCTGAAGCCATTGGTCATTCGTAATGTCATACTGATCAGTTCAAAATGGCAACTGGTAAGTATTGATTATGGAATAAACTTAAGAGACAGGGGATTGTGTAAATTGTTCTACAGGCATGAAATATGACACAGATGTATATTATGTCATAGTGAATCCATTTGGTGAGGGTGCCAAAGTCACTGGTCATTTGTAATGGCATACTGGTCAGTTTAAAATGGCAACCAGTCAGTATTGATTATGAAATAAACTTAAGAGACAGGGGATTGTACAAATTGACCTACAGGCGTAAAATCTGGCATAGATGTATATTAGGACATAGTGAATTTATTTTTTGATGGCGCCAAAGCCACTGGTCATTTGCAAGCAGGGCTGGAGTAATGGTAATGTGCAATGCCCTGTAATGCATTACATTTTCCAAAGTAATGTAATGTAATGTGTAATGCAAATTTAAAAGGGCAAAGTAATGTGTAATGTAATGCATTATTTTTGAAAAGTAATGTGAATTCACATTACTTTTACATTACATTGTCATTACTTCTTTCATGAATGTTTGAACTTGTTCAGTATATTCTTTCTGTTTGAAGCCAGAGATGTTATTTATTGTCACAGTTCCTATCTGTTCTGCTACAAGTGAAAAAAACTTAAAAGAAAATACTTTTAGATTATTCAGTATATTTAAATATGACAATTTGTTGTTATTAGTGCATAATTATTCAATTCTATTAATAATAAGTCATTCTAATGGTACACAATCTGTATTGGTGGGCCATTGGGTTGTAGGTGTCAATTGCACTTTGGATTTTGGTTAATATTCAAAAAACTATGATCAATAGAATTTAAAAAAACAATACATATACAGCTACTTCTTTTGATACAAAGTACAAACAAGTTAATAATCTGCCTAAGTAGACATGTCTACTCAGGCTGCCCTTTCATATTGATCTTACTCAGGAACTGTGAGTACAAATGAAAGGCCACCAATCTGGTATAAAGGCTGCATTCAGATGTCACTTGTCATTCCAATATTCTCACTTCTGAGTAATAATAAGTATCACTTGTCAGTCTTTTCAAATGGCAAATGTTAAAACAAAGCAAAGTGTACTTGACCATTTTCACTTGCAAGCAGAAATTGATGATAAATTTAAAGTTTGATGCAAGCACTGCTGCTTATTTTCTTTCTGGTTCAAAGAAAATATATTCAAACTTTCATACACACTTAGAGGTAAGACATACCATTTTATTAATATTTCTGTGAGTCTCTGAAGATTGTAAAATTTATGGATATAAAAATAGTCGGTATTTTATACATATAGAGAAAATTTGATAAATAATCTTAACACCTTGGTTCAAAATTCTTGAATCCTTTCTGTAGGCTTTAAATAATGTTAAAAATTATATTTGACTTCTTGTACCCAAAGGCATTTTTGTACTCACAACTATTTTAAAACATGAAAATAAAGAATGTAAACTATTTTCCTCATAGGATAATATCTGCTTTATTATGTGCAGCAACAAATGTATCAATATGGACTAACTTTGTTTGCTTGAAATTTGTAAAAAGTAATGTGTAATGTAATGCATTACATTTAAAAAGTAATGTAATGCATTACTTTTCAAAATATAAAGTAATGGTAATGTAATGTAATGCATGCAAACTTAAATCTAATGTAATGGTAATGCATTACATTTGAATGTAATTAACCCCAGGCCTGTTTGCAAGGCATACCGGTCAGTTAAATACGACAACTGGTCAGTATTGAATATGGATATATATATGAATATAAGCTTAATAGAAAAGGAATTATGCAAATTTATTAACAGGCATGAAATTTGACAGAGATATGTAACAGAATATTGTGTTTCTATTTCGTTAGGACCCCAGAGCCAATGGTCATTGGTGATGGTATACCGGTCAGTCAAATATGCCCAGTGGTCAGTGCTGCAGATGATGAAAAGTTTAACACTAAAAATCGTACAAAAGTAACATGTGCAACTTATTTCTGGTTGAATGTTCTTATTTTACTCATTCCAGCTTATTAGGACATCAGTGACCGGTTAGTCAGAACATTTTACCATGATCTAAAATAATCTTAATCCTAGACCTTTTAGTTTAACATATAAAATGCCGAAGTCTTGACATGTGATTATAAGATATCTATATAGTCTACTGTAAAAACATCTTCATTATTTAAGCATCCTCTTTACATTTGAGTTAAATTGTGCAGTGGTGCCTGCTCTATTACATTTACAGTTGCTTGTGCTTGATATCTCACCACCACATCACACAACAATGGAACAAGCTATGCTGGCATCTTCTTGACATGTCTAGTGTGGTAGCCAGTTTTCTTCCTTCTACCTACCCCACTCACTAAAGTCTGGGATTTCCTACTGTATGGTGGTTGCTTATTTTTTTTTAATTTTAAGGTAGATGTTACCTTAATAATATTTGGAAATTTTACACCAACCAATCCATATTTACTTATTACAATGGCAATCATGTAAGCAACTATATAACTATATAATTAATTATTATAGTAACATGAAATGAGTATAGTCAATTGCAAAACTTGTATTGTAATTTAACTTTTTGTAAGTTAAATACTGACCAGATCCACACTAATGCTCTATCAATGACCATCCAAAATTAAAAAAAGAATATAAATTCTTGTCAGTACTGCAAATATTGCTACTGTGTATGCACCATGTCCCTAGTTCCTTGTTATTCTTCACCTTTTATTTTGGACTTCTGTTTTTTATTTTGGTTGTATGAAGATGTTTGAGATTGTGGAAAATTGGTTTTCTGAGATTTCTTGGATTGGAAGATTGATTCATCTATTGTCTTTGTCTTTCATTGATTCATCTTTTGTCTTTTTGAAAAATGTTCCCTCTCAAATTTTTGACTGTTTTCAGAATCCTAAGAGAAAATAAGTCTGTAAGCATGAAAGCTGACCTTTTTAACCTATTGCGGCCATGTCCATGCACATATTATAAAGATAACATCAAATTGCATTCCTTCTGGCCAACTGGACATTATCATTAGTGGTGTTTTGACATCATGTCTGTCAGTCCCTTACCCTGTTGGTAAGTGTGCCACTACCTCAAGTAATGCCTTGGCTTGTTAACAGTGGGGCCTCCATTTAGTAAATCCCCACTTCCTAGCAACCTGTAAACAAGTTTGGACTGATTGGTTGACCTTTGGTTCAGACCCCAGTTGTGGACCTTTGTCCTTAATTTCAAAACTGCCAGCAATGAGAATGGGCTGTCAAAATATTTTCCTTGGTATAAGTTATTGAGGTACTCCAAATGTATTTTTATATGGATATACAGTTTTACACTTTACATGTTTACAATGATTATGGTATTTTATGCTTTATTTTACCTATCTACCATTATCTTACGCTTATCTATATGTGAGTGTTGTATTAGGAGAATCAGGAAGTTTCTTACAGACAGTGCATGCAGGATATTAGTGCAAGCCACAATACAGTCCCGACTTAATTACTGTAATATCCTCCTCTATGGAATCAATGACCACAACATAAATATTTTACAGACACTGCAAAACTCTGCTGCCCGATTGATTTTGAATCTTCCATATTATGCCCAGGCAACACATCCAAGGAGACAGCTGCACTGGCTTCCAGTTAGACAAAGAATCATTTTTAAGATACTGACCTTTATATTTAAATGTATCCACAGTGAAGCTCCAGTATACTTATGTGAACTGATTCAGTCATACAATCCAAGTAGACTTCTCAGATCGAGTAGTGGAAATAGTCTAGTTGTGCCTCGTACTAGTTCCGAAATTGGCAGACAGAGGTTTCTCAGTGTGTGACCCAACTTTATGGAATAGTCTACCTAAACAAATAAGGCTAGCTACCAGCTGCACCAAGTTTAGGAAACTCCTAAAAACCCATCTGTTCAAGATTGCATATTTAGCATAATTTTATTTTGAAACATTTAAATTGTAAAGTGCTTGGAGCTTACAGAAAAAGCGCTATATAAGAACTATGCAATAATAATAACTATTCAAATTCAGATTGGGTTTCCTTAGCCGACAGCAAGTTTGACTGTATAAACAGGAAATTTGACCTCTCACTTCATCTCAAGTCATTTGGGTAGAATGACGAATCTTGATCCTGCTGTGTGTTATGGTCACCTCTATCTGCTATTTTCTACTTTTGTAGTGTTTGTGTTATGGTAGTCTTAATTTACCTTTGCTTGCTTTAAATTACATTACATTATGGTGACCTTAAATGTTGATTATAAACATTGTGTAACCTCTATATGTGTAAACAGATATATCTTGTTGTAACTGTATACTTTATTTTGATGTATCTGGTCTAATTAATTTATGTACAATAAAACTATGCTCGGCAATGTGTGTACTGTGTCCCAGGAGGGGGTGAGACTGCAAGCCATTGTCATTGAGGAATCAATTATACTTCCTAATGCCTTGTCTGCTGAGTGAGTCAGGAGTATTGAATATGAAGAAAGCTGTGTAGTTCATAGAACTGAGGAAGATTTAATGATGCTATGATGTCACAATAAGCAATCATCACTAACTTTGGACTCCACAGAAATTTGATCACATTACCCTGATATAAGTCTATGCCAAATTTCATGTCTGTAGACTAATTTGAACAATCCCTCCTCTGTGTCACCATGTTCAGTATGGTCCAGTGTCCACAATGGACTGACTGGTATGACATTACAACTGACCATTGGCTTCAGAGCCCTCAAAACATGGAAGCACTGTATCTTAATTTACATCTTTGCTAAATGTAATGTCTGTAGGCCAATTTAGACAATCCTTTCTCTATTCCATGTCCAATACTGACCACTTGCCATACTGACCAGTATGCCTTTACAAATGACCATTGGCATTAGTACTCTCACAAAATAAAATCACTATATCCTTATCTACATCTGTGCCAAGTTTCATGCCTGTAGACCAATTTGCACAATCCTTTCTTAGCGCTTTGTTCAGCGCTGTCCAGTGTCAATAGTGGACCGACCGGTATGCCATTACAAATGACCATTGGCTTCAGCACCCTCAAAATGGAATCACAATATCCTAATGTACATCTTTAACCAATACCATGCCTGTAGACTAATTTCACAATGCATTCTCTGTTCCAAGTTCAGAACTGACCACTGCACATATTGAACTGACCGGTATGCCATTACAAATGACCATTGGCTTCGGCGCCCTCAAAAAATGGATTCACTACATTCTAAATTGCATATATGCTAATCACTATATGCTAGTCTACATCTGTGCCAAATTTCATGCTTGTAGACAAATCTGGGCGATCAAGTCCGTAACAGCCCGGACTATCTCAACACTTGATAGGAAGAGTTTTGTCAGACCCCACACCCTGTATTTATTTATTTGGGGTTTTACGTCGCTTTCAACACTGTACAGGTCATATCACAACGGGTAGTTGGAAGGGCAAAGGAAACCAGTACATACAGTTCGTCAAGGTTCTGTACTGTAAACTGCCGACCAACGGCAAGCAACTAACAGCTTTCCCATTTGAGGCCGTGCCGGGAACCGAACCCCGGCCTCAGAAGTGGGAGGCGAGAGTGTTACCACTCTGCCACCGTGACCCCCCACACCCTGTAAACATTAAAAACATTTTTAAATGGTTTAAACATTTACAAAACATTTTTAAACCCTATTTAAACTCTGTCTTTTGGGTTACTAAAGGTTTCCAAGTAAACATTTACATTGTAATGTTTAACAATGCTTGATAAACATTTTCTATACAAATGCTTTTGCTGAACACATTTATTAAACATTTAAAAACAACTAAAAAAAACTGAGGTTTGATTGGAAACTTTTTTAAGCACGAGCTCTATTGAGGCTCAAACTTCTAAAGATCACTTTTTGGGTTTTTTTTTTGTCTCTGGACTTTAAAGAATTGTGGCGTAGCATGATGAGTATCTGTCTCCTCACTGAAGTTAAGCAACAATGGGCTACATTAGTACTAGGATTGGTTCCTGCACTACTCGTTTCTCTGGTGGCTTTGTGGCTCGCACTAGTAGACCAAAACCCTTTTTGGCCTTGTTAAATATTTATAAAATAGCTCAAGAAAGGAAGGTTGTGCTGGAAATGTTTTTCTATTATTCATCATGAAATGTGTGATAAACAGTATATATAAGACTTTTGCTATGAAGATATTTTACAAAACATTGAATAGCAGCTGGTTTTTATACACATCATTTTAAAACATATCAAATGTTTTGACAACATTCTATCACAAACGTTTTTCTCCATATTTTTAGAATGCTTATTAAAAGTTTACCTTCATGCATTTTCAAACAGAGGTGGTCGGTGGGCAATCACACGATTTTTGACAATTTTTTTATTTAAAATTACTCCATATGCAATGCCTAAAAGTAAAAATTAATTGGTGAACAATTTTAAGCCACTAACTAACAGTTTTAGACATAAAAATTATATTTTCATTGATGAGCCACCTAAAACATGTTGAATTGAGAATTGACCTCTGACCACAATTAAGGTTAATCTTGCTGAGCAATGGCGAAGTAATATTTCTGAGACATTGTAATGTTCATTTTTAACGTTTTTCTAACATTTGCCATTAAGTGCTTAAGAAATGGTATAAACAAAATGTTTTGAAAAACTTTTGTTGCGAATGGGTTTTGTACCGATCATTTTTTACCTTTACCAAACATTTTCATCCAAACAATTCCAAACCTCAAAAATGTTTACCGCGCATGAACATGGATTGTCAGGCTGTTTCCTAGATAACATTTAGACTCCTTTTGACAGTAATATCTGCCCCACGTTGCCAAGCCAACAAGAAGACAAGAGTATGAGTCAGTCAGATTGCAGTATTGAGTTGTGACATTGCAAAGTAAAAAGAATTTGATGGTTTAAGTCCCATTCAACAGGCAGGGTCACATTGGGACAGGTCCTCAACACAGCCACTTGTAGGCGTCTAACCCACACAGAGTTGACATTCTAACCATTGCATTTGTTTGGCAGGTAGTGGGTGGATCTTTTCACTTGATCTCTGGTACAGTGATGGATGGAGCTAAAGATGAGATGTTAATTTTCTAAGGATTTTTTAAAATGTTATTTTGTGTCTATAATTGTTTACTAGTGGGATAAGAATTGTTGGCTCACATAATTCTGGTTATTAGACAAACGATAACAAGTCACTTTATCAAGTTTTCCAAAATCCTCTTATTTTCTCACCACCCTCTTTTATGATGTGTGATGTCACAGGTTCCATTAAGCATAACATTTATGTGGAATAAAAATCCACTGTTGGCCCTATATGGCAGGGCACCAATTGTGGATAATCATTGGCCCAATTGAGGCAAAAATATCCTAAGGTGCCTTCGATAACCAACATGAGTCTGACAGTGGAATGCTCTCTGGGAACTGGCGTTGAACCCATGATTAAATTATTAAATGTCTAATTTGTTCACTATTGTGCCTCTGCATGCTGTACAGATGTCTTAAAGATTGTAATGAGTTACAACTCACGCCTGGGCATTTTTTTTTCAAATACTGATGTCTTTCTTACAAGACTTATTAGCTTCATATTTGATTGGATATACTTAGGCTTAACAATGATTTCAACTTTTTTGGTCTATGGGGCAAGAATGGTAGCCAATGTACCTGTTGCTTTCAGTTGCAACAGGAAAAGACAAAAAGTTTAACAAGTTTATTCAGCAATTAAAAATAATGATTACAGTCAACTGTGATGCACTTAATATTTTGTACAATAATTTGACCAGGCCACAGTCCTATCTACGTAGATAGCAGTTAAGTTTGTCCACTGTATCCAGCCATCTGTCCTGTGATCCGTCCAGCATCCACTAACAAAATATTTATGTCTAGATGTTGCAAAAATGCCTTTAATAAGCTTTTAAATAGCAGCAGGCACATTTTGAACAATACATTACACCAGCAGATTATAACAGGATATATTCCAGAAAGGGAAATATGTTACATCGCATTATAAAATAAAGATGTAAAATCCACACTGTGGCACTCTGTGTAGTACCCGTATAAATATATATCCATGTACCTTAATATATTCGGTACAACCCTTCAACATCATGACTAGACGGGGAACCAGCAGAGTTAGGTCGGGAACCAGACTACATCATGACGTCATTTGAAAACAAATATGTCGTCGATTTGTTTTGGTTCAGAATGTGCAGACGTAAAATAAACTATGCAATTTTTATATTTCTTGTTTGTGTAGACTAATAGTTGTAAAGATGCCTTGGTACTTTCCTTGGTCCGAATCGATTAAAAAGAGGGCATGTAGATATATTTTACAGCATTATTTAGGTCAATTCTTGAAAGAAAAGCTCACACTTGATCAGCTGAGTGTAGATTTATACAATGGAACTGGTATGATAAAAAATGTCCAACTCGATGTCGAGGTAAGTTTGTTTTGACCGTTTGTTTCTTGGGTGAATCAGCAAAATTCGTCTTTGGCTACTCAAACATGATGATTTTGACCCTGATTTATAGAATAATATGTTCAGTTCCAGTTAAAATCCATGATTGATAAAAAGGGACGCGTACCATACATGCAAGCGAAATGCCACCAAACCAAAATGCCCCATCTAAAATGATTTACATGCAACTCATGACCATGGGAACTTCCCATATAGCATTCCGCCATCGGATCGACATTGGCTATTGGTCGCATGGTTGGCAGATTTTGCCGACGTTGGGCCGACGTTGGCTTGCCAACCAACACTCTGGTTAGATGTCTCTATATTTTGCCGACGTTGGCTTGCCAACCAACACTCAGGTTAGATGTCTATATTTTGCAACGTTGGGCCAACGGCGGATTTTTATTCAAGATGGCGGCGAGCAATAATAGGGGATTTGGGGTAACATAAAAATAATATTCTCATTAAAAATTCACACTACAAAAGTTATCAATGAACATCATCTGATTGGCTGGTGCTATACATAGAATATAATTTTCACCGGTAGCTTGCCGACGTTGGGCCAACGTTGGCCCGACGGTTAAAAAGCCGTTGGCCCAACGTCGGACCGACGGATGTGCCGACATTGGGCCAACGTCGGTCCGACGGTGGAATGCGGTGGAATGCTACTTATGAGAAAACATAAGTCAGAGTTGAATAGGTCAAGACTCCGCAGGCAAATTGCCTGGTGCAACCGACTGGCCAATAAAGACAAGGGTTCATACTATACAAATCTCATAACTGCTAATAGTCGTGACCCCAAGAAGCTATGGCAGTCATTGAGGAAGGTGTTGCATCGCACCTTCGAGACTGTCCTGCCTGCTCATAGCTCAGACAAAAGCCTCGCGGACATGTTTGCTTCTTTTTTCTCCAATAAAATAAGCAAAATCAGGGACACCTTTGCTACTTCTGGCTCTTTCAATGATGCACCGGAATCGGTGCCTCCTGCTTTCAATGCCTTTATGCCTGTCACTGAAGATGAGGTCTATAAGTGTATTAGTGAATCCCCCACTAAATCTTGCTCACTAGACCCTATACCAACATTCCTCCTTAAGGATTGTCTTGATATCCTCCTCTCTTCCATTACCAAGTTGGTAAATTATTCTCTCATTGAAGGATCCTTCCCAAATTCTTTCAAAAAGGCGGTTGCCACCCCCCCTCATAAAAAAGGCTTCCCTTCCTAGAGACGACCTTAAGAACTATCGCCCAGTGTCTGGTCTTTGTTTCCTGTCAAAGTTGGTTGAGCGAGTCGTTGCCAGGCAGCTAACGTCACACATTAATAACAACAAACTGGACAATCCTCATCAGTCGGCATATAAGCCAGGACATTCCACGGAAACTGCTTTATTGTCTATAAAAAACGAGGTTCATCTCTCTCTGGCACGCGGTGAACCCACAGCTCTAGTACTTCTTGACTTATCAGCCGCATTTGACACTATAGACCACAATATTCTCCTTGGTTACCTTAAATCCTGGTTTGGTCTTGGTGGAACAGCTCTAAAGTGGTTTGCTTCCTACTTAAGAAATCGTTGTCAGGCCATTAAGATAGGCTCCACACTATCTGAATTAAGCAATCTCATCTATGGAGTCCCACAAGGTTCTGTTCTGGGTCCGTTACTGTTTTCACTCTATACAACACCACTTAGTAAAATTATTCGCCTCCACCCGCATATTAAATTCCACTTTTATGCGGATGACACTCAGTTATACATCCATCTCTCCCACAAAAATGCTTCTTCGGCTCTCGCCAAGCTAAATGCCTGCCTTCTTGATGTTCAAGAGTGGATGTCTCTCAGTAAATTGAAGCTCAACCCTGAAAAAACTGAGTTTATTGTCTTTGGTTCCAAGGCTCAACGTCAGAAGATTTCCTCTCACTTTCCCGTTAGCATTCTTGGTAGCCTTCTTCCTCCGGTTGATTCTGTCAGAAATCTAGGTGTGTGGTTTGATGCAGATTTTTCATTCTCTGAGCATATCAAGAGGACTTGCAAAGCGTGCTTCCTTCAGATGCGTGACCTCCGTAGAATTAGAAAGTATCTCACTTCTGAAGTGGCAGTCCTTGCTGCAAATGCCTTGGTTAGTAGTCGTCTGGACTATTGTAACTCTCTGTTCAGAGGTTTGTCCGGTTTCAATCAGCACAAATTGCAAAGTATTCAGAACACCCTTGCTTGTATTGTTACAAATCATATAAAGTATGCTCATGTTACACCCATTCTACAGAAACTCCACTGGTTGCCTGTTAAGTATCGTTGTATTTTCAAAACCGCAACACTTGTGTATAAATTTTTGCATAGTGGTTCTCCTTACTTCAAACCGTTCTTGTCTTTTAGTAGTTGTCCCTATAGTACTAGGCATAGTCACCCAGATCGTCAATACCTTACAGTTCCTCCTTTCCATTCATCAGTCTTTAAGTCAGCCAAACATTTTGGCCATAGTTTTGCCTTTGATGCTCCTAAGATCTGGAATGACCTCCCTCAAGATGTTCGGAGTGCAACATCAGTTGCCTCCTTCAGAAAGAAGCTTAAAACTTACCTGTTTGCAAAAGCCTACCCACCATAGCCTCTCCCGTCACATCTGTGTCTCCTTGGTATGACCTGGCTATGTCCCTTGATTAACACTAACTGCCTTGCTTTATGTTTAGATGCGCCTTAGAGTCCATCAGTGATGGAGATTAAGCGCTATAAAAGTCCACATTAGATTAGATTAGATTATCTGGGTTGTCACACCGACTCATACCCACAACTCTTACATAAATAGGCCACTTTTTCCTTTACTGCCATGCTACCAATTATAGCCACGGTGGCAGAGTGGTAACACTCTCGCCTCCCACCTCTGAGGCCGGGGTTCGACTCCCGACACGGCCTCTAGTGGGAAAGCTGGTAGTTGCTTGACGTTGGTCGGCAGTTTACAGTACAGAACCGTAACGAACTGTATGTACTGGTTTCCTCTGCCCTTCCAACTACCCGTCGTGATATGACCGGTACAGTGTTGAAAGTGACGTAAAACCCCAAATAATTAAAAACCAATTATCACCAGGTACCAATTATCACCACCGGAAAATAAAACATTCATATTTCAGTAATGGCCACACATTTTGAAAGTCTTTCATTGCTGGTTGGTTGTTTTCGTTGTGTATCTGTTCTATTCACTGTTGAGATAGTTTTACCTTATTTGCTAGACTTGGGATGTACTTTTGATCAATTTGTGTCTATTTGAATTTTGTCTGGCGATAATTGGTAGCAAGGCAGTACTGGTACGAGATTTGGGTGATAATATAATTCCACATTTTAAGCAATTGTATAGCTTTATTTTTACGCAGTGGTTAAATCTCGGGACATCCAGATATGTATCATATTGGCTATATGTCGGATAATGCCGTGATTGTGTGACAGGTTGACACATGCATCAGTGATGCTGAATTTATTTTTATTGTAATATACATTATACACTTACCGTAAATTTCCAAAATAACACCCAGGTTCAAATAAACGCCTGGTTCAAATTAACGCCTGGTACCAAGCACAATGTTCAAAAACACTGTTTTTTGTATTTCAAAAGAACACCTGGTTCAATTTAATGCCTGGTCTGATGCCATTTGAAAATAATTAATGTCCGGGCCATATTTTGAAAAAAAATATGGTGTATATATACTATTTATGGGGGTCGGGGGCTTGCCATCATATTTAAATCTGTTAGTTAAGTTTCATATTGCCTTGACAATTTCCTGACATTATCAATTATGGCAGATCCTGTACTGATAAAGTAAAATTGTCCCCAGCAATACTACTATACCTAGTAACAATAATATTTTATAATAACAAAACAAACAGGATTTTTTATAGTGTTAAATCATACAATAAATTACAAGATGCACTCAGAGAGAGCAAAACGCTCGACTCCATGTGACCAGTCTTTCAAGTGATATAAAGTATTGTAATGTGGGTGTTCCACCACACGACTAACGCTCCCGATTAAGGGTTTTGGGGGGTCGGTTTGAAATATTTGCTTAGTCCCAGACCTTCTGTAAGAGTCGGTTGTTGTCGGTTGGGGCCGTGTGAAAAATCAAACATGTTTGATATTTCTCACAACTACAACCGATTCATATTTCCCGCCGTCAACAAAATGTCCAGTCCCAGGCGTCCTCAGGCCTCCTCAGACCCAAATTTACACAGTCGTGTGTTGTCCCAGGCCGCCTGCGACCCTTAGTCCCAGACCTCCCTAGCTTAGTCCCAGGAGGCCGGTTGTTAATCCCAGACTCAAATATGATGCGTATGAATTTCATGCGTCTGAAAGTGAGTCGGTTGCATTAGTCCCCGGAAGCCTCAGACTGTCTGCGGTGTCCTGGGACCCAAAAATCAAGGTCTGGGACTAAGCCCCGACTAAGGGTAACCGATCCAAACCGGCCTCCCCAGGACGCCTGGGACAGCACAAATTTAGTCTGCCACAGTCTGAGGACGCCCCAGGAGGCCTGGGACTAACAACCGATTAAGAACCGACTGTTTTCCGCGCGTCAGAAATTAAAACAAGCAATGAGCAGGTCTGGGACTATATAAGCGACCACGCACACTTTTTCATTGTTACTGACTCTTTGGCTACTGAGAGACGTGTGTCACTGATTTGTAGGGGTTTTCAGTTTTTATTTTATATATATTATACTTGAGCTTAAGGCAAATTTCACAGTTAGGAGACACATTTTACTATTTTTTTATTATTTTGTCGACTGGATTATGAGGAAAGAGAAAGGAGGGAAGAGAGGAAGGAAAAAGATGGATGACAGGGAGAAGGAAAGTGAAGTAGAGGAAAGAGTTGAAGTTACAGAGGAGGTGGTTGAGAGGAGAGAGGAGGAAGAGATTGAGGAACGTCCAGCTATTGAGGAAGCTGTGGAAGAAGAAGAGAGGTGTGAAGAAGATATAGAATGCCATTCTTCAGCCAAGAGAGCCAGGGTGTGTGCAACTTTTACTGACAGTCAGGAAATTTCCATTGTGGAATTTGTAAAGCAGCACCCAGAACTGTATGACAAGGAACATCCACGTTTCCACGACCGGACCAGAAGAGAGGCTCTCTGGGCAGAAATATCTGCAGAACTCAAGCTCCAGCCCTTTGATGTGAGACGTTGGTTCGAGTCCCAGCGAACGCGTTATGGAAAGCTGTCTAAGCTCCAATCTGGCCAAGCCCCAAGGGAGATGACCAAGAGACAGTCCTGGGTCTACCAACAGATGGGTTTTCTTAAATCCCACATCAGAAGAAAGGGGGCCAACAGAAGTTCAGGTTTTGAGGCCAGTCCAAATACCAGCAGGCAGGACGAATCACGTGGGTCAACTACTGACACAGAACACCTTGAGTCCAGTGTCCTGAGGGAGAGGAGTCAGTCCATCATTACATCTACACCCGTTTCAACCACAGACTCCAAGATTCTCGAACACTTTGAGCAGATGAGGACACTAATCTCAGGTTTTCTGCATCAGAAGTCAGACAGGCAGCCCTTCTTTGACTACGTGGCATCAGAGGCCGAAAAGATGACTCTAGAAGAATTTGAAGAATTAAAGGGCAAGATATTTAGAGACATTGAAACTATTAAGAGCAACCGTAGACGTCAGCCATTGCCCAGAAGATCAGCCACTGTTACCATGGAGTCCCAGAGGGTTGAACTACTGCCAACAACCACTCCACAGGCGTCTAGTTCCACTCAAGCAGCAGCTGGCAGCAGTTTTGTGTACTATACACCAAGCCCCATTGGCTTCAGCAACCCTACATCTGTCCTAACTGTACAGGAGGAAGGGAGCAGACACAACCTGAGTGGACTATTAAGCCAGGTACCTGATCTGACATCAACACAGATCGTCGAGCAGCCTCAGCAGCAGCAGCAACCGCAGCAGCAGCTCTTTACTATCACCACTTCAGCACCGCCTCAACAGCAGCAGCAGCAGCCTCCTCAGTAGCCATCCAGTCAGGGCGGGTCTTTGACCCGCCAGGCCCTTTTCAGGGCCACCAATTCTTCCAAAAACAATTATTCAGCTGCAAGTTATTCCAATTCCCCTCCCAAAACAAAAAAGTTCAGTACAAATACTTATCACAAGAAAAAAAAATAAATTCAAGTCCAACACCCACACCACCCCAAACATGAAATAAATAACCCATGGTACCACACATAACAAAAAAGGCCACATAAAAAAATTAAAAAAAAAACTCCCAATATGGCCATTAATCAGCCCATTTTTAGATTAAAATCCATGGGATAGTTTAAAATCTGTAATTGAAAAGTCCAACACTTACACCTTCCCTAGAGTTAAAATGCATTATCACCTACTTACCAACCCACAAATAGACAAACCCAATACCAAACATAACCCCCAACTAACAAACCCACTACCAAACATAACACCAAACTGCCAAAAATAAACCCAACACCAGTAACCACCAACCAAGAAACACACAAACCCAAATGTAAATAGAACCCATGCCAACGAACTGGCAAACTATTTTGCAAACACAATCCCCCATTATTGAAAACAAAACTAGCTCCATGGTTATATTTTCCACATATTTGTGAATAGAAGTGAAGATTTAAAATTGAAGATTTCCATGAAAACATTTCTGCTACAAATAATTTTCCAACCCATGAACAAAAAAAAATTGGTGAAATTAGGATGTGGATTTCAAAATACATGTATATACAAAAATAATTCAATTTAGGATATTATGTGTGGCTTTGTGTCTGGCTTTTGTTTAACACTGGGTTTGTCTGTTTGTTGGGTGGGTAACTTGTTCTTGTCTGTTTGTCAGTCTGTGTAACTTATGTTTGGCATGGGGTTTGTCTGTTTGTCCGTCTGAACAAGTTATGTTTGGCATGGGGTTTGTCTGTGTGTCCGCCTGTACAAGTTATGTTTGGCATGGGGTTTGTCTGTTTGTCCGTCTGAACTGGTTATGTTTGGCATGGGGTTTGTCTGTGTGTCCGCCTGTACAAGTTATGTTTGGCATGGGGTTTGTCTGTTTGTCCATGTGTACAAGTTATGTTTGGCATGGGGTTTGTCCGTCTGTAGCAAGCATAGCTGATTAATTGTTTTTGGAATATTTGGTAGTCCTGAAAAGGACTGTTATAGTTAGTCCTGAAAAGGACTGTTTACTGCAACAGGACTTATATTCTGCCATCTTGCCAGGCCACTGCTCCCTCATTATTGAAGTAGTCCTTGAGGTAATCCCTCTGTCTTTTGGCTTCTCTAGCAGGGTTTCTGTCTTGGCCACCACCAGCAGCACCACCAATCAATCCACAATCACCAGGCACATCATCATCATCATCCTCCCCAGGCTGCTGACCAGCAGGTTGACCTTGATACTGGCTTCTCAGTATGTTGTGCAGAACCACACAGGTCATGACCACTTCTCTAACTGTTTCTGGGGGTAGTTCAATGGTGGTCCTCATCACTCTGAATCTTGAGACCAGGATGCCAAAAGCATTCTCCACAACTCTCCTGCCCCTTGATATTCTATAGTTGGCAATCCTTTCCTCTCTTGTTAACAGCCTTCTGCCATAGGGTTTCATGAGCCATGTCTTCAGGGCAAAGGCATCGTCTTCCAGAATGAAGTAGGGGACATCTCTACCACCCTGGGTTATAGGAGCTAGGTCAGGGAAGCCTATCCTGCCATCTTCAATCCTCCTCTTCAGCTGAGAGGCATTAAATATCTGGGCATCTGAGCAAGATCCAGCTGTACCCACATCCACCCATCTGAACTTGTACTGTCCATCTACCAGGGCCAACATCACAATGGAAAAGAACCCCTTGTAGTTGTGGTAGAGGGCTCCAGAGTTCTTGGGTTTCTTCAGGGCCACATGCTTCCCATCCAGGGCTCCCAGGGCATGTGGAACATTCCACCTGATCCTGAATTCCCTTTCCAGTTCTTTCCACTCATCTGGAGTAGTAGGACATTTGTGGTACTCTCTGGTGAACTCATCCTGGATGGCCCTGCAGACCTCTGGTAGAAACTTGGAAATGGTGGATCTGCCAACCCTGAACTGACAGGATAATGATGTGTATGACTCTCCAGTGGCCAGATATCTGATGGTGAGGGCTAACTTCTCCCCAACACTGATTGGTGCTCTGTAGTTGGTGGCCTGCCTGGCTAGATGTGGTTCCAGTCGGGTCTTTATCATTTCAAAAAATTCAGGGGTCATCCCCATGTAGTTGGTGAATCCTGGAATGTCTGTGGCATACAGATCAGCCATAATGTTGTGGTAGGCCCCCCCTCTCCTCTCTCTGCAGTAGCCTGACCCACATGTTGTGCCTTCTTCTAGGTCTCTGTATGGGTGCTGGTGGTGGTGGTAGTGGTTGCTGTGCTTGACGTAAAAAATGGAAATACATGATTATTTGTAACTGAATAAAAACAAAAAAAGCCCTAAGTTGTTGTTGAATCTGTCTTCCATTAAAAGGTGGCATCCTGGTGTGTTCCTAGAAAAGCAATGGTGATTAGATCGCGGATTTTATATATATATACCCAGAAAATCCAGCAACTTTGCAAAACAAGAATCGGCGATCCTGGTCTGGGGAAGACTGAGGAGGCCTGAGGACGCCGGGACTTAATCATGGGTTAGTTGGCTCGTAGTCCCAGGTGGCCTGAGGCGTCCTGGGACCTAGTCGGTATGTGTACGACAGGATCGTGGTTGAAACCCACCAGAAAACTGGCTTAGTCGGTTCTTAGTCCCAGAACAGTCGGGACTGTCTGCGGCCGCCTGAGGCGTCCTGAGGCTTCCTGAGGCCGATCTGTACTTAATCCCAGACTTCAATACCGACTCAGTATTCCCGCCCATTTTTGTTTTTTTTCCACCGACTGTCCACGATTAAGGGTCCCAGACAGGATCGGGACTTAATCCTTTGGTGGAACAGGGGCATAAGGATGACAATAAACTAAAACCAAACATGTAAATTAATCTTCATAGAAATATCAAGTAGAAAGCTAAAGTCATTAAAAATACATCGAAAAAATACATATCCAAAATAAGATCCAGATATTTCTTTTAGTAACTTCTTCCTTCAGTCAGGTCCTACCCACAAATTTTTAAATAAAGATCTGTTATTAGTTCTGGAGTAAGCTAAACACACACACAACAAAAAAAAAAAAAAAAAAAATAAACAATTAGCACACAAAACATAAACTGCTGGTGGAGGTAAAAATATTGCTTAAAGGTCACTTCTTGGTAAAAATCATGCATGGTAATTTTTATGTCAGCTGACTTGTCAGTCAGCTGACATTATGTCGTCACTCTGCGGCGTGGGCGTACGCGTACGCGTCCGCGTACGCGTCCGCGTGAACAACTTCTCCTCCAAAACTACAAGGCCTAGAGACGTGCTGTTTTTTTTAAAAGATACCTTATCTATCGAGGATGAAAAATTGTTCAAGGCATGCAAATCTGTCTGTTCGTCTGTTTGCTAGAGACATTACAAGGGGGGTACCCCCACCAAAAGTGTGAAAATTTCAACACTTAATCACAATTTTCTCAGTGACTATTGCAGGGATTTCTCTCATATCTTGCATATATGTACTAGGCCACAGGTAGATTCTCTTGTGTGAGTATGAGACCTGGATCTGTCTTACTTTTTTTTTAATAAATTTTTTTAATAATTTTTAATGCATTAAAATTCATGAAATCATGCACAAAATCATTTATAACTTGAAAAGTGTTGCATTTAGAGCATTTTGTTAAAATATGTTATTCAGCTACTTTTTTCATAGCTACAATATGGTGAGTAAGTTGGGTGCCTGTCTCAATAGCTAAGTGAGTAATAGCTACTTTTGGTCTTTTCAGTAACTTCCATCATGAGTAAAATCACTTGTAACTTAAAAACTATTGCATTTAGAGAATTTCGTATAAATATGTTATTCAGCTACTTTTGGGTCAGCTATAACTTAGTAAAATTTTAGACCTGTAGCTCATGGCATAGCTGAGTAATAGCTACTTTTAGGTTATCACTGTTGAGTAAATCGCTTATAACTTCAAAACTATTGCATTTAGAGAATTTCGTATAAATATGTTATTCAGCTACTTTTGGGTCAGCTATAACATAGTAAAATTTCAGAACTGTAGCTCATGGCATAGCTGAGTAATAGCTACTTTTAGGTTATCACTGTTGAGTAAATCGCTTATAACTTGCAAACTATTGCATTTACAGTATTTTGTTTCAATATGTTATTCACCTATTTTGGGATCAGCTATAACATAGTGAAGTTTCAGATCTGTGGCTCATTGCATAGCTGAGTAATAGCTACTTTGAAGTTCTCACTATTGAGTAAATCACTTGTAACTTAAAACCTATTGCATTTAGAGAATTTCATATAAATATGTTATTCAGCTACTTTTGGGCCAGCTATAACATAGTGAAGTTTCAGATCTGTAGGTCATGGCATAGCTGAGTAATAGCTACTTTAAAGTTCTCACTATTGAGTAAATCAGTTGTAATTGGAAAACTATTGCATTTAGAGTATTTCGTATACATATGTTATTCAGCTACTTTTGGGTCAGCTATAACATAGTAAAATTTCAGACCTGTAGCTCATGGCATAGCTGAGTAATAGCTACTTTTAGGTCATCACTATTGAGTAAATCAGTTGTAACTTGAAAACTATTGCATTTACAGTATTTTGCTTAAATATGTTGTTCACCTACTTTTGGGTCAGCTATAACATAGTAAAATTTCAGACCTGTAGCTCATTGCATAGCTGAGTAATAACTACTTTGAGGTTCTCACTATTGAGTAAATCAGTTGTAATTGCAAAACTATTGCATTTAGAGAATTTTGTATAAATATGTTATTCAGCTACTTTTGGGCCAGCTATAACATAGTGAAATTTTAGATCTGTAGGTCATGGCACAGCTGAGTAATAGCTACTTTGAAGTTCTCACTATTGAGTAAATCAGTTGTAATTGCAAAACTATTGCATTTAGAGAATTTAGTATAAATATGTTATTCAGCTACTTTTGGGTCAGCTATAACATAGTAAAATTTCAGACCTGTAGCTCATGGCATAGCTGAGTAATAGCTACTTTTAGGTCATCACTATTGAGTAAATCAGTTGTAACTTGAAAACTATTGCATGTACAGTATTTTGCTTAAATATGTTGTTCACCTACTTTTGGGTCAGCTATAACATAGTAAAATTTCAGACCTGTAGCTCATGGCATAGCTGAGTAATAGCTACTTTGAGGTTATCACTGTTGAGTAAATCGCTTATAACTTGGAAATTATTGCATTTAGAGTATTTTGTTTCAATATGTTATTCACCTATTTTGGGGTCAGCTATAACATAGTCAAGTTCCAGACCTGTGACTCATTGCATAGCTGAGTAATAGCTACTTTGAAGTTCTCAATGTTGAGCAAATCACTTATAATTTGAAAACTATTGCATTTAGAGAATTTAGTATAAATATGTTATTCAGCTACTTTTGGGTCAGCTATAACATAGTAAAATTTCAGACCTGTAGCTCATGGCATAGCTGAGTAATAGCTACTTTTAGGTTATCACTGTTGAGTAAATCACTTATAACTTGGAAACTATTGCATTTAGAGTATTTTGTTGCAATATGTTATTCACCTATTTTGGGGTCAGCTATAACATAGTGAAGTTCCAGACCTGTGGCTCATTGCATAGCTGAGTAATAGCTACTTTGAAGTTCTCACTGTTGAGTAAATCAGTTGTAATTGGAAAACTATTGCCTTTACAGAAATTTGTGCAAATATGTTATTCAGCTACTTTTGGGTCAGCTATAACATAGTGAAATTACAGACCTGTAGCTCATGGCACAACTGAGCAATAGCTATTCTCAGGCACTGACTGTTGAGTAAATCGGCTATAACTTGAAAAATATTGCATTTGGAGTACTTTGTTAAAATATATTGTTCACCTACTTTTGGGTTAGCTATAACATAGTAAAATTTCAGACCTGTAGCTCATGGCATAGCTGAGTAATAGCTACTTTTAGGTCATCACTATTGAGTAAATCAGTTGTAACTTGAAAACTATTGCATTTACAGTATTTTGCTTAAATATGTTGTTCACCTACTTTTGGGTCAGCTATAACATAGTAAAATTTCAGACCTGTAGCTCATTGCATAGCTGAGTAATAACTACTTTGAGGTTCTCACTATTGAGTAAATCAGTTGTAATTGCAAAACTATTGCATTTAGAGAATTTCGTATAAATATGTTATTCAGCTACTTTTGGGCCAGCTATAATATAGTGAAATTTTAGATCTGTGGGTCATGGCACAGCTGAGTAATAGCTACTTTGAAGTTCTCACTATTGAGTAAATCAGTTGTAATTGGAAAACTGTTGCATTTACAGAATTTCGTATAAATATGTTATTCAGCTACTTTTGGGTCAGCTATAACATAGTAAAATTTCAGACCTGTAGCTCATGGCATAGCTGAGTAATAGCTACTTTTAGGTCATCACTATTGAGTAAATCAGTTGTAACTTCAAAACTATTGCATTTACAGTATTTTGCTTAAATATGTTGTTCACTTACTTTTGGGTCAGCTATAACATAGTAAAATTTCAGACCTGTAGCTCATTGCATAGCTGAGTAATAGCTACTTTGAGGTTCTCACTATTGAGTAAATCAGTTGTAATTGCAAAACTATTGCATTTAGAGAATTTAGTATAAATATGTTATTCAGCTACTTTTGGGTCAGCTATAACATAGTAAAATTTCAGACCTGTAGCTCATGGCATAGCTGAGTAATAGCTACTTTTAGGTCATCACTATTGAGTAAATCAGTTGTAACTTGAAAACTATTGCATGTACAGTATTTTGCTTAAATATGTTGTTCACCTACTTTTGGGTCAGCTATAACATAGTAAAATTTCAGACCTGTAGCTCATGGCATAGCTGAGTAATAGCTACTTTGAGGTTATCACTGTTGAGTAAATCGCTTATAACTTGGAAATTATTGCATTTAGAGTATTTTGTTTCAATATGTTATTCACCTATTTTGGGGTCAGCTATAACATAGTCAAGTTCCAGACCTGTGACTCATTGCATAGCTGAGTAATAGCTACTTTGAAGTTCTCAATGTTGAGCAAATCACTTATAATTTGAAAACTATTGCATTTAGAGAATTTAGTATAAATATGTTATTCAGCTACTTTTGGGTCAGCTATAACATAGTAAAATTTCAGACCTGTAGCTCATGGCATAGCTGAGTAATAGCTACTTTTAGGTTATCACTGTTGAGTAAATCACTTATAACTTGGAAACTATTGCATTTAGAGTATTTTGTTGCAATATGTTATTCACCTATTTTGTCGTCAGCTATAACATAGTGAAGTTCCAGACCTGTGGCTCATTGCATAGCTGAGTAATAGCTACTTTGAAGTTCTCACTGTTGAGTAAATCAGTTGTAATTGGAAAACTATTGCCTTTACAGAAATTTGTACAAATATGTTATTCAGCTACTTTTGGGTCAGCTATAACATAGTGAAATTACAGACCTGTAGCTCATGGCACAACTGAGCAATAGCTATTCTCAGGCACTGTCTGTTGAGTAAATCGGCTATAACTTGAAAAATATTGCATTTGGAGTATTTTGTTAAAATATATTGTTCACCTACTTTTGGGTTAGCTATAACATAGTGAAATTACAGACCTATAGCTCATGGCATAGCGGAGCAATAGCTATTTTCAGGTTCTCACTATTGAGTAAATCAGTTGTAACTTGAAAACTATTGCATTTACAGTATTTTGCTTAAATATGTTGTTCACCTACTTTTAGGTCAGCTATAACAGAGCAAAAATTCAGACATGTAGCTCATTGCATAGCTGAGTAATAGTTACTTTGAGGTTCTCACTCTTGAGTAAATCAGTAGTAACTTGAAAACTATTACATTTAGAGTATTTTGTTAAATATGTTTTTCACAGACGTTTTGGTCAGCTATAACATAGTGAAATTGCAGACCTCTATGTCATGGCATAGCTGAGCAATAGCTTCTTTCAGGTTCTCACTGTTGAGTAAATCATTGTATCCAACCTGTAGGAAATCATGGGCTGGGAATCTGTTAATATGGTCCGATTTGACCATGGAACCCTCCTTCAAGGTCAAATGAGGATAGCCAAACATAAAAGTGCTTATAACTCGCTTATTATTGGTCCTAGAGGTTTGGAATGAAAACCAACCTATAGAAAATCATGAGCTGGGAATTTTTTGGTGTGGTCGGATTTCACCTTGGAACCCTCCTTCAAGGTCAAATGAGGATAGCCAAACTTAAAAGTGCTTATAACTCGCTTATTATTGGTCCTAGAGGTTTGGAATGGAAAACCAACCTATAGAAAATCATGGGCTGGGAATCTTTTGGTGTGGTCAGATTTCACCTTAGACCCCTCCTTCCAGGTCAAACGAAGATAGCCAAACTTAAAGTGCTTATAACTCGCGTATTATTGGTCTTGGAGGTTTGGGATGGTAAACCAACATATAGGAAATCATGGGCTGGGATTCTTTTGTTGTGGTCAGATTTGACCTGGGACCCCTCCTTCAAGGTCAATTGAGGATAGCCAAACTTACAATTGCTTAGAACTCGCTTATTATTGGTCCTACAGGTTTGGGATGGTAAACAAGCTACAGGAAATCATGGGCTGGGAATTTTTTTGTGTGGTCGGATTTGACCTTGGACCCCTCCGTCAAGGTCAAACAAGGATAGCCAAACTTAAAAAGTGCCTATGACTCACTTATTATTGGTCCGAGAGGTTTGGGATGGTAAACCATCCTAAATTCTTTGGCTGGGAATCTTTTGGTATGGTCAGATTTGACCTTTGGACCCCTTCTTCATGGTCGAACGAGGATATTGCATTTATAGTATTTCTTTAAATATTTTTAACCTACTTTTTACACTTAAACAATTACCTTGTTACTTTATTTCATAATACCATTTGCAGGGCACAACTTTTTTGTCCTTTTTTTCTGTCAGCTTCGGAATATCTTTCGAACATGCTGTTCAGTTACCATTTACTGTATTTCTGTACAGCCCTTTCTCTGATAATTATGCTTTCCTCTCATTATCACCATCACAAATCAAAAACATTCAGTCAGCTGACACAGTGCCCGTTCACGGGCACTCTCCTCTTGTTTGTGATGGACTGTCAAGGAATTGAAAGGAAAAAGAGAAAATAAAACAGAAATAATAATTAATAAAAATGATGACCATGCCACCTCCCTCTTTATTATGTTTATGTCAATTTCATGACATAAAATGAGAAGAAATATTTTTACTTAAAGACAACAAGTATCACAAGGTAGGTTTGTGACCTCACAATGACAGTTACATTGTGACATCACTGAGTAATGATGAAAGCAAAATATTGATTTTTTACATATGTGATGTAGAGAAGCAGTTTCACTGTGTATTCCCACTTAAAAATAATAATACAAATTACACCATATTGCTAATGTTGTTAAAATATGAAGTTATAAAAATAATGAGTTAAGTAATTTCTTTTAAACAACTTGTTAATTGAAAATAAAAAGTGTATGACTGAGAGTGTATTGAAATAATATGTGATTTTCATTACATATGCATTTACACTACTTTATTTTTTATATCATTAAAATCAGAAAGGCTAACATTTCCATCCCCCCACCCTCTCCACACCACAAACACTACCAACCAGTGAGAAAAGCCAGGAAACATAGCAACACATACACACATTGAAAAAGCATTGGGTGAAGCAAAGCTGATTGTGTGTGGATTACTGATTTACGTTCGTGACGAAGAGAAGCAGATTTCACTGTAAAAGCCCAATTAAAAATAAGAAAAACTCTCTCCTGGCTTTAATTTTCACACAAATTACACCAAATTTGGAAGAATCTATCTGTACCCCATGAAAAACCTGCCCACCAAATTTGAGCTTGATTGGTGTTATAGTTTTTGAGCTATAAGGGTGAAACGGTGCACAGACCGTTTGAGCGTTAACGTCGAGTGTTAATAATGACTTCAAGTACAGTACAATGTTTAACGCATGATGATAGGAGAGGGTTATTGTGATCAGTTTGTTTCTGTCTGTGCACCGTTTTGCCCTTATAACTCAAAAACTATAACATCAATCGAGCTTAAATTTGGTGGGCAGGTATTTCATGGGGTACAGACGGATTCTTCCAAATTTGGTGTAATTTGTTTGAAAATTAAAGTCAGGAGATAGGTTTTTATTGTTTTCACCCATGGTGTCCGGATGGGCGGGCGGGCGGGTGGGTGGGCGGGCGGCGGGAAATAGTTTGTCCGGGCTGTATCTCAGAAACCGTAAGGTGTAGGAAGTTGATACTTGGTAGGGACATTGGTTAGGGGGTGTAGGTGTGCAACGTCATGGTCTGACCTTGATTTGACCTTTAACCTTGGCGTAGTGACCTTGACCTATAAAATCTTGTCTGGGCTATATCTCGGAAACCGTAAGGTGTAGGAAGTTGATACTTGGTAGGGATATTGGTTAGGGGGTGTCGGTGTGCAACATCATGGTCTGACCTTGATTTGACCTTTGACCTTGCCGTAGTGACCTTGACCTATAAAATCTTGTCCGGGCTATATCTCGGAAACTGTAAGGTGTAGGAAGTTGATATTTGGCAGGGACATTGGTTAGGGGGTGTAGGTGTGCAACGTCATGGTGTGACCTTGATTTGACCTTGCTGTAGTGACCTTGACCTATAAAATCTTGTCCGGGCTATATCTCGGAAACTGTAAGGTGTAGGAAGTTGATACTTGGTAGGGATATTGCTTAGGGGGTGTAGGTCTGCAACGTCATGGTGTGACCTTGATTTGACCTTTGACCTTGCCGTAGTGGCCTTGACCTATAAAATCTTGTCCGGGCTACATCTCGGAAACTGTAAGGTGTAGGAAGTTGATATTTGGTAGGGACATTTGCTAGGGGGTGTAGGTGTGCAGTGTCATGGTCTGACCTTGATTTGACCTTTGACCTTGTCGTAGTGGCCTTAACCTATAAAATCTTGTCCGGGCTATATCTCAGAAACCGTAAGGTGTAGGAAGTTGATACTTGGTAGGGATATTGGTTAGGGGGTGTAGGTGTGCAATGTCATGGTCTGACCTTGATTTGATCTTTGACCTTGCCATAGTGACCTTGACCTATAAAATCTTGTCCGGGCTATATCTCGGAAACCGTAAGGTGTAGGATGTTTGTACTTGGTAGGGACATTGGTTAGGATGTGTAGGTGTGCAACGTCATGGTCTGACCAGGATTTGACCTTTGACCTTGCCGTAGTGACCTTGAGTTCAAAAATCTTGTCCGGGCTATATCTCGGAAACCGTAAGGTGTAGGATGTTTGTACTTGGTAGGAACATTGGTTAGGATGTGTAGGTGTGCAACGTCATGGTCTGACCTTGATTTGACCTTTGACCTTGCCGTAGTGACCTTGAGTTCAAAAATCTTGTCCGGGCTATATCTCGGAAACCGTAAGGTGTAGGAAGTTGATACTTGGTAGGGACATTGGTTGGGGATGTAGTTGTGCAACGTTATGATCTGACCTTGATTTGACCTTTGAACTTGGCGTAGTGACCTTGACCTATAAAATCTTGTCCGGGCTATATCTTGGAAACCGTAAGGTTGAGGAAGTTGATACTTGCTAGGGACATTGGTTAGGGGCTATAGGTGTGTATTATCATGGTGTCACCTTAATTTGACCTTTGACCTTGTCGTAGTGACCTTGACCTATAAAATCTTGTTGCACCTTTGGGTCTCTCTTTTGATGCAGATTAAGCACTGTTAAAGTCATATTAGAATTTATTAAGAATTTTACTTTCATAACTTCCCATTGTAAGAGATAGAATTTCATCAAGTGAGCCACAGATTTTGCTCCAACACCACACATAAGCATTCATTAAATGTATTACCACTTCTGTATGCATGGTAATATTCAAACCATCTAAACCATAATTCGGGCCTTGCAGATGTAGATAAAGAGGGTTGAATTTTAGTTTGCTGATTAATGCTGTCATCTTGTTATTGAATTATCTCGTTTTAATACTTCATCTTTATATGCATGATCTTTCTTTTAAACATTATTTCTCCATTTAAACATTGTTTGGACCTTTATATAACTGACAGTGCTCTGAAAGTATCCTGAAGTTTGTACTGATACAGTACTTCTGTATCTCATGGTGTTGAAAATATTTCCCTAGGCTGTGGGTTACGGGCATCTCTGATGCTATTTTTAAAATTTTTAATTGGGCATGTACAGTGAAACCTGCTTGTCTTCAAAAATCAATATCATGACACGATTTCTTCCTCATGAATTTGTGTCCAACTAGGATTTTTCTGTGGCTGTGAATGTAATGTGTAGAACTTGTAGTGTAGGTGTCCATGTACGCGGGTGCGGTATGCGGCTTGCAGGTGCGGCTTGCGGTAAAAAATTCAATTGCTATAATTTTGTTGAGAGCGCTTCCATGTACACAGCTTGCGGATGCGGCTTGCAAGTGCGGGTTGCGGTTGAAAATATTTAACGTTATTTGGAATCAAAATTTGCGTATCATTAAACTGGACACAATGGTGAAAAAATTATTAAAGTCCGACCACAAACAAGAAAATTACAGCCATTTAAAGAAATCTTATTATCTATATTAATGTATGCACCGCGAAAATCTACAAAAAAATAAATGCAAACCACACCCGCAAGCCGCATACCGTACATGACCCCTACACGTAATCTCATGGTTAGGATTCAATACCAGTCAATTCTAGAGTTTTTTTGTTTGTTTTTTTTTATTTCTGTTTTTAGGCTTTTTTTTAGCAATTTCTTTTAAAGGTTTTTTAAAAGAAAAGAAAAAAATTAAAACACAGCATTTAAAATTTTGCTGTTCAAAAAAACTTTAACCAAGATGAGGTGTCAGAAATCTGATTTTCTTTATCACATAAGTAAAAAATCAATATTTCGCTGTCTGATGATGTCATTACTTAATGATGTCACAATGCAATTGTTATTGTGAGGTCACAAACCCTAGCTCGTGATACTTGCTGTCTTTAAGTAATAATATTTCTTCTCTTTAAATTTATGTCTTGAAATTAACATAAAGATAATAAAGAGGGAGGTGGTGTATTCGTCATGTATATTTATTTCTGTTTTCTTTTTTGTTTCAATTTCTTGTCAGTCCATCACAAGAAATTTACCCTGAGTGATTTTCACCAAGAAGTGGCTTTTAACCAATATTTTTACCTCTACCAGGAGTTTATGTTTTTGTGTGCTTTTTGTCTATTTGTCTGTCTGTTTTTGGTGTTTAGATTACTCCAGAACTAATGAACAGATCTTTATTAAAAATTGTGTGGGTAGGACCTGGTCAGAGGAAGAAGTTACTAATTTTTAAGACCTGGATCATATTTTGGATACAAAAAATCATGAATTTTCATGGGTCCCATTTCAATGTATTTTAATGATTTTAGCTTTCTACTTGATATTTCTTCAAAAGTAATGAATAAATTTTGATGTTAAATTCTAAGTAGGAAGGGGCTAGCCATGGGAAGGAGTGATTACATTTTAGGAAAGATCCAGTTAATATTCTGGATACCAATAAGCCTCCAAAATTTCTGGAAATGCCACCATGGTGGATATATGTTATACTTTATAACACTTAATTGTGAGACTGGACACATCGAGTCGAGCGTTTTGCTCTCTCTGAGTGCATCTTGTTCTTACTGAAATAAGCCTGTAAACAATATTAATTGTTTGGTCAACATTCACGGTAACATGCCAGTCTAGTTTAGGATACAAGCTTGAATCATAATCTAGTTAATTTATTGGAATATAGTAAATGAATGCTGCTGTACTTTAGTATTTCATCTTGATTACAGTAAATCACTGTACTCCAGCCGCTTCATATTTTATAACCATAAAAAAAATTCTGCTTGAATATCAAATACATGTACTTGTACACACAGCTTATTAATATAATGAAAAAATGTGAGGTCACAGAATTCTGTTGGGGAGGCATTCTAACTTACAATATCTCTTCGGTACAAGTTGTTGGTCGTGAGCTGCTGTGGTCATGACATGCCCGTATACCATCCCAAACACCACCTCCATATAGACATATGGTCATGACATGCTCGTATACCATCCCAAACACCACCTCCATATAGACGTGGTCATGACATGCCCGTATACCATCCCAAACACCACCTCCATATAGACATATGGTCATGACATGCTCGTATACCATCCCAAACACCACCTCCATATAGACATATGGTCATGACATGCTCATATACCATCCCAAACACCACCTCCATATAGACACCATATATAAAATATATAATTATTTTATTTATTTGGAAGTGAACAATATAAAATAATTTTAAGTACATGTAAAAGCTTACATTTTATTGCGTTAATACTTCCTATCCAATGGACAATTGCTAATCCGGTCGGCGCAGACCGGCCCGCCAAACGCCAGAAAAAGACGTCCTGTGTTTCCACCGGCTGGCCGGTCCGTAGTACTGTGCACTCCCCAGATGGCGCCTCGTACTTCCTTCCTGTCTAGACAACCTGACGTCATAGCATCTTTTTCGTTTGGCGCGTGTACTGTGCAGACGTGTTTTCAACAATCTCCTGATATTTTAAAGAAAAGTGTGCATTATGACGGATTTTATACCTTATTTGCAAATAATTTATTGTAAAAGTGTTACCTACATATCAAGCACGGATATACATCGAGAAATCTGCTGGAAACGCTCCCTAGTTGACTCATTTTAGTGTTGATGATAGGGCAGTAATCTACGAGAATATGAAGGCAGCCATTTTCTAGTTTCCTCCCATTCAACAATTGTGTTGTTAGGGGCAGATCGACAATATTTAGAAATATAATGGATATACTACATACAAGGTATTTTTATCCGTGTTTTTTTATGTCATCACTCTGCGGCGTCCGCGTCCGCGTGAACAACTTCTTCTCCAAAACTACAAGGCCTAGAGACATGCTGTTTTTTTTAAAAGATACCTTATCTATCGAGGATGAAAAATTGTTCAAGGCATGCAAATCTGTCTGTTCGTCTGTTTGCTAGAGACATTACAAGGGGGGTACCCCCACCAAAAGTGTGAAAATTTCAACTTTTTATCACAATTTTCTCAGTGACTATTGCAGGGATTTCTCTCATATCTTGCATATATGTACTAGGCCAGAGGTAGATTCTCTTGTGTGAGTATGAGACCTGGATCTGTCTTACTTTTTTTTAAATAAATTTTTTTAATAATTTTTAATACATTAAAATTCATGAAATCATGCACTAAATCACTTATAACTTCAAAAGTGTTGCATTTACAGCATTTTGTGAAAATATGTTGTTCAGCTACTTTATTCATAGCTACAATATGGTGAGTAAGTTGGGTGTCTGTCTCAATAGCTAAGTGAGTAATAGCTACTTTTGGGCTTTTCAGTAACTTCCATTATGAGTAAAATCACTTGTAACTTAAAAACTATTGCATTTAGAGAATTTCGTATAAATATGTTATTCAGCTACTTTTGGGCCAGCTATAACATAGTGAAATTTCAGACCTGTAGCTCATGGCATAGCTGAGTAATAGCTACTTTTAGGTTATCACTGTTGAGTAAATCGCTTATAACTTGAAAACTATTGCATTTAGAGAATTTCTTATAAATATGTTATTCAGCTACTTTTAGGTCAGCTATAACATAGTAAAATTTCAGACCTGTAGCTCATGGCATAGCTGAGTAATAGCTACTTTTAGGTTATCACTGTTGAGTAAATCACTTATAACTTGAAAAGTGTTGCATTTAGAGCATTTTGTTAAAATATGTTATTCAGCTACTTTTTTCATAGCTACAATATGGTGAGTAAGTTGGGTGTCTGTCTCAATAGCTAAGTGACTAATAGCTACTTTTGGGCTTTTCAGTAACTTCCATCATGAGTAAAATCACTTGTAACTTAAAAACTATTGCATTTAGAGAATTTCGTATAAATATGTTATTCAGCTACTTTTGGGCCAGCTATAACATAGTAAAATTTCAGACCTGTAGCTCATGGCATAGCTGAGTAATAGCTACTTTTAGGTTATCACTGTTGAGTAAATCACTTATAACTTGAAAACTATTGCATTTAGAGTATTTTGTTTCAATATGTTATTCACCTATTTTGGGGTCAGCTATAACATAGTGAAGTTTCAGACCTGTGGCTCATTTCATAGCTGAGTAATAGCTACTTTGAAGTTCTCACTGTTGAGTAAATCAGTTATAATTGGAAAACTATTGCATTCACAGAAATTTGTGCACAACTGAGCAATAGCTATTCTCAGGTACTGACTGTTGAGTAAATCAGCTATAACTTGAAAAATATTGCATTTGGAGTATTTTGTTAAAATATATTGTTCACCTACTTTTGGGTCAGCTATAACATAGTGAAATTACAGACCTATAGCTCATGGCATAGCGGAGCAATAGCTATTTTCAGGTTCTCACTATTGAGTAAATCAGTTGTAGCTTGAAAACTATTGCATTTACAGTAGTTTGCTTAAATATGTTGTTCACCTACTTTTGGGTTAGCTATAACATAGTAAAATTTCAGACATGTAGCTCATTGCATAGCTGAGTAATAGTTCCTTTGAGGTTCTCACTGTTGAGTTAATCAGTTGTAACTTGAAAACTATTACATTTAGAGTAATTTGTTAAATATGTTATTCACAGAATTTTTGGTCAGCTATAACGTAGTGAAATTGCAGACCTCTATGTCATGGCATAGCTGAGCAATAGCTACTTTCAGGTTCTCACTGTTGAGTAAATCATTGTATCCACTGGATAGCCGCAGTGTGTAGAGAGAGATTTCACCATTACTGCTCTGATGAAAAAAAATATTATAGCTAGCTTTCTTAAGTTTGCAGTATATATTAATAGCCATAAAATGTTGTCTGGGAATATTTTTGGCCTCATTTTGAGAAACAAGATGGCCGCCACAGGTGTTTTTTGTCAGTCATGAAAAGTGCTTATATCTCCCTTATTATTGATCCTAGAGGTTTGGGATGATAAACCAACCTGTAGGAAATCATGGGGTGGGAATCTTTTGGTGTGGTCAGATTTGACCTTCAATGACCCCTCCTTCAAGGTCAAACAAGGATAGCCAAACTTAAAAGTGCTTATAACTCGCTTATAATTGGTCCCAGAGGTTTGGGATGGTAAACAGACAGGAAATCATGGGCTGTGAATCTGTTGATATGGTCCGATTTGACCTTTGGACCCCTCCTTAAGGTCAAATGAGGACAGCCAAGCTTAAAAGTGCTTATAACTCATTTATAATTGGTCCTAGAGGTTTGGAATGGTAAACAATAGGAAATCATGGACTGGGAATGTATTTGTGTGGTTAGATTTGACCTTGGACCCCTTCTTCAAGGTCGAACGAGGATATTGCATTTGTAGTATTTCTTTAAATATGTTTTAACCTATTTTTTACACTTAAACAATTACCTTGTTATTTTCCTTCATAATACCATTTACAGGGCACAACTTTTTTATCCTTTTCTTCTGTCAGCTTCGGAATTTCTTTCGAACTTGCTGTTCAGTTACCATTTACTGTATTTCTGTACAGCCCTTTTCCTGATAATTATTCTGTCCTCTAATCACCTTCACAAATCAAAAACACTCAGTCAGCTGACACAGTGCCCGTTCACGGGCACTCTCCTCTTGTTGTTTGAATGTACCTGCTGTAACCTTCCAGCTACAATCACCATAGAAACGTCTTTTCTAGTACTACAAATAGAGATCACGGTAAACTTCAGTCTACGTAGTTTTGAACACTGTAAAGAATGAATTCCCCCAGCAAGATACATTCTTCATCTTCAGAGCGCACTGGTACAGACTTCTCTGCTGTATAGCATCAGTCACACCAGCCTAGCTCGAGTATTTAGTGTTTTTCAACAGAAGCAAGAGGTGCTTTCTTCAGATTTCTTCAGAGCGCACTGGTACCGACTTCTCTGCTGTAAAGCATCAGTCACACCAGCCTAGCTCGAGTATTTAGTGTTTTTTCATCAGAAGCAAGAGGTGAATTCTTCAGATTTCTTCAGAGCGCACTGGTCCAGACATCTTTGCTGTAAAGCATTTGTCGACCGGCAAGCTCGTAGTCAGCCGACCTCACCTAGTATTTACATAGAAGGAACTTCATCTTTAATCACTCTCAGTCCCACCCTTGTGGACCCGGCACTTGTGTCAGTAGTAAGGGTTGTGGATGGCCAGGACACTGGTTTGAGTGCACAGCCGGCTGAGTAAGAAGAACCGACTTCAGATCTGGACAGGACTTCACCTTCACAGCGCACTGGTCCAGGCATCTCTGCTTTAAAAGCATCAGCCGACCGGCCAGCTGAAAAGAACGCGACCTCTGACGTCATATCCAGTCGGCCAATCGCATGTCTTTCCGACAACTCATGAAGCTGGTCACGTGTTTTCACCGACCAGGAAGGTCGGAAGTGCATTCTTCAGAATTCACGTCTACTGTGTTTACAGTTCCTGCTTTGCAGACCCAGACTTGTTGTCGGTAGTGGGGTTTGTGGACTGTAAAGTTGCTGGTAAGGCATCACACAAAGAACGCGAATACTGACGTCATCTCCAGTTAGCCAATCGCGTGTCCTTCCGAACAATCACGAAGCAGGTCACGTGTTTTCACCGACCAGGAAGGTCGGGAGTGCGTTCTTCAGAACTCACGTATACTGTGATTCCAGTCCCTGCCTTGCAGACCCGGCTTCGTTGTCGGTAGTGGGGTTGGTGGATGAGCAGAATACTGCGCATTTGCATGTTTAAGTATCACAAAGAACGCCACAACTGACGAGCTCCAATCAGCCAATCGCGTGTCTTTCCGACCAGCAAGCTGGTCACGTGACACACCGAACACCAAGTGTTTCTAAAAATAGTTCACAAGGGCTTTCCCAGCAACTGTCAAATCTACAAATAAGACATGCGATTAAAGAAGTACTTTAATTAATGGAGGAAACCTACAGCAAGCTGAATTCAACACACAGATAGTTGTAAAATTGTTTTAGCAACCGTTTTTTATTACTGGCTACAACTGGTTACAGAGTGTACTGGCTGGTACTGGCTACGCAGCCTTGTACACTTGCTTCAACAACTGGTTACAGAGTGTACCGGCTGGTACTGGCTACACAGCCTTGTACACTTGCTTCAACAACTGAGTACAGTGTACCGACTGGTACTGGCTACACAGCCTTGTACACTTGCTTCAACAACTGAGTACAGTGTACCGACTGGTACTGGCTACACAGCCTTGTACACTTGCTTCAACAACTGAGTACAGCGTACCGACTGGTACTGGCTACACAGCCTTGTACACTTGCTCAAACAACTGAGTACAGTGTACCGACTGGTACTGGCTACACAGCCTTGTACACTTGCTTCAACAGCTGGTTACAGAGTGTCCAGCTGGTACTGGATACATAGCCTTGTACACTTACTTCAACAACTGGTTACAGACAGTACCGACTGGTACTGGCTACACAGCTTTGTACACTTGCTTCTACCTACCGGTTACAAAGTCTACTAACAGGGTGCTGGCTACACAGTCCTTACTGTACAGTACTTCACCCCAACTGGTTATATAAAAAAAAAAAAAAAAAAAAATCGACCAGCAGCTGTGAAAATTCATTGGTGACCCCAGCCTGCCAGTTTTTTGCCGGTTACAGAAAATTACTGGTTACAGTAAAGTACCGGGTATGGAGTCCTGGTAGTGGACAGAGTTGCCTAAGGTAATTTGGTTACACAGAATTCTTAGACCAGTCAGTGGTCTTGGGGATATGACAGTGATATGACAGTGTCCCAAGCTGCCAGGCAACCTTCCCTTATCACACCTCTCAACAACCTGTTATCGGTGCTGGACTTGACTGGAGAGATAATAATTTTTGTCATCATGTCCGGCCAGGGGTCAGACATCTCACAAATGACAATTGCTCTGTAAATGCTGCACCTTGCAGGCTGCTGGCCCGGGGCAAAGAGTCTATTAATGTGAAAAGTTGTGTCAGCCCCACCGGACCGCAATAACAGCAGGGAGACTGTTAACTTGGATCATTGTCACCAGACCGGACCAGTGTCCGGTGAGACAGAAAATGTTTGTCAGAATACCAAATGTCCCAAATGTGGCACACCATCTGCCTGTAGGGTCCAGACTAAGCCCTTTTTGAGAACTTAGGAAGCCTTGGGGGCTGGACCCTAGGTAGTACAATTGTTGCAGGAGGGATACCTACGTCCATATACCTATACAAGGACAATCCAGGAAATGCCTGAGATTTCACATCCAAGGTCGGGCATACCAGTTCAAGGCCCTGCCATTCGGTTTGTCCACAGCGCCTTGGAGTTCACCTTGATACCAAAGGAGGTGAAATTGATGGCCATACACAAGGATTTAAGAAACCACCAGTACCTAGACGACTGGTTGGTGAGAGCCAGATCCCACCAGGCTTGTCTCCAACATACACAGGAACTAGTAAGTAAGGTGTCAGCAACTAGGTTGGCTGGTGAACTTAGAGAAATCAGAGCTGGAGCCCAAACAAGACTTCAATTTTGTAGGCTACCAGTTCGACCTCCGGTCTGATCCGGTCCGACTGACTCCAGACCGGTGGCAGAACCTTCAAGAGAAAATGCTGAAATTGCTATCCCTACCGGCTTGCCCGGTCCGGGAATTCAGGTCCGTGATAGGCTTACTAACAGCTACAGAAAAGCAAGTTCATGTGGGCCAACTTCATATGGAACTCATTCAGTGGCATCACAAACACAACTGGAGGGTCCCAGAATCACTGGAAAAGGTGATCCCAACCCCCAGGTCCTTGCACCCCCATTTACAATGATGGCTGAAGGAAGACGATGTACTTACAGTCCAACCATTACACCCAATAAAACATGCTCTGCAAATAATTACAGACGCATCAATAGAAGGGTGGGGCGCTTGCTTAGATGAGCACTTTGCAAGAGCAACCTGGTCCTCTCCGGGAAGCAAGCTGCATATAAACTATCTAGAACTTAAAGCAGTCTTTCTGGCTTTAAAAGAGTTCTAAGACCTTTGCTCAACAAGATAGTACTTGTAGCAACTGACAACACCACAGTAGTGTCATACATAAACAAGGAAGGAGGCATGAGGTCGTGCCCACTTTGTGCCCTACTATGGAGAATCTTGACCTGGGTACCAGGAAACAAGTGACTCTAAAGCACGACACATTCCAGGCCGGCCGAATGTGGTAGCAGACAAGCTATCCAGACTAGGCCAGACCATCCAAACAGTGGTTTCTCCTTCCAGAGGTTTTTCCACTCTATGCAGCAGGTGGCACCGGCCCAAAAGAGACTTATTTGCCACGAGGTTCAAAAACAGGTTGCCTCTGTTTGTGTCACCGGTACCGGATCCCCTGGCCACAGCAGTCGGCCATGGTAGGATCCGAAAGCATACACCTTCCCACCATCAACCATATTGGGCAAAGTGGTGGAGAAGTTGCAAGACTCCCCATGCAAGAGAATCATTCTGATTGCTCCGGGGTGGCCCAACATGCCTTGGTTTTGGGATCTAGTGGCCACGTCCAGCCCAATCCCACTGAGCCTGCCCAATATGCCCAACCTGTTGACAGCCATTCAATCAGACCCCTCACAGAAGTCTGACAAATCTTAATATCCATGCAGGGCTCCTAGAGCCTCAGCAATCGAGGAGCAGGGCTTGTCTGAGGCAGTGGCAGCAAGAGTTGAGGCTCCTCAAAGGGGATCAATCAGATCAGGCTATGAGGCAAGTGGGCCATTTTTACAAGTGATGTATCATTCATCAGGTGGACTTCGGGGCACCCCCTGTAAAGTTAGTTGCTGACTTCCTTATGTACCTATTTCAGGACAGGAAGTTGCAGCCCAGCACCATTGATGGTTACAGGTCAGACATTGCTGATAGACTGGGAGATTCGCCCATCAATATCAGTAAGGATGAAAATCTCACTCATCTCCTGGATAGTTTCCACTGAGACAGACCCAAAGGCCGGAAGGGAATCCCTTCCTGGAACCTCTCCCTGGTTTTTGCACCAGCTGACAAGGGTCATTTTGAACCAATTAAAGAGGCCTCCTTGAAGCATTTGACAGTTTTCGTCTTGGCCCTGGGGTCGGGCAAGAGTAGAAGTGAGATACATGCTTGGCAAAACAGAAATATTAGACACCAGTCCGACTGGTCAAGGTGTCCCTGTACCCATCACCCAGCTTTCTCTCCAGGAATCAGCTGGCCAAAGAGGGTCCAGAAAGTGTGGCCCCAGGGGTATAACAGCCCTGGCCCCCAACCCTGGATAGATCCCTCAAGTCCGACAGGTCCCTCTGTCAAGTCAGAGCATTGCGCTACTATTGCTACTATTGCATTGTCTCCTTTAAGAAAGGTTTTGACAAAGACATCTCACCTGCCACTATCTCCTCTTGGATCAAGCAGACTGTGATCCTATGTTATGAGCTCTCTGACCAGGAGGCCCACATTTTACATCAGGTTAAAGCCCATGATGTCAGGGCCTTTGATGTTTCTAAGGTCTTCCAGTCGGAAGTTTCCTTGGATACAGTCTTGTCAGCCTGCCTCTGAAGTCACATAATACCTTCACATAGTTCTATTTGAAGGGCGGGGCTTTGGGCTGATTCAGAGCTTTATCAATTGGGCTCGGCAGTGGCTGCTCAGCAGATCCACAAGTGGCCCTTAGATTGAGGAGATTTGTATATATGTATAAACGGTTTCTTCATGTACATAAGAATTAAGTGTGGCATGCTTCCTTCGGGAGGTTTATTTGCATTCTGGGACTGAACTCATCCCTCTCTTCCCCTACCTCAGAGCAGGTCTGAAATAGGGGGGGGGGGGGGGAGGCAACGGCGGTATAGCCTGGTTAACCGGCTGCTGGCAACCGACCATGGCCTTACAGGGTTTCCTGACCTTAAGGTCAACCCAGGCTTGGGCCTATAGGTCTCCTGACGAAGTCAGCCTAGACCGTAGGTTAAAATTTGCCATTATTTGTGAGTTCACATAAGTCTGTAGTAACTTACCCGCCGGCCAAGCGGTAGTTATTCAGCAATTGTCCATTGGATAGGAAGTATTAACGCAATAAAATTGCAAATTTAATAAGTAAATTAAATTTTTATAAGTTAATACCCTATCCAATGGACACACAAGACCCTCCCACCGACCCCGCTATCAGCTTACTAGGGGTCTAATAGGTTTATACAACAAAAAAGATGCTATGATGTCAGGTTGTCTAGACAGGAAGGAAGTACGAGGCGCCATCTGGGGAGTGCACAGTACTACGGACCGGCCAGCCGGTGAAAACACAGAACGTCTTTTTCTGGCGTTTGGCGGGCCGGTCTGCGCCGACCGGATTAGCAATTGTCCATTGGATAGGGTATTAACTTATAAAAATTTAATTATGTCCACCCCCCTGGGGGGTGGATATATTATTTTTGTTTTTTTCGCCGTCCGATGTCCGATGTCCGTTGTCCGATGTCCGGCGTCCGATGTCCGGCGTCACGCATGGTTTCCGCTCATTTAAAGGAAAAGTATTAGAGCTATTGTCACCAAATTTGGTATGCAGGCTTATTGGGTCAGTAGCTTGCTTGGGATTGCTTTTGGCTGTTGTACCTCTTTTGCTTACTGAGTAATACTTAAGTACAGCTATTTTCAGTACCCATTGGTTTCCATGCATTTAAGCCAAAATAATTAAAGATATTTTACTACAATTTTGAATACAAGATTGTTATGTCCATAGCTCGCTTGGTATTGCATTTGGGACTGATAGCTTTGTCAGTACATGAGTAATAGCCATTTAGGTACTTCATTGTGTATTTTCAGTACTACTTTTGAGTAATTTGCTTCTATCTCCTTAACCGTGCGAGATAGAGTGATTTCGGCAAAATTTTCGACCCACAGGGTATCTGAGGACTGTACTCTTTGCAATTTTCAAAAAATTTTCCCCTCCCCAAAAATGGCGGCCATTTTGAATTTTCGAATTTTTGCCAAAAATGGCAAAACACAAATTTCCTTCTATCTCCTTAACCGTGTGAGAGAGCGATTTCGTCGAAATATTCAACCCACAGGGTATCTAAGGAGTGTACTCTTTGCAATTTTCAAAAAATTTTCCCCTCCCCAAAAATGGCGGCCATTTTAAATTTTCGAATTTTTGCCAAAAATGGCAAAACACAAATTTGCTTCTATCTCCTTAACCGTGCGAGATAGAGCGATTTCGTCGAAATTTTCGACCCACAGGGTATCTAAGGAATGTACTCTTTGCAATTTTCAAAAAATTTTCCCCTCCCCAAAAATGGCGGCCATTTTAAATTTTCGAATTTTTGCCAAAAATGGCAAAACACACATTTCCTTCTATCTCCTTAACCGTGCGAGATAGAGCGATTTCGTCAAAATTTTCGACCCACAGGGTATCTGAGAAGTGTACTCTTTGCAATTTTCAAAAAATTTTCCCCTCCCCAAAACTGGCGGCCATTTTGAATTTTCGAATTTTTGCCAAAAATGGCAAAACACAAATTTCCTTCTATCTCCTTAACCGTGCGAGATAATGCGATTTCGTGGAAATTTTCGACCCACAGGGTATCTAAGGAGTGTACTCTTTGCAATTTTCAAAAAATTTTCCCCTCCCCAAAAATGGCGGCCATTTTGAATTTTCGAATTTTTGCCAAAAATGGCAAAACACAAATTTCCTTCTATCTCCTTAACCGTGCGAGATAGAGCGATTTCGTCAAAATTTTCGACCCACAGGATATCTAAGGAGTGTACTCTTTGCAATTTTCAAAAAATTTTCCCCTCCCCAAAAATGGCGGCCATTTTGAATTTTCGAATTTTTGCCAAAAATGGCAAAACACAAATTTCCTTCTATCTCCTTAACCGTGCGAGATAGAGCGATTTCGTCGAAATTTTCGACCCACAGGGTATCTAAGGAATGTAATATTTGCAATTTTCAAAAAATTTTCCCCTCCCCAAAAATGGCGGCCATTTTGAATTTTCGAATTTTTGCCAAAAATGGCAAAACACAAATTTGCTTCTATCTCCTTAACCGTGGGAGATAGAGCGATTTCGTCAAAATTTTCGACCCACAGGGTATCTGAGGAGTGTACTCTTTGCAATTTTCAAAAAATTTTCCCCTCCCCAAAAATGGCGGCCATTTTGAATTTTCGAATTTTTGCCAAAAATGGCAAAACACTAATTTGCTTCTATCTCCTTAACCGTGCGAGATAGAGCGATTTCGTCAAAATTTTCGACCCACAGGGTATCTAAGGAATTTTCAAAAAATTTTCCCCTCCCCAAAAATGGCGGCCATTTTGAATTTTCGAATTTTTGCCAAAAATGGCAAAACACTAATTTGCTTCTATCTCCTTAACCGTGCGAGATAGTGATTTCGTCGAAATTTTCGACCCACAGGGTATCTAAGGAATGCAAAGAATTTTCCCCTCCCCAAAATTGGCGGCCATTTTGAATTTTCGAATTTTTGCCAAAAATGGCAAAACACAAATTTGCTTCTATCTCCTTAACCGTGCCAGATAGAGCGATTTCGTCGAAATTTTCGACCCACAGGGTATCTGAGCATTGTACTCTTGGTAATTTTTTAAAAATTTCCCCTCCCCAAAAATGGCGGCCATTTTGAATTTTCGAATTTTTGCCAAAAATGGCAAAACACAAATTTGCTTCTATCTCCTTAACCGTGCCAGATAGAGCGATTTCGTCGAAATTTTCGACCCACAGGGTATCTAAGGAATGTAATATTTGCAATTTTCAAAAAATTTTCCCCTCCCCAAAAATGGCGGCCATTTTGAATTTTCGAAGTTTTGCCAAAAATGGCAAAACACAAATTTCCTTCTATCTCCTTAACCGTGCGAGATAGAGCGATTTCGTCAAAATTTTCGACCCACAGGGTATCTAAGCATTGTATTCTTGGCAATTTAAAAAAAAATTTCCCCTCCCCTAAAATGGCGGCCATTTTGAATTTTCAAATTTTTGCCAAAAATGGCAAAACACAAATTTGCTTCTATCTCCTTAACCATGCGAGATAGAGCGATTTCGTCGAAATTTTTCACCCCACAGGGTATCTAAGGAATGTAATCTTTGCAATTTTCAAAAAATTTTCCCCTCCCCAAAAATGGCAGCCATTTTGAATTTTCGAATTTTTGCCCAAAATGGAAAAACACAAACTGGCCTTAACCGTGCAAAATAGAGTTATTTTGTTGAAATTTTCAACCCATAGGGTATCTAAGAAATGTACTCTTGGCAATTTTCAAAAAAATTTCCTTTTCCCAAAAATGGCGGCCATTTTGAATTTTCAAATTTTTGCCAAAAATAGAAACAGGAATTTGCTTCTATCTTCTTAACCGTGCAAGATAGAGTGATTTCGTCAAAATTTTCAACCCAACCAATGCAAAAAGGCATGAAGCTGAAATAATTTACATCTACACTAACAAATATTTAAGCATCATTGATATATTTTACAAATGAAACAGGGTCTTGTAAGACTACTGTACAATTTGGGCAAAAGGTTCATGGGTGGACATTACACATGATAATGTGTGTTCTTCTGTGCTATCCTGTTTCTATTCGCATCTACTATCAACAGGGCGGCCTATTTCTAGTTTACTTATTAAATTTGCAAGTTTGTTTGTTGCTAACATATAAATATACATTTTGTGGAAAGTTAAAACACTGATAAAACAACAAAAAGAAATTGTTCTGAATACAAAGAGGTTTTACTTTTGAAAATTCAATTGGACATTTAACCATAAATTTAACAAAATACAATATCTTACAGTGATGATAGCTGTGATTCAACCAAGAAACATTACATGTACTATAGATATATAAACATCTGTGAAAACTAGAGAATCAGAGTTCAGACAGTGTAGCTAACTAGCTGTAAAGTGGCAGCTAGTTGTGGTAGACCTGGGTGGTGTGATGGAGTGCCATTGGGGGGGTCGTATTGTGGTTGGATGGCGCTCTGCCTGCATTTCTGTCAAAGGACCATAAAAAAGTGAGTTAATTCAGGTTTAGGGCATATTATGACCAGAGTTGGGGCTGGGTACAAGTCCATGTACTTGAGTACGAGTATGAGTACATCCAAAATGTACGAGTACAAGTACGAGTACATTTTTCTGCAATGTACTCAAGTCATAATTTATGACTGATACATGGAACCACACAACAGTGTAGTTGTCCATATGGATTTCTATAAGCTTTTTTTTCTAATTTATAATCGGCTTTCATGCAATTTGACATTGCATGATCAGTACCCATCTCTTCACTGAAGTTAGGAAGCAGTTGGCTATATCAGTACTTGGATGGCTGACCATCTGAGTGCACTTCTCGTATCTCTGAAAGCTTTGCATCTCATACATGTACACCAAAACACTTTTTGTGTTCTAATTTCCATATCTGTTTTGTCTATAATTAGTACTTTCAGTTACCACAGAATATTGGTACTGTGTACTTCACTAACAAGTGATGAGTGCTGTTTCAACCAAACTCTTGCTCTTACATCAGTACATTAACCAATTATTTCATTCAGAAAACATAAACTTCTCCTCTAGTGAATAAAACTACAGTGTTTTCACAGTGTATTTTTAAGTTTGGGCAGTCTAATATACTTAATGACCTGAAAAAAGTTGACGATGTACTTCCGAAACTCCCAATCTATTTGCATGAACTGGGATGTAAAGTTGAAGAAATACTACTGTAGAATTTTCCACCTTTTAAGGGTATCATATCTTAACAGCACTATTTGTAATTTTTACAACAGTCGAACACAGATTTGTTTGCAAGCTGGATACTGCTTGGCACAGTAAATTAGCACACATTAAACGTAGCCCACTGATCAACAGTTGGTTTTCATTGACAATTACACATTTACAGAAGTTGTAAAAAAACATATAAGATACATAGGGTTCTTATTGCACATGGATGCTTATTACACATAGAAAATGTATCACTGCCTCTTCAAGCACTATTAAAGATGAATTGATTTGATATTTTGTTGCTATGATCCATTTGTAAGGAGTGCTTGTGTCAGTAGATGTTAATCACAAGAAGTTCATGTTATCACACTGCAAACAAACACAAAGACTTTCTCACCAAGTTGTGCCACGTTATGACGGGCAGCAGTATATGTTGTTACTGACACTACATATTGACACGGTATTGCTAGTGATTTGACAAAAAACGTTGCAAACTTATTCAAGCATAAAGAGAAAATACAACAGAGAAATATATATACTTTTTCTTTTGTTTTCACTGTAACATTCAACACTGTATAACTAAATCCTTTCTTAGTGTACTGATACGCCATATTCTGGTATGTAACATCTATAGATGTCAGCATAACTGTCATTAACCTGCATTATTGCTGTGGGTTAGTATTTGTGTATATGTGTTGCAGGCTATCAATGAAGCACTGGACACTGGTCACATTCCTGTGCAGGTGGTGGAGGGTTTTGTGGGGAATATTACTGTCAGTATTCCCTGGTCTGCACTGGTCAGCGACAACACCAAGATGTCGGTGACTAATCTAGAGATCACAGTGCAGCCCAAAAATAGAGAGTACGACACAGGTGAGAAAGTCAGGGTTATTACTTCACCAGAAATGCCAAGTATTTGGAGGTGTATAACTCGTAGAGAATTACAAAAACAGACAGGTGTGATGTTTGACCTGCTGCTCATTAGTTTAATGTGAATGATTTCCTATAATAGTTTACCTGTATTACAGGTGTGATGTTTGAGTTGCTACTCCGTAGTTCAACCTGTATGACTTCCTATAATAGTTTGCCTGTATTACAGGTGTGATGTTTGACTTGCTACTCAGTAGTTTAACCTGTATGATTTCATATAATAATTTACCTGTATTACAGGTGTGATGTTTGAGTTGCTACTCAGTAGTTTAACCTGTATGACTTCCTATAATTGTTCACCTGTATTACAGGTGTGATGTTTGATTCCATGCTGAGTAGTTTCAGCAGTATGACAACCAGTATGCAGCTTGCTCAGGAGTGTCTGAGGTCAGAAGATGCAGGAAGCAGGTTGGACAGTGCTCAGCCGTACGAAGGCATTGAGATGTTTGCAAACACCATAGAGGCAGGTAGGTGGTAGGTTTGTGTTTTACAGTCATCACACACTATAGAGGCAGGTAGGTGGTAGGTTTGTGTTCTATAGTCATCACACACAATAGAGGCAGGTAGGGGGTAGGTTTGTGTTCTACAGTCATCACACACTATAGGGGCAGGTAGGTGGTAGGTTTGTGTTCTACAGTCATCACACACTATAGAGGTGGGTAGGTGGTAGGTTTGTGTTCTACAATCATCACACACCATAGAGGTGGGTAGGTGGTAGGTTTGTGTTCCACCATCATCACACACAATAGAGGCAGGTAGGTGGTAGGTTTGTGTTCTACAGTCATCGCACACAATAGAGGTGGGTAGGTGGTAGGTTTGTGTTCTACAGTTATCACACACCATAAAGGTGGGTAGGTGGTAGGTTTGTGTTTTACAGTCATCACACACAATAGAGGTGGGTAGGTGGTAGGTTTGTGTTCTACAGTCATCACACACTATAGAGGCAGGTAGGTGGTAGGTTTGTGTTTTATAGTTATCACACACTACAGAGGTGGGTAGGTGGTAGGTTTGTGTTACACAGTCATCACACACAATAGAGGTGGGTAGGTGGTAGGTTTGTGTTCTACAGTCATCACACACTATAGAGGTGGGTAGGTGGTAGGTTTGTGTTCTACAGTCATCGCACACCATAGAGGTGGGTAGGTGGTAGGTTTGTGTTCCACCATCATCACACACCATAGAGGTGGGTAGGTGGTAGGTTTGTGTTCTGTAGTCATCACACACCATAGAGGTGGGTAGGTGGTAGGTTTGTGTTTTACAGTCATCACACACTATAGAGGCAGGTAGGTGGTAGGTTTGTGTTCTATAGTCATCACACACTATAGAGGCAGGTAGGTGGTAGGTTTGTGTTCTACAGTCATCACACACTATAGAGGTGGGTAGGTGGTGGGTTTGTGTTCTACAGTCATCACACACCATAGAGGTGGGTAGGTGGTAGATTTGTGTTTTAAAGTTATATAGCACTGCAGAGACAGGTGGGTTTGTGTTTGATTTTGAGTTATAAAGCACCAAAGAGATTGATAAGTGGTGGGTGATGTTTAAGAGCCATGCAACATTATTGAGATAGGCAGTCTGTGGGTTTGAGTGCACAGGTGGGTTTGTGAATTAACCAATTAAAAACGATAGGGTGTTAGTTTGTTGTAAATGAGGCTTCATTGTTGTATTCTTGAGCAGATGAAAGCCAATAATTTTTAAATGCTAGATTTTATAGTCTCTTAAATGTGTACACATTGTTCAAGTCTGTTCAACATAATTGTATGTAATTTGTATGTATCCTGATGCTTAAAATGTTAACAAATTTATCAGATTTTAGCTTTAACTAATTATTGTGAACTAATTTTTTTATTGCGCTGAATTTATCACAGATGCAATTTTAAAAGTACAGATTAATATATGCGTAAAATTTATTTGATTTGTACATTCTGAAATTATTTCAAGAGTTACATAATTACATTTGATTAGTCTCTGGAATAATATGAGGAATCATAGTTTCACTTTTTAGTGCTATTTAAAGCAATGTTCCAATGTGTGAAAATTATCAAATAATTTCACTGTAAAGCTTTGTTTTCCAGTTCTGTCCAAAGTGAAGGTTTCCTTTGTGGATACAATCATCAGACTGGAGCATCTTCCTAAAGGTGCTGAAACTGGGGCAGCATTGGAGGTCAGAGTACACAGGCAAGTATTGTACAGTGCATGGGTCAGTGATATAAAGTGTACACAGGTGGATGTTGTACAGTGCATGGGTCAGTGATATAAAGTGTACACAGGTAGATGTTGTACATTGCATGGGTCAGTGATATAAAGTGTACACAGGTAGATGTTGTACAGTGCATGGGTCAGTGATATAAAGTGTACACAGGCAAGTGTTGTACAGTGCATGGGTCAGTCATATAAAGTGTACACAGGTAGATGTTGTACAGTGCATGGGTCAGTGATATAAAGTGTACACAGGCAAGTGTTGTACGGTGCATGGGTCAGTGATATAAAGTGTACACAGGTAGATGTTGTACAGTGCATGGGTCAGTGATATAAAGTGTACACAGGTAGATGTTGTACGGTGCATGGGTCAGTGATATAAAGTGTACACAGGTAGATGTTGTACAGTGCATGGGTCAGTGATATAAAGTGTACACAGGTAGATGTTGTACAGTGCATGGGTCAGTGATATAAAGTGTACACAGGTGGATGTTGTACAGTGCATGGGTCAGTGATATAAAGTGTACACAGGCAAGTGTTGTACAGTGCATGGGTCAGTGATATAAAGTGTACACAGGTAGATGTTGTACAGTGCATGGGTCACAGATATAAAGTGTACACAGGCAAGTGTTGTACAGTGCAGAGGTTAGTTAAATAAAGAGTAAACAGGTAAATGATTGGAAGTTAACAGGTATCTTACTGAGTATGAAATGGAGTATTTTAACCAATCAATACGCTGAAACATTTAGCACAATTTTGTTGCTTTTGCTGATGACATGCTGGTTCACTGTTTCTGAGGCATACAGTATCTTTGGAGAGAGGGAGTATAGAGTGGGAACTGAAATGGAAAATACCAGGTACAGAAACATTCACACAATATGGCAGATCTAGAGGTACTAGAAAAGTAGAAAATTCATGCAAGTAGTTGGATAATTGGCAAATAAACAACATGTTTTATATTTTTAACATAATTTACAAGTAAACTGGTACCTTTCTAGGTTGTGACTGAGAATATCAAGAATTCTAAGTATTACATAAATATCACGTGACATATACAAGAAAACAGTTAACTGTTGATTGATATATGTGCAGGCTAGTGTTTGGGTAACCTAATATTGGGTTAACTGTTCACTCTTTTCACAGACTGTACAAGCTGCTGGAGTCTGTACTTACTGGGAGGAGTACCTTACCCGATCACTCTGTTTACTGAATGGAGTACTTCTTATCAGAATGAGTCTTTTCGTATTTACAGGATGGAGTACTTTGATGACCAGGCAGACTCCAGTCCCCCAGTAGACAGAAGCTCCGACTCAGACAGAGTTCAGTATGAGGCGGCGGCCATTGCTAACAAAAACATCCAACTGGTGGGGATAGATGTGTATTGTGAGGAGTTTACATGCAACCAGGCAAAGACTCACTGTCAGGTAGGGTGTGTAAAGTACATTTCATACTGTGTGTACATTGTAAACACACAATAAAAAGCAGTGTGTACTAGGGATGGATCAGTATCAGAAATCTGCAGATCGGGAGGTCGCCAATGTGAAACTGGTCCAATTTCAGGACTCTGCATTTTGTACACTCCCAATTAAACAGGCTACTGAAACATGAGATTTCCTTTCAATGAAATTGCCATAAACGTCCCCAAATATACCAACATATGGGACAAAAGTCTTCAATTTCTTTAGATTTCTGGTTTGTTTCCTGTATTTTATGTTTTCCTTCAATTATATGTGTTGACAGGTGAAGTGGTGGTTGTAAAACATTGTCACAGTACAGCATTAAAATGCTCTTAAAGGTCATAGGAAGCATTTTCAGATCATTCATTAATAATTACATATACATATGAAAGTTCAATTTCTGTTAAAATAAGATGCATCTGGACAAGGTTACATGGTATTTTCAGTCACTTTCTGTCTGTTTTTTCATGATTTTCACAACTGTCGCCATTATTTTTCACTCGACAACTCTCGTAGAAAGTACTAGCCTTGACGTCATAGGTTCATCACAATGTAAACAAACTATCATTCTCGTAAGCGTTTTATTACATACATATATATTTAAAAAATTGCATTTTCTGTTTTGATGAAGTTTATTTGTTTATAAGACACCAGTCTGCCACAGTAAATTTCTGAAATAGCCTTGAGAACATCTTTTATATTTGTTTCAGATGAAAAAATGATTTAGAAGTATTAAGCAAGTTGGATAAAATCACAAATCATGCAGTCAACCAGGTTCAGCTGTGAAATAAATTTTGATAGTTATTTTTTCAATTTTGAAAACTAATTATTGCTAGGAGATGAAATAAATACAACATAAATGTCTTTAGATCTGGGCCTCAAGCAAGGATAATCATACATGTTCCCCAAATTAGTTCAGAACTTTCCCACCAAAACTGTAAACAATGCTTTCATAGTATACATAATGCATCTAGCCATCTAGGGTGTATACTGTTGATTACTAACAAACACATCTCCCTTTTCTTGGTCTCAACAAAGGCTTAAATTGAGAAGAAAATGTTACCAACTAACTTCCAAAATTAAAGTTATCCAAGCTTCAGATCAAAAAGTACTGAACTACTATCTTAAGGAAACCCCATTATATACTGAATTATTTCATGAACTGATAATGTAAAAGTTAGAAGTCAGAATAAATTCAATAAATTTGACAACAGCATGCTTTTATAAATGATCTATGAAAATGAATTTCATATTTTGAATTCACTTTACATCATACCTTATCTTGATAGAAGTACCAGTGATTAGAGGAAAAAAAACAGTATCCAGTACATTTTAATGACAACTTTTGAATTTGTCAACAGATTTTTAGTTTTATATAAATATATCTAACTTGTGAAAGACTACTATCCCATCACAGTTTAAAAACCTTGAAAAAATGGGAGGAGGCAATATCTACACAGATGTTTTACGCTTCTGCATTCCAACACAAGTGTACTTCTAGTATTTCCCTAGACTTGCACCAAATCTTTGTATTTCTTATTCCACAAAACCTGACATACCTGGAATCATTATGAACCCATCATGATGGGTGGGGAAATTACTGAGGGTTGAAATACAAATTTGTCAGCCCAATATTCTAGTAAAAAGTCACTCAGTCCTCATATAATACCTAAGATAAAAGGACCTGAGGAAAGTCTAGTATTTTTCCTGTGTTTGTTAGAATTGTTGGGGGTTAAAAATGAGGTAAAACTTGAGAAAAAAAAGAGCATATTGAAAAAATAAAGGCTAGTGAGGTTTTTTTTTCTGGCAAAACTAAAATCTTCAAAAAAATATGTTATCTTCCTTCAGTTTGTAAATGTATACACTATATCTCCAACTACACAGAACTTCATTATGAACCTGTGACGTCATCAATCATGTACTACGAGAAAAACAATATGTCGGATTTTTACTCCACTTGGTTATATTTATTTTTTAATGCTATTTATGGCTCTTGTACCATATATTTCTTAAAATAAGGTACATTTTCATTCTTATAGGTTGTTTGTCTATTGAATTAAGTTAACTTCACAATTTTTGTGAAAAATGCTTCCTATGACCTTTAATGCTGAGATACGTGGCCTATGAACCCATCCCTAATGTGTACTCAATCAGGTGTTGTGTTGAGTGTACAACATGTAGCATCACCCAGATATTTACTACAATAACATCAGGTTATCATTATACATTGTGGCGTGTGTCCGTGAGGGAAGTACCATTTTTTCTAAATTATTCGTGTAAACAAATATCTTCAGTTGTAAAAACACTTTTACGTCTGCCATTTTTCTAGCTTTAATCCACAATCAACTTTCATTTTTCTAACCCCCTTTTGACCAAATAATTAGATAATTACACACACAATCTGCCCACTTTATCGTGTGATCCCCTTTTATCGCCCACATTCCCCGTTAACGGGGACCATCATTCTCCAAATATACACACACTAACCACACAATTACCCCAATTTTTATTATAATTTTAAACTTGTAGTCTCCCAAGTTGTTAAGAATGGTTTTTCTCCATATTCTACTGGCAATCCAAAAAGTCATTGCTGCATATCAGCACCATATGGACTCTAGCATTCAATGTCCTGATGTTGTTAGTTTCTGCCCCTTTAAACCCCCCACAACCACATTCTGTTTACATTTTAGCATCAAGTCTTCAATATTTATTCCACCAGCTCTATCACCTTCCCGTCTGTTTATCCTGCTCCTTCTTGCTGGTGACATTAACCCAAACCCAGGACCACCCAAGTGCCTCAACGTCACCTACGCAAATATCAGATCAATAAATAACAAATACCCGGCCATTGTAAAATTCATATCTGACAATGAGACCGATCTCTTTGCTATGTCAGAGACCTGGATAAGACCTGACACCACAAACGCCAGTTTGTCTGAACTCACCCCACCAGGCTACAGTCTGCATCAACAGCCGCGAGAAACCCGCCGTGAAGGAGGACTGGGTTTTTTTGTTAGAGACGGACTGAATGCATCCCGTGTTCCTACAATGGTCTGCTCCACCTTTGAAAACTTTCTCATCAAAATATCTCTGAATAAGGAATCTTTCTACTTTTTGAATATTTACAGACCACCATCCTCTAGTACTACAACCTTTTTCGAACAATTTCAGTCCCTTTTGGAGGACATCCATCACACCACAGAAAATCTTTCTATCATCGGCGACTTCAATCTGCACCTTGATACAACATGTTCAAATTCAAAAACTTTTCACTCATTGATCGAGTCATTCGACTTAATTCAGAAAGTTAACTTTCCAACCCATATTCATGGACATACCCTTGATCAGGTTTTAACCAAATCCAACAATGACAATATTTCTAAAGTCCACACCACCGATGCCTTTTCCGACCATTTTTCAGTTAGTTTCATACTAAATTTTATAACTCCTAGATCTCAGGACCATGCTACTGTCTCCTTTCGTAAATACCACAAAATCAACAAAGATAAAATGAAAGCAGATCTCCTCGCTTCTGAACTGATTAATAATCCGTCTAAAGAACCAGATACACTCTATAAACAATATCATACTACCTTGTCAACCCTTATTGACAAACATGCTCCAATACACACCAAACACACCAAGGCCAAGTACATCCCGGGATGGGTGAATGATACTGTAATTGCGGCAAAGGAGACTAAGCGTTTGTTTGAACGCATTTGGCGAAGAAATAGATCTACTTTCAATAGATCCCAGTACATGCAGAAGGTTCACCAATATAATAGAGTCTGCATGCAGGCCAAATCCCAATTCCTTAAAGAAAAAATTCAGGATAATCATCACAACCCACAAAAATTATGGCGTGTCCTGGGTGATGTCCTACACAGACTTCCAGCTAAGATCCTTCCATCGATAAACCCACCTCAGCTTTTGGCTGACAGGTTCGTGGAGTTCTTCACAGAAAAGATTGAGAAAATACGCTCAACATTCTCTGCTTCTGTTAATTCACAACACATCACCCCTGACTCTCCTCCCCCCATGTTCCCCAGTTTTTCTACTGTAACAGAGGAAGAAGTTACTAAAATTATTACCAGCTCTCCTAGTAAATCATGTTCCCTAGACCCATGGCCCACTTTCCTTGTTCTGGATTATCTCGATATTCTCATTTCCCCCATCACTTCAATAATTAATGCTTCTCTTAACCAAGGCAAGTGTCCAGATTTCTTTAAGCAGGCCCATGTTACCCCACTTCTCAAAAAATCATCCTTAGACAAAGAAGCTTTTAAAAATTATAGGCCTGTCTCAAATGTAAACTTTATCTCAAAGATACTTGAAAGGGTAGTAGCCGTCCAGCTACAAACACATCTTGATGAAGCCGGCCTTTTGACTGCCTTCCAATCCGCTTATAGAAAACACCATTCTACTGAAAGCGCTCTCCTCAATATCCATAACGATATTCTTCTTAATATGGCCAAAGGGTCTGTCACTGCTCTTACCCTTCTCGATCTATCCGCCGCTTTCGATACCATTGACCACACCATTCTCCTAGACAGGCTCAATGTTTATTATGGAATCAGTGAGCTAGCACTTGGCTGGTTCAGATCATACCTGTCAGGAAGGACACACTCGGTCAAGATAGGTAGTACACTCTCCCATCCTGCTTTGCTCCAGTATGGAGTTCCCCAGGGTTCTGTCCTTGGACCAATTCTGTTCTCTCTCTATACTAACCCTATCAGCTCAATCATTCACTCCCACAGTAGCATCGATTATCACTTCTACGTCGATGACACCCAGTTATACATATCACTTTCACCAGCAAATTTCTCTCACTCTATCCAAAAACTAAAGAACTGCCTAAATGACATTCAAAATTTCATGTTTACAAATAAATTAAAACTTAACCCAGACAAAACCGAGTTTATTCTCAAAGGCTCCCATAAAAATCGTAAACAACTCCTCCCTCATTTCCCCATCAGTATTTTAGGAAATCAGGTCTCACCAGCACAAAGTGTCAGGAACCTTGGAGTAGTGTTCGACTCCAATTTCAATTTCTCAAATCATGTGTCACAGGTCATAAAGTCCACTAGAGTACATGCCAGAGATCTCTACAGAATTCGTCCCCTCCTAGACCTCAACACATCAGTCCTCTTGGCAAATGCTTTGGTGAGCAGCAGGTTGGACTATTGCAATTCATTGTTCTTATCGCTCACTAATTTTGAGTTAGGGAGATTGCAGATAGTCCAAAACTCACTCTGCAGGGTTGTCACCCGTTCCTCTAAATTCTCTCACATTACCCCTCAACTAAAAAAACTTCACTGGTTACCAGTCAGATACAGGGTACAATTTAAAATTGGCCTTATTACATACAAAATTCTCAACCAAGGTCAACCAGTTTATCTAAGAGAATTAATCCACCCGTACACCTCTTCTAGAAATACAAGGCGAAGTTCCCCCAAACTCAAGTTCCTTCAAACCCCCAATTTTGATCGTAGAGTTCACAAATCAATCAAACACTTCTCTAATTCATTCTGTCACTATGCCCCTGTCCTTTGGAACTCTTTCCCCTTTCATGTTAGAAACAGCCCCTCTGTTCCATCTTTTAGGAAGCACCTCAAAACCCACCTCTTCAGCTCTAGTTTCCCAACTTAGTTTTCTTCCCACCCGGCCACACCCCTTGAACGCCCCTTGACTCTCCTTAGGAAAGTGATTTTGATTAATTAGCGCACCGAGTTCCCCTCTGTGGGGAAGATATTGTGCTTGCAAAGCAGTAGATTAGATTAGATACATTCACAGTATTTTAGTCCTTGTCCTCTGTTTTATGTCTGTATTCTCTGGTTTTGTACATAGGAGCCGCCAGACAGCCTGTCACCCAGTCTTTCACCTAGTGAGACATCGAGCCATGCACCCGGCTTGCATTGTCCAGACAACATGCTCAGTAAGTAAAGTTACAGACTTACAGTTGTGTTCACACTCAAAAGTCAAACATTCAAGCAGACAGCAAATATATGTTTCACTTGCTCACATTGTCTGAACTCAGAATTCTTTGTGTGAAATTGTTGACGTTTTTTTGTAAAATTCGCCTAAAAATCTGTTCACTAGTTTTTCATCAGTACTATTCAATTCCAGCATTTGTTTGTACTGCAGGAAGTCAGGACTTGTTCCAGTCCACCTCTCACTCCACACCAGTCAAGGTCGCCGTGCTGTTGGGGAGACAGGACGTGAAGGTCAAGATCAAACAGCGCGAGGACGTGGCAGGGCCAAAGGTGGGTAACATGATGGGTGTTGAGATAAATGGGAGGTTTCCTGTGAGTATTGCTATAAAATGGAGTGATGTGAAGTGAACTGAAGACTAGTGGCAGTGACCAATGAGAAGACAGTTTTGTCTCAGGTAAAATAATGATAAAGAGAACTTTTGTCAGTTTATGCTGCTGTAAATTATGTTGTTAGGTTCATGTCACATAGGGCTGGTTCCGAGTGTCATACACACCGTGTGAAATCCTGTGTTTTGCAGCTGGAGCTGGATGCACATATCGGTGGCTGTCACATCCACCTGTCACCACGGCAACTGCATCTCTTGCTGGAGATTGGCCGGGGTTTATCCAGTCCAGGTGAGTTGTTCTGTGTAGTCCACATACATTTACATTGGTGATTCTTTGTAAACAGGTGTTATGGAGTCTGGGTCAGTGGTTGTGTGTTATTCTGGCACATTTAAATCTAGAGATGGGTCAGTAGGCCTCGTGTCTCGGTATCAAGAGAATTTTACTGAAACACCTTGACAAGATTTTACAACCACCACTTCACTTGCCAACACTTACAATGGAAGGTAAACTTAAAATAATGAAACAAACCAGAAATATGAAGAAATTGCACACTTTTATCCCTTATTTTTGTACAATTTGGCACTTTTTTCTTTTACTGTGATTTTGTGGTAAATAAGTGACACAATTTTGTAATGTCCATCTTTCTTGTCAACACATATAGAGGAAGGAAAACTTAAAATATTGGACGTAAACAAGAAATATGAAGAAATTACACATTTTTATCCCATACTTTTGTACATTTGGGGACTTTCACTGTGACTTCATTGAGAGGAAACATCCATATTTTGGTGTCGTGAGTTTCACTTCCTCAGTTGTTAGAAGGGAGATGTCCTAAAATCCAGAGTCCTGGAATCGGAACTGTTTTTCTATTGGCAACCTCCTGATCTACACATTTTTGATACTGGTCCATCACTATTTAAATCACTGTTTTTCTTTAGATGAATGTTATTCAGTCTGGGTCAGTGGTTGTATGTAATTCTATGGTATATTTAAATCACTGTTTTTGTTTAGATGAATGTTATCCAGTCTGGGTCAGTCGTTGTATGTAATTCTATGGTATATTTAAATCACTGTTTTTGTTTAGATGAATGTTATCCAGTCTGGGTCAGTCGTTGTATGTAATTCTATGGTATATTTAAATCACTGTTTTTGTTTAGATGAATGTTATCCAGTCTGGGTCAGTCGTTGTATGTAATTCTATGGTATATTTAAATCACTGTTTTTGTTTAGATGAATGTTATCCAGTCTGGGTCAGTCGTTGTATGTAATTCTATGGTATATTTAAATTAGGGGTGCGACCGAGCAGTCGACACTCGCCGAGCGAGGCAAATTTCACGAAAATTCGATCCCAATTTTAAGAGTCGACTACTCGTGTGTACACAAGTATCTATATAACAACCTATTGAAGCGGTTACGTTTTTTAGGAAATAAAAATAAATAACATACCTTGCTAGCATTAAATCGCATAATCCACCATTTTTAACATAATATTAAGTATATTATATGATGACATCAGCTAATTCAAGCGATTCAAAGCTTTTATCTCTATATTTTTATTGTTTACGGGAGCCGCCATATTGGATGTTGGTTCCTGTAATGGTGGATACTAAACTTCGCGAGTGCTCGATGTCGAGTCGATTTTTGGTCCACGAGTAATCGACCCGAATTATTTGTACTCGTCCCACCCCTAATTTAAATCACTGTTTTTGTTTAGATGAATGTTATCCAGTCTGGGTCAGTCGTTGTATGTAATTCTATGGTATATTTAAATCACTGTTTTCTTTAGATGAATGTTATTCAGTCTGGGTCAGTGGTTGTATGTAATTATATCCCCAGACGAAAGTCGGGGATATATTGGATTCAGGTCCGTCGCGCCGCCGCCGCCGCCGCCGCCGCCGTAGAAATTTCCTTGTGGACGCGATAACTCAAAAACAAATTAATATTTTTTTTTCAAACTTGGTACACATGTTAAGGGTGCCCAAAGGAAGATCCCTATTTTAAGGTGACCTTAAACTCCCAGTAAAAAAGAACTTATGGCCACCTTAAGGTCAGAAATTGGACTTTTGGCCACTTAGAGCCCTGTAGGTCACAAACTATGATGCTCAGCTGGCTGAAATTTTACCTGACAACACATTAATATGTTCTTAGTACATGTGCCGAAAATCACGACTTTAAGTTGAGGAGAAAATTGTCTTTGAGGCCCATAAATACCCCCACTTAGGGATTTTTTGCTATACTTTTCACATATTTTGCCCTATAATTTGGAAGTGGTAATTCTGATGAGTCTCAAACTGTGCTAGGTATAACTTTGATATGTAATCCTTGTCTGTAGAAAATTTTAGGGCTGTAGGTTTACCCAAAGGGGTCGACTTAAGGTCTCAAAAGTGCCCACAGAGACCCAATTTATGCACTTTTTGCCACTTTCAAGCACTGTAGCTTTAAAACTATGTCTCTCATCTAAGTTAAATATCATCTGGGAATATATCTATGTGTTTTCTTATATGTGCCCCAACATTTAGGCCTTTAATAGACAGTTAACCTGTGTATCAGGACCATAAACACCCACCCGAGTGACCCTTATAAGACATTTTTCACATCTTTTTCCCTGTAACTTGGAAATGGTAAGTCTGAGAAGTTTCAAACTGTATTAGATATATATTCTGTGTGTAATCTTAGTATGTAACAGATTTTAAGTCTGAAGCTTTAATTTTGAAGGTCAAATTGAGGTCTCTAAAAGGCTCCCAAAGACCCAATATTTGGACTTTTTGCTACTTTTAAGCCCTGTGACTGTTAAACTATGTGACTGATAGAGCTCAAATCCTATCTGGGAAGATATTAGTATGTTATTTATATATGTGCCAAAAATTAAGGCTTTAAGAAGACATTTAACCTGTGTATGAGGACCATAAATCCCCACCCGAGTGACCATTTTTAGACATTTTTCACATATTTTGCCCTGTAACTTGGAAATGGTAAGTCTAAGAAGTTTCAAACTGTATTAGATGCATATTCTATGTGTAATCTTAGTATGTGACAAATTTTAAGTCTGAAGCTTTAATTTGAAGGCCACATTTAGGTCTCTAGAAGGCCCCATAAAGACCCAGTATTTGGACTTTTTGCCAATTTTAAGGCCTTTGACTGTTAAACTATGTGACTGATAGAGCTGAAATCTCATCTGGGAATACATTATTATGTTCTTTTTACATGTGCCAAAAATCAAGGCTTCAAGTAGACATTTAACCTGTGTATGAGGACCTTAAACACCCACCTGAGTGACCCTTTTAAGACATTTTTCACATATTTTGCTCTGTAACTTGGAAATGGTAAGTCTGAGAAGTTTCAAACTTTATTAGATACATATTCTATGTGTAATCTTAGTATGTAACAAATTTTAAGTCTGAAGCTTTAATTTGAAAGCCACATCGAGATCTCTAAAAGGCCCACAGAGACCCAATATTTGGACTTTTTGCCACCTTTAAGCCCTGTGACTGTTAAACTATGTGATTGATGGAGCTGAAATCCCATCTGGGAATGCATTATTATGTCCTTTTTACATATGGCGAAAATCAAGGTTTTTAGTAGACATTTAACCTGTGTATGAGGGCCATAGACACTCGCCCAAGTGCCTTTTTGGACATTTTTTCCGTATTTTGCCCTGTTATTTGGAAATGCTTAGTGTGACAAGTCTTAAACTGTATTATATATAATTTTTGTTTGTTATGTATGTCCCCCAAAAAGTTTCAGATCTGTAGTTTAATTGCTAAGGTCTCTTTAACAATTGTAAAATGCCCACAGAAACCCAATTTATGGACATTATGCCACTTTAAAGCCCAGTAACTGTCAAACTATGTGGGTTATAGAGCTGAAATCTTTGAATTTTTAAAAGGAAATGCCTGTCTATTTAAATTTTGAATATTAATAATGTTATGGCTCATAATCTTAGTCTTTTAAGAACTTATTTTTGTGTGTTATACCTCTGCTTGCTGAGTTTTTAACTTTTTAAAATGAAACTGGTTAAACGCCGGTTAAACATATTCAAGTAGACAAAATGGACACTTTAAGTGAGCTTTAAGTCCCAATATTAATGAAATTATATCCGTATGTAGTAAAACTAGGGGATTTTTAACCCTCAACTAGCCCAGTTTTATTCAACTTGCCTCAGTTAATTTTGACACAGCTCCTACAGTTATGAACTCATTTCAGTTGATAATCACATACTTAAAATTCTCAATTCTTTTTGTATTTGAGTACCCCTTTTATATAGATTGTTTGTTTACCATTTTTGCTGTAGCACTCCATCTCTTTGAGAGAACATGTAAACTCTGTAAAAAAGATGTAGAAGATGAGATACATTTTGTTTGTGTTTGTCCAGCTTTAGAGCTGATTCGTATGAAATATTTCAAAATTTTAAATATAGATAAATCTGAATTATTAATAGATCAATTATCAAGGGTATTAACTCATATGAATGTCAATATGGTTATTAATTTTATTTTTGATTTGTGGCAAGAAAGAAAAAGTAAATTATATTGTTAATTTTTATGTATTGAATTGCTGTCTTTATTTACTGTATCTTACCTCAAAATATGTTTGCTCTGTTTGTTATTAACTCTCTATTTAAAGTGACTTATAAGCCCATATAGGGCTGGGTATTACTTCAATAGTTTTTGTATAATCCTTGTCAACATAATACATGTCACTATAATAAACTAATAAACTAAACTAAGTCCCAACCCACATCCCCCACCCGGATTCCCCCCACCCACCTCTGCTTGCTGAGTTTTTCACTTTTTAAAATGAAACTGGTGAAACATATTGAAGTAGACAAAATGGACACTTTAAGTGAGCTTTAAGTCCCAATATTAATGAAATTATATCCTTATGTAGTAAAACTAGGGGATTTTTAACCCTCAACTAGCCCAGTTTTATTCAACTTGCCTCAGTTAATTTTGGCACAGCTCCTACAGTTATGAACTCATTTCAGTTGATAATCACATACTTAAAATTCTCAATTCTTTTTGTATTTGAGTACCCCTTTTATATAGATTGTTTGTTTACCATTTATGCTCAACCCACATCCCCCACCCGGATTCCCCCCACCCACCTCTGGGACCTCCAGCTATATTGAGTGACACTAAATAAACAAAGGTATTTAATGATATCAGATGAGAAACAAAGAACTCAATGGGGTTGCAGATCTTGTGTAATAGTGAGAGAGGTGTGGAGAAGGGGAGAGGGGTGGGGGTGGGAGGTGGTGGGCTTCATTACATATAACACAAAGGGGAGTCAGAACTGAGATTGTGTCACATATTTAGGTTGCATATATATGGACCACATATATAGGTATAGAGGAAATGAATAACTGAAAACAATTTGCAAATTCTAAAAATAATATAATAAAATAATAATATAAATAATTTTTTTTTAAATAATATTTTATTTGTGAACAAATATAGAAACAGATATGCGCTTTTGGGATTATGAATTTTAGAATGGACATTGAATCATCAATCATTTAAATACTTTGAAGGAAGATTGAAAAGTATGATGAGTTGAGTTAAAAATAATATTTTATTTGTCAACAAATATAGAAACAGATATGCTCTTTTGGGATTATTATTTTAGAATGGACATTCAATCATCAATCATTTAAATACTTTGAAAATAGGTTTAGAGTTATCATTGCAGGAAGATTGAAAATATAATTTGAGTTATGTATTCGGCGTCTGGGGATACACCATCTTCCTTGGAAGATATAAACAGAGTAGATTGATGTGCTGAAGTTCATATAATAATGGGTAATTATGTTTTTAAAAATTCCCGATCAAAACCTGTGGCGTGAGTGATGACCTGTCTGGGGATATGTTGGCGCCGAGTTGGCCCAATCTAGTTCTATGGTATAATTAAATCACTGTTTTTGTTTAGATGAATGTTATCCAGTCTGGGTCAGTCGTTGTATGTAATTCTATGGTATATTTAAATCACTCATTTTCTTTGGATGAGTGTTATCCACCCTGGGTCAGTCGTTGTATGTAATTCTGTGGCACAGTTATATCACTGTTTTTTTACCCCACAGCCCTTAAGGGCTGTCGGGGTATTGTTTGCACCCTTAGTGTCCGGATGGGCGGGCGGACAGCGGGAAAAAGTTTGTCTGGGCTGTATCTCAGAAACTGTGAGGTGTAGGAAGTTGATACTTAGTAGGGACATTGGTTAGGGGGTGTAGGTGTGCAACGTCATGATCTGGCCTTGATTTAACCTTTGACCTTGCTGTAGTGACCTTGAGTTTGACAATCTTGTCCGGGCTATATCTCAGAAACTGTAAGGTGTAGGAAGTTGATACTTGGTAGGGACATTGGTTAGGAGGTGTAGGTGTGCATTGTTTTGTTGTGACCTTGATTTGGCCTTTGACCTTGCCATAGTGACCTTGACCTATAAAATCTTGTCTGGGGTATATCTTGGAAACTGTAACTTGTAGGAAGTTGATACTTGGTAGGGTCATTGGTTAGGGAGTGTAGGTGTGCAACGTCATGGTGTGACCTTGATTTGATCTTTGACCTTGCCATAGTGACCTTGAACTATAAAATTTTGTCAGGGCCATATCTCAAAAATGGTAAAGTGTAGGAAGTTGATACTTGGTAGGGACATTGGGGGGGGGGGGGGGGGGGGGGGGGGGGGGGTTTGGAAGGTTAAGGTGTAGGAAGTTGATACTTGGTGTTGGTTAGGGGTTGTAGGTGTGCAACATCATGGTGTGATCTTGATTTGACCTTCGACCTTTTCAGTAACCATGAGTTTTAAAATCTTGTCTGGGCTATTTATTGGATTCCATAAGGTGTAGAAGGTTGACACTTGGTAGGGACATTGGTTAGGTGGTGCAGGTGTGCATCATGGTGTGATCTTTAACTTTGGCTCTGCCAAAGTGTGTTCACCTGCCATATTTGAGACATTTTTCTCTTATGACAAAGGTATATGGATTGCTGCAACTGATTATTATGTGCACTTTTACATAATTGTGCTTTTTCCATTGACATCTATTCTCCAATTAATAACTTTTACAGCTTCATAGTTTTAGTATACTGATTAATGCTGTCATCTAGCTATTGAATTGTCTTCTTTTAATACTTTACCTTCTCATACATTTTCTTTCTGTTAGATGTTATTTTCTCTAGGTAAACATTATTTGGACTTTATATGAGTGACACTGTACTGAAAGTATCCCAGTCTTTGTACTGTTTCACTACTTTTATATGTCATGGTGTTGAAAACTATTTTCCCAAGCTTTGGGGTACGGGCATCTCTGATGCTATTTAATATATAAATAAGGAAGAGTTTTTTTTTTCTTGGAGTGAGAGACTTCAAACTCTTGGTGAATCATGTTGTTTTACAATTTCACAAAGCAGGCAATTGTATTTAAATCTGTTTGAAAGATATTCCTGGTAATAAGGGTATACAGTCTGCTTGAGTGACTACAATACACACTTCAAGGTACTGCCCTCCGTTCATAATGCACACATGTATAATATGCTGACTTCAAATGAGATCCACCAGAATATATCTGTACAAATACCCTGAAAGAATTTGTAGTGTGTCAAAGACTTGCTAAACAATGGGAAACAGGCAAGGTGCAGCATAAACAGCCATTAACCAGTGGGAACAGATGTGGTTGATTATCTAAACAGCCATTATGCAACATCAACATTCTCACTTTGTGTTCATGTTTTATCAGAACTGACAACAGCTCACAATTACACACACAGTTAACCTATTGATGTCAATAACTTCAATTTGGTTAATAAGATATGATGACACGTTACAAGTCCACACACAGTAAACCTATGGATGTGACATTGTTTTATCAGATCTAACAACACCTTACAAGTCCACACACAGTAAACCTATGGATGTGACTTTGTTTTATCAGATCTAACGACACCTTACAAGTCCACACACAGTAAACCTATGGATGTGACTTTGTTTTATCAGATCTGACGACACCTTACAAGTCCACACACAGTAAACCTATGGATGTGACATTGTTTTATCAGATCTAATGACACCTTACAAGTCCACACACAGTAAACCTATGGATGTGACATTGTTTTATCAGATCTAACGACACCTTACAAGTCCACACACAGTAAACCTATGGATGTGACATTGTTTTATCAGATCTAATGACACCTTACAAGTCCACACACAGTAAACCTATGGATGTGACATTGTTTTATCAGATCATATGACACCTTACAAGTCCACACACAGTAAACCTATGGATGTGACTTTGTTTATCAGATCTAATGACACCTTACAAGTTTGAACACAGTAAACCTATGGATGTGACTTTGTTTATCAGATCTAACAACACCTTACAAGTCCACACACAGTAAACCTATGGATGTGACATTGTTTTATCAGATCTAATGACACCTTACAAGTCCACACACAGTAAACCTATGGATGTGACATTGTTTTATCAGATCTAACAACACCTTACAAGTCCACACACAGTAAACCTATGGATGTGACATTGTTTTATCAGATCTAACAACACGTTACAAGTCCACACACAGTAAACCTATGGATGTGACATTGTTTTATCAGATCTAATGACACCTTACAAGTTTGAACACAGTAAACCTATGGATGTGACTTTGTTTATCAGATCTAATGACATCTTACAAGTTTGAACACAGTAAACCTATGGATGTGACTTTGTTTTATCAGATCTGATGACACCTTACAAGTCCACATACAGTAAACTTATGGATGTGACTTTGTTTTATCAGATCTGACGACACCTTACAAGTCCACACACAGTAAACCTATGGATAGGGCTGACTTTGCGCGTGTGGAGGAAGATTTGCAGAGACAGTTGAGGTCAGAGCGGGTACACTATGGTCAGCAGGGAATGCTGGGTAATGAGGACGTTAGTGTACTGGGTGAGTAATGGAGTGTCTTTAACGGGTCTATCTGAATAGCTGATAATTTGGGGAATCTTGGTGGCTCTCACTGCAGTGAATATCTTTAATTCATGGTAGACCAATTTTTAACGGGATGTAACCATATCAGCATGGTCAAGTAGTAAAGACAGCAAACCGGACAGTTGGTTTCTATTCAATTTATATAAACGTAAACAAAAACTGGTAACAGAAATCCAAGATCTAGTTCCCCAAAGGTCACATATTTCAAAAGTATCAAATATTACACAGAAATCCTTACTAATGTGCACTTATATTTTATCAATATAAAGTGAAACAATATTCAAAACGTCAAATTTTAATGACAAATAAACCACATTTTAGTTGTGTTTATGTTCATGTACAAGCATAGAAGGTTGACATTTTGATGTACACTAATTTGAACAAATCCAGTTTTTGTCAAATTTTTATTTTCAGGACCTGGTTTCCTAATTTACTTCCGATCATAACACTAGCACGGTCTGATCTCTGCTTATAGTTTCATTTAGACAAGAGAAGGATTAAGAGAAAGAACACACAAGCTACATATTTACAAAAGGGTGCATTTGTACAGCATCATGTGACCTCATCATTTAACTCTTGTATTGTACTACTTGCTGAGTTTAGAGGGCAACTTGAATCAAGTTACTTGACTGACTGACTTGACTAATCAATTATTAAGAATGAATAACACAGTTGACTGATCAAAAGTACAATTTGACTATTTTATTTCAGTGTTTCACTTTACTGACTATTTTGCCTAACTGACTGTTTTCAGATGAGGAGGATGATGAGATTCTTCTAAGTCTCGGCTCCACGCGGGCAGGGTCATCTACCGTTATGGAGAGTTCCTACTCCACAGTCAGGTCCACCAACACAAGTGGTAAGTATAGCCCACACAGGGTGACAACAGACCGATGTACACCAGCAGTAAGTACACTCCACACAGGGTAACCTCAGACTAGTGTACACCGCCAGAAAGTACACCTCACACAGGGTAACATCAGACTAGTGTACACCGGCAAAAAAACACTCCACACAGGGTTACATCAGACTAGTGTACACCAGCAGTAAGTACATTCCACACAGGGTGACATCAGACTAGTGTACACCAGCAGTAAGTACACTCCACACAGGGTGACATCAGACTAGTGTACACCAGCAGTAAGTACATTCCACACAGGGTTACATCAGACTAGTGTACACCAGCAGTAAGTACATTCCACACAGGGTGACATCAGACTAGTGTACACCGGCAGTAACTACACCCCACACAAGGTGACATCAAACTAGTGTACACCAGCAGTAAGTACACCCCACACAAGGTGACATCAAACTAGTGTACACCAGCAGTAACTACACTCCACACAGGGTGACATCAGACCAGTGTACACCAGCAGTAAGTACAGCCCACACAGGGTGATATCAGACTAGTGTACACCAGCAGTAAGTACAGCCCACACAGGGTTACATCAGACTAGTGTACACCAGCAGTAAGTACATTCCACACAGGGTGATATCAGACTAGTGTACACCAGCAGTAAGTACACTCCACACAGGGTTACATCAGACCAGTGTACACCAGCAGTAACTACACCCCACACAAGGTGACATCAAACTAGTGTACACCAGCAGTAACTACACTCCACACAGGGTGACATCAGACCAGTGTACACCAGCAGTAAGTACAGCCCACACAGGGTGATATCAGACTAGTGTACACCAGCAGTAAGTACAGCCCACACAGGGTTACATCAGACTAGTGTACACCAGCAGTAAGTACACCCCACACAAGGTGATATCAGACTAGTGTACACCAGCAGTAAGTACAGCCCACACAGGGTGACATCAGACCAGTGTACACCAGCAGTAAGTACACTCCACACAAGGTAACATCAGACTAGTGTACACCGGCAAAAAAACACTCCACACAGGGTTACATCAGACTAGTGTACACCAGCAGTAAGTACAGCCCACACAGGGTGACATCAGACCAGTGTACACCAGCAGTAAGTACATTCCACACAGGGTGACATCAGACCAGTGTACACCAGCAGTAAGTACACTCCACACAAGGTAACATCAGACTAGTGTACACCAGCAGTAAGTACACTCCACACAGGGTGACATCAGCCTAGTGTACACCAGCAGTAAGTACATCCCACACAGGGTGACATCAGACCAGTGTACACCAGCAGTAAGTACACTCCACACAGGGTAACATCAGACTAGTGTACACCAGCAGTAAGTACACCTCACACAGGGTAGCATCAGACCAGTGTACACCAGCAGTAAGTACACTCCACACAAGGTAACATCAGACTAGTGTACACCAGCAGTAAGTACACCCCACACAGGGTGACATCAGACCAGTGTACACCAGCAGTAAGTACACCCCACACAAGGTAACATCAGACCAGTGTACACCAGCAGTAAGTACACTCCACACAAGGTAACATCAGACTAGTGTACACCAGCAGTAAGTACACCTCATTCAGGGTGACATCAAACTAGTGTACACCAGCAGTAAGTACACTCCACACAGGGTAACATCAGACTAGTGTACACCAGCAGTAAGTACACTCCACACAAGGTAACATCAGACTAGTGTACACCAGCAGTAAGTACACCTCACTCAGGGTGACATCAAACTAGTGTACACCAGCAGTAAGTACACTCCACACAGGGTAACATCAGACTAGTGTACACCAGCAGTAAGTACACTCCACACAGGGTGACATCAGACTAGTGTACACCAGCAGTAAGTACACCTCACTCAGGGTGACATCAAACTAGTGTACACCAGCAGTAAATACACTCCACACAGGGTGACATCAGACCAGTGTACACCAGCAGTAAGTGCACCCCACACAAGGTAACATCAGACTAGTGTGCACCGGCAGTAAGCACACTCCACACAGGGTAACATCAGACTAGTGTACACCAGCAGTAACTACACCCCACACAAGGTGACATCAAACTAGTGTACACCAGCAGTAAGTACACCCCACACAAGGTAACATCAGACTAGTGTGTACCAGCAGTAAGTACACCCCACACAAGGTAACATCACACCAGTGTACACCAGCAGTAAGTACACCCTACACAAGGTAACATCAGACTAGTGTACACCAGCAGTAAGTACAGCCCACACAGGGTTACATCAGACCAGTGTACACCAGCAGTAAGTACAGCCCACACAGGGTTACATCAGACTAGTGTACACCAGCAGTAAGTACACTCCACACAGGGTGACATCAGACTAGTGTACACCAGCAGTAAGTACACCCCACACAGGGTGACATCAGACTAGTGTACACCAGCAGTAAGTACAGCCCACACAGGGTGATATCAGACTAGTGTACACCAGCAGTAAGTACACTCCACACAGGGTTACATCAGCCTAGTGTACACCAGCAGTAAGTACAGCCCACACAAGGTAACATCATACTAGTGTACACCAGCAGTAAGTACACCCCACACAAGGTAGCATCAGACTAGTGTACACCAGCAGTAAGTACACCCTACACAAGGTAACATCAGACTAGTGTACACCAGCAGTAAGTACAGCCCACACAGGGTGATATCAGACTAGTGTACACCAGCAGTAAGTACACCTCACACAGGGTGAATTCAGACCAGTGTGCATCTGCAGTAAGTTCACCCTGTGTGGAGTCACCTGGACATGTTTTAAGAAAGCACTCTCCTGCCAGGTTGAATTTTGGCATAAAACAGAAAGACACATTAATCTTAAACAAAGCCAGATATAGTGATTTCAGATAAGTCACTATTGTTCATTGCATCAATGTTTTTCCAACATGTGCAAGAACAATTCCTCTTTCTTTTGCAAAGCAATACTCTAGTTATGTTTGTATTTTAGCATTTGACTTGTGTATTTTAGTTACTGTGAATGTGCCAAATCTGTTACTGTTTCTCTCACTGCTACAGGTTCCTACAACCCTGTGGTTGGGTTCCGCAGGAGAGAAACACCCCAGTCACAGGGTGCCACCAGTACTCACACAGCAAAAACTAAAGGTGAGGAAAACAGTGTTACAATAAACCTCTATACATGATAAACAGGCAGGTAATAAGTGAGTAAATAGTAAACAGAGTCAGGCTGGTAATAAGTGAGTAAATAGTAAACAGAGTCAGGCAGGCAATAAGTGAGTAAATAGTAAACAGAGTCAGGCAGGTAATAAGTGAGTAAATAGTAAACAGAGTCAGGCAGGTAATAGGTGAGTAAATAGTAAACAGAGTCAGGCAGGCAATAAGTGAGTAAATAGTAAACAGAGTCAGGCAGGTAATAAGTGAGTAAATAGTAAACAGAGTCAGGCAGGTAATAGGTGAGTAAATAGTAAACAGAGTCAGGCAGACAATAAGTGAGTAAATAGTAAACAGAGTCAGGCAGGTAATAGGTGAGTAAATAGTAAACAGAGTCAGGCAGACAATAAGTGAGTAAATAGTAAACAGAGTCAGGCTGGTAATAGGTAAGTAAATATTAAACAGAGTCAGGCAGGCAATAAGTGAGTAAATAGTAAACAGAGTCAGGCAGGTAATAGGTGAGTAAATAGTAAACAGAGTCAGGCAGGCAATAAGTGAGTAAATAGTAAACAGAGTCAGGCAGGTAATAAGTGAGTAAATAGTAAACAGAGTCAGGCAGGCAATAAGTGAGTAAATAGTAAACAGAGTCAGGCAGGCAATAAGTGAGTAAATAGTAAACAGAGTCAGGCAGGCAATAAGTGAGTAAATAGTAAACAGAGTCAGGCAGGCAATAAGTGAGTAAATAGTAAACAGAGTCAGGCTGGTAATAGGTGAGTAAATAGTAAACAGAGTCAGGCAGGCAATAGGTGTGTACATAGTAAACACAGTCAGGCAGGTAATAGGTGAGTAAATAGTAAACAGAGTCAGGCAGGCAATAAGTGAGTAAATAGTAAACAGAGTTAGGCAGGTAATAGGTGAGTAAATAGTAAACAGAGTCAGGCAGGCAATAAGTGAGTAAATAGTAAACAGAGTCAGGCTGGTAATAGGTGAGTAAATAGTAAACAGAGTCAGGCAGGCAATAAGTGAGTAAATAGTAAACAGAGTCAGGCTGGTAATAGGTGTGTACATAGTAAACACAGTCAGGCAGGCAATAAGTGAGTAAATAGTAAACAGAGTCAGGCAGGCAATAAGTGAGTAAATAGTAAACAGAGTCAGGCAAGCCATAGGTGTGTACATAGTAAACAGAATCAGGCAGGCATGTTATAGGCAATCTGTGTAACCAGCCATTGCGCGAAATGACTGAATATTGCAGTCATTTCACAAAGTAAATCATTTCTATATCAGGAATTTATTTAGGCTAGAACTGGTAATTAATTTCCGCTCCTCAATCATTATAGTATACTGCTCTTTGGTATCACAACTTTATCAGCTTTATATTTCTTGAATAGCTTAGCTTTAAAGTTCTCTTCAAAAGTTTTACCAAGTAACATATCAGTAATCTTTCAAAAAAAGATGATATCAGTTATTTAAAGCTAAAATATTGCTTATTGTTTTAACTCATTAAATTCCTTCTTTAGGTTCTTGCACCTTACTTACTTTGACATGCGATATTTTGTCATTGTTGTATATCAAAGCTGCTACTACCTTGCATTGGGGGACATTTGTGTGGAATACTCGCTTAAGTAAAACAAGCTTGGGCTGAGTGATTGGATCCTTAAAAAAAAAGGTTGGAGAGTCCTAAATATAGTGAACCTTGTTTCATCAAACTGGATTAACATCAAACGACCCCCACACACACAATAACATCAGAGGACATACTCAGATAAAAAAAAAATGATATGAACATAGTATCCTCCTTACAAGTAAAATGAGAATAAGTATGAAATGTATCATTATTTAATGATTACGTAGCAACACTGTTTATTTATTCATGCAAAAATGTATGAGATATGTTAACATGTATCTTCATTACCTGTCATATACTTAAAACAGCATCGTGAATTGGTGATAGCAAGAAATAACCTTATTCTATTAAAAAGTTATTTTAAAATATGATTACACGGATTGCCTGATGTCTCAAACACTTTGGTAGGCAATCTGTGTAGCACTGAACCTCATATTTCAGTCATTAGCAAATTGGCTAAACTGTTCAGGCATTTCACAAAATGACTGAAATGTTACACGTAATGCCTGGTTACACAGACTGCCTGTAACATACAGGCAGTAAAATAAACAAAGTCATGATATGCATGAGGTGTGTACCCAATATACATACAGTTTTGGTTGAGCTAAAAATGATCATTTTTTACACACAGCCATTGAATTCTGTACAGGTTTTCATTTCACCCGCGGTGTCCAGCTTGGTGGACCAGCTTTAGGATGGTTGAGTGTGTGGGCAGGCAGCCTGAAAAATCTTGTCCAGGCAGTATCTCCAAAACCATGAGGTATAGGAAGTTCATACTTAGTGGGGACATTGGTTAAGGGTTGTAAGTCTGCTATGTCATGGTGTGACCTTGATTTGACCTTTGTTCTTTATATGGTGATCTTAATAATATTTTTTGTCCGGGATATAACTGTGTGGTGTAGGATCTTGCTACATGGCAGGAGCATTGGTTTAGGGGTGTAAGTATGCCATGTCACGGTGTGATCTTAAGTTGACCTTTGGTCTTGCTGTGGTGACCTTGACCTTAAAATACTTGTGAAGGCTGTATTATGGAAACCACAAGGTGCAGGAAGTTGATTCTTGGTAGTGACATTGGTTGGGGATGTAGAATTGCACTGTCATAGTATGACATTGATTTCACCCTTTACCTTCACCAAAGTGACCTTGACCTCTAAAATCGAGGTGTAAGAAGTTGATACTTGGCAGACATATTGGTTGGGGGTGTAAGTGTGCAACGTCATAGTTTCAATTTGGTTTGATTTTGATTTGACTCTTGACCTTACTGTAGTGACCTTGACATTTAACATCATGTCTGGGCTGTATTTCAGAAACCATTAATTTGTAGGATGTCACTTGGTAAATCTATTGGTTGGAGTTGTGTAGCTGTACCATGTCATAGTGTGACTTTTGACCTGAGCTTACATAACTTACACTATTCTGAAAGACTGCTTATCTTTGTGCTTTTTCATGTCTTTTATATCTCATGCAGTCCAGTGCTATTTCCCCAGGTTGTGAGGTATGGGCACCTCTGATGCTTTTTTTCATTGCTAATTAGCAACCAGTCACACACCAGGTTCAAGGCCAGTTGCTCATAGGATCTGTAGGGTATGCAGAGACCTGCCTTCCATTGGGCCCTTTGATTATGTGGTTTTGCTCAATACATACTTGACTTCTGTCTCCTGTGTTTGACCTGATTTTGTGTAACCTTGTCCTTAAATCTGTCAAATTTCAGACTCGGCTCACAAGTTTACAGAGGACCCGAGTGCTGACCTCACCAAATTCTCGCTAAAGGTCAGCTTCATGTCACTCATGCTGTTACATGAAGACCCAAGGTCAAGGCCAGAGGACACCTTGGAGCAAGGTGAGTGTGAGTTGTGGCTGTTCTGTGAGAACTGTGAGTGGAAGTCATACTGCTACCTGCAACAGAGCAGCACAACCCACACATAATTACTCTACGTTTGTTTTAATGATATACAATTAGATATTGTAGCCCATTTTCCACAGAAACGTTTCATGCATAACCTTTATGATGGCTTTGTAAGGAAATTGTTACAGTCAAGTGGCAAGCAGAGTAATAGTTACCGGTTGCTTTCAAGTAGCAACTGTTAAGAACAAAGTTTTACTTAAGAAATTTATTCTATAGTCAGAATAATAATTACAGTCAACTGAGATACCCAAGTGGTTAATAATATGAGATTAAATTCAGTAATAAAATCAATCTGATCTAACCACTATCACCTAACAGTTAAAGCAACTTTGTCCATCCTGTCCAGCTTTTTTTCCAGTGATCCATCTGGTGTTCACCAGCACAAAATGTCTCCATCTAAATGTTCAGTATTTCCAAACAACATTCACTCCAAGATGTGAACCATATCCACAGTTCAGCAATCCACTCTCACAGTATATCTAAACACATTATCTAGTTCATTTCAATCAGAATTCATCACAAAATGTACGTGTTTGTTGGTTCGTCTGTTCCCTAGAGCCATTACAAGTGAGGTACCCCCACCCAAAGTGTGAAAAAAATCAACACTTTATCCCAATTTTCTCATTGACTATTCCAGGGATTTCTCTCTTGTCTTGCGTATATGTACTAGGCCATAAGTAGATTCCCTTGTGTGAGTATCAGGGCTGGATCTTTCTTAATGATTTTTTATGAATTTTTAAAATAATTTTTAATGCATTAAAATTCATGAAATCATGCAATAAATGACTTGTAACTTGAAAAGTATTGCATTTAGAACATTTTTGTAAACATGTTATTCAGCTACTTTTTCTATTGCTACAATATGGTGAGTAACTTGGGTGTCTATCCCTATAGCTAAGTGAGCAATAGCTACTTTCTGACTTTTAAGTACATTCCATAATGAGTAAAATCACTGGTAACTTGAAAACTATTGCATATAGAGAATTTTGTTAAAATATGGTATTCAGCTACTTTTGGGTCAGCTATAACAGCTATAATTTCAGACCTGTAGCTCATTGTGTAGCTGAGTAATAGCTACTTTGAGGTTATCACTGTTGAGTAAATTGCTTGTAACTTGAAAACGATTGCATTTAGAGAATTTTGTTTAAATATCTTATTCATGTAGTTTTGAATCATCTATAACATAGTGAAATTGCAGACATGTAGCTCATGGAATACCTGAGTGATAGTGTGTTTTCACTAACAGTGATAATGTGTTTTCACTAACATTTTACTCCTTAATAGCTAACTTGCTACTTTACTTCAGAATACCATTTGCAGGGCACAACTTTTGTGTCCTTTTCTTCTTTCACTTCTACTCTGAAACTCAAAACACAGAGTCAGCTGACATCGATTGCTTGTTCAAAGCTTTCAAGGATTGTGTAGCCGAGAGTAATGTACAGTTAATTTCAGTCCGGATTATTCTTTGTACCATGTAGACAGGACAGGGCTATGTTGAATTCTGTACATGAGAACCCTGCCCCCCTGTCATGGTTAGGGTAATAGTTAGTCATGGTGACTTTTTGTGTGTGTCAGCTATACATGACAAGTATTCTTTGTATTGTGGATACGTGCATGTGTTGACTGTGTTTTATCCTCTAGGTGAGAACCCCACCTCCCATGTACTGTGAGTGGATACAGGACATGACTTTGATAAATGTGTTTTATCCTCTAGGTGAGAACCCCACCTCCCGTGTACTGTGAGTGGATATAGTACATGACTTTGATAAATGTGTTTTATCCTCTAGGTGAGAACCCCACCTCCCGTGTAGTGAGTGGATACAGGACATGACTTTGATAAATGTGTTTTATCCTCTAGGTGAGAACCCCACCTCCCGTGTACTGTGAGTGGATATAGTACATGACTTTGATAAATGTGTTTTATCCTCTAGGTGAGAACCCCACCTCCCGTGTACTGTGAGTGGATACTGGACATGACTTTGATAAATGTGTTTTATCCTCTAGGTGAGAACCCCACCTCCCGTGTACTGTGAGTGGATACTGGACATGACTTTGATAAATGTGTTTTATCCTCTAGGTGAGAACCCCACCTCCCGTGTACTGTGAGTGGATGCTGGACATGACTTTGATAAATGTGTTTTATCCTCTAGGTGAGAACCCCACCTCCCGTGTACTGTGAGTGGATACTGGACATGACTTTGATAAATGTGTTTTATCCTCTAGGTGAGAACCCCACCTCCCGTGTACTGTGAGTGGATACAGGACATGACTTTGATAAATGTGTTTTATCCTCTAGGTGAGAACCCCACCTCCCGTGTACTGTGAGTGGATACGGGACATGACTTTGATAAATGTGTTTTATCCTCTAGGTGAGAACCCCACCTCCCGTGTACTGAGTGGATACGGGACATGACTTTGATAAATGTGTTTTATCCTCTAGGTGAGAACCCCACCTCCCGTGTACTGTGAGTGGATACGGGACATGACTTTGATAAATGTGTTTTATCCTCTAGGTGAGAACCCCACCTCCCGTGTAGTGTGAGTGGATACGGGACATGACTTTGATAAATGTGTTTTATCCTCTAGGTGAGAACCCCACCTCCCGTGTACTGAGTGGATACGGGACATGACTTTGATAAATGTGTTTTATCCTCTAGGTGAGAACCCCACCTCCCGTGTACTGTGAGTGGATACGGGACATGACTTTGATAAATGTGTTTTATCCTCTAGGTGAGAACCCCACCTCCCGTGTAGTGTGAGTGGATACGGGACATGACTTTGATAAATGTGTTTTATCCTCTAGGTGAGAACCCCACCTCCCGTGTACTGAGTGGATACGGGACATGACTTTGATAAATGTGTTTTATCCTCTAGGTGAGAACCCCACCTCCCGTGTACTGTGAGTGGATACGGGACATGACTTTGATAAATGTGTTTTATCCTCTAGGTGAGAACCCCACCTCCCGTGTAGTGTGAGTGGATACGGGACATGACTTTGATAAATGTGTTTTATCCTCTAGGTGAGAACCCCACCTCCCGTGTACTGAGTGGATACGGGACATGACTTTGATAAATGTGTTTTATCCTCTAGGTGAGAACCCCACCTCCCGTCTGGCAGACCTGGCAGACAAGTACTTTGGACGCGTTCATGGTGTGGCAATATCTGGCACTGGACTCGAACTCACAGCCATCAGAGACCAGTTCTCCGAGGCCTGTCCATACGACCACATTGGGTAGGTAGCTGGTGTGATATTGGTCTGACACGTGTTCTGTATGATGTCATGCCCCACACAGGTCAAGGCTTATATCATTGCACACATGAAGACTCCTAGCCTGTAGAATAGCACAGAAATGATATTATATTTCTTTGATTTTATGGTTTGTTTAGTATTTTGTGTATGAATCTGTTTCATTTCGGGGTGTAAGCTGATGTTGAATGGATGTATTTGTTGATTTCAGTGTGCTGTGTAAGCCTGTGAGTGTGTCAGGCAGTCAGAAGGCTAGTGCTGCCGCCTACAGTCTGAATACAGAACTAACACTGGGCCAGGCAGAGGTAGTGGAAGCTGTATATGACAGACCATCACCCACCCACGCTTTTCTGAGTCTACAGAGGGAGGAAATGGTACCAGAGTACTGCGAGGTAAGGGAGATCAGTCATATACACAGTCATACATAGTCATACATTTAGTCATACAAACAGTTATATACAGACACTAAACCACTTTCTTCTCTGAATCTATAGAGGAAGGAGATGGTGTGGGAATACTGTGACATAAGGGAAGTCAGACACACACAGTCACTCATACAGTCATACACATCCAAATGGTCCTACAGTCAGAAACAAATGCAGATGACATCATGACTCCGAATATTTCATGCTGACTAATCACTAGGTACTATTCGAGTTGACATTGAATAAGTATCAATTTTATTGCGCTACAATAGCTTACCATGTGGGACTGAATGCTGTTCTCGGATGGCCGCAAGGCATCAGGCCAACGTCTAAGAAAAATAGACATTTATAGTTGGCCATAGCCTCAAGTTGTCCTCTCGTGGTACATTACGCGATTTCTTCCTACTTTCTCGTTGGCCGCGTGAATTGGTAGCATCTGTCATTTACACAGATATTTTCATCTATTTCTCAGTACATACGTATTGTTGGATGTTAAATGTTGGTCATTTCATTTATTATTTGTCATAGATTATTCTGTAAAATTTCCGTTTTGACAGGATAAGTATTTTCCTTTATTTTGATGTTTTTTGAGTTTTCCTCGGTTCAGGCTTTCACCTACGTCTTTTTATTGCGTTTCAAGATGTTGGCCCACCAAATGAATAAAGATAAACCTAGATCTAGTTAGTGTCATTCCTTTTTGCTTCCTGTTTGAGACACATAATTATTGCCCCACCTGTAGGGAATCTGGCAAGGGTGATGACCCCTGTGTCACTTTGAAAATCCTTGTGAAATATGTACTTCTTTTGCAGAAGATCAAATGTTGAAAATTTCACAATGGAAAAGATATATAAAGAAGCAAAAGAGGGACACTACTAGTTCAAAGGACGATGAACTAGATCTATTAGGGGATGACGTGGATTCATTTGCTGGTTCCCAGGCAGACCTTGAGAGTGCTGCTGATAACTTATTTACCTCACCCCCACGTCCTCAGCCCCTACCCTTCAGTTCCTTGTCCATCAAAACACCAGCAAAAACTGTCCCACCCACCCCAGGTACTGCCTTACAGCAGAAAATTGAATCAAATTTAGAAAAATCCCTGGGTACAAATGGGTTCGTTCCAGGCATCTATGTTAGAAGCTTTCCAGTCTCTCCGAGACGTATTGACACCTAAAAAACAGGCAGAGGTGGATCAGACCCAGACACTAGTGCTGTAAATCTGGACCCACCCCCTCCGAGACCAAGAACTAGCTCACATGTCGAGGAAATGGAGGTGGACTATGGTCCAGCACTTCCTCCACGTCTCGGCTCTGATCATCAGAATGTATCGGATCAGAATTCCAATGCATCTGAGGAGCCTTCTAAGAAGGTCTCGGATAGACCTAAACAACACTCTCACTCTCACAAAAGGCATGAGGACATAAATATTTTTGGACATAAATGAACAAAATAGAAGTACTGAAATAGTAAATGTCAGGACATTGAGTAAAAATTTGGAAAACACGTTTAGACATAAATGAACAAAATAGGAGTACTGAAATAGTTGTGGACTACATAAAACTGTTGAAATCCTTGTCGTATTTTACAGTACACTTTTAAACAAAAAACAAGATTAATTAAATTTAAAATATAGAGTTTAAAATATTTTAGCACAAAACATTCAGAGTTAAAGAATAACTTGCTAAGAATAGTGATAAAGATTGATCAACTATTGAGCAGTGATATCATACAGTTAAATATACCTTAAAGAGAAAGTTGAAATTGAATTTATTGTACTCAATGTAGGTTGTGGTAACAACAAAAAGAATATAAAATGTATTCAGAGTTCAAAGTTTGTGTGTCTAAACAGATGAAGAAGTAATTAGGCTATTGAATATTAAATCAGTTATGGAAAGTGTGCGAGAGGTATTGAAAGGTAGAAATCCCTTTTAACTTGTGGTAAAAATTCATGTAAGGATTTACTGAAAGGAAGATCAATAGTTCAGACAGTATGGTAGGCAGTGTGATTAGAAATAGATATAAAAAAGCAAATTTAGTAATAGTACAGTTTTATACTGCTGAGGTAAATATTAAATGATAGATGTAATTAATGAAGCAAATGTACAAATATTATATACTGCCAAGACAGTACTGTAATGTTGAAAGGTTTTTAAGTATGATATTTCATAATACTATATGCAAGAAATGGTAATGTGGTAAACATGTGTGTGTACAATATACATTAACCTTAGAATGGATCAAGAAACTTATTGCAACAACAATTGAGTATATTATTAGAAATGCTAACATTTTATGAAACCATGCCTTCTGGAAACAGCTATGTACTTTTGTCATCATATTCTGGAAATAGTTATGTACTTTTGTCATCATAGTAGATGTTTAAACCAGGACTGAAAATATTTGGTAAACTCAGCAATGTAATCCATAGAATTCAGGCCTAAAGTGAAAAATGGTCATATAATAATACCTATTTATATGGTATTATGCACTTTAGTTATTGTGGGTACTTAGAAAACATTAAGGCTCATACTTATGATTATTAGTTGACAATGCTCAACAGTTTCTACATTGAGGTTACACTTCTAGCCTTTTAAGATTAAGAAAGATACAAAAATATGTGACAGACAGTACAAATGTTAGTACATGTGTACATAGCGACAGACAGTACAAATGTTAGTACATGTGTACCTATTTATCTGATGAATGTCAGCCTGGATCACATTGACATTATCCACTGCCCCAAGTCACAATATGTTTATATAAAGTCAGTAATTTATTATTTAATGATAATTATGCTCTTATCAATTAAAACCTGGTTTTTGGTTTATGTTCTTGTGTATGTATCTGTTGAATTATTGTTTAGTGTATTCTATTCTGAAAGAGTCAGTCTCAACACATACTTTGAAAAGAATTACTATGATATAATTTGTTTTGGAGACTTTAGTTGTACTTCTATTATAGACTTAATTATATACAATGCTTTGTTTGAGAGGAAAACACTTCACAACATTAATACATGTAACATAGTGCCTAATATATAAAATGAGTATTAATACAAGATTATTAAATATCAACTCCTTTAACTGTAGAGGTCTAAGAGACCAGAAAAAGAGGCGTGATATATTTCACTGGTTGAAATCATCACATTATGGAGTAACATTTCTCCAAGAAACTCATTGCACAGCTAAAGATGAAAGTAATTGGGAAAAGGAATGGGGTGGTAAGATTATTTTTTCTAATGGGTCATCACAAAGTAAAGGTGTAGCAATTTTAATACCTGAGCTATTTGACTTAGATCTAACTGTTGTTAAGGAAACAAAAGATGAAGATGGCAGAATATTACTAATTGAATGTGAAATAGAAAACTTCAAATTTACTCTCGTAAATATATATGCACCTACCAAAGATCATCTAGAAGATCAAATTCAGTTTTGGAGAAGACTGAAGGTCATGTTGGAGTCAAATGCAGAAATGGAACTCATAGTAGGGGGTGATTTCAATACACAGTTGAATCCAGATACAGATAAAAAGGGTGGACGCATAGAATATCAGACACAATACACAAAATTAATAGAGAGTTCAATGGACGAATATAACCTGGTAGACATATGGAGGCTAAGAAACCTAAATGATCGAAAATTTACACGGCGAGAAAAAACTCGTGCAGGTCTTGTTCAATCACGATTAGATTTTTGGTTAATTTCAGAATCTCTATCATATCAAGTTAAAAATTGCCATATAAAACCTGGAAACAAATCAGATCACAGTCTGATAAAAATATCATTAGAAATTCTAAACACACAGAAACACGGACCAGGTTACTGGAAATTTAATAACAGGTTGCTACATGACAGTAAATATATAAATATGGTAAAGAAAGAGCTAAAAACAATTACAAAAGATGTAACCATGGAAAATAAAAATGTTTTGTGGGATTTTACTAAATGTCAAATACGTTCCATAACTATAACTTATTGCAAGAAAATTGCCTATGAAAAAAGAAAAACTGAATCAGCATTAAAAAAAAAATTAGATATTCTAGACCAAGAAATGAATTATAATCAAGATAAATTAGCTCAATATTATGAAACAAAAAAGGAATGGGAACATATACAGAGTGAAAAATCAGAGGGAATTATAATGAGATCCAGAGTTCAATGGGCAGAACAAGGTGAAAAAAATACTAAGTACTTTCTGAATATGGAAAAGCGGAATTATAACAAAAGGTATATAAAGAAATTAGAAACTGGATATGGGTTAGAAATAACCGACCCGTCAGAAATACTCAATGAACAGAAAAAATTCTACAGTGATCTCTATAGCTCCAGTAATTTAAATGTAAGATCTAATAATGCTGCCGATAAAACTTTAAGTAACATACCAATCCCCAAACTGAATAATCTAGAAAAAAAATTGTGTGATGAAAATCTTACAATTTCAGAGATTGCTATGGCTTTGAGAGAATTGCCTAATGACAAAACACCAGGTAGCGACGGCTTCACTACTAACTTTTACAAATTTTTTTGGTCGGATATCAGAATGTTACTATATGATAGCTTTGCATATACATTCAGTAATGGATCCCTCTCTGATGATCAAAGAAGAGGAATAATAAATATTATCCCAAAAGATGGGAAAGATCTCAGATTTTTACGAAACTGGAGACCTGTCAGTCTGTTAAACACAGATTACAAAATTTTGACCAAAACCCTATCTAACAGACTGCAGAAAGTTTTACCCAAGTTAATTCATACTGATCAGGTTGGATACATTAAAGGAAGGTATATTGGTCAGAATGTTAGAATCATAAAAGATATCATGACATATGTCGAGAATAAGGACTTGTCAGGCTATTAGTAGATTTTGAAAAGGCTTTTGACAAAGTGGAGTGGTCATTTATGCTAAAATGCCTAGAAGCTTATAGTTTTGGTAACAATTTTATGAAATGGATAAAAATATTATATACAAATATACAATCATGTGTTTCAAATAATGGATATCTGTCTCAGTATTTCAATCTCAGCAGAGGTATCAGACAAGGATGCCCAATATCTGCCATGCTATTTATTTTAGTATCCGAAACCTTAGCCATCCTCTTAAGAGAGAATAAATCAATTCAAGGAATAGTTGTAAATAATGAAGAATATAAACTCTGCCAACTGGCAGATGATACCACATTAATTGTTGCAAATATGAAGTCAATTTTGGAGTCTATATCTTGCTTAAACTTATTTTATACACATTCGGGCCTTAAAATAAATCTAGAGAAATCAATAATAATACCAATGGGTAGATGCAGAAATAAACCTCTAAAACTTCCAAAAGAACTTCATAAACTAAAATTAAATGATGGCGCTTTTAAAACATTAGGGGTTTGGTTTTCAAATGATCAAGAGGAAATGACAAAGCTAAATTTTGAGAATAAGTTACAAAGTATGGAAAAGGTGATGAATATTTGGACATCTCGGGAACTCAGCCTAAAAGGTAAAGTCACAATTGTAAAGTCCATAGTCTTGCCACAAATTGGCCATTTATTATCGATGTGTTATTGTCCTAAGTCCATTTTAGGACATGTAAATAAAATGCTGTTCCGTTTTTTGTGGAATAAAAAACCACCTAAGATAAAAAAAGAAACTGTAATTGCAAATTTTAAAGATGGTGGACTAAGAATGCCAGATATCTTTGCCTATCATGCAAATGCAAAAATTGGCTGGGTAAAGAGATTGAATGCAGATGAAGACGCTAAATGGTCAAAACTCATGTGGTACATGCTGAATATAGACAAACATTTACTAAATCATAAATTTTCAATTGTATATTGTAATAAAAGCTTATCACAATTTCATAAACAGATACTTGAATGCTGGCAGCATGTCAAATGTAGGCCTCCAGAAAGTATAGAAGAGATATATCAAGAATATTTGTTTGACAACATGTTCATTTGCTCAAATAACAAGCCTTTAGATTATCAACATTTCAAACTTTGTAAGGATAAATCAAAAGACATAATGATCAAAAGCTTATTTAACAATACTGGAGGACAAATCACTTACCAAGAACTAAATCAAAGATTAAATTGGAATATTAGCATCTATTCCTATAATTTGATATATGCTGCCATACCAAGAAATTGGAAACAAAAACTTAAAGGATGGTCACCTACAATGAACATGTATAACAAGGTGTATTTAAGAATAAAGGGGTCCCTAATAGATTTGAATAAAATCAGTAATAAAGATACATATTATAAACTGCTTGAAAATATTTTTGAGGAACCAACATCCATAGCTACTTGGGTTGATCTGTTTCCTTTCTTAGATAACATACAATGGGAAAATATATTTCTAAACGTGCATCATATGATAGCAGAAACTTACCTACAAACATTCCAGTACAAAATATTACATAGATTGACAAATTGTAACTATAATCTATTTAAATGAAATTAAAGGATAGTCCATATTGCAACTATTGTAGTATACATATTGATACTATTGAACATCATTTCTACTTGTGTGGTTTTTGCAAACAATTCTGGGAACAGCTTGGAAAGTATTTGACTAGAACTTTGAGCTTAGAAAACAGTCTTGACCTGACCATTTGTGAAGTCATATTTGGAATAGGGCTCAAAAGAAACCAAGAACCAACTCACATAATATTAAATATAGTAACATTATTTGGAAAATGGTACATAAATAGCTGCAGAAGAAATGAAAAAAAATTGTCCTTCCTTGAATTTATTAATATGCTTAAACATAAGATGCATATTTATAAAAATATCTGCAGCAAGGCAGTAAGAGGGGTTAAAAAACAAATATTTGATTTGCTAAATACAAATAAGTGGGATATTTAGCAGGGGAAATCGGCAAAAAAAGAAAAAGTCTATAACAAAGCAATACTTAATAGAAATGAAACATTTCACAGAACTGCTGTATGGTGTGGAGATGACTCAACCTTGTCCTTTGTTAAGTGTGTTGTCTATATGTCTGTTGTATCTCGTATTGTATTTTTTTTTTTTTTAATCCATGTGCATTGTACATTAATGTGTTAAATGTAATGTGTTAATGTGTACCTAATAAAAATATTAAAAACAAAAAAAAAAAAAAACTGTCCCACCCACCCCAGGTACTGCCTTACAGCAGAAAATTGAATCAAATTTAGAAAAATCCCTGGGTACAAATGGGTTCGTTCCAGGCATCTATGTTAGAAGCTTTCCAGTCTCTCCGAGACGTATTGACACCTAAAAAACAGGCAGAGGTGGATCAGACCCAGACACTAATGCTGTAAATCTGGACCCACCCCCTCCGAGACCAAGAACTAGCTCACATGTCGAGGAAATGGAGGTGGACTATGGTCCAGCACTTCCTCCACGTCTCGGCTCTGATCATCAGAATGTATCGGATCAGAATTCCAATGCATCTGAGGAGCCTTCTAAGAAGGTCTCGGATAGACCTAAACAACACTCTCACTCTCACAAAAGGCATGAGGTTGAACCGAGGTCTGCCTCGGGTCAATACTATGATGAATCCGATCAACCTCGGATTTCATCTTCTAAACCCAAAAAACATGCTGACAAGAGTAGACATAAGGTCAGGTCCAGATACATGTCATCTTCCTCAGATGAGGATCAGTCCTCTGCAACCAGACACAGGTCTTACAAACCCTCTGGGGCTCTCTGACCAAGACCAACCTCAACATGATCCAGACCCCCCTTATTATAGGGAAGTAGCTCTGTCTGATGTTCCCTCCCTGACCCCAGAGAGTCTATGCCTAGGTCCTCAACTTCAGTTATGGGTCTGGATGATGAAAAAGGCCGTCAGGAGCTCAGACCTAGAGGTCCTTCCTCTATGCTTCCACTCAGCTCAGTTATCAAAGATGCCTTTGATAAGTTTGAACATGATTTTAAGGCCGCTAATTTACCTGAGGGTAAATACATCAAACCTCCTCCTTCCACTACAAAGTGGTACAAGGTGGGACAGCCCTGTTATGAGGAGAAAATACAGGAGTTGAATACAGATTTTGCAAAAATCTGTATTACTCCTAAACCCCCTGGGGCTCCTATGGGCAAGGTTCCCCTAGGCAAAGTATTTCCACGCTCAACTTTACTGCTGCCTTTGCCAAGATTTCATGTTCTTGCAATGCATCTCTTGAACAGTGTCAACATAGCCTGAAGTCAACCTTCAAGAGGGTTAAGTCTCAGATCCAGAAAGGTGCCAATCCTGAGAAAGCAGCAAAGCGTGGATATGAGCAAGCCTGTGAATATCTAGATTTCTGGAATAAGACTGTTCTTATTCAACACAGAGCTCTCACATGCCTCAGCAAATCCTTGGCCCATATAGTCCAGAGGGAGCTATATACTATGGGTAACACTGGCTTGCTTAGGCGCGAAGCCGAAATGACCCTTTTACAACCACATCTAGGGAAAACGAGATGCCAAGAACTCAGGAACTCGCCCTTTTGGCACTCCTCCTTGTTCAAGTCTCAACTTGTGAAGGAGGGAGAAGACTTCCTCCTCAAAAAAGGCACCTCTAAAGACTCTCAGGGTTTCGCACCCTATCAGAATAAGCCCTTTCGTGGTCCCCACAACAAGAAAAGAGGCTCCTACAGGAAACGCCCCTATAGGGGCAACTCCTCACAAAGCAGTAACCAATTGTTTTCCTCAGGTAGGGGGAAACCGAACTTCAGAGGCTCCAGGGGTCGTTTTCGACCCCACACAGGGGACGAGGGCATGGAAACCCCTCTCCCCAATGACTCCTTAAAGCCTCCCTCAGTCCACCAGTAGGAGGTCGCCTCCGTTCTTTCAGAAGAGACTGGCAAACAAACAAATGTTCATCCAATGTTCTAAGCATTATCACCAATGGCTACATACTGCCATTACTTTCAAAACCAAATCTGGTCAGATTCTCTCTGATTCAGTCAGAATACAAGGCCCGTCAAAAAGACCAAGCTCTGGCCACTTGTATCCAGTCTCTTCTATCAAAGAATGTAATCGAAAGGGTGGAAAATGTAAAATCTCTCGGGTTTTACAGTCTCCTGTTTCTAGTACCCAAGCCTCACCAAAGGTGGAGGCCAGTCATAGACTTAGCAGGTTCAACACTTTTCTACATGTAGAAAAGTTCAAAATAGAAATTCCAGAGTCCATCAGGACATTCCAGGGGAATGGGTATCGTCGATAGATCTGTCAGACACTTAACTTCACATCCCCATCCATCCAAACTCAAGGAAATACCTAAGGTTTTGCTGCAGGTCACAGGTGTTCCAGTTCACCTCCCTCCAATTCGGACTAGCCACAGCCCCCCAGGTCTTTACAATGATTGTAAAAGAAGTGAAGCTAATGGCCCTCTCCAGAGGACTCAGACTTCACCAATACCTGGACGACTGGCTGATCAGGTCCCAGTCTCAGGAGGAAGCCCAAGTGAACACTCAGGCAGTGGTAGACCTAACCCAGTCCTTGGGTTGGATAATAAATCAGGAAAAATTAGAACTGAAACCTACTCAGGTGTTTTCGTTCGTGGGCTATGAATATCATCTAGATTCGGCCCTTGTAAAACCCACTCAAAAAAGATGGCTTAAACTTCAGGATTTGATCCTACGTCTCAAGTCAAAACATGTTTTGACTGCAAGATGTTTGATGTCGCTAATTGGGTTGCTTGCCTTAACGGAGAAAATGATCCCGGAGGGATGCCTTCACATGAGGCCCTTTCAGTTTCATCTCAAGGAGCACTGGAGATATCCTCAGTCGCTGGACAACCTTCTTCCTTGGACAGAAACCATTTCTGCACACCTAGACTGGTGGCAAAACCCCTCAAACGTGATGAGATGTACAGACCTTCATCCCAAAGACCACAGTATCCAACTCTTTACAGACGCCTCAAACGAAGGTTGGGGCGCTCGCTTAGATCAAAGTTCTACAAAGGGTCTGTGGTCAGACCGGGAAAAAAGGCTACACATAAACATTCTAGAGTTGAAGGCGGTCTCCCTGGCTCTTCAAAGCTTCAAGGACCAGTGCCAGAACCAGACAGTGCTAGTTGCAACGGACAACTCAACAGTGGTAGCCTACATAATGAAACAAGGAGGAACTCACTCAGCAGAGATGTGCGCTCCCCTGTGGAAGATCATGACTTGGTGTCACCACTATCACATAACATTAAAAGCCAGACACATTCCAGGGTGTCTGAATGTGATGGCCGACCTCCCGTCCAGGTCAAACCAAGTGCAGTCAGCAGAATGGTCACTGCATCTGCAGGTGTTCAAACAGATCTGCCAAAAGTGGTTCACACCATATGTAGACTTATTTGCCACTCATCTGAACCACAAACTTCCATTGTATGTGTCTCCTGTCCCAGACCCAAAAGCTTGGGACATAGATGCTCTGAACTTAAACTGGACGGGTCTCACTGCCTATGCTTACCCTCTGACGGCTCTCCTTCACAGGGTGATCCAAAAAATCAGGCAATGGCATTGCCTGATCATCGTAATAGCCCCAGGCTGGCCAGGGATGCCCTGGTTTTGGGACCTAGTGCAGCTCTCAACAGAGATCCCACTACAACTTCCAGTGTCAACAACTCTTCTCAAACAGTCCCACAATTATGTGTTCCACAGTAATCCACAGCATCTCAACCTCCATGCCTGGTGTCTAGGAGTGGACAGCTCCAAGAACAAGGCTTCTCTGTGGAGGTGGCAGAGAGAATTGCTGCCCCTCAGAGGTCATCAACAAGGACCATCTACAAGTCAAAGTGGGCCCTATTTGAGAAATGGTGCAGAGAAAATTCGGTGGATTTCTCCACTCCATCTGTGAAACATATCTCAGATATTTTTCATGTATCTGTACCAAGATCTAAACAGGCGCCCCTCGACCATTGAGAGACCATTGATTACAGGACGGCCATTGTTGACACTTTGAGCCCAGCGGGCCACTATATTGCACAAAGTTCAGACCTTCATAGGTTACTCTCCAGTTTTCACAGGGATTGTCCCAAAAGTTCCAGAAATCTTCCTAAGTGGAACCTTTCTGTTGTTCTCAATGAGCTCACCAAAGCACCATTTGAGCCCATGAAAGACACAGACCTCAAACATCTTACTCTCAAAACTGCTTTCTTGCTAGCTTTGGCCTCCGGCAAGCGCCGCAGCGAAATCCATTCCTGGGTTGCAAACAAAGTATCTAATCTAGGCCAATGGGAAAGGGTGGCCTTGTTCCCTTCTTCTGACTTCATAGCCAAAAACCAACTAGCAAGAGAAGGTTCTCAAAGTGTGTCTCCGGTGACTATTCCTGCTTTGACTACCATTGTAGATAGACAATTTAAAGAAGACAGGACCTTGTGTCTGGTGTGGGCCCTGAGGTACTATGTGGATCGAACCAAAGACCTGAGAGGGTCTCGATCCCTACTTTTCATCTCCTTCAAGAAAGGATATACCTCAGACATCAGACCCGCTACTCTCTCTTCTTGGTTGAAACAAACCATTCTACTTTGTTATAAACAAGCAGACCAACAAGCCTTGGACCTGTTCCAAGTTAAAGCGCATGACATTAGGGCCTTTGCGGCCTCGAAGGCCTTTTACGGTGGGGTATTGGTGCACCAAATCATGCAAGCCTGTCACTGGAAAGCTCGCAACACATTTACAAATTTTTACATAAAATACCTTACTTGGTCAGACAGTGACAACAATATGTATCTGGGACCTGTAGTGGTGGCACAACAAGTCCTAGATCCTTCCCCTCAGACCAGTTATCCTTGGAAAGAAAAGAAGGGGGGGGGCACATCCGCTACAACCAAGTCTTCAGGAGTCTAATCCCAGGGTCTAGGTATAGGCTTACCTCTCAAGATGTTACGAGTAAGGTCATTTTGTATTGTTAGTTTATCAAGCATAATATGTATTAAGGATTTATTAAAGTTGTCATTAATCTCATGTTAGGTGGCTAAAAAATTTCATGAGAATTCCAACCATAGGGCTGGTTTTTCACTCGTGGATGGCCCCTAAGGGCCCTTACACTACCAAAGTGAGCACGGCTGCACTTCTCTCCTACAATCAAAACATCTTGACAGTTTTAGCACTGTCATTCAGTATATTCGGGTTTTTGGCTCTTTACAGGCCCGGTCTTCGGGATTGGGGCACTCTAAACGGGACTCAGACTGGTACTTTCAAAACATTCATTCTAATCTATTGCTTCAAAATCTAAAAAAAATTGACATATCTTCCAGTCTCAGCTGTAATCCCTCCACCGTGCGGTTGGATTCAGCATACAGTCCCACATGGTAAGCTATTGTAGCGCAATAAAATTGTTATTGTTCCTTTATTGTTGCTTTTATAGCTTCAGAATGTATTAAGAGGTATTGGGAAAGCATATGTGGAGAATCTAAATAGCCGGTCAGTTTTACCCCCCGGCCCCCCCTTATGGGTCAAACTGGGGTCATAAAATAGCTGATTTTGAGTTTTTGCCTTATATCTCCTTTATTGTTGCTTTTATAGCTTCAGAATGTATTAAGAGGTATTGAGAAAGAATATGAGGAGAGTCTTAATAGCCGGTCAGTTTTACCCCCCGCCCCCCCCCCCCCCCCCTATGGGCCAAACTGGGGTCATAAATAGCTACTTTGGAGTTTTTGCCTTATATCTCCTTTATCGTTGCTTTTATAGCTTCGGAATGTATTAAGAGGTATTGGGAAAGCATATGTGGAGAATCTAAATAGCCAGTCAGTTTTATCCCCCGACCCTCCTTTATGGGTCAAACTGGGGTCATAAAATAGTTGCTTTGGAGTTTTGCCTTATATCTCCTTTATTGTTGCTTTTAGACCTTCAGAATATATTAAGAGGTATTGGGAAAGCATATGTGGAGAGTCTAAATAGCCGGTCAGTTTTATCCCCGACCCTCCCTTATGGGCCAAACTGGGGTCATAAATAGCTGCTTTGGAGTTTTTGCCTTATATCTCCTTTATTGTTGCTTTTATACCTTCAGAATGTATTAAGAGGTATTGGGAAAGCATACGGTGCAGCTTTGTGCATTCTTAGCTTTACAGCATGCTTATTAAAACCACAAAGCATTTTAAACTTTAAGGGACGCTTCGCTTTTGTTAGCAAAAGCATTCCTCTAGTTTTTTTTTATGAATTTTTAAAATAATTTTTAATGCATTAAAATTCATGAAATCATGCACTAAATCACGCATTTTCTCATTGACTATTGCAGGGATTTCTCTCTTATCTTGCTTATATGTACTAGGCCACTAGTAGGTTCCCTTGTGTCAGTATCAGGCCTGGCTCTTTTTAAATTATTTTTTTATGAATTTTTAAAATAATTTTTAATGCATTAAAATTCATGAAACCATGCACTAAATCACTTAAAAAGTATTGCATTAAGAGCATTTTGTTAAAATATGTTATTCAGCTACTTTTTCCATAGCTACAACATGGCGAGTAACTTGGGTGTCTATTCCAATAGCTAAGTGAGTAATAGCTACTTTGAGTGCTTGTCCATTATCCGCCGGAAGTACTGTCCTTTTATAGAGGTCATAAAGTACTCACCCTCGGACTTTATTTCTACAGTAAAATTTCAGACCCGTAGCTTATTGCACAGCTGAGTAATAGCTACTTTGAGGTTGTCTCTGTTTAGTAAATTGCTTGTATCTTCTAAACTATTGCATTTAGAGTATTCTGTTAAAATATGTTTTCCATGTACTTTTGGGTCAGCTATAACATAGTGAATTTGCAAACCTGTATGTCATGGCATAGCTGAGCAATAGCTACTTTGAGGTTCTCACTGTTGAGTAAATCAGTTGTAACTTGAAAACTATTACATTTAGAGAATTTTGTTTAAATATGGTATTCATCTACCTGTGAATTAGCTATAACATTGTAAAATTGCAGATGTTTAGGTCATGGCAATTTAGCTGTGTAATACCTGTTCTGACGTTCTCACTGGTGAGTAAATCAGTTTTAACTTGAAAAATATTACATTTAGAGTATTTTGTTTTGAATATGTTGTTCACCTACTTTTGAGTTAGGTATATCATAGTGAAATTGCAAACGTGTATGTCATGGCATAGCTGAGCATTAGCTACTTTTAGAGTTTCACTGTTGAGTTGATCAGTTGTAAATTGAAAACTATTGCACTTAGAGAATTTTGTTTAAATATGTTATTCATTTACTTTTGGGTCAGACCTAAATTGCAGACCTGTGGCTCCTTGCATATCTCAGTAATAGCTACTATCAGGTTCTCACTGTTGAGTAAATCAGTTGTAACTTGAAAACTATTTCATTTATAGTATTTTCTTTAAATATGTTTTTAACCTACTTTTTACACCTAAACAGTAACCTTGTTACTTTCCTTCTGAATACCATTTCCAGGGCACAGCTTTGTGTCCTTTTCGTCTGTCACCTCTACTCTGAAACTCAAAACACACAGTCAGCTGACACAGAACCCGTTCACGGGCACTGATTGCTTGTTTTCTTTATTTCTTACGTTCTTTGTCGACCTGGTTCCGTAAAAAGGGAGTAATAGCAGTGGAAGGTAATTTGCGTAAATTGCATAGAGCTCTGAAATGACATGTCCATTTACAGCATTGTGGTAAAATATGTTATTCAGCTACTGTTTCCATACCTACAAAGTGGTACCTTTTCTAGAAATCTATCTTTATGTTCAAAATTGATTTAGATGTTTTTGTTATATACTGAGTGTCCTTTAGGTACTTTTCAGATTCTCTAATATGACATTTTAAAGCTATAGCTCCAGACTAAGTGAATAATAGCTACTTTTACCACTTTGTAAATTACTTGTACCTCCAACACTTGAATATAAAGGATTTTTGTTCAAGATGTTGGTTACCTACTTCTTGATGAACTTCTTTATGAGTTTTAGGAATATAGCTAACTGAGTAATACTTACTTTGATATTTTTCCATTGAGTAAATCACTCGTTAATGCAAAACTATTGATTTTATTGCTAATGAACAATTAGCTATACTGCCGGCACAAGAAAAAAACATTTTATTGCGTTAATACATCCTATCTAATGGACAATTCCTAATACGGTCGGCGCAGACTGGCCCGCCAAATGTCAGAATAAGACGTCCTGTGTTTCCACCGGCCGGCCGGTCCCTAGTACTAGTGCACTCGCCAGATGGCGTGTCGTACTTCCTTCCTGTCTAGACAGCGTGACGTCATAGCATCTTTTTCGTTTGGCGCGAACTGGTGCACACGGAATTTTTTCTTATTGCCAGTTTGGTTAATTTTCGACAGTTATTGAAGGATTTTACTGTTTTTTGTATGTTATTTATCTTCTGATATGTTAGAGCACAAAATGTCTTCCCCAGGACAGAAAAGGGGCTCTGGCGGCCATGCAATGGCCAGCTTTGATAGTCACCTATATTGCGCCCTTTGCAGGGACAAAGGCAAGGGTAAGGACACGTGTATTGAAAGTAAAGACTCTTCTGATTGTGTACATTGTAATGCTCTGACCCCTCAGCAGCGGGCACAGCTAGCTACTCCGTCTTACAAATTGAAAAAAGAAAAGAGGGAAGCCAAGAAGTTAGAAACGGATACTAGCACCCAAGACACTGAGTCCCTAGTGGACCCGTCGGCCATTTCTGTTATTGGCCCTTTGGTTGGATCTGGAGCTGTCAAGTCTCCATCTCTCCCTCCGGAGAAGAAACCTAGGAAAGATAAACCTAAGAAAACTGCTACTGCTTCTTCTACGTCCACTGATGGTAAGATTGACCAATCTCACTCAAGCCGACCTCAACCTTCTCCCCTCACCGGCTCTTCATCTCCAGTTCTCCACAGGTCATCTAGGAGAGACAGTTTCTCCAGTATTGAGTCTGCTACAGAGAGTGAACTCTCCGACCAACCAGCAGTAGAGCTCTTTGTAGAGGAAGGGGAACTGTCGGACAATCCAGAGGTGGAGTTAGAACAGACTGTATCAGAGGAACAGACTTATCGTGAAACCATGCAAGGAATACGTTCCCCTCCCGGACCTCAGAAGCCGGTGAATTGTCGATGGACCAATTTGTGAGACCGGCCAAGTCTCAGTCAAGATGGTATGGGATTTGCCCTGGGCAGAAAAACGAGTCATAGACAGTTTCCAGTTGGAATATCAGTGCTTCCAAGTTGAACAGCAGCTACACCAGAATCGCCAGGAAGGCTGGTATGGCTTCTACTCCACCGGCTTCACGTAGAATCTCCCAGGATACCCTCAGGAGATGGGAGCTGACAGCCCGGGAAACCACAGTTATTTGTAACCAGACGGCAAGCTTTAATCGCTGCATGTTCAACAGGACATGATCTCTCAACTGAAAACTGTACGGCTGGAAAGCAAAGGAAAGGGTTCCACTAAGTCTTCTGAGGCTCTGGATGAACTGCAGCACCTAATGGAATTCAATTCCAGTATTAAGCAGTCAGCAGCCAAAGCTATGGAGCACCTGACAGATTTTGTTTTTGTTACAATGGGCAATCTAACTCTGGTCCGACGAGATGCCTACCTTTCTCATTTCAAGAACGGCATCAAGCATGACACCTTGGCAGCACTGCGTACGGCATCCCTACAGTTTGCCACCCTTTTCCCAGACTTTGTTATTAAGAAGGCTGAGGAAGAAATTGCGTACTATGACAGCAAGGGCCAGTCTGCTTCAATAGCCAAGGGGAAAGGTCGGTTCCACCCGTATGAAAGGACAGAAAAAAGATCAGGGGGTTGGTCGGATGCCAGACCTGACAGACAAGCCTGGAAAAACATCGGTAAGAAACAGTTCAGACGGGGTAAAGGCAAGAGTTTCAACGTTTCATCCCGACCAGCCAAGGGCCAGCAGTCATATAAATGACAATCACTGTTCAGACATGTTACAGGTACGACTGCTGGCCAGGAGCTCACCAAGAATGACATTATCTCAGAGACATGTAAACTTTCCTGTTGTTTCTCATGTTCCTTCTGCAACCGGGCTTCCGCAAAGGAAAGGTCTAAGTCCCGGATTAACAGATGTAAATTGCAAAAATTGTCAATTAAACTAGGTCAAAGGTGTTTCTTCTGTCACTCACTTGTCTTATGTACAACCTGTAACAAATATCAAACATGTCAATCCCCACAGGAACCTCTACCTGCTGGAGGCATTACATCAGCTTATAGACAAAAACGCAGTGGAGCTAGTACAAAACCAAACATCTCTGGGATTTTTCAACCGACTATTTTTAGTCCCGAAACCCAACAACAAGTGGAGACCTATACTAGATCTGAGCAAACTAAATCTTTTCCTGAAGGCGGAAAAATTCAAAATGGAGACACCAGAGACCATCAGGACATCCCTCCAACAAGGGGAGTGGGACACCTCAATAGATTTCAAAGACGCATACTTCCGTATTCCGATACAGGAACAGTCCAGGAAATATCTAAGATTTCATGTCCAGGGTTGGACCTACCGATTCAAAGCTCTGCATTTCGGTCTGTCCACAGCACCCTTGGAGTTCACTGTTGTAGCAAAGGAGGTGAAACTGATGGCCACACACCAGGGTATAAGAATCCACCAGTACCTAGACGACTGGTTTGGTGAGAGCCACATCCCACCGGGTTTGTCTCCAGCATACTCAAGATCTAGTGGAGATTTGTCAAAATTAGGTTGGCTGGTGAATTTAGAGAAATCAGAGCTGGAACCCAAACAGATCTTCGATTTTGTAGGTTACCAGTTCGACCTCAAGGCTGGTTGGGTCTGACCCACACCGGATCGTTGGCAGAACCTTCAAGACAAAATACTGGAAATGATATCACTACCGACCTGTCTGGTCCGGCAGTTCATGTCTCTGATAGGTTTACTTACAGCCACAGAGAAGCAAGTTCACTTAGGCCACCTTCATATGAGACCCATACAGTGGCATCTCAAAAAGAACTGGAGAGTACCAGAGTCACTAGAGAAGGTCCAAGGTCCTTGCACTCCCACCTTCAATGGTGGCTAAAAGAAGACAACATTCTCACAGGTCAACCATTACACCCAATAAAACATGCGCTGCAAATTTTTACAGACGCATCAAAAGAAGGGTGGGGCACTCACTTAGACGAACACGTTGCAAGAGGGACTTGGTCACTACCAGAAAGCAAGCTGCATATAAACTATCTGGAACTCAAGGCAGTCTTTTTAGCCTTACAAGAGTTCCAAGACCTCTGTACCCGCAAGATGGTACTTTTTTCAACTGACAAAACTACAGTAGTGTCCTACATAAACAAGGAAGGAGGCATGAGGTCGGGCCCTCTGTGTGCCCTGCTATGGAGAATTTTGGCCTGGTGTACCAGGAAGCAAGTAACTCTCAAAGCCCGACACATTCCAGGCCGGCTGAACGTGGTAGCAGACAAGTTATCCAGGTTAGGCCAGGCCATCCAAACAGAGTGGTCTCTCCTTCCAGAGATTTTCCAAGCAATATGCAGCAGGTGGCACTGGCCAAACATAGATCTATTTGCCACGAGGTTCAACAACAAGTTGCCTCTGTTTGTGTCACCGGTACCAGATCCCCTGGCCAAAGCAGTGGATGCACTCAGTCTGTCATGGGAGGATCTGGACGCATACGCCTTCCCATCAGCAGCCATCTTGGGCAAAGTGGTGGAGAAGTTGCAGGACTCCCCATGCAAGAGAATCATTCTGATTGCTCCAGGATGGCCCAACATGCCTTGGTTTTGGGACCTAGTGACCATGTCCAGTCAAATCCCACTGAGCCTACCCTTTCTGCCAAACCTGTTAACACAGCCGTTCAATCAGATCCCTCACAGAAATCTGCCAAACCTAAATCTCCATGCATGGCTCCTAGAGCCTCAGGAATCAAGGAGCAGGGCTTCTCTGAGGCAGTGGCAGCAAGAATTGAGGCTCCTCAAAGGAGATCAACCAGATCAGTCTATGAGGCAAAGTGGACCATTTTTACAAAGTGGTGCCTCACTAATAAGGTGGACTTCAGGGTACCCCCTGTAAAATCAGTAGCTGACTTCCTTATGCACCTATTTCAGGACAGGTCGGAGGGGAATCTCCTCCTGGAACCTCTCCTTGGTTCTACACCAACTGACTAAGGCTCCTTTTGAACCAATTAAGGAGGCCTCCTTGAAGCATTTGACCTTCAAGACAGTTTTTCTCGTTGCCCTTGGGTCAGGCAAGCGCAGAAGTGAGATTCATGCTTGGCAGAACAGAAATCTGACCAGCTATCTCAACTCTTCACGTATTAATACACTCTAAAGTTCTAAAAGCAAGAATAAAGGAGATATAAGGCAAAAACACAAAATCGGCTATTTTATGACCCCAGTTTAACCCATTTAGGGGGGTCAGGGGGTAAATCTGACCAGCTATCTAGACTCTTCACATATGGTTTCCCAATACCTCTTAACAAATTCTAAAGCTTTAAAACCAATAATAAGTTTGACCCCTACAGGGGGGTCGGGGGGAAATTTGACTTGCTTTCTAGACTCTCCACATATGGTTTCCTACTACCTCCCAATACATTTTATGGCTCTAAATGCAATACTTAAGAAGATAATAGAGGGATTCACATGAATTTTAAGCTTTCTGGTTGGTAGGTGTGAGAAAATCACTCAAAAATCAGTCACTTTTCATTGGATCGCTCCAAAAATAAAATCAGCTCGCGTTTTTGGTAGTATGAACATGTTTGTATAATTACAAGCCTCTACAGTCAGTAGATTTTGCTGCGCAGTGATAACGGGCAGGTGTACCCCCCCCCCCCTCAAAAAAAAACATTTTTCTATCATGTGACCTTGATAAAGATCAAAGATCAAATTTAAGCATGTGGAAAAATTTGCCAAATATGGTTAAAAAGCGTCCAAAAATAAGGAAGATATTCAAGGGAGACCATAATGCGGCGGCGAGGAAACTGACGCGAAAACATATAAGCGCCCTTTTCAGGGATGCTTAATTATGTCCCCCAAATAATTTGAAGGGTCACGTGTGATCATGGACCTTCATTCAAGGTCAAATGGTGCAATCATACTCTTATTGTCCCATATTTTATTCAATATTGTTCCTTTATGTTTGATATGTGAAGACATCTTTCTGAAATCTTTCTGTGATGATTTAGTTGTACTTCCTGTTGGGAGATCATACCACAGTGGTGGTCTTTTGAACTTGTGATTTTCTTTCATTTCTTGATGCCTTGTAATGCAAGAAAACCTACAATAGTGCAGTAAATGGACCTTTCTGATGGTGAATGCAACATGTTTTGGCCAGTTCTACAAAACATAAGCTCTATTTTAAAGGGGAGGGTCTGTCTGTCCAGTTATATAGGCCTGAACAGTCAAGTAATAAATGTACACAATCATGACACAGACACACCTGCATGTTTAAGTGTACAGTTAGAGGAGACAGTCCCAGTGTAATGTATACCCTCAGTGGTGTTTTTGTGTCTACTGTCATATTATTACCTGATAAGTGAGAATGGAACACTTAGGGTTTTGTTTACTGTGAAGATGCCACTAAACATGTATCAGAAAACTCTGTTATCTGAAGATCTTAAAACACCAAACAATGTTTTCATAAAATCAGCTATTTATTGTAGCTTACTTCATTATCAAATAAGTACAAATATAAAAATAGAATGTTATTCGTACAAAATAATTTGTTCACAGAGAGCTATTCACAACCGCTTGACACAAAAGTTAGCTGAGATGGAAGCTGTACAAGATTCAGGTAATGAAATGGCATGCAGAGAAAGGAGTGATTTGACAGCACAAAACACTTACCAGCTGTTACTACAGAACAAAACTTCAGTAAAATCAGCATGTAATAGTACATAGATGCAGTAACAGATAATAAAACACTGTGAAACAGCAAACACAGTAAATAAAATACTGTGTAACAGGAGACACAGTAATGTGTAATAAAATACTTTGTAACAGAAGACAGATGATAACATGTAATAAAACACTGTGTAACAGCAAACACAGTAAATAAAATACTGTGTAACAGGACATAGTAACATGTAATAAAATACTCTGTAACAGAAGACAGATAGTAATATGTAATAAAACACTGTGTAACAGAACACACAGTAACGTGTGATAAAATACTGTGTAACAAGTAGTGATGGGTCGGTAGTATCTTGGTATCTCGGTAGTGAGACCATTTTACTGAAATACCGTGATGAAATTTTACAACCGCCATTTCGCTGGTCAGCACATATTATGGAAGGAAGAGTTAAAATATTGGAAACATACCCCAAATCTGAAGAAATTATAAGCTTTTATCCCCAATTTTCATGCATTTGCAGACTTTATATAGAACTATCAATTACACGGGTGGTCACTATTATGTCTGGGTCATAATTATGTCCTTACTCTGTTTGGCTGTTGGTTCAATTTTTAAAACTTTCATGAAGTAAAATCGATCTTGAAGGAAATAATTTTACTAAAACAAGGAATAACATTTGCTAAAATGAAAGAAATGAACATGTGTTTGACTAACGAAAGTTGTGCCTTAGAATCCGTAGATAGTAGATACAGAGATTAAGCACTTGGCAACTGATTGATTGATTGGTCACACAAAGTTCACATTTTCCACTAACATTTCTTTAAGTCTGTCAGTCATACTACAACGTTTTGGAAGTCTCTTTCCTTTTCCTATAAGAACTAGTCTCTCACCAATTAGTCCCTCACCTCTCCAAGCTTCCCAACTTAGTATGTTCCCCTCGTTAACACCCACAACCCCGACAGACACAAGTACGGAAGTGACCACACACACTGGACACACTGACAAAGTTCTCATGATCTAACCATAAATCTACACATCTCACAGTGTCCTGAGTCTGAAACTATTAAATAGTTGGAAGTCTGTCAAAGCATTACACAGTCACAGTCATAGCTTATTAGCAAGTGAACTTCAGTGGCAAACGTACATATGTATGAAGTCCATTTACAGACTGAGGAATCAGAAGTGAGTGTGACTTTCAGTGGAGAAAAATATTACAATATACCAGAACACTCTGAGGAAAGTTCTTCACAAATATGTCTTTATAACAGTGAAAACCCAGTTGTATCTTGTATTTAACCCATTATGCAGAGAACTGTATATTCAAAATTTATTGTCAAGTTGCTCAAAAAGTAATCATATTCACCTTCAATCTGGCAAGTCATTGTATTCAGTCAGTAGTTACTATGCAGAGCTGTACAGACATAAGACATAACTGGTTACCATACAGATACCTGGTGAACACGGATCATTTCTGCCGTCTTGATATACTGTGTGTGCTCAATATCACATAGTACAAGTGTCTGTATCTAACTTGAATGTGTACAGAGAAGTTTCTGAGCAATGTTCTGATGTGATATGTAGAGTTTGTACTAGATCCAGTGATTGGCCTGTACCATGCTGAACTGAGATATGTCCTGTGAATCGCATGATGCCCACAGCATGTCATTGTTTTACACTGTCATATGACATGCTTTCGTCCATTGGGTCACTATATCCTGGCCAGTAGATTTGACACATGTTTACACCTCTGTGTTGGAGTTGAAATGTACATTATCAGTGACCCTGCACCTGGCTGATACTGTCTTTAGTGAGTCTAATTCTTTAGTAGCTAACTCATCACATTACATATATACATACGTCATATCTTGCTATATATGGTATATTGCCATTCAATACTTATCCTTTTCACTTTCTATATGTAGTTACTTGCCCCTCCCAGTATGTCTCCTGTGCTACGGGGCCTGTCTTCGTAAGGTTCGTTGTAGGTGTCTTGCCTGTCTAGTGGGATCTCGTCGTATGTGTCTGCAGGGATTTCTTGGTACTCGCCACTGTCTTGTCGTCCCAGTTCCTGGGAGACCTGCATGGGGTTGAGGTATCCAGGTCTGCCGGGCTCGTGGGTGTAGCGCTGGGAGGCAGTGCTGAGCATGCTTAGTGTGCTGGCTCCGGTGTTTGAGAAGAGCTTTAAAATATGGTTCCTCTCCTCCGACGTAAAGCCATCCAGTCTGCGGTCTAGGTTAACGGCATCACCATTCAGGGTGCCAAGAGAATGCGACTTGGCCTTGGAGAAGCGTTTGGACTGATCGCTGACTTGGGGCAGTTCAGGATTGCTGTGTGATTCCATGGTGGGCTCCTTGAATTTTGGGTGGGCGTGTCGGTTGCGCCAGCGCATGTAGCATACAAGGGCAATGACAAGAGCTGCAATAACCAGCACCACTCCCAGCACTGCCCCCAGGATGATGAGCGTCTTCTGGGTAGGGGTGTACACTGCCCCGGGGTCTGGGCCTGTCTTTTCATTAATACATGCCTGCTGTAGCAGGGAGCTGCCCAGTGGAATGACACAGATGAAGTATTCTGTGGATGGAGTGAGGTCTGAGATTTGAGTTTGCCGTATACCTATTGTAAATGTTTCTTTATATACAACCTCCCCACTACCCAACTGAGAGCACATGACACGCCATCCAGACACGTCCTGTGCACTGGACACCTGCCACAAGAGGTGCAGTGAGGTGGATGCAATGCCTGTCACATTGAGGTGAATGGGATAGGTGGGTAGAGTGGGTTGTGTTGGTTGAAGTGTAGGTTGAAGGGTAGTGGTGGAGGTGGTGAACTCTTCACACTGTTCTACAGGTGGGCTGCTGTCACACAGTTCAGATGTAGGGATGTCTTTTAGGTTAACATTTGCATGTTGTGCAGGCGTGGCACACTTCCAGTGGTTGTACAGTTGCTGTTTGGCCCATGGCTGTAGCCACAGGGACTGACAGTCACAGTGCAGTGGGTTGTTCCTCAGCTGTAGCTCATCCAGATCAAACTCATAGAAAACGCACTCACTCAGTGTCTGGATCAGGTTGTCTTCGAGAAGGATCTGTTTCAGACTGGTGTGCAGGCCTCGTAGTGAGCGCTGACTCAAACTCTCAATCTCATTATTCTTGAGATCTAGTGTTTTGAGACTGGTATAGTGTTGGAAGGTGTTATCTGGCACTCGCCTGATCTTGTTTTCCTCCAGATCCAGAGTTTCTAGACTGTGCAGAGCCCAGAGTGCACTCCAGTGGTCATGGTTGAAGTTGGTGTCCATAAGGGAGAGGTAGGCGAGACTATCCTCCAGGCCTTGGAAGGTATTCAGGCTATAAACAGCTTCCAGTGGGTTCCTGTCCAGTCTCAGTGTCTGCAGACCCGTCAGCCCTGTGAATGTTCCATCAGCGATGTCTGTAATCTGGTTCTCCATGCAGTTCACCTCTCTCATTGACTGCCCCAGTCCAGAGAACAGAGTGCTGTCCAGGCTTCTGAAAGCGTTGTTCTGTACACTGAGTCGCACCAGTCGCTGCATGTTCTGGAACAGATTAGTAGGAAGTGAGGCCAACGTGTTGTAAGACAGGTCCAGTTCCTCCAAGTTGTACAGCGCTTTCACTGCCACCAAATCCGACTCTGTCAGCCCCGGCTTGTTGTTCCCTAAAAACAGTCTCTTAATTGTGTCTCCTGCCCCCTGGAATGCATTTGTCTCAATCAAGGTAAGACCGTTTTGTTCCAATTTTACCTCCTCAATGGCATTCATCCTACTAAATGTGTTTGCAAGCACCTCTGTGATCTGGTTCCCAACCAGATTTAGTGTACTGAGCTGTGTCAGCACAGACAGACCAGAACTGGGGACTGAGGTGAACTGATTGGACTGCAGGTCTACTTCTTCAAGTGTGTTTATCTGCAAGTAAAACAGTGACATGTGAATGAATAAAATACCACAGTACTGTGTTCACGATAAACGTCATGGATAAAATACCACAGTACTGTGTTTACTGTACCAGTCATGGATAAAATACCACAGTACTGAGTTCACAATAAATGTCAGTCATAAAATACCATGGTACTGAGTTTACAGTAAAAGTCATGGATAAAATATCACAGTACTGAGTTCATAATAAACGTCGTGCATAAAATACCACAGTACTGAGTTGACGGTAAAAGTTATGGACAAAATATCACAGTACTGAGTTGACAGTAAAGTAAATATCATGGACAAAATACCACAAGAGAGATAATTGTGTGGGTTGTACTGAGCTGACATTAACGGAAGTGCAAGGATAAAAATATCAGGAACTTACCTGACACTTAAAATCTGTGTAAATGAGTGAGTTGGTTGTTTTTAGTAAAAAATTACCTAGTAGTGAAGTTTGTCGCACTGTATCATACATACAATACAGTTACCTGACTAGTGAAGTCTGTGTATTTTGTATATAGTTACCCGACTAGTGAAGTCTGAGTATGTTATATACAGTTACCTGACTAGTGAAGTCTGTGTATGTTGTATATAGTTACCTGACTAGTGAAGTCTGTCTCACTGAGTTCACTCAGTCCACAGCTATCCATGCTGAGTACCTGTAACTGACTGAGACCTGCCAGTGCCCCTGTAGGTAGTGTGGTGATTACAAATCCCTTCAGATGGAGCTCTTTCAGTCCTGTCAGCCTCTGAATGGCGACTGTGGGGAAGCTGGTCATGCCAGACACGTGTAGCTTAAGGACCTTCAGGCTGGTTTCCAGGCCTGCAAATGCCTGGTCTGATATGTAAGTGATGGGGTTTTCAGACATGTCCAGAATTTCAGTTACCAGCCCTGCACCACTCGTCGTCTTGAAGGCATTGTCTTGCAGTGAGGTAATCTCGTTGTCAGAGAGTGTCACTTCATAGAACACATAACTGGTGTCAGCAAACTCTGGCACAATGGAGAGTCTTTCACTTCGGCAGTACAGGATGAGGTCCTGACCCTCAGTGTCACAACTACACTCTTTGGTGGGGCACTGTGCCAGGGAGTGGGGCAAAAGCAGGAGGAACATCAGATACAAAGGCGGAAACATGTTCACAGTGAGTGCCTGATGTCAGCTGTGTGTGCAGATACACAGTATCCTCAATGTTAGCTCCACACGGATATTCTGTATCCTCAGTGTCAGCTGTCAACTCTAAGTAGTAATAGCGCTATTACTACTACTCTGTGCTGTATTCTCTATTTTAGCTGCTTTGTTCACTGATTGCCTCAATAGATACTGTGTAATCAGTATCAGAGTGACAAATGGTCAGTGTCCATACGTGTGAGCTTTGTGAATCCTGTACAGCAGTTTTCCTCTGATAATGCTGAGTTGTGTCCTGTTAGCATTGACTTGTGATTCTTAGTGAAATTTAATGACTTCTAAAATCTAAAACAAAAATAAAACAAAGTCAGTGAGACACAAAGTCATCGGATACTCAGATAAACAATGTGAAATGTATTAATGTGGAAACTAGTCTTATTGAAAGTATCTGTGGCAGGAGGCTAATTATGGAGGGGGTTTTTATTGCAGTAAATTGTGGTATACCGGTATGTATCAAGCAGTATCAAGTAACATGAAATAATCTTATTACACATAATGAAGTGGTTTACTTATTTTGGGAACAGCAAACTTTATGAGATTGTGTGTGAACTCCCCTAAATTCATTATTTTCTTCTAGTCAATTGCAACACAAATACTAACTGAACTGGTTTAAAGAGGCTCCAGTTGTAAAACAACACAGACTGGTGTGACTAGCAGACTTGAAGAGGTATGAAGTGAGAGCATTTCTGGTTTATTGCCCTATTTATGTGTACAAATGGCCAAAGTTTGAGTTTTATGTTCCTCACAACAGTCAGGATGTTTACTTGTGTAACACTCTGTTTAGCATGAGATCGGTGTGCTGCTTGAGTGGCTTCTCTGTGAGCTGTGTACACACTGTACTGGAGTGTATCAGACATTTAACCCTGTAAACACAACCAGCCTTCATAATTTGTTAACCTTTCAAATCTTCCAAGTCAGTACTGACAAAAAATTATGTACAGACAAGGGAACCTGTCATTTATAGGCTGAACCATACATATAGCCACACCCCACCACACAAAGTATGTCTTACTGAAAAGTTCTTAAAATATAACGCAAACAATTGTCCTGAAAGTGTATTGTCTATAAAATGTTTCCACAAAACAAATCAGCAAGTGGGTGACTAACTTTTCCTGTTTTGTACAGAGTTATTGTATCTAGTCATAAGTATTGTGAGAATTCTGATTACTGAGGTGCAGGTTACAGTACACAATGGAAAATGTGAAAGTTTAATGTACCAAGCAAATCTCTGTATTTTTAGCTTTAATAGCTTTACAGAAGACCTCCATTATCCAACATTTTATTATCCACATTAATTTGATTAACTCGTGTCCACTCTCTCAAATTCATTTTATACAGTTTTATGTGCAGCACTACATCACTTATTTCATAAACTTTCTTTTTTCCTCTCAAAAAATCATTCTCCTAGCATGTCCAGATGAGGTTGTACTCTGAGAGTTTGGACCATCTACCAGTTCACCTGGTATTATGGTGGTCCACTGGCTGTCCTGTTTTCCAGTTCACCTGATACTATACTCCTGTTGAGTGATATGCTCAAGGTTTTGTTATCCAGTTAACCTGATACTGTACCCCCCTGTGTTAAGTGTTGTACTTACTGTTCTGCTGTTATAACCTGATACCGTACCCCTGTGTTGAGTGATATACTCACTGTCCTGTTGTTAATCCTGTGGAGAACCTGCCTGTGTTGGAATGAGACCAGTAGTGACTGTAGACTAGTTTTATCTGTGTATAGAGGAAGTGATGAGTCTTGTCAGTACAGATCAGTATCCTGTGTCACCACACCTCACACTGATGGATTGTTTCAGGAAGACAGATGGGGAAAGTTTTGAGGTCACAGATCCTGCATACCTCAGTGTGTGTGTTACAGGTGTGTGTACATCAGCTTCAGTATTCACTGATGTGTGTACAGAGGGGGTCTCTCATCACAACAAAAACAGGCTTCAACAGGGAGAGTTTACACAGAACAGACAAAATCAGAGAGAATCTGACAGCTATACAAGATTACACTGGTGGTTTTATGTGCTCTATTTGTGTGTATGGAGTCACCAGGGAGTGCAAGCCTCCCCTACACACAGGCAGATACAGAGAGCAGTGTGTGAAGTACACAAACAGTATACATGTGTAATACAATCACAAATATAGCACTGTACACTGACAGCCAGATACACACACTGACATAGTAGGATCACACAGTCTGTCCACCTAGGGCAGTGGGTGCACGATGTATGATCGCAATTTGACATAAAAACTGAAAATACTGAATTATTGCTGCTAGAATTCAGAGTGTAGATTCTGTGTGAAGGAAAAGTACCCAGATTGAGAAGAATTTTTTTCAACCCGCAGTCTGTGTGCCTGAACGTAGTATCTGTGCCTGAAAAACCTGTGTTGTCTTCAGACCTGTGAGGTCTTTGCACATGTAAAGTCTGTGAAGTCTTCAGACCTGTGAGGTCTTTGCACATGTAAAGTCTGTATCTGTGTTGTCTTCAGACCTGTGAGGCCTTTGCACATGTAAAGTCTGTATCTGTGAAGTCTTCAGACCTGTAAAGTGTCATCAGATCAAATGTCTGTGTATCCAAGTAGTTTGAGAGTAGAGCTGTTTTGTTCCTATCAGCCCCCCTCCCCCCACAACTCCTCACCTTGCAAAGACTGGCCTCTTCTCAGTCCAATTTACCTGATATCTCTTTTCATCTGCAGCTTTGATGTGAGATATCTGACACTGTCACACTTTTTAACTTTCTGAGTCAGAAGTGTGTATACATTCTGTTGTCATAGTAATAACTGTCACTTTACAAACTCTGTGTAAAGATTTCTCTCCAATATTTTCCGTGAATTGTTTCTTTTCAAATAAACAAATTATTTTTGAAGCATTGTGTCCTGTGAAAAAAACTGAAGCTCACAACATTTCTAACACACCATGACTCTGAGACACATTGTCCATGTTCTAATCAACACATCACTCAAACGTTGTGTACTCAAAGCTTTAGTTGTGTGGATGTAAATCAACCCATTGCTATTGACATGTTCTTTTGAAAGTTCATTGTACCTCTGATATTTTGAAATATATTTTACAACAAAACATGGGTTTGTTTTTTTTTTTAAAAAAAAGAAACAAATTTGTCAGAATTTTACATGATGATGAATACTTTGACATGATATTTCAAGACAGTAGAAATCTGTACAGTCTCTATATTGTAGTGGTGTAGTCAATCAGATTGTATGTTATCTTGTATTACTCAGAGTTACTAGCACCTGTATGGACGATTGTATTACGATAGTCAGTGATTTAGTAAATCTTCAGGGAATAATGAACGATAGCCTGAGATAGATCCTAGCCCTCATAGATGTGTGTGTCAGGTTCAAACCTAATGAAACCAATGATTCCAGGCGTCAGAGTGTATCAGCACAGTGAGTTAAAGGAAAACTTCTACGTGTTTGCTGATGTGCAGTTTGGCTGCCACTTGAAACTGAGATTGGTTGTGTTTGATACACTCATTCTTATCAGTCTATATTAGCAGTATAGAGTGGCCAGTGACCACATCTGTCAGCCCTCATCACTCCACACAGTTATTGTGTGTTAAGTCTGGTCTGTTAAAGTGACCGTCACAAGACGTTTTTCCAACAGGTTTTGTAGTCCGTGTACTCTTGTCCCAGCTTTAAATAAGAAATGTACAGTGCCGTGTGTAAATGTACAGGGTATGGGTACAGAAGACATGGCACGGTTATTTCTAGTTATAAAATTTTCTAATTTTACAGAAATTTGCCTGGTTTTTGTTGCTTTTTTATGAATAAAAGAATACAAATAAAATAATCTCTTGCGTGAAAATTCAGGAAGATCGCCCTTCTGGAAAGTTGCCCTTCAGAAAACTGCACTTCAGGAAAACTGGCCTTCATTAAAATTATAGGGTATGAAAATCACTGTTTATACATACAAAGATTTAATAATTTGGTATAAATTATTTAAAAATCAATTAGGATTAACACAATTAAGTATTCTATGAAGCATATTTTCTTTAAAAGGCAAGGAAATGATAAACAGCCGAATGATAAAATTTCCAAATTGCAATTGTATAAAGCATCCTTCTACTTGGATTAATACAGTTAATAATTGATTGAAGGATTGTATATGTAGGAAATCTCATGTAAATCTGGTGAATAATAGTGAGTGGGTAATGATTACCAGTAGGTAGGTAGACTTGAATAGATTAGATACATATGATTTACAAAACAAGGACAATTTTCCTACTCCTGAGTTTTAGTGAATTGGTGTTTTCCTGAAGGGCAGTTTTCTGAATGGCCTCTTTTCAAAAGGGCAATTTCCCTGAATGGCAGATTTCTGAATACTGTCCAGCATGCAGTACACAGACAATAGAAATCTATTCATGAATGGAGATTGCAGTTATTACATCTATATTAATAATATATTTAAATCTTTTGGTCACTGTGAAATATATTCTTTTATGAAAGTTGAGGTGACCTGCTCAGCTTGTATGAACATTTGGGTCATGTTTTGTAACTTGTATGTGCAGGTTCATTGTTTACAGAGAAACAGAAAAATCAACTGAAAAACAACAAGCAACTTACTGTAGAGATTCTCCTGTTACTTGTACAGGTTGAGTCTCCTGTGGTGTTTTCACAGTTCCTCACTTCACTAAAAGTATTTTAAATCTTTACACTCTGTGTAAATCCAGTACAGGTGCTCCTAGATATTGCTGAAATTCTGCTCATCTATTGACCAGTGTGTCAAATATTGTTACATATACTCTTGTTGGTGTTATCCAATTATTACAGTTTTCATACAAAGTAATCCAGTACCAGCCTGTTGTTTGTTGTGTATTCCTGTAAGAATGAACACATCTGCCTGAGTCTTTTACATTCTCTGTTCTACATTCTGTATTGATTCTTGTCATTCTCACCTGTGTGATGACATCATCAGTGCCATTCTAACTTCCTTATAAGTACATTGTCAACCCCTTGGAATCCCTGACTCAGAAAGTTTTCTGTTTTAATGCCTTATATGACTGGAGCCATTCAGTGATTTAATGCTTTCATTCATTGAGGTGTTTTTCTTTATAACAGGTATAATAGTCTTTTTGTATTCTAAGAGATTAGAAATAAAATACACTTAGTGAGGAAAATGACTTTCAATGACCTCATTAATGAGGTACATTTTTTATGCAATTATCTTTTTGTTGGTTAAATGACACTGTATAACATTTTAAGTTTTTCCTGAAAGGAGATTAAGTCTGATAGAAGGTAGAAAATGCTTGTTTATCTTCTTCTTTAAAAAAACTAATTGTGTGTGCAATGAATTATGAATACTCTCACCACAGTATAGAACTGAGGTCATCAGTTCATTCTGTAAACTGTGTAAAATAAATAATAACTTCACAAATCTGCTTTTGTTTCAGTTGTTTCGAACTGTCTGTTTTCTCTCTTGTTCCGGTTTTTAAGTTGTCATCTGTGGCCATTTGTTTCCACAAACATGTTGGTATGACAGACCTTATACATCCATCTATATATAACAGACACTCAATGTCATTGTAAACACACCACACTGCAAGTGTTGTAGGATTTGTCTCTGTGTATGATGAGAATTCTCTTCAATCTGTGTTGTGTACTGTTAATTTGTTACAAAACATCTGAAGCTATATTGTATTGTTTATATAGTTTTTAGCTACATTTGCTCAATCTTAAATCATACATTGCAAACAATATACTTAGACAAAAGTTGTTGCATACACCAGGTGTAAAAGAATAACTTTTGAAAAGAATTAGGAAAATGTAAAAGCTGTCTTTAATCTTTTATAATGACAATTGCAGAATAGATGTGAACTTGGTCAAAACTTTATGGATGAAATTGAACTCTTGTTTGCTTATATTTTTTTCCAATTATAAGATTATGTCATTCTTAGTTTACATCTATATATTTTAGAACAAAAAATGATTGCAAAATTTTCATGATTAAAACCACACATTCTGATTGTTTGATCTATGATTATTTGTTAGATATTTATAGTAATAATATTAATATACCCTGCAATTGAAGTATTTAACTCCAGTTGAATTAAGAAAGTTTTCTAATTGCAGTAAAATTTTTTTTAGTTTAGTTCCTCCAGTTCCAGTTGGAACACTGGGCAATAACAGCTCTCCATTTGATTCTGTCAGCAACTATAGTCTTGGACTCTTCCCAACTTATACCCGTGTCTCGTAAGTCTTGTTGTATTGTTCTTCTCCAGGTGCTGACTGGTCTGCCCCTTTCTCTTTTACCTCCAGTAGGTGTCCACTCCAATGATGTTTTGGGTAGTCTTTCCTCTGGCATTCTTAGGATGTGACCCAGCATTTTCAAACAATGTTCTTTCACAATTTCACTCAGCTTCCGTTGTCCTGATCTTTGACGCACATCATCATTTGTAACACAATCTCACCACGATATTTTGAGTAGCTTCCGTAGACATCTGCGATGGAATACATCAAGCTTGTGCGCTAAGTTGTTGTTACTCTTCCATGTCTCGCTGGCATAAATAACCACTGGTATGACAAGAGAGTTGTACAAGCTCAGTTTGCTCTACATAGAGATGTGCCTTGATATCCAAATGGAGCTAAGTCTCTGGAATACAGATGCTGCTTTACCTAGTTGGCATGACATGTCCCGTTAAGTGGCACCCTTGTTTGAGATACTGCTTCCGTGGTAGGTAAAGCTTTCTACTTCTTTTGCTTCCTGTTGGTTTACTTTAAGGACAATTGGTTGCTGCTGCCTCACTGACATTACCTTGGTCTTTTCTGTACTGATCCTCAAACCTACTTTCGTTGCTGTACTTGCCAGATTATCAGTTATTGTAGAGATTTAGCAGTTTCACCCAACAAGGCTAAATCATCTGCAAAATCCAAATCAGTAAGACGTCTGGTGTTCCAGGGAATTCCATGTTGGGGATCAGATGTGGCCTGATGCATGACAAAGTCAATGGTGAGGAGAAATAACAAGGGTGAAATGATACAGCCCTGTCGTACTCCAGTCATGATGTTAAAATAATCTGTGTGGCCAGAGTTTGTTCTTATACAACAGCTGGAATTCAAGTACAGGTTTTTGAAGATGTTGATGTACTTTTCTGATATGCCATAGATCTTTGCTATTTTCCACACTGATTCTCGATGAATGCTGTCAAATGTTTTCTTAAAATCCACAAAGTTTATGAAAACCTTCTGATTGAACACACAGTTTTGTTCAATGATGTTTCTTAGTGTTAATATTTGCTCACTGCATGATCTTCACTTCGAAATCCTGCTTGTTCTTCTCGAAGTCTTTTATCAATATCATCTTTAAGTCTGTTCAGAAGTATTGCACAGAAAACTTTCCCAGGGACTGATAGTGGTGTAATCCCTTGCCAGTTGTTGCAGTTGCTTAGATGCCCCTTTTTTGGTAGCCTGACAATCATGCCTTTTCTCCATTCATCTGGTACAGTTCCAGAATTCCAAACGATGTTGAATAGATGGCTGAGTTCTTGTGCCATATCTCGTCCTCCATGTTTCTGACTGTCACTGCCCTTACCCTTCTGGTTTTATCTGCCGCTTTTGATACCATCGACCACACCATCCTCCTGGACAGACTCAGTGTTTATTATGGAATTCGTGAGCTAGCACTTGGCTGGTTCAAATCATACCTGTCGGGAAGGACACGCTCGGTCAAGGAAGGTAGTATACTCTCGCATCCCGCTGCCCACCAGTATGAAGTTCCCCAGGGCTCTGTCCTTGGACCAATTCTGTTCTCTCTCTCTACACTAAGCCAATCAGCTCAATCATTCATTCCCACAGTAGCATTAACTACCACTTTTATGCCAATGGCACCCAGTTATACATAACACTTTCACCAGAAAATTTGTCTTACTCTATGCAAAAACTAAAGAACTGCCTAAATGACATTCAAAATTTCATGTTTGCAAATAAATTGAAACTTAACCCAGACAAAACCGAGTTCATTCTCATAGGCTCCCCCCAAAATTGTAAAGAACTCCTCCCTCACTTCCCTATCAATATTTTGGGAAATCAGGTCTCGCCAGCACAAAGTGTCAGGAACCTCGGAGTGGTGTTCAACTCTAATTTCAATTTCTCCAACCATGTGTCACAGGTCATTAAGTCCACTAGAGTATACATGCGAGAGACCTCTACAGAATTCATCCCCTTCTAGACCTGAATACATCAGTGCTGTTAGCGAATGCTTTGGTGAGCAGCAGTTGGACTACTGCAATTCACTCTTCTTATTGCTCACTGATTTGGAATTAAGGAGATTGCAGCTAGTCCAAAAGTCACTCTGCAGGGTTGTCACCCGTTCCTCTAAATCCTCTCACATTACCCCTCAACTAAAAAAACTCCATTATCTACCAGTCAGATACAGGGTACAATTTAAAATTGGTCTTATTACATATAAAATTCTCAACCAGGGTCAACCAGTTTACCAAAGAGAATTAATCCAACCCTTCACCTCTTCCAGAAATGCAAGGCGAAGTACCCCCAAACTCAAGTTCCTTCAAACCCCCACTTTCGATCATAGAGTTCATAAATCAATCAAACACTTACTAATTCCTTCAGTCACTTTAAATGCCCCTGCCCTTTGAAACTCTTTCCCTCCATGTAAGAAATAGTCCCTCTGTTGCATCTTTTAGGATGCACCTCAAAACTCATCTCTTCAGCTCTAGCTTCCCAACTTAGTTTTTCTTCCCTCCCGGTCACACCCACAATCCTGGATTACCGACCTTGAATGCCCCTCGACTCCCCTATGATAATGATTTTGTTTAATTAGCGCCCTCTGTGGGGAAGATATTGCGCTTGCAAAGCAGTAGATTAGATTAAATCTCGAAAGCGGTAAGAGATAGAGCGATTTTGAGCAAATTTTTGACCCCATAGGATAAGAGTATCCTATGCAAAGGGGAAAAATTTCAATTTTTATCACTTTAGGCAGCCCTCTTGGATGTTAGTGGAAAATAAAACATTGAAAATTTCTCGGAAACGGTAAGAGATAGAGCGATTTCGAGCAATTTTTTGACCTGCAGAGTAGTACGGGAGTATCCTATCCTTAGGGGGAAAATTTCAATTTATGGTGGCCATCTTAAATTTTAGCGGAAAATGAAAAATTGGGGATATCTCGAAAACCATAAGAGATAGAGTAATTTCAAGCAAATTTTTTACCCATAGGGTAGTACAAGAGTATCCTGTGCCAAGGAGAAAATTTCAATTTTCGCCACTTTTTTTTTTACATTGTCGGATGCAGAAATAAGAGTTCAGATATCACCGGCAGACCATTGGCTATATCATCATGTAACATTAAGCTGTGTGTATTTATATTGGCTGAGATATTGTTAAATATGTTGCAAACACACGAAAACTAGTGCTAGCATGAAAACTGGACCATCGATCATGCATATTCTACCGACATCGCTCCCGCAAAGTAAAAATTTCTGTTATACAGTCACAGCCATATTTCTCTCAGATGGAAGTCTTTCAACCAAGTTTCAGAGCATGTATCAAACACTGATTATTCTTTGATAAGTTAATAATAGACAATAACCTGAGTACATTTCAAAGATGTGAAAAATTTTTATCCAAGCTCCAAAGCATATCAGATAGAAATCTTCAAACTAAATTCAGTGTATATGTATAGCTTTAAATGACTAAAATATAAAGGCAAAAACTCAAAATATAATATTTATAGCATCAAAGGACTAAAATATAAAGGGGAAAATCACTGTATCATAGGGGGAAAACTGTAACTTAGCCAAAAAAATGGGAGGGGGGGGGGGAATTCCATGGGGGGCAAATCATAGGCAATCTCCCTGAACATGGTAGAAGCTTTGGAAAGTTTGAAGATATTTATCTATTATTTAAAATATATTTCCTTACATTTTCAAATTGTAAAATCCCTTTCACACAGATGCATTGTCTTACAATCTAATGATTCACTCCGTGCTTCCTGGTGAGAGGACCCCTTCTATTGACTCAGTTATATTTCTAGTACTGGAAATTCTCAATGAATTCAGTATTTAAATGTGTAAATTGTATGATTTGAGTAAACAGGAACTGAAAAGAGATCAATCTGAAGTGAGATCAGACATTTGTTGAAAGGCAAAGGGTTGTGTTGAGTTCAAGCAGATCCTGTTACAACCCACCTCTCTTATGGTAGGTTCACACTGCACCAATCTCACAGTGTGAAGCTATGAAATAGTGGGTTCAGTTCCCAGCCAGAAATCTGGAAATACCGGACTGGGGAGAAACCCTCAGCGTGATATCAGACTTCTAATGTCCTGTGTGGTAAATGTAGAACTGGGGAGAATCCCTCAGCGTGATATCAGACTTCTAATGTCCTGTGTGGTAAATGTAGAACTGGAGAGAAACCCTCAGCGTGATATCAGACTTCTAATGTCCTGTGTGGTAAATGTAGAACTGGGGAGAAACCCTTAGCGTGATATCAGACTTCTAATGTCCTGTGTGGTAAATGTAGAACTGGGGAGAATCCCTCAGCGTGATATCAGACTTCTAATGTCCTGTGTGGTAAATGTAGAACTGGGGAGAAACCCTCAGCGTGATATCAGACTTCTAATGTCCTGTGTGGTAAATGTAGAACTGGGGAGAAACCCTCAGCATGATATCAGACTTCTAATGTCCTGTGTGGTAAATGTAGGACTGGGGAGAAACCCTCAGCGTGATATCAGACTTCTAATGTCCTGTGTGGTAAATGTAGAACTGGGGAGAATCACCCACTTCAAGGCACAATGTATGTTCACTTGTTATAGATTAACAAGCATTCAGCCAATTATAAAATAATGGAATAATGTTTCTGAATATAATTTTGTTTCAGTAAATAAGGAGATAAGAAAAAATCAGTTTCTATAGAGTAGATTCACTGGATGTGGGTCTGTGAGATGTGTGTATTTTTGTGTCACACTCTGCCATTGTCTTCATTCAGTTTTACAGATAGTGTGATGGTTGAATACAAGAGACAGAAGCCTCACTGTGTCTACATAATTCTCACTGTACTACCTGTCACTGTGTGAAATGTTTCAGTGAATTATTACAATTGGCCTGTTTTTACAAGTATGTAAAGAGATAACAGTGCCTACATGTTGAGAAGACATGTTGAATGACAGCTTTTAACATGAGAAATCTCAGAGCATGTCATACTATTGTGTTTTCATCAGGAAATGATGACTGTTTTACTGAAATCCTGTCTTATGGTTTTATGACATGCATAATGAGATCATAATTCAATGAACAACCTCTTACAAGTTCCCATTATTATAAATTAATATACATTTATGATACAACTTATTTGATAAAGAAAAGGAATTTCCCATATCTTACAAACTTATATTTACACAGTAATATTATGGTTTACAAGTGGATTGTTGTCATGGAATTTTTTCAACAATTATTTTAATATATTGTCTTTAAACAGGAATTTTTTAACAATATAAATAATCCCGTGTCCAGTTGTGATAACTCTGACATGAGCAGGTTGTGTCAGCACTGGTCCTGTTGTGGTAAGTGTTGTACTCAGGTTATCTGCATGGTTTGAACCATGGCGTGATGTTATTGGCAGATTGTATTCTCAGACAAAATCTTTAAATCCTGTACTCTGTAGTGAGAGTCATGTAGTTTAAAGCCTTGTTTCCATTGGAGAGACCAGACATGGTAGAAGGTGCACCGCACTGTGATACTGTGTCAGAGTGTGAAAAAGCCCTCTGTGACCTCCACAAAACTGTACCTACATCTCACATGCTGACTTCTAATTCAACTGATATTTAACTGACCAAGTCTATACAGTAATGGTGCAGTTTCTGAAAACTACCAGGATTGCTTTATGCCACATCTGCCTGTATTTTGTGTCACATCTGCCTGTATGTTGTGTCACATCTGCCTGTATGTTGTGTCACATCTGCCTTTATTTTTGTCACATCTGCCTGTATTTTGAGTCACATCTGCCTGTATTTTGTGTCACATCTGCCAGTGTTTTGTGTCATAACTGCCTGTATTTTGTGTTTTATGTCACATCTGCCAGTGTTTTGTGTCACATCTGCCTGTATTTTGTGTCACATCTGTTTGTGCTTTGTTTTACATCTGCCAGTGTTTTGTGGCGCATCTGCCGGTATTTTGTGTCACATCTGTCAGCGTTTTGTGTCACATCTGCCTGTATTTCGTGTAACTTCTGCCTGTATTTTGAGTCACATCTGCCAGTGTTTTGTGTCACATCTGCCTGTATTTTGAGTCACATCTGCCAGTGTTTTGTGTCACATCTGCCTGTATTTCGTGTAACATCTGCCTGTATTTCGTGTAACATCTGCCTGTATTTTGTGTTACATCTGTTGGTGCTTTGTGTTACAGCTGCTAGTCTTTGATCCTGACCATGAGTCCCCATCCAATGTCATGTACAGCAGCCTGCAGCCCAGTGCTGCCCCTAGTGTCAGGATCCGAATCCAGTGTGTTGACAACAAGAAGAAGGTGGGTGAATATTGGAGTGATAAGGGATCTGTGAGTCTGACTGGATCTTCTTACTAAAATCAGTGTAGTGATATTATTGTAAATTTACTGTGCTGTACTCATTGATAACAAGGACCAATGTGTTTTGTACATGAATCTCTTGGCCCTGACATGTAGGTGAGATGATAGGGTGCTTTCTTACTGTAAAATTAAATCTGTACTGAATTGTTAACTGACAAGGCCACAGAAAAAAAAAGTTCTTTTTGGAGGGTTTGTTAGGAGAAGCTGTGTGGGGATAGTTATGGAAGACAGAAAAGTGATTCTGTTGAATGCAGTATTACCTTGGTGTGAGTTTTGCCAGGCTACCATCCATTCACTCTGGTGTTGGTATTAAGGAAGCCACTTTTTCATTTCATGAGGTATTAGCATTATTATAATGGAAGTCTACTTTCATTAAAGTTGTTGATGTTATTTACTAATATTGTACAAGTCTACTACAATTTAATTGGTTGGTGTTTCAGACTCACAGACATTCCAGTGTCCCCAACAAGACGGATGTTGTGTGTGAACTGGGTCGTTGTCATGGCGAGTTGGACATGACACTAATAGACAGAATCAGTGAGGTGTTGAATCCTCAACCCCTAGTGAGAACTCCTAGAAACACAGCGGGGTCTCTGGATCCCAGTGTATATCAGGTAATATAACCATTCAGTGGTGTTAACAAGGTAAACAAAAACACAGCGGGATCTCTGGATCCCAGTGTATATCAGGTAATATAACCTTTTATTGCGTAAAATAGCCTTACCTTATCCTCACAAATGCTTACTTGGTTTTGTGGAGGCAAAACACGGCGACCAACAAGAATATTTAAAATTTATACTTGTTCGAGAGGTGAACCCCGTAGTTAGTGGCAGGCGCGCATGCGCACTACTCATCGTCATTTAATTTTTGGTCGTCATGGAGGCTCCGCGTGTTTTATTTCTGCGAAGATCATGGCAGAATCTCAGCTCAAGTCTTCTAAATGTGCTTCAGGGTGTGGTCATCCAATGGATGGCATTGTACAGAAGAAGAAGCTTCGATCTAAGTCCAAGAAGAAATCTAAAGAGGTTGTGGTAAGTAGAAGACTCCCTATTAGGGCTAGAATCTGATGTTCATCGTTCCCCTACAGCTGTGAAATCTCAGCCTGTAGCAGAGGACTCTTTATTGAAGATATTACAGAGACTGGAAGACATGCAGTCCCAGATAACTTCTTTGAAGGCGAGTTCCTCTTCCACTTCATCCCTTCCTACACCCCACCAGCCTCGTTCTTCTCGTACTTTTGAGTCTGGTGAAGAGGTGTTGTCTGACTACAGTTCAGTGCATGAATCCACTAGTGTTTCTTCTTGCAAAAGAATGAGGTCACCATCTACTCACAAAGAAGTGGAGGAAGACCCGACATACAGAGAGACACTGGCTGCTGTCAGGGCATTGTTACAGGTTGAGGTTCCTGAAGAATCCTCTGATCAACCCACTAAAATCTTTGGGTCCAAAAATAAAGATTCCAAGAAAAAACAGATCCTTCCTATGGTTATGCCCCCTTTGGATGGCATTGTACAGAGATGGGACTTTTATGAGGCCAAAGCATCTGGAAATCCCAAGAAAGGGGAACCTGAGAGGTTACAGTGTAGTCCAGTGAATGCGGACAATTTCTTACAATATAATAGACCTCCTATGAAGTTCTACAGATCCTCGACCATGGAGTTTAGTAGTTCTGCACCCAAATGCCAGGATGCTTTCAGGTCCTTATTCCCTAAAGCAATCCCTTCTTCTGTCCACATTCCCATGAGGCAACATACTTCTATGGAGACAGTGACTAGAGAAAGCATTCAGATACTGTCTTATGTGAACTGGTTTTTGAAGGCTATTGGCAAGACCTCTACTTCAATGGAGGATTTGCTTCAACAGGGAGGTTTTGAAGGTTTCAAGGACTCTGACAAGTTATTGTCTCACCTACAAATGCAGTCAGCATGCCTTAATTGTCTGGACAAGGCTCTTGAAGCTGTTACAGATCTTTCCATTGCTTTAGCATGCAATTTACAGCTTGCAAGAAGGGATTCCATTCTTAAAGTCTGTGCATCACACTTGCAGGAACACGACTTTAATAAACTGAGGAGGACAGGCTTCAAATCTGCAGACCTGTTTTGTCCTACAACCCTTGATCAAATTCCAAAAAAAGCAGGACAAATCTCCCAAGAGGTTGAAGGGTGAGCAACGTACATCTTTCCAATCGAATAGTTTCTCTGATGATAGGCGTTCTTCTAGCTCTCACAGTTCTGGCAAGTTTTTTCGTGGCCAACAGGACAAGTTTAACAAGAAGCCCTACCAGTCTTCTGCCTCAAGACGTGGGGGCAGCAGACGCAAGTGACTATCGAAAACCTATATTACATGGAGGCCGTTTACAGTTTTACTGGCAGGTATGGCAGCTTCTTCATTGTCATCCAAGAGTTGTGCAGATCTTGAGGTTCGGTTACCAAATAATTCCTCAATCGAATCCGCCCAAGTCTGTTCTACCCACAATCCACAGCGGGTACAGCAAGCCGGAAAAGCATCGCTTTCTAACAGATTGCATTTCAGAAATGCTCAAAAAAGGGGCTATTTATCCACTCAAGGTTTGCACAACTCTAGGTTTTTGCAGCAGATTGTTTCTTGTACCAAAACCCGGGAAAAAATGGCGCCCTGTGATAGATCTAAGTGTCCTGAACAGTTTTCTGCATGTTCCTACGTTCAAAATGGAGACTGCAGAGATTATCAGAAACTCGGTCACAAAAGGGAATGACTAGTTTCCATAGATCTGAAGGATGCGTACTTTCATGTTCCCATACATCCGGATTCTCATCACTTGCTTCGTTTCCATGTAAACAAACGAACGTACCAATTCAAAGTTCTGCCTTTCGGGTTAGCGACAGCACCTCTAGAGTTCACGCAGATTGTGAAAGAAATAAAACTCATTCTTCAGTCCCACGGAATTCGAGTTCACCAATACCTGGACGACTGGTTGTTACACCAGTGTCAGCTCCAGACAAAGGAACTCATCCATGTGGTGCAAGAACTCGGCTTTGTGATAAATTTCGGAAAAAAAATTGACTTTCTGGATTACCATTTCGATTTGATACAGGGAAAAGTCTTTCCAACCGAAAAGAAGTTGAAAATTCTAGGAAAGTCTCTTCAGGACATGGAGATCACATCACAAACAACCCCAAGGTTTCTTATGTCCCTGATAGGTGTACTAGCATCCCTAGAAAAGACAATGCCAATGGGTCGGTTACATATGCGCCCTTTCCAATGGTACCTAAAAACAAACTGGCAGTATCCCCAGTCTCTAGACCTGAAGATTCCTGTTTCAAACTTTCTGAAAAAGCATCTTCAGTGGTGGAAAGATCCAAAAAATTTCAAAATTGGTTGTCCTTTACATCCATAGGAACACAATACCCTTATTTTCACAGATGCATCAAATCAGGGTTGGGGAGCTCATTTAGAAAACATGACAGTCAGTGGCAATTGGACAGATCAAGAAAAATTACTTCATATCAATGTCCTAGAGTTAAAGACAGTGTTTCTGGCCTTAAAAAGCTTTTAAAACAAAATTCTAGACAAAAGGGTTCTGATAGCAACAGACAACGCCACTGTAGTCAGTTATCTGAACAAACAAGGGGGAACACACTCATGGGACATGTGTATCCTGGTTTGGCGCATCTTGGGCTACTGCAATCCTTGAAACATACTCATAAGAGCCAGACACATTCAGGGTTGCTTCAATGTCATAGCCGACAGTCTCTCCAGGAAGGACAAAATAATTTAAACAGAATGGTCTCTTCATCCTCAAATATTCGCCCTAATTTGCAAAGTTTGGCACAAACCAATGGTGGACATGTTTGCCACCAAATTGAATCACAAACTACCAATCTATATTTCACCAGTCCCAGATGCAAATGCTATGAACATAGATGCATTAAACATCTCCTGGGAGGGTCTGGACGGCTATGCCTTTTGTCCTGTAGCACTCATACCAAAAGTCATGCAGAAAATGAACACCTACAGGTGCAAGATGATAGTAGTAGCACCAGGGTGGCCCAGAATGCATTGGTTTTGGGATCTAGTGAATCTGTCAACCAAACCCCCATTACAACTACCTCACTGGCCTCATCTGTTAAAACAACCGTTCAGTCAGAAGTTCCATCAGAATCTCATGTATCTGAATCTGCATGTTTGGCACCTAGACACCACTCAGAATCACTTGAATTATTCTCTGAGCAGGTGGCAGATAGAATTAAGGCACCTCAAAGACCCTCATCTAGAAGATTGTATGAGTCAAGGTGGTCCATTTTTGAACTCTGGTGCCAACAGAACAAGGTGGTCAGCGCAGAGCCTTCTATCTCAGACTTAGCAGAATTTTTGAACCACTTGTTTACTGTCAAAAATTTGAAACCTGCCACATTTGCTGGCTACAGAACTGCAATAGCTGACCGTTTGGGACCTTTTGGCCAGGAAGTAGGCAAGTGTTTGCACTTAAATAGACTCCTTGCAAGCTTTTATAGGGACAAACCCTTTCTAAATAGGGGTATTCCCTCTTGGGACCTATCTTTGGTTCTTATGTCTTTGACTAAGGCTCCTTATGAACCTTTGAAAGATGAATGATGCCTGATGGCTTTGGCATCTGGCAAAAGGAAGGGGGAGGTGCACGCTTGGACATTCTCTTCTCTCAGACATAAGCCTCACTGGAAGGACTTCACTATCTCTCCTTCTCCTGCCTTCTTGGCTAAGAACCAGTTAGCCTCTGAGGGTCCAGATTTGATCAGACCTGTAGTTATTCCAGCTCTAAAACCGTTTCTGAGCTCAGATTTGTCTGATGATATGACTCTGTGTCTGATTAGAGCACTTCGTCATTATTTGGAGAGGACCCTTTAAGGAGGGTTTTGATAAAGATATTCGAAGATCCACTATTTCATCTTGGATCAAACAGACTGTTGCTTTAGCATATCAATCTTCAGATTCTATGTCCGACGATGTCCATGTGAAGGCTCATGACCTAAGATCCATGTGTGCTTCTTTGGCCCTTTAAGGGTGGGGTCTCATTAGAGCAGGTATTAGGCTCATGTTATTGGAAAAGCCACAACACTTTCACCACCTTTTACTTGAAGGATGTAGCTTGGCAGTCCACCGACCAATCAGATTTCAAATTGGGTCCAGTGGTATCTGCCCACCATGTAGTGAATTTTTGAGTATGTCCTATATGTTTTCATATGTCTTACATACTTCCATGTTTCCAAACCATACCAGTATCTTGTACTGACATATGTCTTCTTCTTCTTTCAGATGGCCCCATGACTGTATTTAAGTAGACCACAAAAGCCAGCTTGGGGATAACTTTCTGGTGGATGACAGCTCCCAGCTTGATGGACCCAGGAAGCCATCTCCGACCACACAGTTATGGGTGATGGGTAGATGTAAGATCACTTAGAATTATAGATCACATGTCAACTTCAAGAGTGCATCATGAATATTCATGAGGTTAGCATTCATGTCTCATCTTCACAAGATATCTCACAGTTATGAGTGATCTCAATGTGGCATACTTAAGCTTATCTTATCCTCTCAATCAAATGATTTCATGGTGAACCCCATATTCTTTTAACAGGCAGGTTGCAAAACAAACCCCTCGTCCTGTTACGGTTGGAATCAAGCATTTGTGAGGATAAGGTAAGGCTATTTTACGCAATAAAATGTAACAAATTTTATTGTAATTTAACTTTTTGTAAGTTAAATACTTACTTTATCCTCACAAGGACAGACCCACCCTTCCTCCCCTCACAAGTTTGTTTTACAGGGGACCAAAAATTAAATGAAGATCTCTCGACAAAGTCCAACCGACAATGAGTAGTGCGTATGCGTGCCTGCCATTAACTACGGGGTTCACCTCTCGAACAAGAATAAATTTTAAATATTCTTGTTGGTCGCCGCGTTTTGCCTCCACAAAACCAAGTAAGCATTTGTGAGGATAAGGTAAGTATTTAACTTACAAAAAGTTAAATTACAATAAAATTTGTTACAATTCAGTGGTGTTAACAAGGTAAACAGAAACACAGCGGGGTCTGTGGATCCAGTGTATATCAGGTAATATAACCATTCAGTAATGTTAACAAGTTAAACAGAAACATGGTGGGATCTCTGGATCCAGTGTATATCAGGGAATGAACACATGAATCCTGGTCCACTACATAGTACACAATATCTGGATCTTAGTGTTTCCAAGCTTGAACCAACAGTTTATAATGACTTGATGTTATTGTACACAATATAGCTTGTGTCCCAGTTTGTAAAAGGAAGGCGGATCCTTGTGAGAGAGAGGCAGAGGGCCTAGTGTGTGAGGTTCCTGTAGTCTCTTGTGTAATAGACAATACACAGATCCAAGAGTAGAGCAGGTCATTACACATTCCACTACACTGTAAAAATCTGCAAGTCACAGTGTTTTCCACCTCAGTTTCTCCATAACTTGCAGGTTTGTGATACAACAGCTTGATTTCACAGTCTACTGGTGTGCTCTGAAGACTGTTACTCAGACCATGTTCACACTGTATTACTGTGTTCTACAGTTGACTGCTCATACCATGTTTTCACAATGTATCTCTGTATTCCTCAGTCAGCTGCTCAGACCATGTTTTCACAAACCCTGGAAGAGGAGCATCAGAGCCGCAATGAGAGGAAGACAGAGTTCAAAGTCACATCGAGTCACGCCACTGTGGTGCTCAGGTAAGTACAGCTTTAACCTTATCTCTCCTGCTTATCTCTGTCATTATGATGATCATACACACACAAACTCTGTGTGGCTGTACTTGCCACAAATACGTTGTTTTCAGTTTTTCTCTGATCCAAATGTCTCACACTTCTAATCTGATGTCTTCTCCACAAAGAATTATATTCCACATTCAAATCCAAGACTTCTCTGTGAGAACCGGAATATGAATATTGATGAAGCAGATTGAGCTCATACCACCCTCTATAAAGGCCTTTCTCGTGTGTCCAGGTTTCCTGTGCCCGACTTGAGAGGTCCGGCAGAACACGACCAGCAATGGTGGAAGAAGAACCTGCAGCGGGAACTGCTGATACTGGAGTTAGAACAGGTGGAACTGCATACAGTATTCTGGGTGGAACAGTCAGTGCAGCAGTTTGAGGTGACATGCCGGGAAGCACATGGTAAGTCATGTCCACGCATACCAGCTCTGTAACTGTATCAATCTCTATCCGCAATCTATATATCTCAAACATTTCAGAGCTACTTAGCACTTTGTTCATCCCTTTGTTATTGTCCATGTTTCAGATCTGATGTCCCCCTACTCATTGTATTGTCTGTGTTACAGGGCTGTTCTAGGAATCTGCTGATGTCCCTCTACTCATTGTATTGTCTGTGTTACAGGGCTGTTCCAGGAGTCTGCTGATGTCCCTCTACTCGTTGTATTGTCTGTGTTACAGGGCTGTTCCAGGAATCTGCTGATGTCCCTCTACTCATTGTATTGTCTGTGTTACAGGGCTGTTCCAGGAGTCTGCTGATGTCCCTCTACTCATTGTATTGTCTGTGTTACAGGGCTGTTCCAGGAGTCTGCTGATGTCCCCCTACTCATTGTATTGTCCGTGTTACAGGGCTGTTCCAGGAGTCTGCTGATGTCCCCCTACTCATTGTATTGTCCGTGTTACAGGGCTGTTCCAGGAGTCTGCTGATGTCCCTCTACTCATTGTATTGTCTGTGTTACAGGGCTGTTCCAGGAGTCTGCTGATGTCCCTCTACTCATTGTATTGTCCGTGTTACAGGGCTGTTCCAGGAGTCTGCTGATGTCCCCCTACTCATTGTATTGTCCGTGTTACAGGGCTGTTGCAGGAGTCTGCTGATGCTCCTCTACTCATTGTAATGTCTGTGTTACAGGGCTGTTCTAGGAATCTGCTGATGTCCCTCTACTCATTGTATTGTCTGTGTTACAGGGCTGTTCTAGGAATCCGCTGATGCCCCTCTACTCATTGTAATGTCTGTGTTACAGGGCTGTTCCAGGAGTCTGCTGATGTCCCTCTACTCATTGTATTGTCTGTGTTACAGGGCTGTTCCAGGAGTCTGCTGATGTCCCTCTACTCATTCTATTGTCCGTGTTACAGGGCTGTTCCAGGAGTCTGCTGATGTCCCTCTACTCATTGTATTGTCCGTGTTACAGGGCTGTTGCAGGAGTCTGCTGATGTCCCTCTACTCATTGTATTGTCCGTGTTACAGGGCTGTTCCAGGAGTCTGCTGATGTCCCCCTAGTCATTGTATTGTCTGTGTTACAGGGCTGTTCCAGGAATCTGCTGATGTCCCTCCACGTTCTTTCCTGAGGATTTCCACTGCTGAGAACCCAGTCAATGAGAAGGAGGAGGGATTTGATTGGCCCAGGTGAGGCTTTGTGTCACTCAGGAATCTGTGCAGACTTAATTCAACTGTGTGAGTTTGGAACAGGTAGGATCTGTACTGGATATGTTGGCTAGATTGCTTATAGCAGGTCCTCTCACTTTTTGTGACAATTTCTAGCCACTTTCTTCCTGAATGGGTAAGCGATTTTGTAAAATCTTACATATGAACAGTATGCTGATTGATAGCACTCATCCTGTATAAGTTACAGCCCTCGATCTTTCTGAATCTTTTTTGCTGAATTTTTTAACTATATGCTTGTTTACATTTTACATAAAAAGTCACATTTTTATCACATTTTCCCTTGCTTATTTGATGGTGTCACAGGGTGGGAATGAGACTGACTTTGCAAATGAGACTTATGTTAAATTCTCTTCTATTGAATTGTATTTCACAACATAAAATCATACAAGAATGAATATATGCAATGTAATATACTTGTCATACACAACTATACAACTACAACATATAGTCACAATTCAATAAGTAATAAAACAATAAAATAATGCCCCAATATCAAGTTCACATATGCATAAATATGATTCTACAAACACAGATATACTATGCAGTCAATACAACATGGAATTTTTATTGCGTAAAATAGCCTTACCTTATCCTCACAAATGCTTACTTGGTTTTGTGGAGGCAAAACGCGGCGACCAACAAGAATATTTAAAAATTATTCTTGTTCGAGAGGTGAACCCCGTAGTTAGTGATAGGTGCGCATGCGCACAACACATTGTCGGTTGGACTCTGTCGAGAGATCTTCATTCAATTTTTGGTCGTCGAGGAGGCAACACGTGAAGCTTTTTCAACTCTGCCCCTTTCCAAGACGGCAGATGCGTTCTTTTAGAATTCATAGAGTTCGTGCTAAGAAGAAAGAAGTTTAAGACTTCCTATTCTACAGATCTGAACTACAATATTTCATGCTGAGGGTTGAGTAATCCATGACAGCTTTCTTAGGTCCCCCTTGGCTGTTTAACAGTCTTTGGTAGAGGATCTACTACAGAAGATTCTTCAATTTGTTAGTTCAAGCTACCTGCCTCTTCATTTATGAGGGATATCCAACAGAAGTCTTTCAACTGGCCACATTTTCCTGAAAATGGCAGCATTAAGAGGCCTGCTGCGATTGAAAAACAGCTAGCAGTAGAAGATCTACTAGAGTTTGCTTTTCCAACGCCAGATGACATTTAGATTTGATAGCTGGTCAGATTAGAATTCGTTTTCTGGGGTTAATAATTAAACCTCCAGAAAGCTAGTAGCCTCTCCACTTGGTAGACACACAGAGGGTGACCCTTCATCTTGGAGTAAAAGATATACTTCAGATCGTCCAATGGCAAATTCCTTTCATGAAGTCCTGGTGGATTTTTATGAAAAAATGCAGCAGTAACCTTTCATTGTCTACAGGTCCTTTCCTCTTTGAGAAGCACAGATTGCTTGCTTAGTGTGAACTTCAATAGTACTGTATCATACCAGCAGTTAGCAGATTTCCTGTAGCCTGAAAAACAGTCAGTCCTACAAGATCTACTTCAGAAGTTTATCAAGTTTGCTTTCAACCTTATATAACAAACCAGGCATCAAGATGGTTAATTTCCTCCATTGCCTTGTCTTTATTCTACAACTGGCTGGTGGACCATTTATTACTTCATGATAGAGAAGATAATACATAAGTTTCCCACCAATATTCTCAATGAAATAGGGGATTCTGGTGTAGTAGAAGAAATACCTATAAATAGCTGGTTTAAGTGGAATATTATTGCCATCTCAGAGTTGTGCAGTTTTTGAATGGGTACTATGTAGCCCTCCAATCGAAACTCCCCTTTCATGTAGCTCTACTGCAGGTGCTACAGACAGGAAGACAATCCGCCATGTTGCTGAAAATATTATGTTACATTTACTATGTTCATTTACATACAATTTATTCTGTAAATGACTACAAGTCGCTGGATTTTCTCAGTAAAATTGTTACTTCTATCATATCTGACACAATGGTGCTTCTTATGGATGAAAATATTGTTTTGTTATCAAGACATAGATCGTTGATGTGCTATGTGCTTTATAAGTGTTCAGTACGGATAGGCTGCACCAGGAGTTCTTCTCTATTCAAGGAAGTTAAACTGCATTGGGCAAGGTTAGTCCGTGGATGGATGACCATTCCTAGCATTTTCTTTGCATTAATCCCACAATATCATTGGCCAGTAGGGATCTCTGTGTCCTCAACATGCGTTTGTCCCTCCAAGCTGTGAAATGGAGTTGACAAATTTTATGAAGAAATTCGGTCACAAAAGGTTAATGATCAGTTTCAACAGATCTCCGTACCAAATACAAGGGTTGTGCAAATCTTGAGAAGGTTTAATTATCGAATAATATTCCAGTCGAATCCGCCCATGTCTGTACATCCCATAATTTAAAGCGGTTACAGACAGGAAAAACATGGCTACCTAAGAGTGTCGTAAATGCTTCAAAAAGGCACCATTTACTACCTCAAGGATTGCACAACTCCAGGTTTTACAGCACATTATTTCTTGTACCAGAACCCGGCAATAAATGGTGCCCTGTGATAGATCTCAGTGTCCTGAACAAATGCCTGCTAGTTCCAAATTTTAAAATGGGGATAGCAGAGATATTCGGAAACTCGGTCATAAAAGGCGAATGGCTAGTTTCGATAGACCAGAAAGACGCGTTCTTTCACGTGCCCATACACCCAGATTCTCAACACTGGCTATGTTTCCATGTAGACAAACAAACGTATCAGTTCAAAGCACTGCCATTGCAGTTCGTGACTACACCCCTATAGTTCATGCGGATTGTAAAAGAGGCTCGTTCTTCAGTCTCGCGAAATTCGAGTTCACCAGTATCTAGATGACTGGTTGTTAAGAGCAAATACCAGCCACCAATGTCGTGTACAGACAAAAGAACTCATTCAGGTGGTGCAAGATCTCGGCTTTGTGATAAACTTCGAAAAATCAGAGCTCGAACCTACACATAAAATCGACTTTCTGGGCTACCATTTCGATTTGTTACAGGGAAAAAGTCTTTCCAACCGAAAAGAAGTTGAAAATTCTAGGAAAAGCTGTTCAGGACATGGAGATCGCATCACAAACAACCCCAAGGTTGCAAGGTTGCTTATGTCCCTGATAGGTGTACTAGCATCCCTAGAAAAGACGATACCAATGGGTCGGTTACATATGCGCCCTTTCCAGTGGTACCTAAAAACAAACTGGCAGTATCCCCAGTCACTAGACCTGAAGATTCCTGTTTCAAACTTTTTGAAAAGTCATCTTCAGTGGTGGGAAGATCCAAAAAATCTTAAAAATGGGTTATCCTTTTCATCCACAGGAACACAATACCCTTATTTTCACAAATGCATCAAATCAAGGTTGGGGAGCTCATTTTCAAAACATGACAGTCAGTGGCAATTGGACAGATCAGGAGAAATTACTTCATATCAATGTCCTAGAGTTAAAGGCAGTGTTTCTGGCCTTAAAAAGCTTTCAAACAGAATTCTAGACAAAAGTGTTCTCATAGCAACAGACAACGCCACTGTAGTCAGTTATCTGAACAAACAAGGGGGAACACACTCATGGGACATGTGTCTCCTGGTTTGGCACATCTTGGCCTACTGCAATCCTCGAAACATACTCATAAGAGCCAGACACATTCAGGGTTGCCTCAATGTCATAGCCGACAGTCTCTCCAGGAAGGACAAAATAATTCAAACAGAATGGTCACTTCATCCTCAAATATTCAGCCTAATTTGCATAGTTTGGCACAAACCAATGTTTGCCACCAAATTGAATCACAAACTACCAATCTATGTCTCACCAGTCCCAGATTCAAATGCTGTGAACATAGATGCTTTGAACATCTCCTGGGAGGGTCTGGACGGCTATGCCTTTTGTCCTGTAACTCTCATACCAAAGGTCATACAGAAAATGTACACCTACAGGTGCAGAATGATAGTAGTAGCACCAGGGTGGCCCAGAATGCTTTGGTTTCTAGTGAATCTGTCAACCAAGCCCCATTACAACTACCTCACTGGCCTCATCTGCTAAAACAACCGTTCAGTCAGAAGTTCCATCAGAATCTCATGTATCTGAATATGCATGTCTGGCACCTAGACACCACTCAGAATCACTTGAATCATTCTCTGAGCAGGTGGCAGATAGAATTTAGGCACCTCAAAGACCCCCATCTAGAAGATTCTAGGAGTCAAGGTGGTCCATTTTTGAACTCTGGTGCCAACAGAACACGGTGGTCAGCACAGAGCCTTCTATCTCAGACATAGCAGAATTTTGAACCTTTTGTTCACTGTCAAAAATTTGAAGCCTGCCACAATTGCTGGCTACAGAATTGCAATAGCTGACCATTTGGGACCTTTTGGCCAGGAAGTAGCCAGGAGTTTGCACTTAAATAGGCTCCTTGCAAGCTTTTACAAGGACAAACCCATTCTAAATAGGGATTTTCCCTCTTGGGACCTATCTTTGGTTCTTATGTCTTTGACTAATGCTCCTTTTGAACCTTTGAAGGATGCAAGTCTTAAGATTTTGACTTTCAAGACTTTTTTCCTGATGGCTTTGGCAGCTGGCAAAAGAAAGGGGGAGGTGCACGCTTGGACATTCTCTTCCCTCAGGCATAAACCTCACTGGAAGGAGATCACTATTTCTCCTTCTCCTGCCTTCTTAGCAAAGAATCAGTTGGCTTCTGTTTGCCCAGATTCGCTAAAACCGGTGGTCATTCCAGCTCTTAAACCTTTTTTGAGCTCAGACTTGACTGAGGATATGACTTTATACCCTGTCAGAGCACTTAGATACTATCTAGACAGAACTAGTGCTTTAAGGAAGGGAAAGTATCTCTTGTTTATGTCCTTTAAGGAGGCTTTGACAGAGGTCTCATGGGATCTACTATCTCTTCTTGGATCAGACAGACTGTCTTATTGGCTTATCAGTCATCCAATTTTGACACACAGGACCTACAGGTTAAGGCCCATGATGTTAGGTCCATGTCTGCTTCTTTAGTATTCAAGGAGGGGTGTCCCTAGAGCAGATTTTAGGCTCCTGCCATTGGAAGAGCCACTTCATGTTTTCTACCTTTTAAGCTATGTGTCTTGGTAGTCCACGGACCAAACAGCTTACAATTAGGCCCAGTGGTTTCTGCTCAGCATATGATTGGCTTTGAGTATGTTCTTGAGTATTTCATATGGCTTACATACTTTACTCTTCCTTCCATACTAGTATCTTGTATGGACATATGTCTTCTGCTATGGCAGATGGCCTCATGACTGTATTTTGTAAAACACAGAAGCCAGCTTGGGGTGCCTTCTTGCTGGATGACAGCTCCCAGTTCGAGGGACCCAGGAAGCCATTTCCCACCACACAGTTATGGGTGATGGTTTAGATTTAGGACAACTTTCTGCTACATGGGACAAGTGTCAACTACAACAGTACATCATGAATATTCATGAGATTAGCTATCATTACTTGTCTTTACAGATATTTTACAGTAATGAAAAATTCTGTTGTAGCATACTTAACCTTATCTTATCCTCTCCTTCAAATGCTTTCATGGTGAACCCCATATTCTATTAACAGGGAGGTTTCAAAACAAACCCCTCCTCCTGTTATGGTTGGAATCAAGCATTTGTGAGGATAAGGTAAGGCTATTTTACGCAATAAAATGTAACAAATTTTATTGTAATTTAACTTTTTGTAAGTTAAATACTTACCTTATCCTCACAAGGACAGACCCACCCTTCCTCCCCTCACGAGTTTGTTTTCATAGGGGACCAAAAATTAAATGAAGATCTCTCGACAGAGTCCAACCGACAATGTGTTGTGCGCATGCGCACCTATCACTAACTACGGGGTTCACCTCTCGAACAAGAATAATTTTTAAATATTCTTGTTGGTCGCCGCGTTTTGCCTCCACAAAACCAAGTAAGCATTTGTGAGGATAAGGTAAGTATTTAACTTACAAAAAGTTAAATTACAATAAAATTTGTTACAATTGTTTATTTCACAACATTTACATATACGAACTAGGAAAGTTCAAAGTCAACAAAATCATCAGACAGTGACTGTCCAATTGTAAACTCCAGCAAGTAATTACATCAACCTCCCAGAAATAAGTGTAACATCAAACATCTAATATCAATCCCTAGCAAGTAATAAGTGTAACATCAAACATCTAATTGCAATCCTCAGCAAATAATAAGTGTAACATCAAACATCTAATGTCAATCCTCAGCAAGTAATAAGTGTAACATCAAACATCTAATGTCAATCCCTAGCAAGTAATAAGTGTAACATCAAACACCTAATGTCAATCCTCAGCAAGTATTAAGTGTAACATCAAACACCTAATGTCAATCCCTAGCAAGTAATAAGTGTAACATCAAACATCTAATGTCAATCCCTAGCAAGTAATAAGTGTAACATCAAACATCTAATGTCAATCCTCAGCAAGTAATAAGTGTAACATCAAACATCTAATGTCAATCCTCAGCAAGTAATAAGTGTAACATCAAACACCTAATGTCAATCCTCAGCAAGTAATAAGTGTAACATCAAACATCTAATGTCAATCCTCAGCAAGTAATAAGTGTAACATCAAACACCTAATGTCAATCCTCAGCAAGTAATAAGTGTAACATCAAACACCTAATGTCAATCCTCAGCAAGTAATAAGTGTAACATCAAACATCTAATATCAATCCCTAGTAAGTAATAAGTGTAACATCAAACATCTAATGTCAATCCTCAGCAAGTAATAAGTGTAACATCAAACATCTAATGTCAATCCTCAGCAAGTAATAAGTGTAACATCAAACACCTAATGTCAATCCTTATCAAGTAATAAGTGTAACATCAAACTCCTAATGTCAATCCTCAGCAAGTATTTGTTCCACCAGCATAGAACATTCCAGCCAAATATTGAAACCACATGAAAATAATTCAGTAAAAACATTACACACATGCATTATTGCAAATACAAAATAACTTTACAACACATAGTACAGTGTTTTGTGATAATAGACATGTTCATATAAAGTTGTCAATGTTTATTTGTTGTGTATAAATACACTATTTATGTGTAATAATAATGACAATTATTTCATGTAATTATTAATTGTATTAAAACGTACCTTCTATGCTGGTATGTATTCAATGCAGAATTTCCTACAAGAAATTCAAACTTCTATAAAATGGATGCTGTCAACTCAGCTTCTTCAACATAAGTAAGAGTTTCATCACCTCAATAAGCTTCTACAAGTTAAAGACCACAAGTATGAAAAATCAAATAAATAACTTTGATTTAAAGAAAAACCTCATCCAAGTATATTATCAGACAGAGTAGTGTAAAACCTTCAAACTTATATTAAACCTAGAATGTACACCTGCAAAAAAAAACAAAAAAAAAACAATATTCCAAAAGATTAAACAACTATGACCCCAGCAATAATATGAATAAAACTTATTAAATCAGTTTGTGGCAGACAGATTTGTTCGAGTTCTGGTGCTAACATAGTACATTAGTAAAGGAAAATTATACACATTATATTGTCAAATATAAGAAACATGTTGAAACATGTTGCAATGTCAAACTCAATTTTGGCCTCAGTTTCCACTAAAGACCTGTAGAACTCGAATTATTTTTTTAATTTTAGTCATTTTTCGATCAGCTGTTTCCCTGTTTTTACAGGTTTGTCATCAAGAGTTTCCCTGACCACCAGTCTGTGCTCTCACACCTAGAGGACCTGGGTTTGGATGAGAGTGGTGTGGGCCAGGACTCCCTGAATGGAGCCTGTAGTGACCTTCACACATCCGAGTATTCACCATTCTCCTGTAGTCGTGTCATGTATGATAACACTGAGGTAAGTTTAGGCTTCGTACCCAGGTCCTCCATCCCATATCCAGTACACACACCCCAGTGTGTAGCCATTTGGTCACACTTCAGCAACTCTTGAGTCCCATGAATTCTGCAAAAACAAAATAATACATAAAAAAGGTGTCTGTACATAGTATAAAATTGAAGAAGTATTCTTAAGTATTTAGAAAAGGCTATTCAAACCCGAGAATAGAAAATTGTACAGGATAAAGTATTAAAGAGTGAATGTATTTTGCATGAAGTTAGGTGTTTGATTTATTTTCAAAGTGTGTGGATGACAAACTATACATAGAGAGCTTGAGGTCAACTGATCTTCCTTGTCTCTCTGCTGTGAGTGATACGTCACAGACATCCATGTGAGCAATTTGCATTTTGTGTAAGTTTCAATTCACCATTAGGTAGTGTATTGTACCATAATTTTACACGTAGACATGAACTGGGTCCAGTGCTTGGGGTGATGGAACTTCTGACAATTCTATTTCAATAAATCAACACTAAGTGGAGCTATTCACAGCAAATATAGCAATCTGTTGACATAGTTTACAAAGAAAAGGGTTAGCTAGCCAGTAGTTACTGTGAACTTCACACAAACCCAACATCACTGGCTCCAAACAAGGAGATGTGCACTATAATAAGATGGCAGGGTATTTAGTGAACGTGGCAGGTTTTCCTTATTTCTAATTGGTTCTACAGATGGTAATACCTGGATGTAGACAGGAGATGTTAGAGTTTGCAGACAAGGCTTCCAGTAACACTCGACTCATGTTAGAGCTCAACATTCCACACCTCAATGCATATCTACCAGACAAGGATTTCCTGGAACTGATATACAACAGGTGAGTTGCACAACTAAACACAGTACTCAGGCACCTGTTATATGATGACATGTTAGATTCATGTGGCTCATGTTTTTTGTTGCAGAGTACCAAATGACCTGGTGCTCCGTATCCATGGTAACATGATATATACTTTGTATTTTAAAGTCCTCGATAACCTGGTGCTCTGTATCCGTGGTAACATGATATATGCTTTGTATTTAGAGTACTCAATGACCTGGTGCTTTGTATTCATGGTAACATGATATATACTTTTTATTTTAGAGTACTCAATGACCTGGTCCTTTGTATCCATGGTAACATGATATATACTTTTTATTTTAGAGTACTCAATGACCTGGTCCTTTGTATCCATGGTAACATGATATATACTTTTTATTTTAGAGTACTCAATGACCTGGTGCTCTGTATCCATGGTAACATGATATATGCTTTGTATTTAGAGTACTCAATGACCTGGTGCTATGGGAACCTTTAGCCCCTTCACCTTTGGAGACAGAAAAGCCAGTGCTTGCATCAGACGGACCGTGGACACTCAACCTTGCTACTCAGATGGCTCATCAGGGTGGGCTAGAGAGCTTCCGTATGTGTCGGTCTGGACTTTATAATGGTGAGTTGGAATTGTGATCTGTATGATGAGTGTATGGGTGTACAATGTACATGTCTGTACAATGTGTCAGCGTGCACAGTGTGTACAGTGTGTCAGTCTTTACATTATGTAAGTCTGTACAGTGTCAGTGTGTACAATTTGTAAGTCTGTACGATGTGTCAGTGTGTACAACACGTCAGTGTGTACAATGTATCAATGTGTGAAATGTGTGAATTTGTAAGTGTGTACAAATCTAAGTCTGTACAAGATGTCAGTGTGTACAATGTGTCAGTGTGTAGAGTGAGTCAGTCTCTATACATAATGACATATATTATGTAGGTCTGTGTAATGTGTAAATTTTAATGTGTAATTTCTACCATGGTGACTTTATGTAAATCTGTATTGTGGGAAGCAAATGTCAATCAGGACTGAGTTTACATGATGCAAGTTGTGAGACTAGGACGTCATCATGAGATTGTGGGTGCATTAACCAAAATGTAACATACCATGTCATTAGATGGGATTTTGTTTAAATGAACCAAGGTATAAGATCCTCGCCATGTCATTGGATTTTGCCAGCTCTGTTCATCCCATGTCACTGGTTGAGTGAACTGGGTTTATTTGTTTTGCTTATTAAGGGTCCCGCAATTTTTGGTGTATAGGAGGAAATCAGGCTCCGTCAGCTCTGCCGGCTCCGTGTTTTGTTTTCCTTACAAATCTGTGACTGTTGGGTGGATTCTTTTCAAATTTGGCAGGTGTATGCAGTAGATCTGGGGAATTTTTTGGAATATGCTGCAGTGACATTTCGACCAATCCGAGAGGTCACATGACAAAAAAATGTGTTTTTTCGAAGGGTAAGCTTGTCCGGATGATAACTTGAAAGGGATTTTATCTATTCACGTGAAACTTGGCAAATATATGCATTCTATTAAAATCTGGAAATCATTAAGCGTCCCGCAAGGGACGCTTGTTTGTGTATGGGAGACCTTCAGGCTCCTCCGGCTCCGCCGGCTCCGCATTTTGTTTTCCTTATAACTCTGTAACCGTTAGGCGGATTCTTTTCAAATTTGGCAGGTTTAGGCAGTAGCCTTGGGGAATTTTTTTGAATATGCTGCAGTGACATTTCAACCAATCAGAGAGGTCACATGACCAAAAATGTCTTTTTTCGATGGGGAAGCTTGTCCGGATGGTAACTTGAAAGGAATTTTATCAATTCACCTGAAACTTGGCAAATATATTCATTCTATTAAAATCTGAAAATCATTAGATTTTGGCATTGATTGGTTAAGAAATGGCCGAGTAATTAATGATTAATTAATCATTACGAATTTTCCAAATAAGGAAAACACAAAAATGCTTATATCTCGAAAACCGTGCTAGATAGAGCGATTTCAACGAAATTTTTGACCCGCAGGGTATCTCTGCAGAGTAGTTTTCCCAATTTTCAAAAAATTTTTGTCTCGCCCAAAATGGCGGCCATTTTGAATTTTCGCAAAAATTGCAAAACACAAAAATGCTTATATCTCGAAAACCGTGCTAGATAGAGCGATTTCGATGAAATTTTTGACCCGCAGGATATCTCTGCAGAGTAGTTTTCCAAATTTTCAACAAATTTTTGTCTCGCCAAAAATGGCGGCCATTTTGAATTTTCGAATTTTTTCGCAAAAATTGCTAAACATAAAAATGCTTATATCTCGAAAACCGTACTAGATAGAGCGATTTCGACGAAATTTTTGACCCACAGGGTATCTCTGCAGAGTAGCCATGCCTATTTAAAAAAAAAAATTTCTCGCAAAAAATGGCGGCCATTTTGAATTTTCGAATTTTTCGCAAAAATTGCAAAACATAAAAATGCTTATATCTCGAAAACCCTGCTAGATAGAGCGATTTCGACGAAATTTTTTACCCGCAGGGTATCTCTGCAGAGTAGGCATGCCAATTTTCCAAAAAATTTTATCTTGCCAAAAATGGCGGCCATTTTGAATTTTTGAATTTTTCGCAAAAATTGCAAAACATAAAAATGCTTATATCTCGAAAACCCTGCTAGATAGAGCGATTTCGACGAAATTTTTGACCCACAGGGTATCTCTGCAGAGTAGCCATGCCAATTTTCAAAAAAGAAATTGCTCGCAAAAAATGGCGGCCATTTTGAATTTTCGCAAAATTGCAAAACATAAAAATGCTTATATCTCGAAAACCGTGCTAGATAGAGTGATTTCGACGAAATTTTTGACCCACAGGGTATCTGTGCAGAGTAGCCATGCCAATTTTCAAAAAAAATTTTATCTTGCCAAAAATGGCGGCCATTTTGAATTTTCGAATTTTTGCGCAAAAATTGCAAAACACAAAAATGCTAATATTTCGAAAACTGTGCTACATAGAGCGATTTCGACGAAATTTTTGATCTTCAGGGTATCTCTGCAAGGCAGCTATCCCAAAGAGCTTTCACTTGGTGAAGTTTCAGACCCGAAGCTAATTGCTCACCTACTCAAAATGAGTAAATGCGAATTACCTCTAAAAGTATTGCGGATACCCAATTTTTCTCAAATAACTCATTCATGTACTTTTGGGAGAGCTTTCACATGGTGAAGTTTCAGACCCGTAGATGATTACTCACCTACTCAAAATGAGTAAATGCGAATTATCTCTTAAAAGTATTGCAGATAGCCAATTTTTCTCAAATAACTCATTCACCTACTTTTGGCAGAGCTTTCACATGGTGAAGTTTCAGACCCATAGCTAATTCTTTACCTACTCAAAATGAGTAAATGCTAATTATCTGTAAAAGTATTGCGGATACCCAATTTTTATCAAATAACTCATTCATCTACTTGTGGGAGAGCTTTCACATGGTGAAGTTTCAGACCCATAGCTAATTACTCACCTACTCAAAATGAGTAAATGTGAATTATCTCTAAAAGTATTGCAGATAGCCAATTTTTCTCAAATAAATCATTCACCTACTTTTGGGAGAGCTTTCACTTGGTGAAGTTTCAGACCCATAGCTAATTACTCACCTACTCAAAATGAGTAAATGCGAATTATCTCTAAAAGTATTGCAGATAGCCAATTTTTCTCAAATAACTCATTCACCTACTTTTGGGAGAGCTTTCACTCTGTGAAGTTTCAAACCCATAGCTAATTACTCACCTACTCAAAATGAGTAAATGCGAATTATCTCTAAAAGTATTGCAGATAGCCAATTTTTCTCAAATAACTCATTCACCTACTTTTGGGAGAGCTTTCACTTGGTGAAGTTTCAGACCCATAGCTAATTACTCACCTACTCAAAATGAGTAAATGCGAATTATCTCTAAAAGTATTGCAGATAGCCATTTTTTCTCAAATAACTCATTCACCTACTTTTGAGAGAGCTTTCACTCTGTGAAGTTTCAGACCCATAGCTAATTACTCACCTACTCAAAATGAGTAAATGCGAATTATCTCTAAAAGTATTGCAGATAGCCAATTTTTCTCAAATAACTCATTCACCTACTTTTGGAAGAGCTTTCACTTGGTGAAGTTTCAGACCCATAGCTAATTATTCACCTACTCAAAATGAGTAAATGTGAATTATCTCTAAAAGTATTGCAGATAGCCAATTTTTTTCAAATAACTCATTCACCTACTTTTGGGACAGCTTTCACTCTGTGAAGTTTCAGACCCATAGCTATTTATTCACCTACTCAAAATGAGAAAATGCTAATTATCTGTAAAAGTATTGCGGATACCCAATTTTTATCAAATACTCATTCATCTACTTGTGGGAGAGCTTTCACATGGTGAAGTTTCAGACCCATAGCTAATTACTCACCTACTCAAAATGAGTAAATGCGAATTATCTCTAAAAGTATTGCAGATAGCCAATTTTTCTCAAATAACTCATTCACCTACTTTTGGGAGAGCTTTCACTTGGTGAAGTTTCAGACCCATAGATAATTATTCACCTACACAAAATGAGTAAATGTGAATTATCTCTTAATAGTATTGCAGATAGCCAATTTTTCTCAAATAACTCATTCACCTACTTTTGGAAGAGCTTTCACACACGAAAATGAAAAATTGTGAATATCTCGGAAAAGCTATTTCTTCTGCTTTAATGCTCGGCGGGAGATACACACCGCGGCAGTGGTCTTGACAAAAATTGTTGTCTCCCCAAAAATGGTGGCCATTTTGAATTTTCAAAGTTTTTGCAAAACACAAAAATGCTTATATCTCGAAAACCGTGCTATATGGAGCGAACTCAACAAAATTTTGGACCTGCTGGGTATCTCTGCAGAGTAGCCATGCCAATTTTCAAAATATTTTTGTCTCGCCAAATATAGCGGACATTTTGAATTTTTTAATTTTTTGCAAAACACAAAAATGCTTATATCTTGAAAACCGTGCTAGATAGAGCAGACTGCGCTGACTTTGGTTGCCACAACAGTATAAGGCTAGAAACGAAGCATTTTCTTAATACTTTAGCACTCACCTTTATATCCTTTTCGGGACGCTTTGTTTTTGCTATGCAAAAAGATTATCTTTTTTTTTTTTGCAAGCGATCCTCTAGTTAGATTTTGGCATTGATTGGTTAAGAAATGGCCGAGTAATTAATAATTAATTAATCATTATGAATTTTCCAAATAAGGAAAACACAAAAATGGCTGTATCTCGAAAACCGTGCGCTATAGAGAGATTTTGACGAAATTTTTGACCCACAGGGTATCTCTGCAGAGTAGCCATTCCAATGTTCATAAAGAAATTGTCTCGTCAAAAATGGCAGCCATTTTGAATTTTCGAATTTTTCGCAAAAATTGCAAAAGACAAAAATGTTTATATCTCGAAACCATGCTAGATAGAGTGATTTCGACGAAATATTTGACCCACATGGTATCTCTGTAGAGTAGCCATCCCAATTTTCAGAAAAATTTTCTCTTGCCAAAAATGGCAGCCATTTTGAATTTTCAAATTTTTTCGCAAAAATTGCAAAACACAAAAATGCTTATATCTCATAAACTGTGCATGATAGAGATATCGACGATATTTTTGACCCACAGGTTATCTCTGCTGATTAATTAGCACATTATTCAAAAAAATTTATCTCGCCAAAAATGGCGGCAATTTTGAATTTTCAAATTTTTTGCAAAATTTACAAAAGACAAAAATGCTTATATCTCGAAAACCACGCTAGATAGAGCAATTTCGATGAAATTTTCGACCCACAGAGTATCTCTGCAGGGTAGCCATTCCAATTTTCAAAAACTTTTTGTCTCACCAAAAATGGCGGCCATTTTGAATTTTTCGAATTTTTCGCAAAAATTGCAAAACACAGAAATGCTTATATCTCGAAAACTGTGCTAGATAGGGCGATTTCGACGACTTTTATGACCCACAGGGTATCTCTCCAGAATAGGCATCCCAATTTTTAAAAAGTTATTGTCCCGCCAAATATGGCGGCCATTTTGAATTTTCCAGTTTTCCACAAAAATCGCAAAACAATTTTTGACCCATAGCCATCTGGATCTAGCCATCACAACAGTATAAGGCTATAAGCAGAGCATTTCCTTAATACTTTAGCACTCGCCTTTATATCCTTTTTGGGACGCTTTGACAGCAAAAACATTATTTTTTTTTTGCAAGCGATCCTCTAGTTTTATTATTTTATTTCATTTTCACAGATTCCTCCTCAGACTCAGAAGAAAGTAGTGACTTCTTTCCATCTGTGAATGAACAGCGGCAAAAGTCTCGCAGAAAACATCAGGCTGACAGACTGAGTGGTCAGAGCAAGATGTGTGTCAGTCTGAACGTAGGCAAAGGCAGACTCACTACATGTATGCACACAAAGGTAAGGCAGATGTATCAGTGTGAACATAGGCAAACTACACACAATAGTGTGTAACCAATCAGATTGCAGCAATTAGTCACATGAGCCATTGCATTACAACAAGGTCACTTGACTGTAAAATTAAATTTTGAATTGTGTTTTTTTTGGTTGAGCATGACCAGAAAAACACTGGTACTGTGTAATGTTTCTTTTGTGAAGATTTATACTCACCAACTCTACTGTCAATCATCTGCCACTGTGGCCTAGCAGGTAACACACTTGTCTAGGAACTCGGAGGACGTGGCTTCAAACCCAGGTACAGGCAGATACATAGTGGCTCCGATCACCACTTAAATCCTACCCCAGTGGCAGGCTAAAGAACCTCAAGGACGTTGATAAATGGTCATCCTTTGGGCCTCTATCTTCCAGTTAGGGGAATGTCAGTTACTTGTGAGTTGGGGCTGTACCTGTGCAGTCAGAAGGGTTAAATAGCGCTTTGAGTCCTGTAGTATATGGAAATATGGCGCCGAGTATAAATACACAATACAATACTCTAAAATTATCCATGTTAAATCTCCCGTCTCAGCTGTTTCACCCACTGTTTTGTAATGTATTTGGGCTGCAACTTGGCTATTTTATACTTGGTGTGAAGGCTTTTCTCTGAGAGCAGGTTTCCTAAACAAGGTTGTGTGGTATTCACACAAGCCTCGATTACTGACCCAGATAAAGCATGATATTACACTGGATTACTGACCCAGATAAAGCATGATATTACACTAGATTAGTGACCCAGATAAAGCATGATAGTACAGTGGATTACTGACCCAGATAAAGCATGATATTACACTGGATTACTGAACCAGATAAAGCATGATAGTACAATGGATTACTGATCCAGATAAAGCATGATATTACACTGGATTACTGAACCAGATAAAGCATGATAGTACAATGGATTACTGATCCAGATAAAGCATGATATTACACTGGATTACTGGCCCAGATAAAGCATGATATTACACTGGATTACTGACCCAGATAAAGCATGATAGTACACTGGATTACTGATCCAGATAAAGCTTGATAATACAATGGATGACTGACCCAGATCAAACATGATAGTACAATGGATTACTGACCCAGATAAAGCATGATAGTACACTGGATTACTGACCCAGATAAAACATGATAGTACAATGGATTACTGACCCAGATAAAACATGATAGTACAATGGATTACTGACCCAGATAAAACATGATAGTACAATGGATTACTGACCCAGATAAAGCATGATAGTACACTGGATTACTGACCCAGATAAAACATGATATTACATTAGATTACTGACCCAGATAAAACATGATAGTACAATGGATTACTGACCCAGATAAAGCATGATAATACAATGGATTACTGACCCAGATAAAACATGATAGTACAATGGATTACTGACCCAGATAAAACATGATATTACACTAGATTACTGACCCAGATAAAACATGATAGTACAATGGATTACTGACCCAGATAAAGCATGATAATACAATGGATTACTGACCCAGATAAAGCATGATAGTACACTGGATTACTGACCCAGATAAAACATGATATTACACTAGATTACTGACCCAGATAAAACATGATAGTACAATGGATTACTGACCCAGATAAAGCATGATAATACAATGGATTACTGACCCAGATAAAGCATGATAGTACAATGGATTACTGACCCAGATAAAACATGATAGTACAATGGATTAGTGACCCAGATAAAACATGATAGTACACTGAATTACTGACCCAGATAAAACATGATAGTACAATGGATTACTGACCCAGATAAAGCATGATAGTACACTGGATTATTGACCCAGATAAAGCATGATAGTACAAAGGTGAATATTCTGTGTTTTAGTTGAGACCTGAAAACTTTATTCTTATTCATCTTTATCCCCTTCATGTGCTTCATGTGGCAACAAGGTAGCACAATTGTCTTTGACGCATTTGAGTTGAATCTCAGTTTGAGGTGAATCTCAGTCTGCAATTCACAAAAGATTACCTTAAACTCAATCACAGTTGCAAACTAACACTGAGTTTAAGGTTACAACAATGTTTTTTTTTTTTTTTTTGTTTTTTTTTTTTTTTTTGTTTTGTTTTTTTTGGGGGGGGGGGGGGGGGGGGGGGGGAATGGTAATTAGGATTTCATCATTGAAATTAAACATGTACATTTTTATTGCGTTAATACATCCTATCCAATGGACAATTGCTAATCCGGTCGGCGCAGACCGACCCGCCAAACATCAGAAAAAGACGTCCTGTGTTTCCACCGGCCGGCTGGTCTCAGTATTGTGTACTCCCCAGGTGGTTTTTTGTGAGAATACTGAATAATTCTTTTTGAAACTTTATTATTTTATTCTACATAGTGTATAGATCATTATGTCCTCTCCTAGTCAACACCGTGGGGGTTGTGGGCACATGATGGCTGGCTTTGATCCACATAGCATCTGTGCACGCTGTCACGACAAGAAGAAGGGTCAGGACCCTTGCGTTGAAAAACCAGACTCTGATGGTTTGCACTGTAACACCTTGACACCTGAACAATTAGCCCAGCTCTCCACACCCTTGTTATAAGTTGAAGAAAGAAAAGCGAGAGGCCAAGTCTTCTACCCCAGCTAAAGAACCTTCTACAGACAGTCTCAGTCCCACCCTTGTGGATCCGGCACTTGTGTTGGTAGTGGGGGTTGTGGATGGCCAAAGCACCTCTAGGTCGCCTGGTTTGAGTGAGCAGCTGGCTGAGAAGAAAAGGAAGGCAGAAGGCAAAAAGTCTACATCTTCTAAGTCAGTCAAACCAGACAAGGCAGTGAAATCATCTTCCAGCCGACCACTGCCTTCTACCTCTACCGACCAAGAAAAGTCTGCCTCTAGCCAACCATCTACATCTTCCTCTACCGATTCCAGATTTGCTGAACTTGACCAGAAATGGTCGGACCAGTTCAACCGGTTGGAAGCATTGTTAATGGCTAGAACTCTGGACCGACCACAAGATCCGACCTTCAGCATTGTTAAGGTGGCACCGACCCACACCCTACCTGCTAATGAGGTCAGAACTGAGCCTTTTCTGAAACCTACCAACCAGCCTCCTCAGCTCACCGACCGACCTTCTGCTGCTGAGTTGCTGGCCACCGACCCTGCTAAACACAGGTCTGCTACCAAGTCTACTACTGATGCAGCTCAGTCCTCTGAACCGACCTGCCAACAGACCTCCCAGAGGCACCTTGCCAGTGCTTTTGATACTACCAGGAAGGACTGTTCTTCTTCAAGTGATTCAGAGTCAGACAGCCTCTCATCCGACCGGCCACCAGTGGATATTTGTGTTGAAGAGGTTGATTACAGTGCTACTACGTCAGATGATAACCCCTTTGCGGGTCCCAACCTTCAGACTCCTGGCAAGGTGTCAGTCAACCTCCCTACAGATGAGTGGCTTTGTCGGAAGATGAGAAAACTGAATCTAACACTGGTACAGGGCTATCCGACACGTATTTCAGAAGCAGGAGGTCTGTTGAGGACCAGTTTGTGTGCCCGGCCAAATGGCAAGGGAAATGATATGGTCTGCACACCGACCAGAAGAAGGACACTATTGACACTATTTCCTCATGGAACACTGGCTCTTCACACTTAAATAGCATATATTTGAGAATTGTCAGGCAGGCTGGAATTGCAACCAACCCTCCTCTGTCCCGGCCCATCTCACAAGAAAGCTTACGCAAGTGGGAGAAGTCGGCACGGGAGTCATCAGTGATCTGTAATCAAACAGCTGGATTTAATTGTTGCCTGCTTAAGGTCCAACAAAATATAGACACAGCTGAAAGCCATCCGAGTGGAGTCTAAGGGGAAGACAGCAGCCAAGGTTTCATCAGCAGTCGACGAATTGCAGTATTTGTTGGACTTTTAAGTCCAGTGTATGTCAGGCCATGGCCAAGACAATGGAACATTTAACCGACTTTGTTGTGTCACCAGCATTTATGCTAAGTGGCATATAGGGATCGCTTCGTCATCCAATTTTGTGGTGTCGGCGGCGTCATCTGTCATCGTCACAATTTGTATTCCGGACAGTATCTCAAAAATGGCTTGTCAGATTTAATTCAAACTTGGCATGTGGATGTAACTGGTCCTGGGGGTGTTCTGTATAGTTTTGTGACCTTAAACTCCCACTAGTAAAATACTTAAACTCAATTTAAGTTTTTTTGTTTCCGGAGAATATCTCAAAAATGGCTTGATGGATTCAATTCAAATTTGGCATGTGGTTGTAACTAGTTTTGAAGGTGTCATATTTTAAGGTGACCTTAAACTCCCTTATATAAAAATTTTATTGCGTTAATACATCTTACCTAGTGGACAGATGCATTTGTCCGGCACCATGCCAGTTTCGCCAAACGTTAGAAAAAAACGTCCTGAGCTGGGCTCTGGCCGGGACCGGTAGTGTCCTGTTCATTCGCCAGGTGGCTGTGTAGCCTACCTGCCGGTGTACTGCGCATGCTCGCACATGCGCTCTTCCTCATTTTGTTTGGCGCGTGAAGGAACACTTGGATTTTAAGAGAAACTTTTAAATTTTATTTTATATATGGTCTAACTGTAGTTTAAACAGTATTTTTGTGTGAATTTTGTGTTTGAACTATCATGGCATCTCCTAGTGATAGAAAGGGACAACGAAGAGGTTCTTGTGGCCATGTTATGGCGAATGTTGATTTGCACGATAAATGTGCGAGATGCCGCGAGAAATTTATTGGTGAAGATGACTGTGTGTTAAAAAAGCCTTGTAAGATTTGTGATGGCTTTTCGGAATCTCAACGGGAGTTATTGTCTACCCCTACTTATAGAATACGGAAAGACAAGAAAGTAGGATTATTAGTTTCACCCAAAGAGGTAACTGTTCTCAGTACTGTTGATAGTGAACCTACCAATCTCCATCTGGAGCTATGGCGCAGGTTCCGGCTCAGCCTCCCGTTGATCCTCCTTCTGTTGCTTCCTCTTCATCTCAACAGTCTTCCTATGTCACTGCAGAGCAATTTTCAGCCATGTCTGATAGATGGGCAGAGCAGTTTGCCCGTATGGAGGCACTATTGTCCAGGGGAAATATATTTTCAACACCGGTGTCTGCAGTTAAGCCTATTGACACACAGTCTTTGATTTCTACAACTCCCTTTGTCCCTCCAGCTACCCAACCCGCCGGTCCAGTCGAGGTTCTGGTAGCTGTTGAGGAGGCGTCTACACATAAGACAGGTGATGACAAAGAAAAAAAGAAGAAGTCTCACAAATCAAGGAAGCATGACAAACCGGTTTACGAATCTAATTCAGCAAAAGCCATTCAGAAAATGGACTCTAAGCCTGAGAAAAGAAAGGACCGGTCGGCATCTCCGGTCCGGAAACACTCTTCTACCAAAGGAACTTCTCATTCACCCAAAGCTGTTCACAGCTCCGGTCCGGAGTCTGTCAAACAGCCAGTGGCTAACAAGGGTGAATCTAGCCTGTTTTCCTCAAACCCTGATGCTTCTGTCGCCAGTACGGGTAAATCATCAACTGCTTCTATGCATCCCGGTCATGGGCAGCCATCTACCGGAGCTTGTGCTTTACCACCGGATACAGGCTTTGAACATTATGAACAGATTTCAGATGAGGACACTTTCGACCGGTCTGGGGAAGCTTCTGGTTCCGATGATGGACACTTGTCTGATACCACCGAAACACCAGAGCAGACAGAAGAAATGTCCTACAGGGAAACTGTCCAATCAGCACGTAGTTATAAGGGTTGGCATCACATCCCTACATTTGAAACCAGTTATTCTGAGCCGGACAAGTCCAACAATCCCTGGGAAAAACCCCAGGAAGCAGACGCGTGTTTCAGTTGCTATGCCACCGGATGACTGGCTGTGCCAGAAGTTGGAGAGACTCAACAGCAGTGGAGGGCTACCCGTCGAGGTCTCAGGACTCTGCAGGACTTAAACGGGATCAATTTATAAAAGTGCCAAAATCCCAGTCGAAATGGTACACCATGCACTTGTTGAAGCCAGATGGCCCTCAGAGACCCGGTCGTTCTGTTTTTAACTGGAGGAATACTGAAGCGAAAGTGAACTCTCAGTTCCCTCGAATTACTAAGGCCTCAGCGTACCCGTCCACGGGTCCACCTTCCAGACCTGTGTCCCAGGAATCCCTCCGTCAGTGGGAAAGGGCGGCCAGGGAAGACAGTTATATCATAAACCATGCTGCAGGTTTTAGTCGTTGTGCCACGGAACTTCAGGACAAAATGTCTCCGAATGTTACTATCCTGTCCTCCCGGCTTTCCAAGGGTAAATCTCAAAAAGAAGTCTCAGATGCTTTGAACGACCTGCGTGATCTTCCACCAGAGAGTTTTGATTGCTATGGGCACGTCCCTTCAGCATCTAGCTGATAGCTTTTGTGTTCACATGTCCAATTTGATATTGCTAAGACGAGACTCTTACTTGGACTATGTCAAACCAGGGGTGAAGCAGGATACCATGAACAGTTTACGAAATGCTCCCTTGTTTGGCTATGCACTTTTTCCAGATGCAGCTATCATGAAAGCTGAACAGGATATCCAGAAGGCCGAATCTTCTAGTGTTGCTCAGGGACCCGGACCGGGTGCTCCTCAGCACACTGCTTGGAGAGGATCACATCGTTACAAACCCTATGACCGTCGGGATAGAAAACCCTCCTCTTCTGAACAAACTGCGCGTCAGGTCTATATGGGTTTGAACCCAAATTGGTTGGGGTAAAATCTCCAACAACTGTGTATAATTTGCAGCTGAAAACTGCCATCTGGACAGCAAGTCTGCCAATGTGTTGTCTTTGCCTGGGATATGGCAAACAAGTATCTGTATATTGAAAAGTGCACAGATTAACCATACATTCCTGGCCATCAGAGCGAGAGTAGCATCTCTGGCCCTACCTTTCTGGAGTACCTCAACTACTGCCATATTGTCACAGTGTATTTTAATTCGTTTATTTGACCAGTGTACGGCCCATACTTTAAGGGCCACAACTATATTAAGGAGTTCCAAGTGAACTATGTTATAATTGTTATAGTTTTTGGGTATGGGTAAAGCATACACCATGGATTCGAAACTAGCTCCCAGGCCTGACAAGCAGGCATCCAAATGTACCTCTGTGTGGCAATAATTTGTATCATAATACGTAACCCCATTGTACTGTGTTAAGAATTGGTTAAACCAGGCTAAATCATTTCTGAAATCTTGGGTATTTAGAATCTTGCGACTTTGAACATTATTTCTAAGCATTTGCAACATTCTATTCAAGAAATACCTGGAGTGTTTGACGCATCTGGTAACATAAAGCAAAGATCCGAGAAGAGACTGTAAATCTTGTTTGCTGCAGTATGTTTTTGTAGTCCAACACGCACATAACTGTGTAATTTCTTGCAACTTGTCTGCAGGGATGGAAACAGTTTTGGTGATAGAATCAACCAAGATGCCTAGACATGTTACAGAAGTGGATGGAGGTACTAGCTTTTTCAAGCTGATGTCAAGGCCTAGTTCTGACAATAATTCCTTCAAAAATGTGAATGAAGAGTGTATTTCAGAGGGCAATCCAGTATATATTAGATCGTCAATATGATTAAACAAGTTAGGGAAGCCATTTTGGGCCATAATGTAGCGAATGGCGTCTGGCGTCTAAATCCAAAAGCCACCGATCGCTCAAGGAAATACTTATCGTGGAACTGTATACCAAGGAGATCTATATCTGCAGGATCGACCTTTATATGGCGAAAAGCCCTGCTGATATCGATTTTATACATTTGAGCAGAAGTGCCTAAATTTTTCAATGAATTAGTTATGGTGTCAACAGACGGGTAGCGAAGGTCATATTCTGTACCTAAGTATACATCTTTTTTCACTCCATCGTTAACAGAGGCACCCTTGGGCCAGCTAAGGTCCATGATAGTTCTTTTACTATTAGAATTTTGCTTGTCCCTAACTAAGAGGGATGAAACATGCATACATATGGGCTTAGAATCAAAAGGACCTAACATAGCATTGTGATCAATCTCTTCCTGAATGAATTGGCTGATATGCTGTGAATTCTGAATAGCTGAAGTGTGATTTACTTCTGTGGAATTCAGAGTACAGTTCCTATCGAAATCGAGAGGGAATCCGAATTCTAATAAGTCACATAATTGCTGGTCCCAATAATCAGACAAGTGGGCCCTCCAGGCCTTAATATTGAGGCCAGATTGTACGGGAATGTGACATTTCATGTAATTTGGAGTTTTTGTGGCCTTAATTAGTTGATGGGCTTCTAAGGTATTCGGAACATTTTGCCAGTGAACTACCTCCCCAGTATATACTCGTAAAGGGGCTTTAGGTATGAAGCCAAAGGTATTTGCAATTGTCTTGCCAATATGCGGCTTCCCATGTGTGAGAGATGCAACTTCATTTTCAGTAGTAACACAAGACTCAAAGATAGGGTCTATATATTGCGGTTCTGAGTTTCTGGATGGTATCTGTTCACCAATAGGCCTGTGCATGCTAAATTCCCCTGCAAGTGTAGCCTGGCAGACATTTGTACTCTCTAAGTGATTTTTAGCTTACTGGCCAACGGCCGTAAGCTAATGGCATGGCCTGGCGTCGTCTTCGTTGTTGTTGTTGTTGTCGTCAACAATTTTTTCCAGCCTCTTCTCCTCAGAAACTACTGCACCGATTTCTTTGAAATTTGGTATGGAGCTTCCTTGTTTGTATTACAGCCTTCAGCTATTCCCTTTGCCAAGAAAAAAACCCCAGTTTTGTTTTTTTTCCCACCAATAATTTGTTTTCTTGGGAAGCCAACAAGGGCTTAACATTCGACTGTATACTATATATATATACTATATATGCATTTACAGCATTTGAAAGGCTGTGCTTGTCATTATTCAGACCTTGCAAAACTTCCTCTAATTGAGGCTCAACATAATTATCAGTCATTAACATTTGCAAGGGCTGAAATCTATTTTTTAATAACACTGAAGCCCCAGAAGGGCGAGCCCCGGCCACAGTGACACCAACATTTCTTTTACACTCAGTTTTTGCCACACTTGTTTGCAATATTTTGTTAGAAGGAAGATCAGAGCGGTAGCGTGAAACAGTACTTGTAATAGCCAAACTTGTGTCAAAGGGATTGAAATGTTTATCATCCCTGCTGCTGACCTTAGCTGCAAGTGGCGGATTTCTGTGTATAACCTCTCCACCAAAATTTTTTGCATTTTTCATATACTGATCCGTAACAGGTATTGCATTCATCAGTGCCTGAGCATACGATTTATTTTTGACAGTTGTTTGAAAAGCTTTGCTGTATGCAAACCATTTGAATGCTGTACTTTTACTGGCATTGATTTCAGCTCGAGACATTTGAAATTTGTCATTATATGCAACTCTAGGCCGAATTTTTTGGGTGGGAACAGCATTTTGAAAAGAAAAGTTGTTAGCATCCTCCATTAATGCTATAAGATAATCTAGCATGTGTTCAGTAACTTGAGGATCTTTTTCTTCTCTTAGGATCCGGCAAAAACCAGCCACCCACTGTACAACAGAAAGGTTATCATATTGTATCCGTTCTTTCTTAGATCCGGATAGAACAAATTCTTGTGGCCACTTGACCCGGTTTGGGACCACAACCTCAATGGGACCCCCCCTTAAGGACTTAATTTTTGTACCTGAGTACTCATTATTAGCAAGATCTCTGAGTCTCTGGTCCACTTGACTTTGAATGTACACATCTTGTCTGATTTTTTGTAAATCTGGCATTTGAAACTGTGTTGGTGGCACTGTGACCGAGGTAACCTGCGAACTGGCTTTCTTTTTGGAAGCCCCCTTCATTTTTTTTCGGATCCAAATGTTTCTTAACATTATTTTTTTCCAAAAGCTGCAATCTGTCACTTATGGATGAGAGTTGAGATAAAATTTGGACATTAATCGCCTGCTGAACGGCAACATCCGACAGTGAAGTGTGTGTATCAGAAGTACTGCGAGAAGTACTCGAAGTACTTTGAATATTTTGTTTATCTACCTGTTCACTGTCGGAGTTTTCAATGACAGCACTGCAATTTAAATCCAAATCAGAAGAATCACCAGAATCCGAATCCTGGTTATTTTGAAGCACTTTGTTCAAAAATTCTGAATCATTTGAAATACAGATATGAGAGGGGAGCTTAGCCGTATCAATACCGGAACGCAGGTTGTAGTGTTTCTTTTCAATCTCTGCCATTTGTACACAAATAAAATGTAAAAACTAAAATAATAAAATACTAAAACCACTTAAAGATGTCATGTGCAAGCTTCCACAATCAAAAATTTATTTTTTGTAGATGTGATCCCATGTGCCTCCAACTTCAAAATGGCAGAGTGAAGAGGGGTTTGCACTCACTGACCAGAGAGTGACCAATCAGAAAAAGCCACATGTACAATCGAAGATCAGTACAAAAATTTCAATTTGCCAGTAACACAAACTTTTAAGGTAACACCACCTTCCTCAGAACTGACCTCACCCACACCCACATGTGGGCACGAAATAACCCTGCACAGACTGGAGCGGATTAGTTTTTTGGCAAACCTGGCAACAAATGTTGCCACGGCAACACATTTTTTGTTTGTTTCTTGGACTTGTAAATATTTTTATGGGTTCTTTGCTTTCCATACCCCTGCACAGACTGCAGCTGATTAGCTTTTCAGCAACACCTGGCAACAAGTGTTGCCATGGCAACACTTTTTTCTTTTTTTTTTGACTTACAAATATTTTTATGGGTTCTTTGTTTTCCATACCCCACACAGATTGGAGCTGATTAGTTTTTCGGCAACATCTGGCAACAAGTGTTGCCATGGCAACACCTTTTTATGTTTCTTGGGCTTAAAAATTTTTCTCGGGTATCTTTGCATTCCAAACCCTTGCGTTGATTTCAGCTGATTAGTTTTTCAGTAACACCTGGCAACACTTTTTTCTGTTTCTTTGACTTATATTTCTGTGGATTTTTTGCATTCCAAACCCCTGCATGAATAGGAACTGGTTAGCTTTCTCAACAATATCAGGCAGCTAGTGTTGTCGTGGCAACAGTTTTTTCTGTTTATCCGTTGTGGATATAAAAAGTCCTGAAGAAACATGTATGGTAAAGTGACCTAACACTCCACAAGATTAGACAATGCTCGTTTGACCAAAATGGTGGACAAATAGATCTCCTTCTTTCCTCAATGAAGAGCCGAGGCAGACAAGACATGATCCATCTTGTACAATGCATTTACATGTATTATGACTAGCTGAGCATGCTTTACTAGTGGATTATCAGTGCAGAATTGATAGACAATGATCTTGCTTGTTTGCTCTCCCACAAAATGGCGGACAAATATAAGCCCTTCTTTCCTCCATGAAGAGAGGATGTGAACAAATATAAGTCCTTCTTTCCTCCATGAAGAGAGGAAGCAGACAAGACAGGACATCCTGCACAATGCATTAATTTGTATGGTCACATGACTAGCAGTTTAAGTTATATTTTTCAACAAGGTGGGGCTTCACCATGACTCAGTCCTTCTGAAAGATGGTCTGGATTTGCAGAAATGCTGCACGTCAACTATTTTTGTCTATCTGGCATAAGTTATGTCCTTTCGAATTTCATCCGCTTCAGTCTTTAACCAAAGCTGGTGACACAGTACAATTCTGTTGAATTCTTGTTTTTGTAAATATGGCCAACACGACCTTACTCAGAAGAGACTCTTATCTCTCCTATCTGAAAGCCGGAGTGAAAACTGACACCCTTAACGCTCTCAGGACTGCCCCCTTGCAGCTGGATACTATTTTCCCAGACAGTGTCATCAAACGGGCAGAAGAAGACATTGCCTCCTATGACAAAGGTCACACTGGGTCGGTGTATAAGAAACGGGAAGAAAAGAGGTCGGATAGCAAAAGACAGGACAGACCTGCTTGGAAAAACATCTGTTGTGGCCAGCATAGATGGGGCAAAGGAACAGTTTTCATCAAGACCATCCAAGGGCCAGCAGTCGTAGAAATGACAATCAATGTTTAGACAGGTTACAGGCAGGTTGTAAACTTTCCTGTTGTAAAAGTTGCTCATACTGCGCCTGGGCATTCGCAAAAGAAAGAAATAAGTCCCGGGGCAGCAGTTTGTTATTATCCTCAAAGAGAGTGCAAATTAAAATATGTGAAATGTGTTTCTTGTGTCACTCAATTGTCTTGTGTGAAACCTGTAACAAATGTCAAAAATGCTGCACAAACTCTGCCTGTAGGGGCAAGACTTCAAAACTATTGGCAAACTTGGCTGGATCTGGATGCCGGTCCGAAAGTAGTTCAAATCCTGAAAGAGGGTTACACCCTCCCCTTTTGGATCCGGCTGAAACTCACAAGGCCTCCCACAGTCATAAGCTGTTATGTCAATCCCCACAGGAACAGCTATGGGGCCACGGTGGCAGAGTGGTAACACTCTCGCCTCCCACCTCTGCGGCTGGGGTTCGATCCCCGTCATGGCCGTAAGTGGGAAAGCTGGTAGTTGCTTGCCGTTGGTCGGCAGTTTACAGTACAGAACCCTAGCGAACTATATGTACTGGTTTCCTCTGCCCTTCCAACTACCCGTCGTGATATGACCTGTACAGTGTTGAAAGCGACGTAAAACCCCAAATAAACTCCACAGGAACAGCTACCTGCTGGAGGCATTACATCAGCTTATAGAGATAAACGCAGTAGAGCTGGTACAAAATCAAAAATCTCTGGGATTTTTCAACCGACTATTTTTAGTCCCGAAACCCAACAACAAATGGAGGCCTATACTAGATCTGAGCAAACTAAACCTTTTCCTCAAGGTGGAAAGATTCAAAGTGGAGACACCAGAGACCATCAGGGCTTCCCTCCAACAAGGGGAGTGGGTCACTTCTATAGACTTCAAGGATCCCTACTTCCACATACTAATACAGGAACAATCCAGGAAATATCTGAGATTTCATGTACAGGGTCGGATATATCACTTCAAGGCTCTGCCATTCGGTTTGTCCACAGCACCCATGGAGTTCTCTATAATAGCAAAGGAGGTGAAATTAATGGCCATACACAAGGGTATAAGAATCCACCAGGACTGGTTGGTCAGGGCCAGATCCCACCAGGCTTGTTTCCAGCATACTCCAGATCTAGTGAAGATATGCCAAGAACTAGGTTGGCTGGTGAATTTAGAAAAGTCAGAAAAGCAGATCTTCGATTTTGTAGGTTACCAGTTTGACCTCAGAGCCGGTCGGGTCCGACCGACACTGGACCGGTGGCAGCACCTGCAGGACAAAATACTGCAAGTGCTGCTTCTACCAGTTTGTCCAGTCCGGCAGTTCATGTCTCTGACAGGTTTACTAACAGCCACAGAAAAACAAGTTCACCTAGGCCGACTGCATATGAGACCAATTCAGTGACATCTCAAAAACAACTGGAGGGTACCGGAATCACTAGCAAAGGTGATCCCAATCCCCAGGTGCATGCGCCCCCATTTACAATGGTGGCTGGAAGAAAACAATGTACTCACAGGGCAACCATTACACTCAATAAAACATGCTCTGCAGATATTTACAGATGCATCAAAAGAAGGGTGGGGCGCTCACTTGGCAGGGAAGGAAGGAGGCATGAGGTCGGGCCCACTTTGTGCCCTACTATGGAGAATCTTGACCTGGTGTACCAGGAAACAAGTGACTCTAAAAGCCTGACACATTCTAGGCCGGCTGAACGTGGTAGCAGACAAGCTATCCAGGCTAGGCCAGACCATCCAAACAGAGTGGTCTCTCCTTCCAGAGGTCTTCCAATCAATATGCAGCAGGTGGCACCGGCCCATAATAGACTTATTTGCCACGAGGTTCAACAACAAGTTGCCTCTGTTTGTGTCACCAGTACCAGATCCCCTGGCCACGGCAGTGGATGCACTCAGTCTACCATGGGAGGATCTGGACGCATACGCCTTCCCACCAGCAGCCATCTTGGGCAAAGTGGTGGAGAAGTTGCAGGACTCCCCATGCAGGAGACTAATTTTTATTGCTCCGGGGTGGCCCAACATGCCTTGGTTTTGGGATCTAGAGGCCATGTCCAGCCAAATCCCTCTGAGCCTACCCAATCTGCCCAACCTGTTAACACAGCCCTTCAATCAGATCCCTCACAGAAATCTGACAAATTGAGGCTCCTCAAAGAGGATCAACCAGATCAGTCTATGAGTCAAAGTGGGCCATTTTCACAAAGTGAGCGTCACTAATCAGGTGGACTTCAGGGCACCCCCTGTAACATCATTCGCTGACTTCCTTATGTACCTGTTTCAGGACAGGAAGTTACAGCCCAGCACCATTGATGGATACAGGTCAGCCATTGCTGATAAGCTGGGAAACTCACCCATTAACAGATGAAAATCTCACTCGTCTCCTGGATAGTTTCCACAGAGACAGACCCGTAGGAAGGAGGGGAATTCCCTCCTGGAACCTCTCCCTGGTTTTGCACCAGCTGACAAAGGCTCCATTTGAACAATTAAAGAGGCCTCTTTGAAGCATTTGACCTTCAAGACGGTTTTTCTCTTAGCCCTTAGGTCGGGCAAGCGTAGAAGTGAGATACATGCTTGGTAAAACAGAAACATTAGACACCAATCTGACTGGTCAAATGTGTCCCTGTATCCTTCACCCAGCTTTCATTCCAAGAATCAGCTGGCCAAAGAGAGTCCAGACAGTGTGGCCCCAGTGGTTATACCAGCACTGGCCCCAACTCTGGATAGATCCCTCAAGTCTGACAGGTCCCTCTGTCCGGTCAGAGTATTGCGCTACTACAGGACCTCAGACCTCAGGCAGAATAAGGAGTTTGTTTTTGTCTCCTTTAAGAAAGGTTTCGACAAAGACATCTCACCTGCCACTATCTCCTCATGGATCAAACAGACTGTGATCCTATGTTATGAGCTCTCTGACCAGGAGGCCCACACCTTACATCAGGTTAAAGCCCACGATGTCAGGGCCTTTGCTGCTTCTAAGGCCTTCCAGTCGGGAGTCTCCTTAGAACAAATCCTATCAGCCTGGCACTGGAAATCACATAATACCTTCACACAATTTTATCTGAAGCATGTGGCTTGGGCTGATTCAGATCTCTACCACCTGGGGCCTGTAGTGGCTGCTTAGCAGATCCACCAGTAGCCCAGTATATAGAGGAGATTTGTACATATGTAAATAATTGTACATATATGAAAAAAACACATTAAAACCCCCCCAAAAAACAAACTCTGACGTACTTCCTTCGGGAGGTTTATTTCTACTTCTTATGGGACTGAACTCATCCCTGTCTTCCCGTACCTCAGAGCAGGTCTGTAAAAAGGGGGGGGCAACGTCGGTATAGCCCAGGTAACCGGCTACTCACAACCGACCATGAAAATTTTGTTATTTTTGTTCACTTAAGTCCCTAGCAACTTACCTGCCGACCAAGCGGTAGTTATTCAGCAGTTGTCCATTGGATAGGATGTATTAACGCAATAAAATTTCAAATTTAATATGTAAATTAAATTTTTATAAGTTAATACTCTATCCAGTGGACACACAAGACCCTCCCACCGACCCCGCTATCAGCTTACTAGGGGCCTAATAGGTTTAGACAACGAAAAAGATGCTATGATGTCACGGTGTCTAGACAGGAAAGAAGTACGATGCGTGCGTCACCTGGCGAGTGCACAGTACTGGGACCGGCCAGCCGGTTGAAACACAGGACGTCTTTTTCTGATGTTTGGCGGGCCGGTCTGCGCCGACCGGATTAGCAATTGCTCATTGGATAGGGTATTAACTTATAAAAATTTAATTTACTTATTAAATTTGCAAATCTAGGGCCGAAGCAGATCTGAATTCTTGTGTCCAGATCAGAACACTATTCATAAGATAAAGAAATAATTATTTTTCAAATGAAAATCCATAGTTCCAGCTGTAATCTCCCCACCAAATGGTTGAGTTCCAAAGGTTAAGATATTGTAGTGCAATAAATTTGCAAATTTTATGTGTTAATGTATCTATTATAAGCTGCAGTGAGTACAGTTATACCCTTTCTACAATTCCCGCTCATTGATAACTAGGGTGACTGGCACAAACAGAATGAGGATGAATAACATACTCTTGTCACCTGCCACTAATACCATCTGGGATCAGTCCCACTCAACTGAGGGTAATATATTTCTTGTCTTGAGAAGTTTGCCCATCTACGAGGTGAGCCTCCTCATTAGCAAGGGTGCCTCGAAGGGTAAGATATCGCTTATAAAAGACACATTTAAATATAAAATTTGTAACTTTGTGTTTACAGGAAGATACCTCTCACCATGGAGAGTTTGTGTTGGATGTAGAAGATGGGACTCTGTTTGTTTCTGCCAGTCACAGTGGAAACCCAGACCTCCAGTACGTTTGTGTGCACACCAACAAGGCGGCTTTGTTTCACAATGGTAAGTGTCAACCCTCAACTTCAACATGATAAGATAGATATTTAAAATACAGAGATAAGTGTGTATTTCAGCTAACTTTCAGGCTATGTTCTGTATATATTTGTGAGGCTCTCTGTGTATTACTGTACTGTCAAGTTGTGTACTGTCAGGCTCTGTGTATGTTGCTGTACTGTCAGACTCTGTGTATGTTTCTGTACTGTCAGGCTCTGTGTATGTTTCTGTACTGTCAGGCTCTGTGTATATTTCTGTACTGTCAGGCTCTGTACATATTTCTGTACTGTCAGGGTGTGTATAGTTCTGTACTGTATGTGTATCTTTCAGGCTATGTAGAGTCAGTTCCGCTGCCTGAAGTCCTTCCTCGTGCTGTTTTCACACCTCCACCCTCTCTCTTCTCCACTGTGTATCTGTCAGACCGCGGGCTGGACACGCAGCTGTCGGGTCAGGTGGGTCAGGGTACAGACGTAGAAGGTCATGACATGTTGTCGGTGGCTGTAAAGATAGACTTGGACAGTCAGCAGAACAACAAGGTCAGTGAAAGTAGTGTCCAGTATCAGTAATGAATGGGAAGTCTGTGTAATGAGTAAGGCTTCAGTCTTTGTTACGGGAGTTTTTGTATTCTAGTTTATCACAGGGTATACTGGTGTGAGTTAGGTCACTCTTTGATTAGGGATGTGTTTCGTTGTTATCCATAAAAAAGTGAGGTCGATCTCTCTCTGCATGGGCTGAATCCAGTGCTCTAGTGTTACTGAACTAGTCAGCAACCCTTTAATACTGTTGAGCATTATAATCTGTCTTATTATCTCAGTCCTGGTTTGGTTTCAATGGAATTATCCCGAAGTGGTTTATATCCTACCTGAACAATAGCTGTCAGGGTGTCAAGATATTTTTGACACTATCTCAGTGACACAAGCTCATCTATGGAATCCCCACCCCCAAGAATCTGTGTTGGGTCCACTGTTTTTTCCCACTCTACACAACTCCACTTAGTAAACTCATTGCCTCTCATCCTGATATAAGATTGCATTTTTTGCAGACTCTATCCAGCTATATGTCCATTTAATGCATAAGAATGCTTCCACTGCTCTAAGCTGACTGCCTTCAAGATGTACCACGATGAATGGCTCTCAGTAAGTGTGAACCCTGATGTAACTGAATTCTTTGCTTTTGTCCCAAGGCTTAATATCAAAAACTTTCCTTGTATTTTGCTGTCCGTATCCTTAGCAATTTTTTTCATCCGGCTAACACTGTTAGAAACCTAGGTGTGTGGTTTGACTCGTACCTACCCTTCTTAGGACATGTCGGTAGGAGTCCGGACTATTGTAACTCTCGGATATTATGAACTTTCAGCCTGCACAAGCTGCAGGGTATTCAGAATACAAACAGTACAAAGTATGGTAACACCTCTCCTCAAGTCACCAAACTGACTGTCCATTGCCTGTTCAAACCATAACATTGGTCTATATATTTCTCCGTAGCATTTCACTGAATTATTTTGGATCACTGAACAGTTGGTCCTACAGTACCAGGCATAGTGATACTAACTGTCACTACCTCACAGTTCCTGCTTTTCACTCTTCTGTCTAAACAGTTTGGAAATAGTTCTACCTTTGATGCTTCTAAGATTTGGAATGACCTTCTCAACAATGTACGCCATGCCACATCTGTTGCCTCCTTCAGGAAACGCTCAACTGTAGGCAAAAGCCTACCTCCATAAGCCCACCACCCTGTGCCTTCTCAAATATGACCTGGCTGTGTTCAGTGGACCTACAGCTAATCAGTATGTTTATGTTGTGCCTTGCAGTCTGTTAATGATAGATATTAAGCACTATAAAGTCCATATTAGTTTAAACAAAAATTGTCACTGAGAATCCGGGTGTGAGGGGGGTCACTCTTTGTAGTAAGGGACTGTGTTTTATGTTGTAGTTCATCACAGTGGGTCTAGGTTTGAGGGGTCACCCTCTGTAGTAAAGGACTATATTTTATGTTGTAGTTTATCAAAGTGGTCTACATGTAAGGTCGGGGGCGTCACTTCCTTTAATAAGGGACTATGTTTTTGTGTAGTAGTTACTCACAGTGCATCTAGGTTTGGTAGGGGTTCACTCTCTGTAGTAAGGAACTGTGTTTTTGTGTTGTAGTTTATCACAGTGGGTCTAGGTGTGAGGGGGGCCACTCTCAGACACAGATCGACCATATCTGGACAGAACTGGATCCAGCAGGTTAGAGATTCCCATTTAGCCTGTAAATATCAGTAATAATCAGTGTTATTTTGGTCATTTGTAAACCAGCTTGTAGAGAATTTACCTACTGTTATAAAATGGACACCTGCGCAGTCGACGAATATGCGTCTCTGCGCATTTCGTGAGAGTAGTTAATAGAGAAACTAATATACGCTGTTCCAATCTATGAACATGGTTGCGCAACATAATCTAAGATTCTTGAAAATAAAATTGAAAACAAACAAAATCAGTGAACATTGGATAAAACATCAATAATCGTTTTATAATAGAAATAAACTACTTTTGCTTGGACTTTATCAGCCCTCGTCCTTTATTTGAGACTATTTCTGTGATTGAATCGCCAATAAAGTCTGCGCATACGTACTTTATTTCTACAATCAAATGTTTATGACACTGTTGTACAAGTTGCTTTCAATAGGTCCTTCAGCTAAACTTGAACAAAGTCTGAGTTACAAGAC